>CM045732.1:43627497-43837497 GCA_024760905.1 Plotosus lineatus | reverse complement strand
AAGGTGAATGTTGGAGCCTGTATATTGAATTAAAAAAAGCTATGAGTGAATAATTACCTATGTCGCCTCTTCTTTCTCTTCTTGCTCTGGCTCAGGGAAGACTTGGATGTTTTTCGTTCACTCGAGGACACATCATCCGAGTCTATAAAAATCAGAAACATGTTTATTATTTGCGGCCGCACGCAGCGAACCAGAAGATCCAGGATGAGCTCCTCAGTGCAGCAGAGTTTTTCTGGCCTGTTGAACTCATCAACGGTAATTAACCTCAGAATAAATCCATGCCTGCAGGTTTAATGTTGTGCTGATGTCAACAATGATATTCATTTAAATATTAAATGATATTGACGCGCCAGTAATTAGCCACAAATGCATGACATCATAATAACATGAGAATAAGATCAGTAATTGGGGGGATCAGGATTGTTACTGTGCATAAAAATAAAAAAACACAGACCTGGTTCGCATCTGTAACACCAGGCTTTATCCTGAGCCCCTGGGGTGTGTGTGTGTGTGTGTGTGTGTGTGTGTGTGTGTGTGTGTGTGTGTGTGTGTGTGTGTGTGTGTGTGCGTGTGTGTGTGTTATACCTGAGCTTGCAGACTGTCCGGCCTCCTGTGGGGATGTTTTGTTGAGAGGTTGCAGATGGACGTTCTGGGCGTCTGACAGGACCTCCAGAAACGAGGGCTGCCTGTAGAAGGACGGAATACCCCCGGGGCCGATGAATCCCATACCGACCCCGATAGCGGCGGGGCCAAGCATGGAGCGAGAGGCCAGCAGGTGCGCGCCCCCGGGAATGGAGTCGAGCGCGCTCCGAGGCGTCGGCGATGCCTCCTTATTCAACCCCAAAATCTCCTGGATGCCGAAGCCCGTGCATCTGGGCGCGTGGGATGTAATAGTCTTTGACACGTGCGGGTTACTGTTGCCTCCGTTTTCAACTAATTTCGGTTTGTTTAAACTCTCCGGTATCACAGTCCCTTCCTTCCCCGTCATGGTGCCTTTGAGAATAATCCCCTACTTCCCTTGTGCACAGGAATTCACCAGTGCACCACACACGCGATCCCCCCCCAGAAATTCTCCTTTTATCCAAAAGGTCCATCCCTACAAGAGCCCGAAGTCGGTAGCCAATCATCTGCGAGCAAGACGCTCACAGTTTCCCCGGCTCTCACGCGCTCAGGACCCATTCGATCCGTTTATACTCCAAATCAAGTCTGCAGAGGAACATCGTTTGATTATAGACGTGATGTACTAATCCCAGTGTAATACTGCATAGAATATCATATCATATATATCATATATATGCCATTATATTAGTGTCAACTGATTCTGATTGTTATCATAGTATATGAACTATAATTTATAATACAATACAGTATAATGTAAATATTACAATCCAAAATTAGATATCTGTTGCATTTGAAAATATATCAAACACTATACTTATGTTTGTCCTATTATTTTGTATTATTATCTTATTTGTGAATTATTAAGTCCAGGCTAAATGAAAACTACCTGCCGCATCTTAATGTCAGAGAATAATAACCGGGCCATCAGAATGTGCACCAGGTTTGCAGTATAAAATAGGAAACGAGGGGAAAAAAAAACTTCGATGATGCAAAAGGTCCGAAAACAGCATGTGGTGCTTTAGAGAATCGAGGGGGGGGGGGGGGGTCAACACTAAATCCCCCAGACTCTGAAGGTCACATTTTCTGTATTAAATAGACACAATAATAACTAGCACATGGAAATGGTGTTGGAATTCCATTCATCCTCAACTCAGCACAAACAAACACAACATGATGGAACGTTCTGTCGTGAACTTGACTAAAGTGTGTTGTTTTATGACGGGTCCACCATATATAAACTCGAATGGGGTTAATAAAGCTGTTCCAGAGTCGATTTCGAAATATCAGGTGGTCGGTTTTATTAAAAGCAGCTCTGGGGTGAGGATTAGCTCATCCTGGATTAATCTGGACGAAAACGAAACCAGGTCTAATCCCAAAAATTTACTTGCGATTTTTAAAGATATTAAAGCAGATTAAACTCTTTAGACGTTAGTGCTTTAAGGACATCTTAATAATAATAATAATAATAATAATAATAATAATAATAATAATAATAATAATAATAATACGGTAATATAAAAAACTAATCTCTTTTTAGTATTTGTTAAATTGGTTGGAAACCCTTTGATATCATTTTGTTCTGATAAAATTTACATAAATGTATCACCATTATCATCATCATCATCATCATCATCATCATCATCATCAGTAACATCACCATAAGCATCATAATCATCATCATCAGAATCATCACCGTTAGCATCATCATCATCATCAAGATCATCACCATTAACATCATCATCATCAGGATCATCATCACCATCATCATCATCATCATCATCATCATCATCAGTAACATCACCATAAGCATTATAATCGTCATCATCAGGATCATCACCATTAACATCATCATCATCATCAGGATCATCACCATCATCATCATCATCATCATCATCATCATCAGTAACATCACCATAAGCATCATAATCGTCATTATCAGGATCATCACCATTAACATCATCATCATCATCAGTAACATCACCATAAGCATCACACTCATCATCACCAGGATCATCACCATTAACATCATCATCATCATCACCATTAAAATCATCATCAAGTGCTGCAGTTTACAAGGAGACCTGCAGTATGTTACCATTAAATTGATATTAAATTGCTCAGGGTCACATAAACACAGATAAGAATGTGGGAGTTTCCCTCAATGTAGAACAATATAAAAGGCTGGTTTACATTTGTATATTTATAAGACATTCATGGCTTGTGTTATTGCACGGTACAGGGTTATTAAGTGATGATTTGTGTAATAACTGAGCTGTAGATTATTTACTGGATTGAATCAGCCGTCGTGAAAGTTCCACTGAAAAAAATATCAGAATAGTGCACATTTCTTTCTTTACCTCTCTTATTTATATGTTGATTTAAATCAAATAGTCGGACATGTTTCTGACTGAATGAGAGAATTCATTATGAATAATCATACCATATAAGGGAGGTGAGACGGATAAACATATCCGAATGGCTGCCAAACCTACAGATGGCATTAGAAAGTCACAGACCCTGACACACTCGTCTGAGCTAAAACTGAAAAAAAATCTATATTTATTTATTTTATTATTAAATCGCCCACACGGTCTAATCAGCTATTACCAAATTACAGTGAGATTTGTTTCATTTGGGGTTCATTTGTGCCACAATTTGGACATCTGGCCAGATAATTACTAGGAGAGATAATTTATGTAAATGAGTGGCGAGACGCTGATGGAGACTGAGATAACAGCAATCTTATCAAAGTGCCATGTGCTGATGCATAAAGAAATGTCATGATTCGCGGCTGATGGCGGCAGAGCAGCGCGCGGGACGCGTGGCTGGATCCGTCCGAGGATTCAAGTCGCGTAAAATCCCACGAGAATTCCACCTGTCGCTTTCCCGCCAAATAAAAACCACGTGTTCAGGTGAACGCCCAAACAACAGTTTACCACCACCGTGGCTAATGTTTACCAGTTACAAATAAATATCATATAAATATAATATAACATAATAAATAAATATTTCATGAACATCTGTAGGCATAAACAAACTTCTGGAGCTTATTAGATTAAAAAGGAAAACACCACAGAAAAGCTGTGATTTCTGACCATATGGGACATTATTCAATTAGCAGGCCATGCTAAGTGTTTACTGGCCTTTCGCCACCGTTAGTAGAGGTGACCATTTAATTATACAGCAATTCAAAAAGTCGAGGTAAACAGTTTCTAGTTTATAAGATATAAAAGGCAGTAGCCATATAATGGTTATTTGTGCAGTATATGTAGGCTGAAGACAACTAACATAATAACGAGGTTGAAAAGCAAGCCTAAGCTAACAAGCATACAAAGGGTTAAATGCTATCATTTAATATAAATAGTGGAGATTATTCAATATTAATTCACAACATGCAGTGGATGTGTCGAAAATGTAAAGAAAAGCATTTTAACATGACATGCAATTAAATTGTTTAAAATTAAATAAAATTAAATTTCAAGCCATAGACAAGATCCTCACATGATGTCATTTATATGGTTGCCATATTACCCAGGACTAAAATCTATCATTCCAATAACATTGGTGGTAAATGCTGCATCTCGTGTAGCTCCAAGTGAAGTAGTATCTCTAGAGTGCAAGGAATTACATTTCACTTCAAAGTATTCATCTACAGAATAATTGAATTTCTTATTATACCTTATTCTCTTTTCTAGAAAAAAAAATTGAAAGTCCAAATGTCTATTAAATTTTACTTGTACGGCATGGTGGCGTAATGGTGAGCACGTCTGCCTCACAGCAAGAAGGCCCGGGTTCGAGTCCCGGCCTGGGAGTTCCTGTGTGGAGTTTGCATGTTCTCCCCGTGCTTGCATGGGTTTCCTCCGGGTGCTCCGGGTTCCTTCCACAGTCCAAAGACATGCACAGTAGGTTAATTGGCCGTTCTAAATTGCCCGTCGGCTCGCATTGTGCAGAAGGCAATGGCAAACCACTGCACTAATCCTGCCAAGAAAACCTCCATGAAGATGATAACCAGGGCGTTATCCTTCACGGTGGGTCACCAATGGTCGTCCTATGACTCAGGCACTAGATAGATGGATAGATGATGGTATTTTACAGACATGTAGAACAATATGACTCAAAATAAAGTATAAAATGAAGCAGTTTCTCAATCCTGCAGCTTGTTTATGTGTATAAAGCCTAGTTGTCAAGCATAACCAGTTTCTGCTAAGATGGCGGAAACTTCAATGTGTTTCGAATACACATGATATACCGAGTAGCGGGCAGTGGTGGTCTGGTGGTAAAGGTGCTGGATCACTGATCCCAAGGAAGGGGGTTCAAGCCCCACTTTCAATGGTTTGTCACTGCACTCCTCCCCAGTGTACTAACATCAAAGGCCAGCAATGTCTCACTGTCTATGGTGTGAGGTTCATGTAAAAGAACCATTGCTGACTTTCGACAAGAGTAGCTGCAAAGCTGTCAGCGTGTTTACGCCCTGCGATGTCCTGGCAAGCTGTCCAGGGTGTACTCTGCCCTCGCCCAGAGTCAGCTGGGATGGGTGCCAGCCTCCCCACGACCCTAATTAGGATTAAGCGGTTACAGAAAATGAACGGATACCGAGTAGCGGTGGTGTTGTGTTTATGTCTATTGCTCAAACTGCAGAAAATGTTCATGCTTGCTGTAATTGAAAGGAGTTAGAACACACACTAGCTCATAGAGTATGGGGCTGCCTAGCTGCAGATCTGTCAGGTGGTTTTAATGTTATGGCAAATTGATGCGTGACAGGCTCAGAGACAAAATGGTGTTGACTTACACCTTTGTGACTTAAATTTTGTGTGGAAACATGCTTATGATAGCGACATCGTGGTTAGCATGCCCGCTTCACAGCAAGAAGCTTCTGGATTCAAGTCCCAGGCAAGTCCTTTGCAAGAGCACCTCTATTTTCCCACACACTTGCTGAGGCTTGCTCTGGGTACACTGGTTACCTCCCACAGTCCAAGGACTTACATTCACTAATTTTCTGAACCCCTTAATCCAACTTGGGTAATGGGGAGGCTGGAGCCTCTCTTAGCCGACTATAAGTGAAGGCTGTTGAACACTGTACAGCTGGCTAGTCCATTACAGAACAACACCCACAACCATTCACAGTCATACCTCGGGGAAATCTGGAACAGCCAATCAGCCTAATATGCATGTTTTTGGGGTACAGGAGAAAACCCACACTTGCATGAAAAGAACATGCAAAATCAGCATCTTTGCTGGGCCTGGGACTTGAACCCGGGACCTTCTTGCTATGAGGTGAATGTGCTAACCATTTTACACACTCATACAGAGTCACAGCAAAAAGGCCTGGGTTCGATTCCCAGCTCGGGTGTTTCTATGTGGAGTTTGTATTATCTCCCCGTGCTTGTGTTGGTTTCCTCCGGGTACTTCAGTTTCATCCCACAGTCCAAAAACATGCATAGTAGATTAAATGGTGGTTCCAAATCTCCTTTAGGTGTGAGTGGGAGAATGAATGATTGAGCGAGTGTTGGCCCTGTGATAGCTTGGTGAACTGTCCAGTGTGTACCCTGCCCTCACCCAGAGTTGGCGGAGATTGGCACCAGTCTCCCTGCGACCCTAATTAGTATTAAGTGGTTTAGAAAATGAATGAATGAATATATACAGTACATATATGTAGACACACACATACAGTGGATAAATATATTGTGTGTGTGTGTGTGTGTGTGTGTGTGTGTGTGTGTGAGAGAGAGAGAGAGAGAGAGATATACTGCAGTCCCACTTGGAATATATTAATTATTATGCACAAGAACTAAAACAAAAGAGAGTAAACAACCACCACATGTGAAACTAGAATGTATGAAATAGAACATTAAGTGATTAAAAAAACGTGTACAAATTTCACATATCAGGTTCAGAAGGTGGGCACACAGTGGCACTGTGGTTACTACGTCCACTTAACAGCAAGTAGGTCAGAGTTTAATTCTTGTTCTTCCTGTGTCTGTGTGGGTTTCCTCCAGGTACTCTGGTTTCCTCCCACAGTCCAAAAAACATGCACAGTGGTACAACCGGAAGTTCCAAATCACCCCTAGGTGAGTGTGAGTGGGATTGGTTGTATGTGTGTTGGCCCTGCGATAGCCGGGCGAAATGTCGGGGTCACCCTGCTCTAGCTCAGAGTCGGCTGAGATAAGCACCAACCTCCCCGCCGCCCTAATTAGGATTAAGCGGCTTAGAAATGAATGAATGAGAGGTTTTACGTGGCATTTGTCCAAGAACTGTTAAGCTAAATGGGTAAAAAAATAATATCTACATAAGAATCAGGAAAATGTTCTATCCATAATGACACACGGACCACTTGAAAGTCATTATAAGCTATTAAAAATAATTTCATTGTAGTCAATGAAAAAAAATTCTTGGTTCTGCTGACATGCTAATGACACATCATCCAGTCGAGTTAAAGCCATCCGGTCTGCTGTCAATTACAGACATGCTTCAGTCCCAATCTGGCTTGGACTTTGCTTATTGTACATGGGAGAAATAGCCTCACAGCTTTTGATAAACTATCAACACCGGGAAATGGGCGCTTCCTGATTTGCATGCATAAGAGGACAGGCTGATAAAGCTGCAGATTATGGAAAGATTTAGTTCATTCATTCGTGAAGATTGGGTAGCCTATCAAAGCTTGAAAGATCTGATGGCTTTCAGATTAAAAGACAAACAGCTGTTGCATAATTTGCTATTTTTGTTCTCAGTGTTGTGCCCGTTCATAAGCCACTGCAGCATGAAGTAGATTTTTGATCTGCTCATCCAAAGGAGTATTGTATAGCCAATCTTTAAATGTTGAGACAATAATTAACATGTATTATGCACTGCATAAACGTACCAGCCTCTGCTGGGAATATGGATAATATATGAAGACAGCAAAATGGAGCCTTGACCATAGCACATAAATGCAGACATTGACTGTTGAAATAAGCTTCAGCAGTAGCGAACAACGCAGCGCATACCAATCATGTTTACGAGCATATTTTGAAACACTCGATAGCTATTTTTCTTTCTGAGTAGGGGAAGAACACTCACTGGGAAGGTCACGAGAAGGTAACAAGCTTGATATGGGCTGTGGTTAGGGACAGTGCACTGCATTAGCCCAACCCCAATACACAGATTACTAGAGCTTGATATGCTCATGTCAGGCAATCTAAATGAGAGATCGGCGCTTCAGGCAATTTGTCTGCATTTGGCCCAAAGGCCTAAGAGAAGTGATGAATTATTTTAAAAGCTCTATTTAGTACCTTCATACTCTGTTTCAAGACAGAAGACAAAGTGCACTGTGTAGAATATGGCTGTGAGGGGAAATTACTTTCAGCACTGCTTTGTCTTTATTTGAAATTCTGAAAATTGTGTGAAAATGGACATTTGATGAAACAGGTTTACAGGACATCTGTCCTATGGCCATGTTGAACTGCTTGTTGGTGTGAAGTCATATAACGAACAATTAACATCTAAAAGCTGGCACATGTAGAGGCGTTTGCAGCCGTATCTGAATACAGAGAGAGCAGCAGACACCTTGTGCTGAGTAGGTTTAAAAAAAAAAGAAAGAAAAAAAATAAGAAAAATCTCCCTCCCCAGTGAGCTTTCTCAGGGGTGTGATGACCCCACAAAACAGCAAGTTCGCTAGTCCAGTTTTCTCATGGTGCTTCCACAATAGCGTTCGTGGAAACTGCCTGTCGGCATTGCTTAATTAGGCAAGGAGTTGATTAATTTGCACTAATTGACAGCTAATTAAAGGCCTGAGGGCACATTGGATTGACATTTGTCAGCGCACTAGGGCTCAGTGAGGTCAAGGCAGCGGATTTACGCTCTGCTGGGATTTCTGCCCCCCCAAAAGACAACCCCTCTGTGGGGAACAAGTCCTGTTTTCAGGCGGCTGTCTGAACAACACCCTGTTGATAGCTGGCTACTAGTGCCGAAGGCCATTATGTGAACCGCAGCAGGCTTGGCGTGCTGTCTCAGTGCTTTACTCTCACGGCTCATTGCATCTACTGGTGTGACAGTGGAATCAAAATCAACAAGTGCAACCAATAGTTTCAACAAGTGCAAATCTTTCACATAGGCAATATCTGTTGCAGCAAATGCTCACAAGTCATTTACCAGAAATTCCTTATCATTACCAAGTATGCAATGGCTGTAAATATACACTTCACCAACCACTTAACATCTGTACACTTGATGCTATTATCCAATCAGTCAGTCATGTGGCAGCTGCACAATGCATAAAATCCTGTAGATATGAGCTATTAGAGCTTGGGGGATATGTGGTCTCAGTTCTTTTGACTGTAGCATGGTTGTTGAATGGTTAATTTGTTGGGACCCTCAATGAAAACCTCAAACAACTCAATCTTTCACTCTTTACAACCATGGTATGGAGAAAAGCCTCAAAAGATCAAACCTAGATGTGAAACAAAAGGCAAGCCTTCAAAACTCCCCCGTTACAAAAGAACATGTGTATTTTCATAATCAGTTGATTTATAATTACATTTTGGAAGTTGAAATCTGCTAAAATCCGTTTGATAGTTAATATTAGCCAGTTTGAAAAGGCTGCTGCTTCACTCTCGCTAGAGTGAGGAACCACAAGACTAAGACGTGATATAAGACAACTTAATGGCAAAAATAACAGTGTACAGATATTAAACTAACAAATCCAACATTAACTAGTGAACGTCTGAATAAACTGCAACTAGGCACAAATACAAGTTATATATGCTTCCCAAATAAACCAAACAAGCATCCACTCAAACATATGAAAGAAAATAATTCCACACTATGTAATCTCATGCAGATTTGTTTTGGGGGAAATATGGAGTGATCACATGACCTTTCTGCATTTTTCACATAACAAGATGGCCCCAGTGTACGAACCCATTGTTTGCATGTTTTCATATTGTGCCCACAAACAATATTCATGAAGCAGCACATTTTAATGGAGACCGATATAAACTATGCATGCAACTTTTATGTAGTTTGGGTTTAATTTCTTTAAGGCACATAGGCCAAAACGTTCCATTCACAGGTTGGTTTTTTTTTTGTTGTTGTTTTTGTTTGGTACAATTCTATCGAAGTTTGTTGTATGAAAAAAAATCTCAAGAGATCAACAGGTACTAAAATACTCAAACCAGCCTAGTTAACATAAAGAACAGTGCCTGAGATCACTTTCTTCCATTTTGATATTTGATTTGAATATTAAAGTCATGACCTGTATCGGAACAGTTCTATGCATTGAACGAGCAAATGTCATCATTGATGTCAAAATCAAGTTTTTTAATTTTTTTTATTACCTAACCAATGGTGGCGCAGTAGAGAACTGTCCCAATTGTAATACATAAATTACTGTGTACAAGACCTGATAAAACAACAGAAAATAAACAAGCACATATGAAAAGACTCGAATTTATGAAATAGAACATTACGTGACTTAAAAAAATCCTTGTGGGTAAATTTCATGTATCAGGTTCACAAGGTGGGTGACACTGTGGTGTAGTAGGTAGCACATCTGCCTCACAGCAAGAAGGCCTGGGATCGGTTCCTAGCTCAGACATTTGTATGTGGAGTTTGCATGTTCTCCCAAACTTAATTCCTCCCATAGTCCAAAAACATCTACAGAAGGCTAACTGGCCGTTCCAAATTGCCCCTGGTGTGAGTGTGAACGGTTATAAGTGTTGGCCCTGGGATGGCCTGGTGAGCTGTCCAGAGTGTACCCTACCCTCGCCCTGGGTCGACTGAGATGGGCGCCAGCCTCCCAGCAACCATAATTAGGATTAAGCGGCTTAGAAAATGAATGAATGAATTAGTTGTGTTTTTTAAATAACAAAACAATAAAGTAGCAACACAAAATAACCCAACTGTGATAACCAATTTAGTAGGACACCAGTAAGATTGGTGCTGTGCTTTTAGCAGTAGCCTCACAGGCAAAGACTGTCACGGGTGTTTTGGGGAGGGAAGAGGCATAGTCCTTTAAGTTAGAGGAAGCAGAAGGACCCCCACCATAGCTGAAGCCGCTTCAACATCTACGGCCAATAACAGCCCTGCCCATTGTCTCACCTAATTACACTGGCTGGAGTGTTCTTTGTTTCCCATTCAGCATGCTTGTCTGATTTCCTTTTCTGTGAGACCACTCGCTCCACTGTCCCTGGAAGTGTGCTAATTAGAGAAGAAATGGCCCTAGTAATTACGTCAAATCTCATTAACATGGATGACAATGAGAAATATTATTTTTACGCAATGTTTTGTGTCAGGGGGCCTCAAAACTTCCAATTCACATTAAACAAGAGAAATGGCCTCACACTAGTGTGGAAGCGGGATCCTAATGGGGGGGGGGGGGGGGGTCTATGGAGCGGCACAGGCATGAAGTTATTGCCCCAATTAAAATGTTTTGACGGTGCTGCTTAAGCCGCCCTTGTTTTAGGAAAGGTAGTTTTAGGAGGATTACTCGTTAAGGCATAAAATGAGTAAAACAAACAAAAGCATATTATTAAATTTTAAGCCATTAATAAATAAATACAAATTATTAATAAATAGTCGCAACTCGAAATAAGTCAGTTAATAAATATAAAGCAGACATGAACAAAAAAAAGGCATTTTAATTACAGAAAAAAATAAAACAAACACTTTCATCAGATCACCACATCTGTGGAAGCGGCCATTTTATCAGATTCACCTACCATACCGGATCACTGTCGTAACACAGAGCCTGTATCGCCTCTGTTACCAAACCTCATCCACTAAAGGTAAAGGATCAGCTTAAGACTGCTACTGAACGCGTATATAACGTGGGCGGCGGACTTCTGGCACAGCAGCGACCTTCTATGGGTATCAGGCTGAGGAGCAGTGACTGTTTCATTAAACACTACTTTTACTAACCATGCTGATACACGAACTGGATGACTCAGCTTGTAGGGGTCCAGTTCCAGACTACAGCTTGTGTTAATCATCAACAGCGCTTTATCAGTTTCTAACCACAAGATACTATCGATTGGATATTTTAAATCTGATAATTAAGTACCTAAATTCAGCAGTAACATTATAACAGTGTTTGAATTTTCAATAACATTTCCATACCTTCCACACTTCAGCACCACGTGCAATAATAAAAGATGGCAAAGCTCAGTGTAACTGCAGTGCTGAAAATGGTTCTCCATATGAATGGTGGTGGGTCAACTGTGATTCTATTGGTGATCCTTGTGATCCTTTCCCAATTACAACACAGAAGGACAGCTGACATACTATACATGAGTAGATCAGCTACAGTGAATAAGAAATTATATATTTAGACAACACAACTATATGGAAGTTTTACATGACAAAATGGTTGGTACTTGTATAAATTAGTGATTCTGCGTATATAAATTAATTTATCCAGCTAAACTTTCAGATGTTACAAATCATGGCACTGTAATTTCTGCTACAAAGTCTTTGATATACTGTTTCGGTCCATACACAGCCAGGCCCTGCTTCAGTCTTCATTTTTTTGGCCTCTCCAAGATGTTAAGGAATTTCCCTCTCGTCATTTCTCTGGCTGCAAAAAAAAAGAGGAGAGAGAGAGATATATATATAAAAGTGCAGTTTATTTAAAATACTTAAAAATAAAACTCAGTCAGGAAGCCCACTGAAGAGTCGAAGGAATCACAGAAACATAGAGTAAATTTCTCCCATAAACATTTATAAACTTTGGCTCCCTTGAAGCAGTAACTTTAACACCACAGATTATTCTAGTTCTACTGTTTTATGTAGCATCCATTCAACAGAATAACTTCCTGGACAGATTCGCTGTGCTGCAAAAGCACTTTTCAGATGATACACACTTTGTGAACATACACACTACATGGCCAAATGTTTGTGGACACCTGACCGTGTATGATGACTAAATAATGACATTCATCAGCCGATATCCAAATATTGTTTGGATTTCTATTATCTCTCCATACATCAGGACTTTCCACACCCATAACATGCTGTATGGCGACAGAGAGGATTCCAGAGATGCACTATGCACTTTAACTAACACTAAAAACGAATACTTAATCAGTATTTACAACGAGAGCCAACACAGAACAGAGTTATGGTTTAAACTGAGGAAATTAGTCATTTCTTACAGAAAGGTTCAGCAGCACTGTTTTTCTTTATATATTTTCCATATGTTTCCTAAACAAGATTTAATATGGGAATTAAAGCTATGTCTTGAAAGAAAAGTTTAGCCTTTGACAATCATTTAGTGGAATCCTTTTCACTGTTTAGCTAGAGCAAAAAAATTAAACAATAATAAAATAAAACATGAATAAAAAATAAAACCACACAAACTAAATTAGTTGAAAAATATTAAACAGTCAAATGAAATAATAAAACCATGCATTGGCACTAGCTAGCCTCGTCTGTCCCATGGGTTATCATTATGCCAAGCTCTCCATACATCTAGCCTTGAAGCAGATCTCAGGAACCAGGATCAAGCCCCTGAAGAGACATCAGCAATGGTAACAACCTCAGAATGCCCAGTTTTGGCTTGATATTCAGATTGTGGCTGTTACGTTTACCGGATTGTAATTTTTTTTTTATACAAGCTGAACTTGCTGATAATTAGTTATAAACCCATATACATACACCTAGAAAGCACAGATATAAATAAGGAGCCCGCAGTGCAGCTAACTGGGTTATCAAAGGCTGGCCATGTCTCTCACTGTCTGTGGTGTGAGGTTCAGGTAAAAGAACCATTGCTGACTTTCAACAAGAGGAGCTGCATAGCCGTCGCCGTGTTTCTGCGCTGCGATGGCCTGGCGAGCTGTCCAGAGTGTACACTACCCCTGCCCAGAGTCAGCTAGGATGGGTGTCAGCCTCCCCGTGACCCTAATTAGGATTAATCGGTTACAGAAAATGAATGCATAAGGAACTAAACAGCTTACCTACTAAGGTAATAACCAGACGCTTCAGTTAAGTGTAGATGTAAAACATGAGATAAAACCTCTCAATGTTGGTCAAACAAAACTACAGCCAGCCATGTTCAGTCTTCTTCACAATTTGCACCATCAAAAAAAAAAGATAAAACATGTTCAGGGAAATAGACAATAATTGTTTTATGACACAGATGACAATAATGTAATAAATTGGGGAGATGAGCATCAGAGAAAATATTAAACAATGGTATAGAAGCCCCTCAATCCATACCTTCAGTATTAAGAAACAGTCATGCAGTGTGAAAAAAGACACTAATTACACATTTCTGGCAATATACGGGGTAGAACCCCCTGACTTAATGTTTAAAAACATTAACATTAAAAAGAAAAGAAAAAAAAAGAAAAAACAAGCACATAACCTGCACTGAAATGCTCTTTGCATTTTCTCAAACAGATCAAGGATCTAATTCAGAGATGGTCAAAAAATAACATGCATCACATTTATAGCCCCGGTTTGCCATTATTCCAAGGTGGAGGTGGTTTAACAGCACAGTAGTGACAGAAGGAGTGATGCCCAGGAACACAGCATCGAGAGGAGACACGGCTCGTCAGATGGTGGCTAATAGAATAGTGCAGCAAATTGTAATTTAGATGAACTGCCCCATGTGGAATAATAATGCTGGGAGATTGTGTCAGTAGCTACACCATGAGTTGTCAATCATTGGGTTAAACATGATGGTAATTGGATTCAGACTGATTAACTTTGCTTGGTACTGTCCTTTCAAATAACATAAAACAAAATAATCAGAACTGGGCCGACTGGCAGCCATGAATGAAAGCCTCAAAAATGAAAATGATTCAAAGGAAGTAATTTGACCTGCAATTACCATTAAAGAGGAAAAGACCATGTTTCTTAAAAAAAATAAATAAAAAATTCCAAGAAGGTGAGGCATCACTTTAGGTTTTGATATGAAAGCGAGTTAATGTACATCTGCACACATGAATTATGGTAACAATTACTAAATATATACTGCTGCAACAAGGCGGCACGGTGCAGTTGTTAGCACGTCTGCCTCACAGCAAGAAGGTCCTGGGTTCGAGTTCCAGCTCGGGCGTGTCTGTGTGGAGTTTGCATACTCTCTCTGTGCTTGCGTGGGTTTCCTCCAGGTACTCAGGTTTCTTCCCGCAGTCCAAAAACATGCACAGGAGGTTAATTGGCTGTTCCAAATCATCCCTAGGTGTGGGTGTGAGTATGAATGGTTGTGTGAGTGTTGTGCCTGCGATGGTCTGGCGAGCTGTCCAGGATTTACCCTGCTCTCGCCCAAAATCGGCTGAGATGGGCTCCGGCCTCCCTGCGACCGTAATTAGGATTTAGAGGTTCAAAAAAATGAATGGATGCTCCAACAAAAGAATCTTTCTTAAAAGATGAAACTATTCAAAAAGTTAACTTCTTAATAAAAATAAAACTAGGAACACATGGACTAGGTTACGTACGACATTATATTTACATACATCAGACAAAAATGTTCTGCTATAGATGAACAAATGTGAGCCACTCCACCGAAAGTAGGCTCCTGGGTCCAAAAATGAAAAATGAGATTTTTGCAGTCAGATAGAGGAGACCCAAAGCTGCAAAATGCAGCAAAAAGTTTGTCAATAAAGTTTGTCAATACCTTGAAAACTGAGCGAGCTATGCCACTTCGTGTGTCAGCATTCAATTAAAAATTTCAAAAGACATTTTAGAGAAAAATGAGCACAAAGATTGCACTTCTTCCAAGATCATTAGTCCTTAGCAACCAAACATTTTTATGTACTTCAGCCATATAAACTTTTAGAAAACATGTCTAGGAAGAGTTTTAGGAAGAGATGATAACAGAAATCATCCTCATTTTAATCTGACAGGCACTTTTTAACCCATCAGTCACCGTGGTAACCCCCCAAAAATTAACGTTTATTCTAATAAGATCAGTATGTATCTTTTTGACCATTATATAAAAGGTTCAAATGCCTTCGAATGATACTGATTGTAAAAAAAAATGCTGTCAGGTTCAAACCGTCACACTGAAATTAAGAAAACTATATAAGAATACCATATAACAAAACTCTGATCTCTTTATACAAGTAAGCTTCATCAACTCTGCCCTCAGCATTATCATCTTCATCTAAATCCTGCTCAGCAGATAAAATCACTTCTTCTTCACAAACACCAGTCATCACACTTTTACTAACAGATGCCTCATCAAAATCTTCATCAACACAGCTGGCATCATCATCATCAGTTTGTTTATGTGTAAAAGGTATGAAACATTTAAGTATTTTTCAGGTTTTGACCAATTTTCGAACAAAACTAAACAAACCTCGATCCAGCATGTCCAGTCCAGACAAGATTACACACAAATCAAATGATCAAAAAAAATTCCATAATCGAATTTTGCATGCAGAGAAAAATACCAATACTCATACAATACTCATATTAAGTTTTTATTTTTATCTTCTACATTCAGAACATCACACTTTTCACAGTACAATAGCGCCACCCTGTGTGAGGAACTATCACACATTTTTATTCAATCCGCGAAAAAAGGTTCATAAAGAATAGCGCTCTTTTGATTAATTATGCAGCTAAGCTTTTATTAAGGTTAAATACAATTTAAATAGCCTCTCTAAAATATTAACTCAGTTCAGTGAGGGTTGGAGTCCGCCAAGACTGACCTTTGTCACCGATTCTGTTCATAATTTTTATGGACAGAATTTTTAGGCGTGGCCGAGGCGTTGAGGGGTCTTGGTTTGGTGGCCATCGGATCTCGTCTCTGCTTTTTGTGGATGACATCATCCTTTTGGTATCCTTAATCCAGGACCTCCAGCTCTCATTGGAGCGATTCAAAACTGAGTGCAAAGTGTCTGGGATGAGGATCAGCACCTCCAAGTCCAAGGTTCTCAGTTGCAAAAGGACGGAATGTACCCTCTGGGTCGGGAATGAGATCCTGCCCCAAATGGAGGAGTTCGAGTATCTCAGAGTCTTGTTCATGAGTGAGGGAAGGATGGAGAGGGAGATCGATAGGAAGATTGCTGCAGCCGCTGCTGTAAAGCGGAGTCTGTACCGGTTTGTCATGGTGAAGATGGAGCTGAGCCGCAAAGCAAAGCTCTCAATTTACTAGTCCAGCGTTTGTTTAGCAGTGGAAGGTTAGCACTCCCGGTCATACTGCTTGAAAATGTTCAGTCTCTGTGAGACACGATGGACGAGCTTCATGCTCAGATTGCAGCACAGAGGGAGCTACAGGACTGCTCCATGCTGTGTTTCTGTGAAACATGACTTGAGGAGAGTACACCCGACGAGGCGACTACACCAGCCAGCTACACAGCCTTCAGGGAGGACCGGAGCGCAGCAGAAGAACGGCAGATTTCGTTAAATAAACTTGGTGTACTGACTGTAGATGATCTCTAAATTTTGCTCTGAGAATGTGGAACATCTAACTTTAAAGTTGCGACCATTTTGTGTACCCAGAGAACTGTTCATTATTTCCCAAACAAAACAATGGACATAGTGCAATATAAATATAACTACAATTATAATACAATACAATATAATATAGTGCAATTTCATTTATTGCTGTTATCTACTGATTTATTTATTTATTGTATTATTATCATTATTATTATTATATTGTTTACTGGGTCTATGTAAGGTCCGTTTAAATATGGAATTTTTATGTATTTATTTTATAGCAGTTTTTGTGTTGTTGACTTGAGCCTTTTTTCCTGTTTGTAACTTGACTCTTTGAACAATGAAAGAAATCCTATGTGTGTAAAAGCACAAATGGGAATTAAAAATCCTGAATTTTCCAGTCGATCTACGTTCCAACCCTCACCTATGGCAATGATCTTTGGGTAGTGACCAAAAGAACAAGATCGCGGATACAAGCGGCTGAAAAGAGCTTCCTTTGCCGAGTGGTGGGGGTTTCCCTTAGAGATAGGGTGAGAAGCTCAGTCATTCAGGGAGAACTCAGAGTAGAACTGTTGGTCCTCTGAGTTGAGAGGAGCCAGTTGAAGTGGCTCGGGCATCTGGTTAGAATGCCTCCCGAATGCTTCCCTGGTGTGGTGTTTCGGCCATGTCCAACCGGGAGGAGACCCCGGGGTCGACCTAGAACACTCGGTAGGGATTATGTCTCTTAACTGGTCTGGGAATGCCTCAGTGTCCCCTGGAAGAGCTGGAGGAAGTGGCTGGGGAGAAGAACGTCTGGACCTCATTGCTTAGGCTGCTGCCCCCGTGACCTGACCCCGGATTAAGTGGAGGAAGATGATGATTTTAAGAGAAACAGAAATGTATCAAATGCAAAAAAAAAAGCTACTGATGCATGTTACACACTCTTTGGTATATACTACGCTGGAACGTCAATATCTGATTGGTCTGCTCTCTGGGTATTAAAAACCTTACCCTGAGTATGTTTATTGCAAATGCTTCAATCAAAGCTGACAATCTCAATTTAGGATGGTCGCTTGGAGGAGGCCATGTTGACAGGGTCATTCTTTAAGACAAATAAATATTTTTTTAGTTAGTTTTTCTTGTGTTTCAATGAAGTATATACTAGAATATAACTGAGTGTGTAAAAAAAAATAATAAAGTGAGGTTGACTTAAGGTTCTGTATCGTATTTATTTAAACTTTGAATTGGTTTAAACACACACCTTTAGCTACAGAACACTTACCCAACAGTTAAAATATAAAAAAATGAACAATGAAATTTTAAATTGCTTTGAATTAGTTTGATTTTAAACAGGTAGAGAGAGCATGATGACAAAAATATTCCCATTATTACATATTTGTAAGCATGTTAGTCTGTGTGCAGTAATAAGTGGACAGTGACGCTTCGCAAGACAAGTTTATTTAGTTCTGGGAACAACTCGGAGAGCAAAATGCTTGTATAGCAAAGTGAACTTTCCCGTAGGAAATGGATTTTAATGGAAAAGAAATTAATGGATTCCAGCCCCTAAAAAAGGTTAATAATAATAATAATAATAATAATAATAATAATAATAAAAAATCTCCTTCAGCGAACCAACACCCCCCCCCCCCCCTCCTCCTCGGAAGGAGAATCTTGGAAATGGAAACACACTTGGGCTGGAGTCACTAGCATAAGGTAAAATATCATACTGCTAACTCGACAAACTATCCTGGACTAGATGCAGTAAAACAGGCCCAAACCAGGATACTACTACTACATGTTTTAATATTCATGTGTTGGAATGCAGTGTTTTACTTTTCTAAACATTTAACTTCTCATTTAAACCAAAAAAAAAAAAAAAGTTTATTGTGGTTAGAATATTTTCCAAATACAATACTGTAGTTTTTTTATTTGGCCACGTGACATTTTAACAAACTGTAGCAGGGCACCAATGTTCAGTTTGGAGAGCAGTCGCAAGTTTCTTTTTCTTCTTTCCTTCTTTTAGTGATGTTTTAGGTAGAAAGACGTGAGCTAATATCCTCGAAGTAGATAAACCAATCAGCATGTTGCTATTTATTGAGCAGCCTAAGACAATGTGCTTCAGGCTTGGTGGATTCCCTCAGTGTTCCATCTCGAGGACTACTCGGCAACATCCATATTGACTTTGGCACATAACTTTTAATTAGCTGATGTATTCTTGGTTGAACTCTAATAAATATAGGATCAACATATAGGGTGTCACTGTAAAGTCCAAGTCCAATTAGTCAAAAAAAGGTTAGTAGTTAATGCCAAAGATTAAGCTGAAAGTTGCTCAAATGAATGTATTCTGCCCCAATATATAACCATACAATGAAATTTATCAACATAGCGATGACTGGTATAATAATTAGTGATGCGAAGGTTAGTATGGAGATAAATGGCTCTGAACTCTGAGGCAGGATAACGTGAATGAATACCGTTGACTGACAGATGAAACCAAGCTCACCAAAACATTTACCATATCGAGGCAACAGCCATGAAATTTGTTCCTACATTTGGTTTAGTGATTATGTATACAGGGATCCCAGTGAGATTTAGGAAAAAATAGAGAAAATTGGTTTAGAAATAGAGAAAATTAAATATTTCAGCTGGGGGTTAAGGTAATGGTTCTCAAATAGTGGGGCGCGCACCCCCCCTGGGGGAAGGGTGTGTGTGTGTAATGCCGGGGAGTGGGGTGACCCCAGGGAACATGCTTTTTTTTTGCCATATTAGGATAAAGTGTAATTCTACATCCACTACAGCAGATGGCAGTGGCTTCCTCACTGTCAGAGTGTGCCGAGAGGTAATATAAGAAGTGAAGTTAATAAACCCACCACGGAAATTTTTAACAGGGACAGAAAGAGAGGCGGAGAGAGATGGAGACAGCGAGAGAGACGAAAGTCTCCCGAAATTTAAGTTGAGAAGGTATGATGAAGCGGCTGTAGCACTTGTTTCACTTTGCTGCGGTGAGAAACGAGGAAAGACCGCTATGTTTACTGAAAACATTGGCAGCGAAGAGCATGAACCCAAATAAATTCAGGCATCACTTAAAGATGTCACACCCCGAGCCGCGTGAGTTTTTTTAGCAAAAAATGTGCCGAATATTGCAAACAACCATCCCGCTTTGATATTCCATGATATTCCTATGAATGATATTCCAGCAAACCAGCGAGCTCTGTTAGTATCAGATAAGGTGGAGTACCAAACTGATCAGTGTAGAAACTCCCCGCAGCACAGCAGAGGATCTGATCCTACCTGCTGCAGACACGGCTCTGTCATGACGTCAGCGCTGCAAAAATGAGTCCAGGTCCCAGTTCAGCATTGAGCAGGAGCTGAGAATTCAGTATTGTGCTTTAAACCAGCTTCGAAAAGCTGTGCACTGCAAAACAGGCTCATTATACCATTAATATGGACTTAATCATTTTGACAATAATCATAATAATAATAATAATAATAATAATACAAATTGTTTTATTCATTTTTATTTTCCATGTTAAATTGTTTTATATATTGTGCTCCTGAGTTAATATTGCTGATCAATTTGAATTTATTATTATTTATTGATTTTATTTAATTTTATTTTTCAGTATAAAGTGGTTCAAATTGTTGGTCAAAAATGTTTACAATTTAAATAAGGATTTTTTTTTTTTCAGGCAAATTGATGCACTTTAAATCTTTTTGTTTAAAGACTAAAAACTTGTTCATAAAGTTATTCTTTGTTTGGAGGTTGATCTATATTTCTTCTTTTTTTGTGTTCCATAATGATAAGGATTTATTATGTTAATAAGATTCAGTGTTACGCAGAGGATTACTTATAACAATTTTTAGACAAATAACACTATTTATATGGGGGGGGGGGTGTTTTCCTCTTCCTAGGGGGGCACGATAGAAAATAATTGAGAAGCCCTGGGTTAAGGGGGCCACAGGGCCCCTTGCAGGGTACAGGGGCAGAGTATGTCATGTAAAAAAATCATGCAAACAAGTTAATCATTGTTTTGTAACATGCATAAACAATAAGCAAAACAGCTCAAATAATGTAAAAAATACTAAAAGGTTATTTCAGTGTAGATAAACACACATAATTCCAGTAGCATAGCCCTATGGCTCGTCATTTATGTGTAACAAAATTATGAAATAATTATCAACTAATTTGTAGAATGATCGCATAACACATGACATATATTATCACAACAAACATTTGTGTTCAACTAGTGAGCATACCTACTACAAGTTAGTATGTTAATAGTATAACACTATAATTCAAAATGTCATAACATTTACTCTGCACTAGTAAGCAGTCTTACACTGTACTTATTGCATAAATTTATAAAAAAATAGTGGAATTCTGATAAATAGCGGAGATCTGGGATCCCTGATGTATAGTGCTAAGACTTTGTTTTTTGTGATTTAGTGTAGATGTAGTGTTTTGATTTGTTTTTTTTGTCAAACATCAAGTTAGTTTTCTTGATCAAGAAATTAATTTTATGAAAAGAAGAATCTGTAACTTGTGCAGTCTTTGGGCTCACTAGAAATCTCAAAGTTTAACTAGGCAGATGACCTAAAATGTGCCTGAAGGAACTACAGAAATCAGAAAAACTGCTTTGATCTATGACTTGTGTAACATATGAAATAAAAAAATGAAATACAGGTCAGTTTCTCCCCATTGAAGCATTATTCATGCACAAAGACTAATTATATATTCAGAGTTTCAGACAACTACTGCTGCTTCACTCAAACATTGGGAAGTGAGAAATATACAAGAGGGTTACCTAGGTAACCAGAGCCTGGAACATTTACACAATGAGCAAATTGATTTATATGTCACCAGCCCCATGGAGAAAGCAACAGGTGATGAGAAAGTTCCTTTTTGTGCGTAATACCATGGTGGCTGCTCTGAGACTACGAGCTGTGCTTCCACCAAAATGTCACTAAAGATTTCATCAAATATGTAGTTTTCTATTTACATAATGAGTACTGCATGGCCCCGCCCCCACACCTCCAAGGCAGCATGATGCATTAAACCCAGTTTAGTACTTGAGATACTGCAGTCAGGACACTGGAGGAATTGCTAAAGTGGCTACAACTTCTCTTTGATTGGCAGTTGCACTTAAATTTTCAAAGTTCAGCTGGACATGTATTTTTCTTTTAGTGATAAGTGCTGGTTATCATTTTTTTTCCTTCCAATACAGCTTACTATTTTTATTTGCACACATCCCACTGTAAATAAAACAAATACAATGTGCTTGAGTGCACTCCTTGTTTAGGTTTACTAACGTTTGTTGATTAGTTAGCTGTGGATAACAGCAGATAATATGAGAGACTCAAAATTAAACAGCTGGCAAATCAACACACATGGTTGTGTCATGGGATGAGATGGTGAGCTGATTTGGAAGTGCAGTGATAGAAACAATGTACAGCTGTACCTTCATTGAAACCATCTCAAAGTATTTGATCAAAATTGGGTTTTGGGTATCTGGTTATCTAATGCGGTGCTTCCCCTGTATAACAGACCACCCAGCCACCACAGGTATATACCACTTAAATCTATAGATAACTATCTTTAAAATTATCTCACAAAATTAGTTTTATTGAAGCGAATGCAATCCATTTATGTCCCCAAAATAATATACAGGGATCCCTCACTTTCCACGGTTAATTGGGACCGAGATGCCCACGTGACCACCGAATTCCGCGAAGTAGGATCAACTCCCCTGACTGACGTCTACGTACATGTATACGTTTATATAATATCAATAAATACATATTCAATGCTATAAATGCTTATAATAACAATTAAACATTCAAAAATAATGTATAAGATGTAAATAAAATATAAAGACACACATACAGACACGCACCGTATATTATTTTGAGGAAATCTGTTTTTTTGATTGAGGAACGAATTTAAAGCAAAATCAAAAACACTTTGGTGCAATTTTGTTTTGTTTTAAATTGTTTTAGCAGAAAACACTGGACTTACTTTGGGGTGAAACCTTATATAAATTAAATTCTCTAAAGAGAGTTAAAGATGATGGTTAGATTTACAGAGTTAATGTGGTACTGTGCACAAACATGACAAAAAGAAAATTAATATTAGACTTGTAAACACGTTTATATTTTGGCCATGACACCAAGACCGGTTGGATTAATCGCTTTGAGACTGTGCAGCTAACAATATCTGTTCAGGGAAGTCATTTAAACAGAAAATTAAACGTATCTGTAAAGGAAGCTGAAGCCAACCAAGCCCAAGCAAATCTGTACGAAGGCCCAGTACCGCTGAAGCAATTAGGCTAATAGCTCAGGTAATAGCTAACAATGTCTGTTCAGAAACCAGGGTAACACAATAAACATCAACTGCGCTCTGTTAAGGTGTTTTAGAGCAGACCACGGGAAAAATAAGAAAACAAGTTAAAGCGAGAAATATGTTACCTTAACACAATTTATGCATAACACTGAGGTGGGTCACAAGGGTAAATCATTAAAATATATTCTCATTCTAATTTGCACACAAGAAAACTCAATGAATACAATTTTATCATGTTATATGTTTCATCATGAGTCAGGGTAGCTGTACAGATAAAGTAGATAAATAAAAATCACAAGGGGCGTGGTCAAGGGGAACTGGCTGCCACCCAGCATCAGAATGTAACGAGATCACCCGAGCTGGAAGCATTTCCCTCAGCGCTTCCACTGATCTTCGAGCTGTGAGTGCCATCACTCCATCTTACTGAAGCCTCACATCCACTTGTTCAATCCCAAGCGGTTCAAGTTTGGGTTGGGCCTCCAACGGACCTCAACACCACCACCTCTCCTGCCTCAATAAGTTTCATGTGTTCAAATAATAAATTGACAGTGGTGGCCCGGTGATAAAGTGCTGGATTACCAATCCCAAGGTTCGGGGTTCAAGCCCCACTATCAACAGTTGTCACTGCTGTCCCTCCAGGGCAGGAGGCCGGCTGTGTCTCTCACTGTCTATGACTTTCGTCAGGAGGAGCTGCATAGCTATCAGTGTGTTTCTGCTCTGTGATGGCCTGGCAAACTGTCCAGGGTGTACTCTGCCCTCACCTGGAGTCAGCTGAGATGTGCGCTAGCTCACTGTGACCCTAATTAGGATGAGGCTGTTCAGATAATTAATAATTGTGGGAGTTTTTTGGATAACTCTCACTTATGGGTAACACAATAAAAACAACAAGCATGAGGCTTTTTATGGTTTATCTTTCTAGCTTTAAAGCATGATGATGATGATGATGATGATGATGATAAGGATACCTGCTCAAATTCCACTTGAAATAATTTTATACATATATGATCCAGTGATAGCAGACCGAAAAGAAAGCACCATTCTATTCTCATATCTACTACTTAAGTAATTTGCCAAAAGATTACTGGATGCTGCTAAAGATTTGGGAGGACTATTCGATACAGTGCCACACACCAAGTCTGGTATACACAATAGTTTGAGAGTACTGTATACACTAAATGAGAACGGGGTTGGCAGGGTGGTGCAGTGCTTAGCACGCCTGTCTTACAGTAACGATGTCTGGGTTCGATTTCTGGGCTCGGAGCATTTGTGTGTGGAGTTCACATGCTCTCTCTGTGTTTATGTGGGCTTTCTCCAGGGACGCCAGTTTCCTTCTACGGTCCAAAAACATGCACCTCGAGATGCAAGTGTAAATGGTTGTATGCATGTCGGCCCTGCGATGGCCTGGCGAACTGTCCAGGGGGTCCCCTGCCCTCGCCCAAAGTCGGCTGCTGAGACCCTAATTAGGATTACAAACCTGAGAGAATGAATAAATAAGAATAAACCACACTAAAATAAGTTGGGGGTTTTTTTTTACATTATTAAAATGATAATTTTTAAAAATCCTTTTCATGGAAAGAAAAGCAAACTATAAAATTAGTTTTTAATACATATCCGAACCGTGACAGAGGTCTCTCTCACACACTCACACACACACACACACACACACACACACACACACACACACACACACACAACTACAAGCAGCTCAGCAGTGTTGCAGTGAAAAGATTAATAAATCCATTTATAGACTAATTCATAATCAGGAGATTAATAATGTCAGCATTTTTCACGAAACACCGTGTACTGTATCTTGATCCCCAGCTACACTTCCATGATACTCCTGCTAACAGCTCATTAAATGCGCCAATGATTTCTGAAGAGTTCTGCAAATATGCCAAGACCTTCATCTTACCTAAACTAACAATTTCATCCCTCGCTCTTTCGGACACTTACAGTCTCTCACTCATTTTCTGTCCGAAACAATACGGGGGCTTATCTGACAGACCTCCCTCTCCAGAGACCTTGCCACCAGAGAGCATCCCTCTGATCCACTCATTAATTAGATTTTCATTTATCCTCCGGTCCCGTCAGAGCACGAGGGAAATGATTTGCATTGAGTGGGTTTAGATTAAAAGAGGAGTCCAGCATGCGAGCCACCTTCTTCCTTTGGCACGTGCCCATACGCAAGAACACACACACGCACACACACACACACACACACACACACACACACACACACACACACAATCAATACTGATTAGCAAGAGTTAGAGATTTGTTTAGTTGATTAAAAAGGTCAATTACTAATTCTGTACTTAGTTAATCAGCATCTTCTTTGCCTCGACATCCAGATGAAATTCAGAGCTTCTGTATTACCTCACGCTACTGTACATTAAACACTGCGTACTTCTGTATTACCTCACGCTACTGTACATTAAACACTGCGTACTTCTGTATTACCTCATGCTACTGTACATTAAACACTGCGCGCTTCTGTATTACCTCATGCTACTGTACATTAAACACTGTGTGCTTCTGTATTACCTCATGCTACTGTACATTAAACACTGTGCGCTTCTGTATTACCTCATGCTACTGTACATCAAACACCACGTGCTTCTGTATTACCTCATGCTACTGTACATTAAACACCGCGTGCTTCTGTATTACCTCATGCTACTGTACATTAAACACTGTGCGCTTCTGTATTACCTCATGCTACTGTACATTAAACACCACGTGCTTCTGTATTACCTAATGCTACTGTACATTAAACACTGCGCGCTTCTGTATTACCTCATGCTACTGTACATTAAACACTGCGCGCTTCTGTATTACCGCATGCTACTGTACATTAAACACCGTGTGCGTCTGTATTACCTCATGCTACTGTACATTAAACACTGTGCGCTTCTGTATTACCTCATGCTACTGTACATTAAACACCACGTGTTTCTGTATTACCTAATGCTACTGTACATTAAACACTGCGCGCTTCTGTATTACCTCATGCTACTGTACATTAAACACCGTGTGCTTCTGTATTACCTCATGCTACTGTACATTAAACACCACGTGCTTCTGTATTACCTCATGCTACTGTACATTAAACACCGCGTGCTTCTGTATTACCTCATGCTACTGTACATTAAACACTGTGCGCTTCTGTATTACCTCATGCTACTGTACATTAAACACCACGTGCTTCTGTATTACCTAATGCTACTGTACATTAAACACTGCGCGCTTCTGTATTACCTCATGCTACTGTACATTAAACACTGAGCGCTTCTGTATTACCTCATGCTACTGTACATTAAACACCGCGTGCTTCTGTATTACCTCATGCTACTGTACATTAAATACTGTGCGCTTCTGTATTACCTCATGCTACTGTACATTAAACACCACGTGCTTCTGTATTACCTAATGCTACTGTACATTAAACACTGCGCGCTTCTGTATTACCTCATGGTACTGTACATTAAACACTGCGCGCTTCTGTATTACCGCATGCTACTGTACATTAACCACCGTGTGCGTCTGTATTACCTCATGCTACTGTACATTAAACACTGTGCGCTTCTGTATTACCTCATGCTACTGTACATTAAACACCACGTGCTTCTGTATTACCTAATGCTACTGTACATTAAACACTGCGCGCTTCTGTATTACCTCATGCTACTGTACATTAAACACCGTGTGCTTCTGTATTACCTCATGCTACTGTACATTAAACACTGTGCGCTTCTGTATTACCTCATGCTGTCTGTCTGTCTTCCTTTCGGCTTTTTCCCTTTTACTCGGGAGTCGCCACAGCAAATCATCTGATTCACACATTTTCATTTGGCAGAGGTTTTTACGTCGGATGCCCTTCCTGTCACAACCCTTTTTAGCAAGGGACACAAACACGCTGACGACTTTGCAGCCTACTCTTTACGAAAGTCAGCAATGGTTCTTTTACATGCCTCTCACCATAGACAGTGAGAGACATGGCCCGCCTCATGCTACTGTACATTAAACACTGCGTGCTTCTGTATTACCTCATGCTACTGTACATTAAACACCGTGTGCTTCTGTATTACCTCATGCTACTGTACTTTAAACACCGTGTGCTTCTGTATTACCTCATGCTACTGTACATTAAACACCACGTGCTTCTGTATTACCTCATGCTACTGTACATTAAACACCACGTGCTTCTGTATTACCTAATGCTACTGTACATTAAACACTGCGTGCTTCTGTATTACCTCATGCTACTGTACATTAAACACTGCGCGCTTCTGTATTACCGCATGCTACTGTACATTAACCACCGTGTGCTTCTGTATTACCTCATGCTACTGTACATTAAACACTGTGCGCTTCTGTATTACCTCATGCTACTGTACATTAAACACCACGTGCTTCTGTATTACCTAATGCTACTGTACATTAAACACTGCGCGCTTCTGTATTACCTCATGCTACTGTACATTAAACACCGTGTGCTTCTGTATTACCTCATGCTACTGTACATTAAACACCGTGTGCTTCTGTATTACCTCATGCTACTGTACATTAAACACCACGTGCTTCTGTATTACCTCATGCTACTGTACATTAAACACCACGTGCTTCTGTATTACCTCATGCTACTGTACATTAAACACCACGTGCTTCTGTATTACCTCATGCTACTGTACATTAAACACTGCGTGCTTCTGTATTACCTCATGCTACTGTACATTAAACACTGTGCGCTTCTGTATTACCTCATGCTACTGTACATTAAACACCACGTGCTTCTGTATTACCTAATGCTACTGTACATTAAACACTGCGCGCTTCTGTATTACCTCATGCTACTGTACATTAAACACCGTGTGCTTCTGTATTACCTCATGCTACTGTACATTAAACACTGTGCGCTTCTGTATTACCTCATGCTGTCTGTCTGTCTTCCTTTCGGCTTTTTCCCCTTTTACTCGGGAGTCGCCACAGCAAATCATCTGATTCACACATTTTCATTTGGCAGAGGTTTTTACGTCGGATGCCCTTCCTGTCACAACCCTTTTTAGCAAGGGACACAAACACGCTGACGACTTTGCAGCCTACTCTTTACGAAAGTCAGCAATGGTTCTTTTACATGCCTCTCACCATAGACAGTGAGAGACATGGCCCGCCTCATACTACTGTACATTAAACACTGCGTGCTTCTGTATTACCTCATGCTACTGTACATTAAACACCGTGTGCTTCTGTATTACCTCATGCTACTGTACATTAAACACCGTGTGCTTCTGTATTACCTCATGCTACTGTACATTAAACACCACGTGCTTCTGTATTACCTCATGCTACTGTACATTAAACACTGCGTGCTTCTGTATTACCTCATGCTACTGTACATTAAACACTGTGCGCTTCTGTATTACCTCACGCTACTGTACATTAAACACCGCGTGCTTCTGTATTACCTCATGCTACTGTACATTAAACACCACGTGCTTCTGTATTACCTCATGCTACTGTACATTAAACACCGTGTGCTTCTGTATTACCTCATGCTACTGTACATTAAACACCGTGTGCTTCTGTATTACCTCATGCTACTGTACATTAAACACCACGTGCTTCTGTATTACCTCATGCTACTGTACATTAAACACTGCGTGCTTCTGTATTACCTCATGCTACTGTACATTAAACACTGTGCGCTTCTGTATTACCTCACGCTACTGTACATTAAACACCGCGTGCTTCTGTATTACCTCATGCTACTGTACATTAAACACCACGTGCTTCTGTATTACCTCATGCTACTGTACATTAAACACCGTGTGCTTCTGTATTACCTCATGCTACTGTACATTAAACACCGTGTGCTTCTGTATTACCTCATGCTACTGTACATTAAACACCGTGTGCTTCTGTATTACCTCATGCTACTGTACATTAAACACCACGTGCTTCTGTATTACCTCATGCTACTGTACATTAAACACCGTGTGCTTCTGTATTACCTAATGCTACTGTACATTAAACACTGTGTGCTTCTGTAGACATCCGAGAACGCTAAAGAAAAGATTCGATCTTAAAAAGGAGAATTAAACTTGCTTTAAATTAAAGAGTGATAAATGTGGCTGTTCTCTTATGCAATGCCAATGTGGAGAACAATGAGGCTCGCAGTAACAAGGCAGTAAACATTCGCTTCCTGTTCACCTGCAGCCGAGCACTGCTCCTTTCACTCGGCGAGTATTAGACTTGGTTTTGTTTATAATTTATAAATTCAGATGGGAAAATAAACCGACAAAGGCAAACATAATCAGAATCGTGATCGGCACCATGCCAAACTTTGCGCGGAAGCCCACGTAAACAGCGGGGTGTGACACGGATGTTCCTTTCTTCCATCTTATGAGCCGAGGCTGATTAATGTGAGGATTGCAATCGCAACAAGATGGATCCTTTTAACTCTAGAAGAGAAAATGAGTCCCTGGACTGAGCTGAAAACCCTGTTTAGATTCGACTGCCCCAAATCATTTTCATTAAGAGTCAAACACACCAATTGCACCCCTGGTGCACATCTCGAACTGCCACCCGGCTGTTCCGGGGCGTAATCTTTATTTAATAGATTTAACATCCATATTCACTGCCTGACTCCCGAGAGAGAAGAGAGAAAGAGGTGGCACGCCGAGGACACACACGGACACACCTTCACACACATATGCATGCACATTAACCCACACTCGCATGTTTCCCCCGCTTTCGGAATACATACACCTGACGCTCATGTTTGGGCTCAAAATTCAATTACCCACTTATTGATACTTCACAGGGATATTTAAGATGCAGACATGGAGAGTGATTTCCCAGGGGAGCCACCGCTTCCTCTTAATGTCCCAGCCGAGCGCGCCTCACCCCTCCCGCCTGTTCTCTACACCACGAATCATTACACACAGGCACGTGTATATACACACACACACACACACACACACACACACTCTCTCTCACTCACCCACCCACACGCCACAGCCTATCCCTGTCCACGAGGTCTCCTTATTAATAGGCAATCAGTCAAAATTCATTCATTAAAAACGTTAAAAGGTTTTTTCACAGGCACTATGATTAGCTAGGAAAGAAAATCCAATGAATTCCTAATGCACCTATGGAAATGAGGTGTCATTTCCGATCTGTTGATGGAGGCAGTGGGGAGGATGAGAGGAGGGGGGGGGGGGGTGTCACGTTTTCTTTTCCTCTCTCCTCAGGCAGTATCACTTGCAGCCCAAATTATGTGTATAATATGTGTGAATCGAGAACGCATTCAATTATAGCATTACAAGACACGAGGAATCGTGACTGTGCTCACTCAGTGGACACGCTGTGGACACTCAGGTCCATGAGACATGCTCTTGTTGTCATGTGCGGATCTGTACATGCGCTGCTTTTTTTCCCCCATTATGGCCAGGTTTGTTTCATCTTGATTAATTCAGGAGAGGCTGTGAAGTCAGATCTAGTATACACTGAAGTCTTTCCCTATTCACGCAATTTAGCACAGCGCCGGTGAAAGGCCAGAGAGTGAAGAAGAGGAAGCACGAGGGAGGGGACAGATAGCCGAGCGCTTTCACCCAGCACAGCCTGTCGTCTAACAACACTTCATAACTGCTGGCCCTCGCGGTCAGGTGTCTCTGATGGATTGATGGAAGCCCATTACTACGATGCCGTAGCGTCCGTCCAATCATTACAGTGCAACAGGGCACTTAATAGAGCTGAGATTGATCTGAGGGAGGAGGAGGAGGAGGAGGGAGGGGTGAGACACTGAGCACTGGGGCTATTAGTGTTGGACAGGTGTGACCCTTCAGCCTCGCCCCTGATAGCTGAGAATCTACAGGACGATGGTTTTAGTGTCAGGCCTGTTCCCGTTTCTGAATTTCTCAACTAATATGAGTGAACCAACTTGCTCAGAAGACTTCATTTGCCCTCAGCCTTCACTTGCTTCGACTCAAACACAATTTCATCACATTGCATCAGAATCGATCCTTCATTCAGGGAGTGAAGTGCTACAGATATGTCACACTGAATTAACTAATTTTATTTTTATAATTATAAAATATAGCAACTCTAAAATCCTGAACACAACATTTATAAAAGATCGTTCCCTCAATCAAGGCCCTGCCTCATGAGCATTTGTCAAAATCAAATAAATGTGTTGCATCCTGCCACCATTTTGCAACAGCAGCAGCAGCAGGCATTAGTAGTATCATCAGCGTTGCCTGAGGCCTACCTGTCCCAAAGGGCCACTCTCTATTCAATTACCTTCAATAACAGCACTTATCAGTGTAGTGAGTGGCCCTGTGGGACTCCAGGGTCCTGATGAGCACGCTCAGACAGCAGTATTTATCATGGCCTGGAGCAGATGGGGACTTGAAGGGGGAAGGAAGGCTGGGCACGCGTCAGTCCCTCCAAGAGTTGCTACACCGCGTCACTTGCCTAATGGAGGAGGGGTGTGTGTATCCCCAAGGAGATGGATCAGGCACAGGCTTCATTCTCATGCTCACAAAAATATGGCCACATGTTTGCATGCATAGTTTGATTAGGGACAAAGATGCTCCAATGTTGAGTTGTGTAGTCCTTGTCATATCAAGGGAGTGGGGGACGTGGCCTGAAATGTCTAATGTGCCAATTTACTCTCCCAAATACCAATTATTCAATTCCGGGTGAGTGTGTGCAAGCTAGTAAAAGGCAAAACAAATGAAATATAAAAACAGAACTTCCTAAAACATTTCACTTTTCCGAACTCCATGAAGTCGAAGCCTCTTGTGTGTCCTCCAGCCAAAGCCTTCAAGGGTGAGTTTTCACTGCCTGATTACGCATCACCATTAACAAACTCAGGATTTTAATGGTCACTGTGGCACAGTAAATCGTCCTGGCACAATCCTCCCGCCTCAATACGTCCTAGCCCGCCCTTCCCTGGCTCATTTTAAAGACGATTACAGAGCGAAAGAAACACGAAGAAAAAGTAAGTGAGATTTACAAGGCTTTCCTGACAGCTGCGAAAATGAAGAAAATTAAATGACACCATGTTAAAGGTCATTGGTAGCTGAAGTCACTAGAAACAAATAATCATCACAGTTTTGTAGTTCCTGAAGGTGATCACTGAGAACCGTAGAATGGACTGTGCAAAAGCTATCTGCGGCTGATGGGGCGGCAGCAGACAGCCTGTGAAAACATTGGATTCCTGACACTTTGCGTTTCTGCTTTGTATTTACCAATAGATTACTTCTATGAAGTTACATTTCAATGAGATTTCACGTAATTGAAACGAAATACAGTGAGTCGTCGACTTACGACCTATGCAAGTTACGTCTGATCAACTTTACGACCGCAAAAGTCGTGAAGCATGATTCATGGCAGTGCAGTGCGAGTGTTGCGTACGACAGTTTTTTTACGCTGTCGGCAGCGCCAGCAGCTTAAAAGGCCAAGCAGGAGATGACGCAGCTTCACTTTCTAACTGCTCAGAGCAAATCTATTCATCTACTTTCAATGCCACGTCACTGTGGCGCAAAGCGGAGAGCCAATCCTTTCTGTGGGGGCGGGTCCGATACCTTGAAACTCTAATTTTATTGGACTCACACGCTGCAGTGTTTATGTGACAGGAAGAGCGCCCCGAGTTTTGGCAATCAGCTGGTCTGCGGGTTGAAGTTTTTCCAAGTCTGTCCATTTGTGTTTGCTTGCCAGCTGTGCTTGGCTTCATGGAAATGAGCTGATCAAAACGAGGGAAATTTATCTCTTTACTCCAACAACACACGCAGTCTGTGGCTGTTGTTATAATCCAATAAAATTAGAGTTTGAAGCTATCGGACCCGCCCACACAGTGGAGAACAGAAAGGATTGGCTCTCCACTGTGTGTCACAGTGACGTGGAATTGAAAATAGATGGATAGATTTAAATGCGCGAGATTTATTCATCTGTTTTTGTTTGGCATGAGTGTATTTGGATGGAAAGTCGACATCCGACCAGATTGATTTACGACCGGTCTGCCGAAACCAAAAGTGGTCGGAAGTCGACGACTCACTGTAAATATTTAGTAATTACCTCTAGGTGCGCTTGTCTTTCGGCCATAAGTGCAATACAACCGCGAGATCCATAATTGATCAGGTCGTTGCAATAAACACACAAGGCCTTGTTGGCAATGTCAGATTTATTTATGAAACTCGCCAAAGGTTTTGATATGCTCGGCGTCTGTTTGCCGATTTTCACCTCAAATTTCACAATCCTCTCCAGCCATTCCCACTTAAACTTATTCTTAATATCCTTATCTATTTCTGACACGTGGGATTCCTCTTCTTTCGTTAAAGTTCGTACCATTTTCGGGATTTTTTAACCAAACATTCTCTTGGCAAAAACACAACACGCTGCCATTCGTATTGAGTCGAGTCACTTTACATTAAGCTTAAAATGAGCGGCTTATAATATGTGAAGTGCTTCAAAAAGTAGGCGTTTGTCAGAAGTTCACTTGCTTGTGCTTGAGACAAAACGATGCTTATCTGGACTTCCGATCTTTGAAGTGAGCAAGTGCGCCGTTGAATACTTGTTTAGTACTCAACCTTCACTTGCTCACTTGAAAGATCGGAAGTCCGGATAAGCCGCACATTGTTTCATAAGCTCCATACGTCGCTTGCGACAAGTGCCTACTTTCATTGGCCCTATACCCCCTCCTCCAAAATTTTCTCCCCGGATTTTGATGAATCACAGAAATAATGACCAATTTGAGATAAAAACTGCGGAATTCTGCGGATCTGTGGAAAATTGTCACCCCTAACATATACATACTAGTCCTTTTCAAAAAATTAGCATATTGTGGGAAAGTTAATTATTTTCTGTAATATACTGATGAACATTACACTTTCTTATATTTTAGATTCATTGCACACCAATTGAAATATTTCAAGTCTTTTTATTGTTTTAATGCTGATGATTTTGGCATACAGCTCATGAAAACCCAAAATCCCTATCTCAAAAAATTAGCATATCATGAAAAGGTACCCTAAACGAGCTATTAACCTAATCATCTGAATCAACCAATTAACTCCAAACACCTGCAAAAGATTCCTGAGGCTTTTAAAAACTCCCAGCCTGGTTCATTACTCAAAACCGCAATCATGGGTAAGACTGCTGACCTGACTGCTGTCCAGAAGGCCATCATTAACAGCCTCAAGCAAGAGGGTAAGACACAGAAAGAAATCTCTGAGCAAATAGGCTGTTCCCAGAGTGCTGTATCAAGCCACCTCAGTGGGACGTCTGTGGGAAGGAAAAAGTGAAAGAAGGACTGATTCCAGACCTTGGGGGACCTGTGAAAGCAGTGGACTGAGTCTGGAGTAGAAACATCCAGAGCCACTGTGCACAGGCGTGTGCAGGAAATGGGCTACAGGTGCCACATTCCCCAGGTCAAGCCACTTTTGAACCAGAAACAGCGGCAGAAGTGCCTGACCTGGGCTACAGAGAAGCAGCACTGGACTGTTGCTCAGTGGTCCAAAGTACTTTTTTTGGATGAAAGCAAATTTTGTATGTCATTCGGAAATCAAAGTGCCAGAGTCTGGAGGAAGACTGGGGGGAAGGAAATGCCAAAATGCCTGAAGTCCAGTGTCAAGTCCCCACAGTCAGTGATGGTCTGGGCTGCCATGTCAGCTGCTGGTGTTGGTCCACTGTGTTTTAGCAAGGGCAGGGTCAATGCAGCTAGCTATCAGGAGATTTTGGAGCACTTCCTGCTTCCATTTGCTTAAAAGCTTTACGGGGATGAAGATTTCACTTTTCAGCATGACCTGGCACCTGCTCACAGTGCCAAAACCACTGCTAAATGGTTTACTGACCATGGTATTACTGTGCTCAATTGGCCTGCCAACTCTCCTGACCTGAACCCCATAGAGAATCTGTGGGATATTGTGAAGAGAAAGTTGAGAGACACCAGACCCAACACTGTGGATGAGCTTAAGGCCGCTATCGAAGCATCCTGGGCCTCCGTAACACCTCAGCAGTGCCACAGGCTGATTGCCTCCATGCCACGACGCATTGAAGCAGTCATTTCTGCAAAAGGATTCCCGACCAAGTATTGAGTGCATAACTGAACATAATTATTTGAAGGTTGACATTTTTTGTATTAAAAAAAACCTTTTTTATTGGTCGGATGAAATATGCTAATTTTTTGAGATAGGGATTTTTGTTTTTTCTTCACTTTTTTGCCAAAATTATCAAAATTAAAACAACAAAAGGCTTGAACTACTTCAGTTGTGTGTAATGAATATAAAATATATGAAGGTCTAATGTTTATCAGTACATAATGTAAAAACAGTACAGAAAATAACACAATATGCTAATTTTTTAGAAGGACTAGTATAGGTCAGTCGGGGGTGGGGGGTCGATCCTACTTGACGGAAATCGGAGGTCACGCGGGGACACTTATTCCCCATTAACCGCGGAAACTGAGGGATCCCTGTATTATATTATTTAAGACAGATATCATGTAATGTGTGCTTGATCATTTTATGAAAACCACACAATATCATTCAATCATTTTCTGTAACCGCTTAATCCTAAAAGCCGGCACCCATCCCAGCTGACTTTGGGCAAGGGCAGAGTACACCCTGGGCAGCCCACCAGGCCATTGCAGGGTGGAAACACGCCGACGGCTATGCAGCTACTCTTGTCGAAAGTCAGCAGTGGTTCTTTTACATGAACCTCACACCATAGATAGTGAGAGACATCACCAGCCTTTGATAACCCAGTTATCAGCACTGACAGTGACAACCAGTTGAGAGTGGGGCTTGAATCCACAACCTTAGGATCAGTGATCAACACCTTTACCACCAGGCCACCACTGCCCAGCACACAATACAAGACTTATTACTAATCAAAAAAAAAATATTTGAAGGTTGACTTTTTGTATTAAAAACACTTTTTTTTTATTGGTCAGATGAAATATGCTAATTTTTTTAAGAGAAGGATTTTTACTTTTTTGCCAAACTTATCAATATTAAAACAATAAAAGGCTTTAACTACTTCAGTTGTGTGTAATGAATCTAAAATATATGAAAGTCTAATGTTTATCAGTACATTGCAGAAAATAATGAACTTTATCACAATGTGCTAATTTTTTGAGAAAGACCTGTATAATCTACTCAAGAAGATCCTAAAGGTTTACACATGGACTACGATGGATGAGTGAGACATTTCAGTATCTACATCTGACTGGTCCCCTTGACAATCTCCATGTGTTAAGGGTGCTCATATTATGACTGATCAATGTATTTCATAATCTACTAGCTTGTAATCTTAGAGTAACTTGAGCTTGAGAAATCACAAACATGTAGATGAACAATCATTCATTTGTTAACAAGAAGCACCAAAGTTACACAAAACCCTGATAAATTAAGTTCGACATAATCCCCAAATAAAATGGCATATTCTAATCACACCCTTCAAATGGAATCTTATAAACCAGCAGTGAGCTCACATGGGGGTCCAGCTCTGGGCACTTTCATTGAGGGTTCGTGTCAGGATGAAACGCACATGTGTTTATGGTAAGAATACACACACACACACACACACACACACACACACAGAGCAATAAAAAAAATATTCAGATAATTTCAATGGGTGAGGAAATCCCTACCCACCAGGCTCAGTCTGGTTCTGACACCTAATTTGTCTAGAAAAATCAAACACCAGACTTGTACTTAATTAGCCACCTGCTGATTTCATGTCCAACTATTTCAAGACAGCAAAACTACAGGAGGTCCCAAGTGCAATGTTTTTCAAACTTGTTATTAATATTTTCTTACTCCTGACAAGTTTTTAGGCTTCAACTTACATGGCCATCTCTGTTCCTATTTGTATTGGAGTTCAGATTGTGGAGGCATCAGGTCCAGGAGGGAACATAAATCCCTCAAGCGAGCTCTAGGTCTGCTATGCGGCCTCCTCCCAGTTGGACATGCCTGGACCACCTCTAAAGCGAGGCGACCTGCAGGCATTCCCCAAACCACCTCACAACTTACTGCTTCCAACACAGAGCAGCAATGGCTCTACCCCAACACCTGCCGGATGTGTGAGCGCCTCAAACTAAGCCTTTTTACATACGGCAAGTAGGAAGACAGACATTTACCCAAATTTTCCGTACATTTATTTTCCCAGGATATTGTCCATTGCTTTTGCCTGAAAGCTATTTTTATGAAGCAGACTTCAAAATCATAGCAGTGGATTTCTGGTGCAGTGATTTGCCGCTGGCGGCTCGGTGGTGTCGTGGTTAGCATGTCCTCCTCACAACAAGAAGGTTCTGGGTTTAAGTCCCAAGCTCGGCAAAGGCGTTTCTGTGTGGAGTTTGCATATTGCTGCCATACTTGTCTCTGGGTACTCCAGTTTCCTCCCACATTCCAATACACATTAGGTTAATTGGTTGCTCCAAATTCCCCCTAAGGTGTGAATGGCTTGTGTGAGTGTGGGCCCTGCAATGGTCTAGCTGTACCCTGCTTTCATCCAGCGTTGGCCGACATAGACTCCAGCCTTTTCCTAGTAGGAATAAGTGTTTTGGCAGATGAGTGATAGTAAGTAATTAGCTACTTTACCTTAAACATTACAGATACATACACCAGTCATCCAGAACATTAACACCACCTGACTAGACTGAGTCTTGGTATCTCCATACACAGCAAGCTGCAATGCGCCATGTTCTCACTCCTTTCAATACTATTCCTACAGCAAATCACAATATGACCCTTGTCAAAGTCAAGCGGATTTTTATGCTTGCTCATTTTTCCTGCTTCCAACACAACAGCATTGAGAACTGAATGCTCACGTTCAGCTTAATGCAGCACATCTGGCAGGTGCAACTATAACAAGATAAACAATTATACTCCATAGACCAGGGATCCCAGGGAGGCTTAGAAAAAATAGAGGAAATTGGTTCAGAAATAGAGGAAATGAAATATTACAGCACGGAGGGAGGGCCACGGGGCCCCTGAAGCTGAAAAAAATAGCGGAATTCCGCTAAATAGCAGAGATCTGGGATCCCTGATAGACAAGGTGGATATTGCGGCATATTTCCCAAGACCGGATGTAGAAAGGACTATTCAATTCTATTCTATATTGTCCATCAAGCGTGAGGTGTGTAGTTGATTTAGTATACACTACAAAGGAAAAGAAAAAAAAAAACACTAAAATGATGCTTATGGCTTACATTAAAAAAATAAAAAATAATAATGAGTGTTGCAAGCAAGCTTGAACACATGAACAGGTGTTTCTTGATCTGTGCTTAAACATATTAAGATGTGCAAAGCAGAAAAAATGAAAAAATAAATAAAAAATGACATTTCCAGTTTTTACTGTAATATTATTACCGTGATATTGAGGCAGATAAAGAGAACTCTGTGCTTCAACCTATACTAATGTAAACAGACAAAAAAAAGCAAACTAAAATAAAGTGTTTGTGGTTTATGTTTCGATTTCAAAGAAGGAACCAATGACACCTCTTGCATCAAGTGACCATAATAAACTGTACGTGACTGTTGTTTCATTATCATCATCATCTTCCACCTGGGCTGTCTCAAAATAGTGAATTTTAACCCTAAGAGAGTGGACCAATCAGATCATGACATTTCTACATATTACAGACCAATCTATACTACTCACTTCACCGGTTAATGTTTTTAATGTTATGGCTGATTGTTGTATCATAGCAGACAATATCCGTTATGAAATTATGTATTTTAACAATAACACCACAAGTAAATTTATTGATCATGAATCGATGGCTCCATGTTTTCCAACACTGTGCAACAGTAAAGCAATTGTTGTGTTTTTAGCTTAATAGCACCACCCAGAGGACAAAAAAGCCACTTGCCAATTTCTTATTAAATATTTTGTTTGTGTTCATTTAACATGTTGCACTTTATTTCTTTCATCAAGAACCTTATGCCAAATACACACCCATGTCAATTTAGACATGTAGGATGAGGACAGCTGCAGTTGTTCTCGCAGTAATTACCATACTGTTCAATAAACATGCATGAGGAGAAGAAATAAACACACTATTTGTGGTTTCTGGATTCTCCATGAGTACCATTACTGACAAACGTTTTACTATGGAATGGAACTTCATCTTTCTTGATCATGAAACATTAGAGACGTGTCTGAAGCAAACAGGATTTAAAGTGCCACCTCAATCACACAGCGTGAAATTTGATCCAGGCTCCATGTGTTTGGAATTGAATATGTTCTACTCACACTCTTCCAAGCCCAGCTGATATGCCAGGTTCTGCAGCCCTTTAACTTTCTCCATCAGGTTTGCTGTGGTTAGACTTCCCAGCTCTGTCACAGGACAAACATGTAAGGGGATAAAAAGAGCAATGAAAAAAAAAACCTTTTTACTTTTAATATGGATTTGTGGTGTTATCAAACATGCACAGTACGAGACCTTTCAGCATTTCAATGTCTTCCGACTCCAATTCTGCCATCCACTTGGGTGGAGAATTTGTTATTGGCTGAAAAAAAAAGTTTTTTCTCTTAATCACAGTATATGAGCTTAAGATCATTAAGATAATTAAAGTATGAGGTGTAAAAATATTTACATTTTTAAATGAAGCAGCAAATCCTGAAACCCCTGGCACTGTTTCCCGAAAACCAAGAAAAATAAGTAACAGAACAGAAGCTGTGTGACTAAATACACTCATCACCACACATCTCATAAGTAGTCATTTGGGTGAAAATAAATTAACATATAATATCCAACTTACACTGTTCTGGCCAGAGGTCAGGTGAAGCTCGATCAAGCTTTTCATAACTCAGCAATGACGACTCAAAATCCTCAGCTATCATAAAGGAAACATATATATATATATATATATATATATATATATATATATATATATATATATATATACACACACACACACACACACACACACACACACACACACATACACACACATGAGGAGAGAGACAAAGTGTGTAAGAGAGAGTGTATATACATCATACACAGTGAACAAATTGTTTCCCTTTTTTTGGGGGGGGGGGGTTGACTTGTTCCAAGCTAAATTATTTCATATTAAAAACATTTTTCATTTTCAAGAATTCGACAGTTTACTTTCAGTTTACCAGTCTAGACTAATTAATTTAATTAATTAATTAATGAAGAGAAACAATATATAGAATAAAAGTGTTTGGATAGAAAGAATGCATTTCTTTTCTTTGTTCTTAATAATCATTTTTTCAGATGGAAGCCACATCAGTGAGTGGAGAGCAAAATAAGTGATAAAAGGTGAAATATTGTCAAGCAAAGGTACTGGATCGCTGATCCCAAGGTTGGAGGTTTAGGCCCCACTCTTCATTGGTTGTCACTGTCCCTACAGTGCACTAACTGGGTTATCAAAGGCCAGCCATGTCTCTCACTGTCTATGGTGAGAGGTTCATGTAAAAGAACCATTGCTGACTTTCAACAATAGTAGCTGCATAGCCGTCAGTGTGTTTCTGCTCTGCGATCGCTGGAGAGCTGTCCAGGGTGTACTCTGCCTTCACTCGGAGTTGGCTAGAATGGGCGCCAGCCTCCCCGCAACCCTCATTAGGATTAAGCGGTTACAGAAAATGAATGAATGAATGAATGAACGATATTCTCAAGCAATTCAAAATGGAGAAAATAGAGTTTAACTGAACTGAACTTTCACCCAACGCAATGTGTATTTATGTTTTATTTACATTTTATGCATTATTTTTGAATGTTTAATTGTTATTGTAAGCATTCTTATCCTTGAATATGTATTTATTGATATTATATACATGTACATATACATCAGTCGGGGGGTTGATCGTACTTCACGGAATCAGCAGTTGGGGGGGGTTGTCTCGGTCCCAATTAACCACGGAAAGTGAGGGATCCCTGTATATATTTATCAACGTTTAAATCTTAATGATTGATGATGCACAAGAGTCTCTATACTTGCTGCACAATAATAATAAAGGTGAGCCCTGTCATAATCTATATATGCTAATATAACCTATAAAATAATTTAATTAATGTACGATAATGATAAAAAGTTATTATGGGGCTTCTGGAGGGAATTCACTTGATGCTGCTCAATTTCACTAGATTTGTTAGCTGGAAACATGTGACATAGTTCCCATGGCAACAAGAGCTGTTGACACTTTCAAGAGTACAGTGGTACCTCATCTAACGAGTGTCCCTGAGAATGATTTTTCCATGATACGAGCGTTGAACCCACCAAACATCTGCTCCATCCAACAAGCAAAAATTCACTCTACAAGCTCTCCTCGAAAAGTCTTTTCCGAGCCAATTAGCCTCGCATTCTTGCGTGTGCATTCCTCCGCGCTCCGAGAACACCTAGTGCAGTGCTTCGCAATTATTTTCTGTGACGCCCCAGCTTGAAAAAAAACAAACAAAAAAACATTTCACGACCCCCCAGCATGACTATAAAGTGTTCACTGCTCTTCATATCATTTGCTCGATGCGTTTTCCCTACACCATAGCCAATGAGAGCACGACTGCCAACTACTGGATGTGCAATTACACTTAACTCTAGAACAGTACAACAACAACAAAAAAAAGCACGTTCCCCCTGGCATCACATCTCCTTTATCGTTACGCACCACCTCCTGCCTGCCCACTTGACATCTTTGCTGCAGTCAATGATTGGAAGGGTTTGGTTGACTTATTGTTTATTCTTGTTTTATTAGTAGTAATATTAATGTACATGCATTATTATTATGAAATATTTATTGTTTTTACATGTTTATCTTTAATATATTTGATCAAATATACATGTTTGTATCAGGTTATATGAGTTTGGGAGGGGGTTGGAACGGACGACTGTATTTGGTTCTCTGTTATTTCTTATGGGAATAATCGTTTCATTTCACAAATCTTTTGGCTTACGAGCTCGCCTTTGGAACAGATTAAATTAGTTAGCTGAGATATCACTGTATTTCAGTATACGTTGCTTCCCATGTGAATGAATCTTAAGGCCTGTACCTGCCTGTGCTTCTCAGGATTTTTTTATTTATTTATTTATTTATTTATTTATTTTGGGGGGGGGGTCTTAGCACACCTTTAGTCAAACAATTACCCACCTCAGGCTCGGTGTATGTCACCACCATGACCACCCCAACACTCACTTCAAGTTCAGTGCATAATTCAGTTATTTTTTCAGTTAGTTATATATATATAGGAAATCCTCATGGAACGCATTTTAACATGCAACTAAGCCCAAAGCTTACATTAATATGCAAATTAACCTGTGTCATCATTTGGTGATTTGTAATCCTGCAATCCTTTCCCCTTAATGATGTTAGCACTAATGATTGTTGTTCGTTTTGATTGGATTTCCAGGGTGACTTTTTGTTTATCATTTTGATAAAGTTAAATCTACTCCACATAACACATCTTCAGTATCCAGTTATGTGAAGAACACTGCTCACAGGTACTAACTCTAAAAATAGCAGTGCTAACACGGTACCAAACAGAACCGAATCTGGTGTTTGTGAAACATTAGATGCACATTTTGTTTCTGAAAGTTTTATTCCAGACAGAAGTTCATATTAGCAGCTGACTAGCTTGCTAAACCAGCTAGCATAAATACCTGGGTTACCGTCTAGTTGGCTAGCAGGCTACTAGAGAACAATAAACAAGCGCGAGCTGGCGAATTCAGAAGAAAAAGTAGCGTTAGTGTGAAATAATTAAGCTCGCTATTCAGAAAGGAAGGACATGTGTAAAGCCTTACACGCACTCAACTCTTTACTCTGCGATTTAATTATCGACAGCAAAATTTAGTTGTCTAAGAGGAATTAAATTTTACCTCCATTCGGAGACGCCATTTTGACACCAACTCACGTGACGACCTAGAGCCAATCGTTGATGAGAAAGTAACGCAAGCCCCGCCTTATCTAAACACGACAGGTACAGTACTGGGTAATGACGTTTATATTGATTACAGAAGACAACGATCTGAACTGCAGTGCTTACCCGCCATGTCCACCTCGCGGCAAGAAAGTCTTGCGTTCAAGGACTCGTTCTGTGTGGAGTTTATGTGGTCTCCCTGTGCCAGCTAAGGATTCTTCTGGGTACTCTGGTTTCTTCCCATAGTCCAAAACATGCACATCAGGCTAATTTGCAGCTCCTAAATGCTCCCAGATGTGTGTGTTTCACAAGCTTTTCAGGGTGTAGCCTGCTTTAAGCCAGATATCGGCTGAGATAAGCTTCAGTCTCCCCATGACCCTGACAGAATTAAACAGTTCAGAAAATTAGTGAGTGAGTAAGTGCTGAGTTGGGCGTAAACCTCCCCATGACCCTTTTTAGAATTAAGTGGTTCAGAAAATGGTGGTGAAAAAAGTGTTGACTTGGTGATTAAGGCAAAAGGTTACTGATTCGAAGGTTGGGGGTTCAATCCCAAGTGCCACCACTGTTGGGCCCTTGAACAAGGCCCTTATCCCTCAGTTGCAGTAAGAGAATGAAATTATAAATAAATGCTCAATATGTGGCATGGTGGCGCAGTAGTTAGCACATCTGCCTCACAGCAAGAACGTTCTGGGTTCGATTCCTGGGCTTTGGTGCTGCTATGTGGAGTTTGCACATTCTCTCTGTGATTGTGTGGGTTTCCTCTGGGTACTCTAGTTTTCGCTCACAGTCCAAAAATAAGTACAATAGGCTAATTGGCTTTTCTAAATCACCCCCATGTGTGAGTGGTCATGTAAGCGTTAGCCCTCAATGGCCTGTCGAATCGTTCAGGGTCTACCCTGCCTTCGTCAAGAGATGGCTGTGATGGGCACCACCATGCCCATGACCCTAATTATGAATAAGCGGCTTAGATAAGGAATGAACGACCTACTGTATATGCCTTTTATTGTGTTCTGATGCTTCATTTGTTGATTTCAAAAGCATTAAAATAAAATTGTAAATCAATGTGCAGTAATGAGTACTGTAAGTCAATTTAAGGGGAAAACTTTGGACACATCATTCATATGTCGTCATGCAGAAATGGCTAATAATTCATTTATTCACCAAACTGCATATTCCTGTTAGGGTTGGGAGAGGCTATGCCCATCGCCAATCAGCCAAATGTCTCCTGTATTCACCAAAAAAGGGTGGGTGAGACATATTGAGGACAGATAATAATAAGTATGATGTTTAAGAGTAGTTTGGGAGTGTTTGGGGACTCACTTATCAACAAAAATCAGACATGGCTGGCAAAAACATTACAACAGTTTATTCATCATATATTTGAGAATTCAGTGGCAAGTAGTTGGGGAACAGTTGAAGAATAGATTACTTATTGAATGTCGATAGAAAATCTTGCATATTCACCAAAGTCAAATTAAAGTAAAATAAATGTGATCCCTCGCTACTTTGTGCTTCAGTTTCTGTGGCTTCAGTGCATTGTGGGTTTTTCAAAATATGCATTGAAAAATAAAAAAATAAGGAAATTAAAGAAAAATAGGGAAACGGTTAAGGAAAACGCAGCAAAACAAGGTCAATTATATATATATAAAAAAAAATATATATATATATATATATATAAAACAAACAAACAAACAAACAAAAAAAACAAAACAAAAACAAAAAACCCCATAAAACTACTTACATTTATGTGAGGTACACATCTGTGTGTATACGCGTGCATCTGTATGTGTGTATTTATATTTTATTGACATCTTATGCATCATGCTTGAATGTTTATTATAAGCATTTATAGTGTTGAATACGAGTATGTATTTATTGATATTACATACACACACATAGACACACACACACACACATATATATATATATATATATATATATATATATATATCCAAACCGTCTCAATCTAGCCTCTCTGCCTCTCTGACTTTGTCTCCTAGACATCTTACATGTGCTGTCCCTCTGATGTACTCATTCCTGATCCTATCCATCCTCGTTACTCCCAGAGAGAACCTCAACATTTTCATCTCTGCTACCTCCAGCTCTGCCTCCTGTCTTTTCCTCAGCACCACTGTTTCTAAACCATACAACATCGTTGGCCTCATCACCATCTTGTACACTTTTCCTTTCATTCTTGCTGATACTCTATCGCACATCACACCGGACACTTTTCTCCAACCACTCCAACCTGCCTGCACATGCTTCTTCACCTCTTTTGCACACTCTCCATTGCTCTGGATTGTTGAGCCTAAGTACTCAAAATCCTCCTCCTTCTGTATCTCTGCTCCCTATAACATCACCATTCCTCCTGGGTCCTTCTCATTCACACACATGTATTCTGATTTACTGAGGCTAACTTTCATTGCTCTTCTTTCCAGGGCATACCTCCACCTCTCTGGATTTTCCTGCACTTGTTCTCTGCTCTCACTACAGAACACAATGTCATCTGCAAACATCATAGTCCATGGAGATTCTTGCCTAACCTCGTCTGTCAACCTGTCCATCACCATCGCAAACAAGAAGGTGCTCAGAGCTGATCCTTGATGCAGTCCCACCTCCACCTTGAATTCGTCGGTCACATCGACAGCACACCTCATCACTGTCTTACATCTCTCATACATGTCCTGCACCACTCTAACATACTTCTCTGCCACTCCAGACTTCCTCATGCAATACCACAGTTCCTCTCTCGGCACCCTGTCATATGCTTTCTCCAGATCCACAAAGGCACAATGCAGCTCCCTCCGACCTTCTCTGTACTTCTCTATTAACATCCTCAAAGCAAACACTACGTCTGTGGTGCTCTTTCCTGGCATGAACCCAAACTGTTGTTCACAAATGCTGACCTCTGCCCATAGGCTAGCTTCCACTATTCTTTCCCATAACTTCATCGTATGGCTCATCAACTTTATCCCTCTGTGTTGCCACAACTCTGCACATCTCCCTTGTTCTTAAAAATGGGCACAACCACACTTCTCCATTCCGCCGGCATCTGCTCACTCTCTAAGATCTTGTTGAATGTTCTTGTCAGAAAATCTACTGCTTCCTCTCCTAGACACTTCCATACCTCCACAGGTATATCATCAGGACCAACTGCCTTTCCATTCTTCATTCTCTTCAGTGCCCTCCTCATTTAACCTTTACTAATCTTTGCTACTTCCTGCTCCTCAACGGTCACCGCTTCAACTCCTTTTTTCGCTCTCATTTTCCTCATTCATCAGCTCTTCAAAGTACTCTTTCCATCTTCCCAGCACACTTCTGTCATCAGTCAATACATTTCCCTCTCTGCCCTTTATCAATCTAACTTGCTGCACGTCCTTCCCGTCTCTATCTCTCTGCTGTGCCAACCTGTATAGATCATTTTTTCCCTCCTTACTGTCCAACCTATCATACAAGTCATCATACGCGCTCTATTTGGCCTTAGCCACTGCTACTTTCCCCTTACGCTGTGTCTCCCTGTACTCCTGTTTATTCTCTTCGATCCGCTCAATGTCCCACTTCTTAGCTAACCTCTTCCTTTGTACACACTCCTGCACTTCCTCATTCCACCACCAAGTCTCCTTATCTACTTTCCTTCCAGAGGACACACCAAGTACTCTCCTACACGTGTCTCTGATCACATTTGTTGTGGTTGTCCAGTCATCTGGAAGCACTTCCTGACCACCCAAAGCCTGTTTCAACTCTTCCTTGAAGACAACATTACCCTCTTCCCTTTTCAGCTTCCACCACTTTGTCTTCTGCTCTGCCTTTGCCTTCTTCACCTTCCTCACCATCAGCGTCATCCTGCACACCACCATCCTATGCTGTTTGGTAACACTCTTACCCACTACTACTTTGCAGTCACTGACTTCCTTCAAACTACATAGTCTGCACAAGATGTAGTCTACCTGTGTGCTCTTACCTCCGCTTTCATAAGTCACCCTATGCTTCTGTTTCTTCTTGAAGAAAGTATTCACCACAGCCATTTCCATCCTTTTTGCAAAATCGATCAACATCTGTCCTTCTGTGTTCCTCTCCTGGATACCAAAACTGCCCATCACTTCCTCATCCCCTCTGTTGCCTGCACCAACATGTCCATTGAAGTCTGCACCAACACCACTCTTTCACCTCTGGGGGTACTCTGCATCACTTCATCTAAGTCACTCCAGAATCTCTCCTTCTCCTCTAGCTCACATCCTGACTGTGGGGCATAAGCACTAACAACATTGAACATCACATCTTCAATTTCTGACTTGAGACTCATCACTGTCTGACACTCTTTTCACTTCTAGAACATTCCTGACAAACCCCTCCTTCAAGATGACTCCTACTCCATTTCTCTTCCCATCCACACCATGATAAAACAGCTTAAACCCTGCTCCTAAGCTTTTAGCTTTGCTACCTTTCCACCTGGTCTCCTGAACACACAGTATGTCCACCTTCTTCCTCTGCATCATGTCAGCCAGCTCTCTACCTTTTCCGGTCATAGTTCCAACATTCAAAGTCCCTACTGTCAGTCCTAGACTCATGCTTTTCCTCTTCTCTGTCTGCCTATGGACACACCTCTCCTTCTTAGATTGATAGTAGTCCAATTTTCATCAGCACCCTGTTGGTTAACAGCACTGATGGTGGTCGTTGTTAACCTGGGCCTTGACCGATCCGGTATGGAGGTAATATTTGTGATTTACATAATAAAGTATGGCATTGGTTTTACGTCGGATGCCCTTCCTGACACAACCCTCTGCATTTTTCCGGGCTTGGGACCGGCGTAAGGGGGAGAGACACTGGTTAGTATACACACGTATACATGTATTTATACGTCAGTCATGGGAGTCGATCATACTTCATGGAAATCGGTGGTCGCGTGGGGGTCTCAGTCCCAATTAACTGCGGAAAGTGAGGGATCCATGTAACTCATTTTGATGATTCAATTCACAAACTATTTACTTCTATTAAGGTAGCCATTTATCCATCAGGGTTGGCAAGTTGAGAGGTACAACCTTAACAGATTGCCAAGCCAGGGCAAACAACAGGGCAGTGGTAGATCAGTGATTACGGGTCTTGTTTATGGCTCAGAAGATTGCAGTTCAAGCCCCCAAGGAAAATAATGTAAGTCGCTCTGGATAAAGTAGATGGGTAAAATTCCATAAATATAATACAGACCTATTCACCCATTCACACCTATGAACAACCTTAGGGTGGTGGTAGCTCAGTAGTTTAGACAATGGGCCACTGATCCAAAAGTCAGGGGTTCTCACTTAGTACCTCCACTGTTAGGCTTTTGACCAAGGCCCTTGACCCTCGATAGATTAGTTGTATAAAGCACCGATAATGGTAAGCAGGATTGTCTTCCAAATGCTGTAAATGTAAACAGAGTCCAGGCAGTAGACTTAATGTGCTTGTCCTTAGACTCTGGGAGGAAACTGGTTAAACTGGGTGTTCCAACACTGCAAGGAACAGAGTGATCAGACTCCACAAAAGAAAACCCCCAGTTGGAGTGGTGTCTTGGTGTGAGGAGACAATTACTGTGAACCTTTTTTTTTTTTTTTTTTTTACAGAATATTCAAGGATAAAACATGACACAACAAGCCTTGTAAAATCATATTTAATATCTGCATTAAAAGGGTGTTTGACAATTAATTCCGATTGAAGGACAGGATATTGCCAGTTATCTCTGCCCACACTACAAAAGAAAACTTGAAAAACCCGCACCATTTAATCAGAAGGTAAAAAGTTTTTTCATGAGATTTCAATAATTCAAATAAACGCCCTTTCAGCTGTATTTCACCAGCTTGATAAATTGATGTATTTTACATATAAATCACAACAAGGCACTTTCTGTGATTGTTTATTGTTTACACCATAAACCTGGACGAGTTATTAAGTTCAAGCCGAATGTCCTACAAGTATGTACAATTAAATAAGTACTATTTAACAATAGCGGTGACCTACTTTATATACAGTTTCTTCAGCTGTGAGAGAAACCAAACTTTCTGTTGATCCAATGAATCGAGTGATGCTTTACACGCAGCTCATCATTTATAAGTTTGATGACTCCAGTGCAGCGAATAACATGAAACGTCATTTATCTAAAAAATAAAAAAACAACAACAATGCATTGTCACTATTTTAGCAGCACTAGTCACTAGACTAGTTAATTAGTTATATTTTTCTCCAACATACATTTTGTCAAAGCACTTTAAAATTCCCAGGAGTCCAACCATCTGAGTCCCGCCATGGAGGAGGCAGGATCATGAGCAAGTGGTCCCCTCATGCCGTAGGACAGGGGGTGGAACAGGTAGAAGCTACAAAAGAAATAATAATTTAAAAAATGAATAAAAACAAAAAACAAAATCATCACAAACAGCTTGTATTTAAATTTGATTACAGTCAAGCTTAAAAGTTCAAGTCTGCTAGACGAAGAACTTTAATTAATAATATCTCAAAGCGGTTTAGTGAAGGTATTATAGTGTTTGCGGGTTTGTTTTTGGATTTTCACCAAACTTGGTGGGGACACTACCCTACCTGAATTACAAAGATGATCCGAATTTGAAATGCCAAGGTCAAAGGTGAAGGCCAGAACAAGGGCTCAATGTTTTGGATGCAGAAATATACTATACAACATACAGCAAGACAAAAAAATGGGTACTCAAACCAATACCATTCTGGGGTGGGTGTAGCTTGCATTAGGAGTGCATCTCTACCTATACTGTATTTCTTAAATGCTAGAGACAAGGCAAGTCTGTTGGGCTTTTTACATCTAAGCCTGGTGGCTCATCAGCGACACAGTTCAACTCCTCCAGGATGGGACAATAGTCCATCGCAGGTTACTTTCCCAGTATTTTTACTGGTACCCATTTATATTTATACTGCTGGGTGGACAGAGGTACACTTGTGATCAAGACCTTGCCCAGGGGTCTTAGCATGGTGTTATTCTAACAGGGATTCAAACCCACGACTTCCTGATAATGAACCCAGCTTGCTGACCACTACGCCACTGGCCACACAACTGTTACAAACAAGGCAATACGTTCATTTTAGAACCACTTAATTGGTCATAGGTCATCTAATGGTTGGCACCCAATTCAGCCGACTTTGGGTGAGGGCACAGTACTCCCTTGTCAGCTCGCCTGGCCATCACAGGGAAGAAACACATTGGAGGCTGTACAGTTACTCTTGACAAACGGCAGCAATGGTTCTTTTAGGTGAACCTGTCACCATAGTGACAGAGAGACATGGCTGGCCTTAGATAATGTAGCTAGCTGCACGAGGTGGGACAGCAGTGACAACGGGGATTGAACCCCAACTTTGGGATCAGTAATCCAGCACCTCCCAGGCCACCACTGCCCATTTTTAAATGTAACTTTCTTAAACAACTTTGAACAAACTAGTTAATTTACTAATTCGCAGAGAAACGTTACTTTTATCATTAAGCTCAGTGTTTATGCAGAAATAAATGTAGAGTTGCACTGATTATCTTCACTACTCATTTTCTTTACATTTAGTAGCACTGACTCTGGACTCTGCCTCTCACACTTTGACCACAAGAACTTGTGTGGAAGCTGTTTATTGTCTGTAGCTCCACTTTCAATACCATAAGCCCATTCAGGCTTTCATTGCTTATGCCCCACAGGCAGGATTGTAAGCTAGAAGAGAAGGAGAGATTCTGGAGTGATTTAGATGAAGTGATGCAGAGTACCCCCGGAGGTGAAAGAGTGGTCATTGGAGCAGACTTCAATGGACATGTTGGTGCAAGCAACAGAGGGGACGAGGAAGTGATGGGCAGGTTTGGTATCCAGGACAGGAACACAGAAGGACAGATGTTGATCGATTTTGCAAAAAGGATGGAAATGGCTGTGGTGAATACTTTCTTCAAGAAGAAACAGAAGCATAGGGTGACTTATGAAAGCGGAGGTAAGAGCACACAGGTAGACTACATCTTGTGCAGGCGATGTAATTTGAAGGAAGTCAGTGACTGCAAAGTAGTAGTTGGTGAGAGTGTTGCCAAACAGCATAGGATGGGGGTGTGCAGGATGACACTGATGGTGAGAAAGGTGAAAAAGGCAAAGGCAGAGTAGAAGACAAAGTGGTGGAAGCTGAAAAAGGAAGAGTGTCGTGTTGTCTTCAAGGAGGAGTTGAAACAGGCTTTGGGTGGCCAGGAAGTGCTTCCAAATGACTGGATAACCACAGCCAATGTGATCAGGGACACAGTTAGGAGAGTACTTGGTGTGTCCTCTTGAAGGAAAGTAGATAAGGAAACTTGGTGGTGGAATGAGGAAGTGCAGGAGTGTGTACAAAAGAAGAGGTTAGCCAAGAAGAAGTGGGACATTGAGAGGACCGAAGAGAGTAAACAGGAGTACAGGGAGACACAGCGTAAGGCGAAGGTAGCAGTGTCAAAGGCCAAACAGAGGGCGTATGATGACTTGTATGATAGGATGAACAGTAAGGAGGGAGAAAATGATCTATACAGGTTAGCACAGCAGAGAAATAGAGATGGGAAAGACGTGCAGCAAGTTAGAGTGATAAAGGACAGAGAGGGAAATGTATTGACTGATGACAGAAGTGTGCTGGGAAGATGGAAAGAGTACTTTGAAGAGCTGATGAATGAGGAAAATGAGAGAGGTTAAGTGAGGAGGGCACTGAAGAGAATGAAGAATGGAAAGGCAGTTGGCCCTGATGACATACCAGTTGAGGTATGGAAGTGTCTAGGGGAGGTAGCAGTAGATTTTCTGACAAGAATATTCAATAAGGTCTTAGAAAGTGAGCAGATGCCAGAGGAATGGAAGAGAAGTGTGCTTGTGCCCATTTTTAAGAACAAGGGAGATGTACAGAGTTGTGGCAACTACAGAGGGATAAAGTTGATGAGCCATACAATGAAGCTATGGGAAAGAATAGTGGAAGCAAGACTAAGGGCAGAGTTCAGCATTTGTGAACAACAGTTTGGTTTCATGCCAAGAAAGAGCACCACAGATGCAGTGTTTGCTTTGAGGATGTTAATAGAGAAGTACAGAGAAGGTCAGAAGGAGCTGCATTGTGCCTTTGTGGATCTGGAGAAAGCATATGACAGGGTGCCGAGAGAAGAACTGTGGTATTGTATGAGGAAATCTGGAGTGACAGAAGTATGTTAGAGTGGTGCAGGACATGTATGAGAGATGGAAGACAGTGGTGAGGTGTGCTGTCGGTGTGACAGAAGAGTTCAAGGTGGAGGTGGGACTGCATCAAGGGTCAGCTCTCAGCCCCTTCTTGTTTGCGATGGTGATGGACAGGCTAACCGATGAGGTTAGACAAGAATCTCCATGGACTATGATGTTTGCAGATGACATCGTGATCTGTAGTGAGAGCAGAGAACAAGTGGTGGAAAATCTAGAGAGGTGGAGGTATGCCCTGGAAAGGAGGGGATTGAAGGTTAGTCTTAGTAAGACAGAATACATGTGTGTGAACGACAAGGACCCAAGAGAAACTTTGAGGTTACAGGGGGCAGAGATAAAGAAGGTGGAGGATTTTAAGTACTTAGGCTCAACAATCCAGAGCAATGGAGAGTGTGGAAAAGAGGTGAAGAAGTGCGTGCAGGCAGGTTGGAATAGATGGAGAAAAGTGTCCGGTGTGATGTGTGATAGGAGAGTATCGGCAAGAATGAAGGGAAAAGTGTACAAGACGGTGATGAGGCCAGCAATGTTGTATGGTTTAGAGACAGTGGCCCTGGGGAAAAGACAGGAGTCAGAGTTGGAGGTAGCAGAGATGAAAATGTTGAGGTTCTCTTTGGGAGTAACGAGGATGGATAGGATCAGAAATGAGTACATCAGAGGGACAGCACATGTTAGATGTTTTGGAGACAAAGTCAGAGAGGCTAGATTGAGATGGTTTGGACATGTACAGAGGAGGGATAGTGAGTATATTGGTCGTAGGATGCTGAGGTTGGAACTACCAGGCAAAAGGCCCAGAGGAAGACCAAAGAGAAGATTTATGGATGCGGTGAAGGTGGACATGAAGGTCGTTGGAGTAAGAGTAGAAGATGCAGAGGATAGGGAGAGATGGAGGCAGATCATTTGCTGTGGCGACCCCTGAAGGGAACAGCCGAAAGGAAAAGAAGAAGAAGAAGAAGCCCATTCAGGCTTTCCATGAAGCTCCAAGATCTGTACATTAGTGTCTCTGTATGCAGCTGGATCCTGAACTTCCTGATGGGCAGAACACAGGTGGTGCAGATCAGAAGTGTCATATTATCCACATGGATGCTCAGCACTGGTGACTGACACCCATGTTGTACAGCCACACATAGCTCCAACACCGTCATCAGAACTGAAGATGATACCACCAACACCGGCTGCACTTTAGATGGCAAAGAGTCTGCTTACAGAGCTGAGGTGAGAGCCCTGACATCATGATGCCTGGATCACAAATTAATGCTCAGCAAGACCAAGGAGACTGCAGGGTGGAGGCCACATACCTGTCCACATTGAGGTGGCGAGAGCCTGTTGCTTCCGGTTCCTGGGGACCAACATCACTGAGAATCTGAGCTGGTCATATCACGTTGCAAGATCACAAAAATAGCAGCAAGACAACGGCTCTCTTCTGTGGCTGAGGAGGTTTGGCAAGGACTCCAGAACTGCTTACCAACTACTACCGATGCACCCTCGAGAGTATTCGGTCTGGCTGCAGCCCTACCTGGAAAGGTAGCTGTAATTCTCTGGACCGCAAAGCTCCATATAGAGTGGTCAGATGTGCCACAGCACTGTAGGAGGAAGAGACGGCAGATCTCTGATTCTGCCCACCCCAGCCACACACTTCATGCATCCAGACTCGCACCAGCAGATCCAAGGACCGTTTCTACCCACAAGCCATCAGGCCACTGAACTGCTAAAATACCAGACAATGTTCACACAACAACCTGCACCTGATTGAATCTGATTGTACACACCATTACCCCTGCACTACAGCGACTACAGTATGTTTTTAGTTCTTTGTATTTATTATATTTATCTTTTCAACTTCTATATTTTAGTTTTATATTTTATTTATATAGTTTTTATTTTTTACTTTATAGTTGTCTGAAATGTTTATGTACAATATTTGTTTATGTGCAATATTGAGGGGGCTCTAAGTCCAAGAATTTCATTGGAGGTACAAAACCTGAAACTGAAAGTGTTAATGCATATAATCTTCCTTCAAAATAACACAAAGTTAGCATTAGCATTGCCGTTAAGGTGGCTTACAACTTCTTAAAGCTCTTAACCATGAATTTGCAATGTTCGCGTGTGAAGTGCTTACCTGTGGAAGAGTCCAAAGAGTAGCACCATATGACCTGCTCTTAAAACGCATTTTGAAACAGCTGGACTAAACACGAGGTCTGCATTCTGCAGAAGTGTGTCTAGTGTTAAACCTTAAAACAAACGAAAATTTGAAGGAGTTACCATCTAGACTTCTGAATATGATAATTCACATCACTTCACTTTGCAAAAGAATTCTTTGTTGTTGTGAGTCGAGGCAGGCGATCTTGGAGCACGCACTAATGGCTGATGGAGTGATGTTTCGAATTCCAATGATACCACAGTCATCTGTGACAGGGAGTCCAAGTGAACAAAATTGGCCTTGACCTCAGGTAAGGAACAGTGGTCTACTCTCACTCCTTTATCAATCAGATATTATAGCCAATCATGGGCTTTGATTGCCTCAGTGCATGCATGCATCAAGGGTGGATAACGCCCCCACACGAATTTCCATGGGTAGAAAAGGTGCGGTCATCTGAAGGAGGCACATGATAACCTTCATTCTCTTGGTAGCTAATAACTGCCTGATGTTACTGATGATCTTATGGCTGGCCATAATCCAAAATGGGGTGGAAAGTTTTCCCAGAAAAATGGGGAATACTATAACAAACAAAGGGGAATGAAGTCAGGAATTCAACATTTATTTTCTCTTTCTCAATACCTGTAAGCATACTGCTGAAGAGCATGGCGGGGAAGTAATGGTGGTAGTAGAGAATTCGGCCCATGATGTAGAAGGGCAAGTAGTGTAACAGCCAACCCAAGAACAGCATTCCACCACCTTCTGTGAGAATCTCGCAACGTGCTATAGGGACAGATGATAAAAAACATGGCTTAAATGTCATGAAATCAATCTGATTACTCCTTTCACATCACTATGTTCATGTCACATGTGCTTCATGATCAGGTAATTCACAAAACACCCACTCGAGCCCTTTAAAATCACATCAAAAATGTTGATTTGGCCATTTAATTCACACCTCAATTTAGACACCAAATTACTCGTTTACCAAATCTATTGATCATACTACCAGGGTCATAGGAAGATTGACGCCTCTCTCAGCCAACACTGGGGGAAGGCAGAGTACACCCTGAACAACTTGCTAGACTTTCACAGGGCCAATACATGCTAAACCATTCACACACACACACGCACAAACAGGTAATTTGGAACGGGCTCTGAAACGAGACAGGAGTAACCTAGAGGAAACTCATGCAAGTACGGAGCGAACAAACCACACACAGAAACATCCTTGGTGAAGCTGGGACTGTTTTGCTAGGAGGTGGATGTGTTAGTCACTACACTACTGTGCCGCTCTTGTCACACTTTAGTTTTGTGAACATTTACTTGCTGCAGGATGAAGCTGTGTCTTTCAAACTTGGTAATCAGGTTCAGTACAAGGAGTGCTAGGATGTTTGTGTGTGAGTGACCTTGACCTACTTATCAAGGTCACGGGTGAAAAACTGTAAACTGGTTTTCTGGACATTTACTCGCTTCACGCTGAGGCTTAGAATTTTCAAACTTGCCATGCTAGTTCTCTATTGGCAAATGATGAAACGGTCCTTTCAGCAGGAGTGTCTGGGCCTCTGTGTTTTTTTTTTCTTAACTGCTGCCCATTGTCAAGCATGATAATGATATATAACAGCTAATCATCATCAACTCAAATGTGTCAGCCTTATTGGATTTCCTGTGGTGGGCGTGCACACACACACTGGACGAGCATATTCTATTACAGTGGTGGCTTCATCTGGGATCTCTGCTAACACTTATTTAAAAAAAAAAAAAAAAAAGAGAGACAGTAAAAGCCTAGCCTCTCTTACCTGCCCCGAGTTTACATGCACATTCAGGGGTAGCCTAACACATTCGCAAAAAAAGCGGCATTCTTTGCACAAATAAGGTCAGAGACATCCATGATTGGCAGGTGATTGCTGTAAGTAATAGAAGTGTGTGTTATCCTTCCCACCCAGGCGAACTCAGCCAGTAAGCTCTCATAGGCTTCTGGTCATGGATGGCTGCAGCATCAGTCTGAATCTCCAGGTTGATAGTCGCACACCTTGACGATGGGCCACCTGGGAGCCTCATGATTATATTTGTTGGCACAATAACAGCCTGTATGCAAAGCCAATTGAACACAAAACCCATTCTCGTTCCTTTCTCGACACAGACCGCAGCATATTACATAACAATAACCAACAGTAATACTTCATTGAAATAGCATGATTCTTCTCAGAACTCCACAGCACACTGCTGCCACTTCAAATCATAACAATTATCTGATATTTAATAACATTGTCCACTCTTATGAACAACTCTGGAGAGTGACCACTTGAACCTTACCTTTCGTCTCCTCATTGAGTTCAACACCTCTTTGTACAGCCAGAGAGAACAGACCTGCCATGACAAGAAACAGAGCCAGCGCGAAAAGATTCAGCCACCAGATCACCTACAAAACAGAAAGTAGTGATAATATTACATCTTAACCAATCACAATCAGAATTAAAAACATGTTTTATTCTCAAGAATAAAGCTTCTAATAACACATTTAAAATATAAAATCACAAAACAAATCCAGAACACACACATACACACGACACAGTCGTGTTCAAAATAGTATCAGTGTGTTGAAAAAAAGTGAATAAAGTTCAAACTCATTATTGTTTTCGTTTCCATTCACAGATGCATTGGGAACACGACACATTCTATTCCAAATCAAAACACGAAGAAATATGTCACGTGTGTTATTCCTTTAAAGAAATTGAAGAAAAGTGAATATTAGACTGTTAAAAAAATAACAGCGTCTGCATTTTTCCCTTATGAACTCATTCAGTGTATAAACTAAAAAATTGTTAACTTTTATTTTCCTTTGAATCTCTGAACTAATATTTATTTTTATAAACATTGTTTCTGAGACCTGCTGCACATCTGTGTTGTGGAGTCGACCAACTTCTGGTACCTGTGAGTAGGTGTTCCAGCCCAGGATGATTGGACTGCATTCAACAGTTCTTCTGGATTTCTTGGTTTTGTTTTAGACGTTGCATTTTTGACGTCGCCCCACAAGTTTTCTATTGGATTAAGGTCTCGAATCGGGCCACTGCTCCATAACGCTGATCTAGTCAATCTCAAACCAGGATGTCGCCCATTTACTGGTGTGTTTGGGGTCGTTGTCCTGCTGGAACCCATTTCAAGGGCATTTCCTCGTCAGCAGGAGGCATCACGACCTCCAAGTGTTCTGATGGATTTAAACTGATCCATGATCCCTGGGATGTGATAAATAGACCCGACACCGTAGTACGAGAAACATCTCCATATCAGAATGCTGGTGCCTCCAGGCTTCACTGTCTTCACAGTGTACTTATGGCTTGAATTCAGTGTTTGGGGCTCGTATGACAAAGTGTCTCCGGCCACTAGACCCACAAAGAACAATCTTACTTTCATCAGTCCACAGAATGTTGTGCCATTTCTCTTTCATCTTTTTCAACAGTGCGACTTTGAGGGCTGTTCTTGAGGATAGTATTTTCGGCACTTCTTTATATATTTTCCCCTCTGTTTGCCTTCCCTGCTTAAATAAGGACAATAATTGGCACCTGGTTTTCAAAGAATGAATGATGTCACTAACTGAGCTATTATTTTGAACACGCCCCTTTCAATTAGTGATTCAATTGCACAGAATCAGCAGGATGAGTCAGGACTGTTGGTTCGGTTGGATTCTATCACTCTTCTACACCTGATAGTAAATTATTTGCCATGTAGAAACATAATTTCTACCAAAACCACTGATTGATCAGGTTAGTAATCTCTGACTGATATTGTGTTTTATGGTTGTGTGCGTCTGTCTGTCTGTCATAGATTTGATCTCAGCATGTACGCACACAAACACGTTCAACAAAGTTTCATGTCGAGAAATGAAAGAGCATAGATATTTTCCCCTGCGAAGCATGACGTGTGTAAACTGTACATTTCCAATGTGTAGCTTCTACCAGCCAACACTTGCTTATACAGTATAAGAAGTACAGCAGTACCTTGATTTACGAAATGAATCCATTCCGAGGGCGAGATCATAAGCCAAAAAATAAAACAAAATTCCCATAAGAAAACAATAAAAAACCAATTAATCCGTTCCAACCCCCTCCCAAACTCATAACCTGACACAAACACATATCTGACCTAATACACTCGTGCCTCGGTTTTACGGACTTCGCTTTAACGGATTTCGGATCTTCTTCTTTTCCTTTCGGCTTTTCCCTTCAGGGGTCGCCACAGCGAATCATCTGCCTCCATCTCACCCTATCCTTTGCATCTTCTTCTCTTACACCAACGACCTTCATGTCTTCCTTCACCACATCCATGAATCGTCTCTTTGGTCTTCCTCTAGGCCTTTTGCCTGGTAGTTCCAGCCTCAGCATCCTATTACCAATATACTCACTATCCCTCCTCTGTACATGTCCAAACCATCTCAATCTAGCCTCTCTGACTTTGTCTCCAAAACGTCTTACATGTGCTGTCCCTCTGATGTGCTCATTCCTAATCCTATCCATCCTCGTTACTCCCAAAGAGAACCTCAACATTTTCATCTCTGCTACCTCCAACTCTGCCTCCTGTCTTTTCCCCAGGGCCACTGTTTCTAACCCATACAGCATCGTTGGCCTCAACACCGTCTTGTACACTTTTCCTTTCATTTTTGCCGATACCCTCCTATCACACATCACACCGGACACTTTTCTCCAACCATTCCAACCTGCCTGCACACGCTTCTTGACCTCTTTTCCACACTCTCCATTGCTCTGGATTGTTGAGCCTAAGTACTTAAAATCCTCCACCTTTCTTATCTCTGCTCCCTGTAATCTCACCGTTCCTCTTTGGTCCTTGGCATTCATGCACATGTATTCTGTCTTACTGAGGCTAATCTTCATTCCCCTCCTTTCCAGGGCAGACCTTCACCTCTCTAGATTTTCCTGCACTTGTTCTCTGCTCTCACTACAGATTACAATGTCATCTGCAAACATCATAGTCCATGGGGAATCTTGTCTAACCTCGTCTGTCAGCCTGTCCATCACCATAGCAAACAAGAAGGGGCTGAGAGCTGACCCTTGATGCAGTCCCACCTCCACCTTGAACTCTTCTGTCACACCGACAGCACACCTCACCACTGTCTTACATCTCTCATACATGTCTTGCACCACTCTAACATACTTCTCTGCCAGACTTCCTCATGCAATAGCACAGGTCCTCTCTCGGCACCCTGTCATATGCTTTCTCCAGATCCACAAAGGCACAATGCAGCTCCCTCCGACCTTCTCTGTACTTCTCTATTAACATCCTCAAAGCAAACACTACGTCTGTGGTGCTCTTTCCTGGCATGAACCCAAACTGTTGTTCACAAATGCTGACCTCTGCCCTTAAGCAAGCTTCCACTATTCTTTCCCATAGCTTTATCGTATGGCTCATCAACTTTATCCCTCTGTAGTTGCCACAACTCTGCACGTCTCCCTTGTTCTTAAAAATGGGCACCAGCACACTTCTCCTCCATTCCTCTGGCATCCTCTCACTCTCTAAGACCTTGTTAAATGTTCTTGTCAGAAAATCTACTGCTACCTCTCCTAGACACTTCCATACCTCCACCGGTATGTCATCAGGACCAACTGCCTTTCCATTCTTCATCCTCTTCAATGTCCTCCTCACTTCACCCTTACTAATCTTTGCGACTTCCTGGTCCTCAACAGTCACCTCTTCTCCTCTTTTTTCGCTCTCATTTTCCTCATTCATCAGCTCTTCAAAGTACTCTTTCCATCTTCCCAGCACACTTCTGTCATCAGTCAATACATTTCCCTCTCTGTCCTTTATCAATCTAACTTGCTGCACGTCCTTCCCATCTCTATTTCTCTGCTGTGCCAACCTGTATAAATCTTTTTCTCCCTCCTTACTTTCCAACCGACCATACAAGTCATCAGACCCGCTCTGTTTGGCCTTTGACACTGCTACCTTTGCCTTACGCTGCGTCTCCCTGTACTCCTGTTTACTCTCTTCGGTTTTGTCAATGTCCCACTTCTTCTTAGCTAATCTCTTCCTTTGTACACACTCCTGCACTTCCTCATTCCACCACCAAGTCTCCTTATCTACTTTCCTTCCAGATGACACACCAAGTATTCTCCTACCTGTGTCCCTGATCACATTCGCTGTAGTTGTCCAGTCATCTGGAAGCACTTCCTGACCACCCAAAGCCTGTTTCAACTCCTCCTTGAAGACAACCCGACACTCTTCCTTTTTCAACTTCCACCACTTTGTCTTCTGCTCTGCCTTTGCCTTCTTCACCTTCCTCACCATCAGCATCATCCTGCACACCACCATCCTATGCTGTTTGGCAACACTCTCACCGCTACTACTTTGCAGTCACTGACTTCCTTTAAATTACATCGCCTGCACAAGATGTAGTCTACCTGTGTGCTCCTACCTCCACTTTTATAAGTCACCCTATGCTCCTCTCTCTTCTGGAAGAAAGTATTCACCACAGCCATTTCCATCCTTTTTGCAAAATCTACCAACATCTGTCCTTCTGCGTTCCTGTCCTGGATACCAAACCTACCCATCACTTCCTCGTCCCCTCTGTTTCCTGCACCAACATGTCCATTGAAGTCTGCCCCAATGACCACTCTTTCACCTCTGGGGGTACTCTGCATCACTTCATCTAACTCCCTCCAGAATCTCTCCCTCTCTTCTCGCTCACATCCTGTCTGTGGGGAATAAGCACTAACAACATTGACCATCACACCTTTAATTTCTAACTTGAGACTCATCACTCTGTCTGACACTCTTTTCACTTCTAGAACATTCCTGGCAAACTCCTCCTTCAAGATGACTCCGACTCCATTTCTCTTCCCATCCACACCGTGATAAAACAGCTTAAACCCTGCTCCTATGCTTCTAGCCTTGCGACCTTTCCACCTGGTCTCCTGAACACACAGTATGTCCACCTTCCTCCTCTGCATCATGTCAGCCAGCTCTCTACCTTTTCCTGTCATAGTTCCAATATTCAAAGTCCCTACTTTCAGTCCTAGACTCATGCCTTTCCTCTTCTCTCTCTGGCAACGGACACGCCTCCCGCCTCTCCTTCTTCGACGTCTTCGACCAACAGTAGTCCAATTTCCATCAGCACCCTGTTGGTTGACGGCACTGATGGCGGTCGTTGTTAACCCGGGCCTCGACCGATCCGGTATGTCATTCTTTCTTGTGATTCGCATAGTTTATTTGGCATTTGTTTTACGCCGGATGCCCTTCCTGACGCAACCCTCTCCATTTATCCGGGCTTGGGACCGGCGTGAGGGAGAGACACTGGTTTGTGCCCCCCCCTCACGGCTGCATTTTTAACGGATTTCGGATGCAATAGACAAAATCTATAGCTTCCGACTAGTCCGGATGCAGGCTGTTGTTGCCAAAAGAGACCGCCATATGACGCGCAGTGCTCTTGACTTAGTGCTACACTACGTCGATTATTCCAAGAACAGAGAAGTGTCTGCTCATTATGCAAATCTAGCAGAAATTTGCGAGAAACAATAATAAGAGAGTAATTCTCAAGTGGCAAGCAGTTGAAGTTAGACACTTTCTTCTGACCAAAACAAACTGCCGGCTCAGCTGATGCACCAGGGATACCAACCAGCCCACCCTCACCAAGTGAACCAACACCGTCTACGTCAGGCTTACAGTCTTCAACTTCTCAACAGCTTGAAACCAGCAGTACGTGTACATCAACGGAGCTGCAAAGCTCCAGTGACTCAGAATAGTAAAATGCTGAGTCTCCCAATATACAATCATGGTATCATATCAAGCAACACCTGCTCATCTATTGGTAAGCTTGAATGATATTTAACACATTTCTACTTTCGACATACTGTACTGTTTACATTACTATCTTATAGCAGGGGTTGGGAACCTATGGCTCGCGAGCCAGATGTGGCTCTTTTGATGACTGTGTCTGGCTCTCAGATAAATCAGGTGGCATTTCTTAACAGAATAACGAATACATAATTTCACTGTCATTTAAATATAAATTTTTAAAAAATCAAATAAAACAAATAAAACCGGGTCGGCAATGAGGTCCTGCCCCAAGTGGAGGAGTTTAAGTATCTTGGGGTGTTGTTCACGAATGAGGGAAGGATGGAGCAGAAAATTGACAGACGGATCGCTGTAGACTCTGCTATTAAGCGGAGCCTGTACCAGTCCGTCGTGGTGAAGAAGGAGCTGAGCCGCAAGGCGAAGCTCTCAATTTACCAGTCGATCTACGTTCCAACCCTCACCTATGGTCACGAGCTTTGGGTAGTGACCGAAAGAACAAGATCGCGGATACAAGCGGCTGAAATGAGCTTCCTTCGCCGGGTGGCAGGGTTCTCCCTTAGTGATAAGGTAAGAAGCTCTACCATCCGTGGGGAGCTCGGAGTAGATCCGCTGCTCCTCCGCATTGAAAGGGGCCAGTTGAGGTGGCTCGGGCATCTGGTCAGAATGCCTCTTGGACGCCTCCTTGGTGTGGTGTTTCGGGCATGTCCAACCGGGAAGAGACCCCGGGGTCAACCTAGAACACGCTGGAGGGACTATGTCTCTCGGCTTGTCTGGGACCGCCTCGGTGTCCCCCCGGGAGAGTTGGAGGAAGTGGCTGGGGAGAGGGACGTCTGGACTTCTTTGCTTAGGTTGCTGCCCCAGCGACCCGACCCCGGACTTAGCGAAAGATGATGATGATGACATCAAATAAAACAAAAACAGATGAATAAATCTTGCACATTATTTTCAATGCCACGTCACTGTGGCGCGAAGCGGAGAGCCAATCCTTTCTGTACGCCAGTGTGTAGGCGGGTCCGATACCTTGAAACTCTAATTTTATTTGTTTATAACAAGCGAGCCATAGGTTACTAACCAGTGACCGAGCCATAGGTTCCCGACCCCTGAGATATTTATTGTCTGTCTGTCTCCCTTTCGGCTTTTTCCCTTTTACTCGGGAGTCGCCACAGCGAATCATCTGATTCGCACGTTTGATTTGGCAGAGGTTTTTACGTCGGATGCCCTTCCTGTCACAACCCTTTTAGCAAGGGACAGAAACACGCTGACGATTTTGCAGCTACTCTTTACGAAAGTCAGCAATGGTTCTTTTACATGCCTCTCACAATAGACAGTGAGAGACATGGCCCGTCTTTGATAACCCAGTTAGCTGCACTGGGGGGGACAGTGACAACCTTGTCGAGAGTTGGACTCGAACCCCCAGCGCCCTATACCACTAGACCACCACTGCCCCACCCCTGAGATATTTATTTTATATATATATATATATATATATTTATATAAAATATGGCTCTCAGAGGATTAGATAGGGGCCGGTGGTGTAGTGGTTAGGGTGCGGCTCTCATGATCGGGAGGTTGTGAGTTCGAATCCCACTGAGACCTTCACTGTGAGAAGACCCCTGGGCAAGGTCTCAACCACAAGTGTGTCTCTGTTCACCCAGCAGTATAAATGGGTACCAGTAAAATATACTGGGAAGGTAACCTGCAATGGACTAGCATCCCATCCAGGAGGAGTTGAACTCCTGGTCGCTTCACGCTACAGAAACCGTGGATAAGCACCGGCCTGATTAGACACTAGACTGAGGTGTAAAAATCCAACAGAATTTACTTTTACCTACCAGAGTATTAGATTTTAAAATATGTCTTTTTTTGGCTCTCTTAGTCAAAAAAGTTCCCGACCCCTGATCTTATGGTGTACATTTACAGAGTATAGGTACAGTATTTACATTTACAGATTACATAGTGTTCTTAAGTAAAAGTTTTTCTTAACGTAATCGTTGAAATATATGGAATCGGAAACTTTGGACAATTGGGTAGAGGCATGAGTGTATATTGAAGATATACATGTAAAAACAAATATTTCATAATAATAATAATACATGTACATTAACATCAATAATAATTAATAATAAAACAAGAATAAAAAAATAAGTGAACTAACCCTTCCCATCATTGACTGCGACAAAGATGTCACGTGGGCATATATGAGGTGGTGCATAACAGGAGGAGAATGTTATGCATGTGCACACTATGAATGCCAGCGAGGAAAGGCTCCTGGTGAGCTCCCACGAGGCCAGTGTTACTCAAATATTGGGGAGCTCCCTTCTTGGGGGGGTACGATGTGATGCCAGGGGGGCGCATATGACCCTGGGGAACATGCTTTTTTGCCATACTGTACTAGAATTAAGTGTAATTGTGCATCCTCTACAGTAAGTGGCAGTGGCACTCTCACTGTGTTCCCTGTGGTGCTTTTTCCGTACACCCTACTCGCCGGTATTTGTAGTGTGCACATGCACAAAATTCTCCTCCTCCTCCTATTACGCACCACCTTGTGCCTGTCCACATGACATCTTCGCCCACGTGAAATCTTCACCGCAGTCGATGATTGGAAGGGTTAATTGACTTATTATTTATTCTTGTTTTATTATTATTATTATTGTACATTAACAAAAGCAATATTTCACAATATTTATATTTTATGTTTATCTTTAATATATAAGGTCAAATATACGTGTTTATGGCAGGTTATATTAGTTTGGGAGGGGTTGGAACGGATTAATTGGTTTTCTGTTATTTCCTATGGGAATAATTGTCGGGGGGTGAAATGTTTTTTTTTTTTTTTCTGAAAGGAGACGCCACAGAAAATAATTGAGAAACACTGCACAAGGCATTCTTGGAGCGCGGAGGAAAACACGTGGAAGAATTCGAGGCTAATCGACACGGAAAAGCCATTTCCCCAGCTGAGCTTGTAAATTCAAAATTTTTTACTGGTTGGATAGGGCAGATTTTTCGTGGGATCAAAGCTCATATCATGGAAAATTTGTTATAAAAGACAATCATAAGTCAAGATACCACTGTATATACAGTACAGTAGGCCCTTGACTATTCGCGGTTTTGAACTCACAGTTTGAGTATTAGCGGACTGCAAAGTAACTGACACATCACTCAAATTCAGTAACGCCCCTTTTTCCTCATTCGCACACAAGTTGTCAATGAGCCTCTTTTTTTGTGTGTTTCAACTACCAGTTAAGCTCTATGATACCACTCAAACGCTGTGCGTCTTCTTTGGCTAAGCGACAGAAAACGCTGGATGTCTCTTCTGAAGAAATAAAAAACTTTCTCCTGAAGAAACGACAGTTTCCTCTGAACTGTTGTATTAAAGTCTTTTTCGATTATTATTCCAGTACAGTACCCAAGTTAATTCTTAGAATGTTTGTGCGTGAGATTTTATGTTCTGTAGCATGTTTGACAAACGATACCAAAAGGATAAACTTTATTACGCTTCATGTCCTTTTACATTGAACTTGGAGTGTCGTCTCTATGGAGTTCTCAGAGTCAAATTGTTTCTTTGTTTGTTCATGTTTTGCACTATGCTCGTCTATGACCGGTCGACCCTACTACAGCTATGAGCAGCGTCAGCTTCGGGCAATTAAGCACGCAGCAACTCCTATCGTGAGTTGGATAGGATCTGGAGAGGAGCTGAAGACTCCAATCTCGTAGCTATAGTAGGGCCGACCGGTCATAGACGAGCACAGTGCAAAACATGAACAAACAAAACAACAAATAAAACAAATCAAGAGAAACAACATGACTCTGAGATCTCTGCCTGGGCTTATTGTTAGCCGGGGTGCGGCCAGCATTGAGCTACCATAGCATGTTAGCTCAAGATAGCGTGCTTAGCTTGTGCTTAGCGTGCTTAGTTGCCCCAAGACTCCGATCTCATAGCTGTAGTAGGGTCGACCGGTCATAGACGAGCATAGTGCAAAACATGAACAAACAAAACAACAAAGAAAACAAATTAAAACAAACAAAGAAACAATTTGACTCCGAGAACTCTGCGACGTCGCCCTCTAGGCAGTGCCACCTTGGAGATGTCACTCCAAGTTCAATGTAAAAGGACATGAGGCGTAATAAAGTTTATCCTTTTGGTATCGTTTGTCAAACATGCTACAGAACATAAAATCTCACGCACAAAACATTAAATTAGATACTGTACTGGAATAATAATTGAAAATGACTTTAATACTAGTGCTTTACAGCTGTATAATGTTTATATTTTATCAACAATAAATATAACAGTAAAAATTTTAAAGTTTTTCTTAATCATTACTACATTTTACTACATTAATACTGTATTAATGAGTAAGACTGTCTATAGAATGTGTTTAAGAAGCATATTTTAGCACATGTAATAGATGCAGAGTATTTTACCTCCGCCTGCTCATGCGCATGTAATATGATACATGTGGTTTTACTTCCGGGTACAGAACTCGCGGATTAGATTAATTCGCGGGAGGGGCCGGAACCGAACCCCCGCGAATATCGAGAGCCTACTGTATACACTCATACTTGTACATGAAGACAATGGCGACATCTAGCGGTAGTAGGTGGAATTGTGTGGCCTGCACTTTATCATTATATAATCAGCAATATCTGTGTTGCTGGGTTAAAGAAGAAAGTTATTAGAAGGCTTAAAGCTATCCACTTAAATGTACATCACTGATAACTCTCAGAAGGCTCGAGCAGTGGGTGCACTGTGTGCTGTACATTGCTTTAACAGCTGATAAGCCGACTTACAATTGTGGCCTTTCACTGCCAAACACATTTTGTGTAAATTGCATCTGTGATAATTGAATTCAGCTTTGCAAATTGTGCCAATCACTTTTTATATATTAAAACTATGTTATCACTTTTTTCTCTGGCTATGACGAGTTATGTGCGATACGTCGTAAGTCAGCCCTCAGAGGAAGTTACCAAAATGCAGCTGTTTATTGCTTGGAGTGCCTGTCTCTTCAGAGAAGACTTAGAAACTCAGGTTTGGTAGAAAACAAAATAGAAAAAAAATACATGCCTAATTCTTGTAAATTAATTTAAATCCATTGACACCAGCAAATAGTTTGATTTCGAATTTTGACATTTTTTGTTTCAAAACAGCCTGAGCTTCAGACTCCCCCATCAACACTGAGATTCTCAAACCTTTCACAGCCAAAGACTTGATTAACTATAAAATGAATTTAATAAAATCCATTCTGAATAAATATATTGTAATGTGAACATAATCCAACTACACCCCCCCCATCCTCCTCCATGTCCAATGTAATATTCTGCGTCTTCATTGGAGGCCCAAGACGTTTCAATTCCTAGACATTTCACCATTACAATACTGTACATTGAGAATGTGTGTATGTCAGAGTCTGACGCACCGCCATGCATATTAAGTGCGACAGTGATTTAGAATTTTTGCAATTTTAATATATAGTTGGCCCCCTACTTACGAAATCCCTAGACACAAAAATTTCGGGATACGAAAAACATGTTCCTAAGTTTTCGATCCCCAGGATTCGAAAAGCGCCAAATGCACCATTCAAAATTCAAACGCGCCAATCAAAATTTCACACGATGCGCGAGTTGCGCTCTCTTTGGCTGTCTCCCAACATCCCCGCCCCGCTGGCCTCCCATTGGCTAGGACGTTACCCATACTTCCTGTACCCATACTTCCTGTTTGTCACACATGTGAAGGAGAGTTGACTGTTGGCTTGTTTTGAGATTGATCATGCAGTGTTATATTTCGTTATCGCTGAAACCCCTCTACAATCGGGACGATATTGAACCAGAAGGAGACCTTAAAGCGGAAGTACAGTGACGGAGGCGATTATTTCGGCAAGATATTAAAACAGAGTGCTCCATGGGAGAAGACCTCCGATCTCGCAAGGAAGCAAGTTAATATTGAATGAGGACCTCTGATCTTTCAAACAGGTACTGTAATTCCGCTTTAAATAAAACATCCCGTCCATTTAAACATTTAAATAGAATTGTTCTGCGCGTTGCGTATGAGAGAGAGAGAGAGAGAGAGAGATAGAGAGAGAGTGTGTGTGTGTGTGAGAGAGAGAGAGAGAGAGAGATATAGACAGAAGAGGCTTAACTCTTTAGTTTAGTTTAAGTTGTTTAATTCAGTAAATGTTTAATAAATGTGGCGCATGTGAGCAAAACACGGCTCATCTGGACCTCTGATCCCTCAAGGAATCAAGTTAAAGTTGAGTTTGGACCTCCAATGTGTCAAGCAGAGAATGTGCTTTGAATTCCACATCTTAACATGCTCCTGGCACCCTGATTGTGGGCGTGGCCCGCAGCGCCACAATAAACATTTAATGTGTATACAATACACATTTAATGCAAACTGTATTGTGTTTGTGTTTGTGTGTGTGTGTGTGTGTGTGTGTGTGAGAGAGAGAGAGAGAGAGAGAGAGAGAGGTGTGTGTGTGTGTTAATAAAAATGTTTAATAATGGTTTAATTAATAAATATGTTAATAACATGGTTTAATATGTTAATAAAATGTTTAAAGGGTTTAATAAATAATTTTCTCTTACTTTTAACACATATTTCATACAAAATTAGTGTACTTTTATCATTTTAAAGGGTTTATGGGGTAGTCTTGGGAGCCTTGGAACAAATCAGGCGTTTTACATGTAAAATGCATCCCCTACTTACGAAATTCCTGCGTTACGAAAAAGGCGCTGGAACGGACTAATTTCGAAAGTAGGGACTATATTTTAACTTGAATGCAGGTGCGATTGTGTGGGCGCGTGAACGCAGCCATGGATCAAAGTAGAATGCCGTCATATTGCTCTAATATGCTCAATTTCAGAAAACATATTTTGAATTTCAGTGAAAAAATGACAATAAAGGGACTGTTTTGTCATCGCCATTTTACAAATTTGGAGTCCAAGGGGTGGGTGCACATTAAGCGGAAAGCCGATTAAAAAAACTAAAAATGAACAAGATTCCACTGTATTTAACATATGACTTGTTTTTGAATTGCTAAGGTTACATCAATTCCATTAATTAATCAAAAAAATGGATGATAATTTTGATAATATAATAAGCAGTGAGTAATAATATAACGGTCGCATGGATTTAGGCCTGTCTGCCTCACAGTAAGAAAGTTCAGGGTTTGAGTCCCAGGCTCTGGCGTTTGTGTGGAATCTGCATGTTCTGCACTCAGTTGCATGGCTTTTCTGCCACAATTCAAACACATGTGCATTATGCAGACTTGCTGATCCAAACTCCCCGAAGGTGTGATTGGAAGTGTTTTGGTTATGCGTGTGCTACCCTGTAATGGTCTGGCGGGCTTTTCAGGGTGCACCCTGCTTTCACCCAGTGCCTGATGAGAGAGGCTCCAGCCTTTCCTGTGAGCATAATAGAATTAGGCAGTTTGGCAAATGAGTGAGTGAGTTGGATTTCTTTTAACATTGGAGGGAAAAAGTCTCTCAGCTGATCTGGAAACATCTTGGTATCCCCCTGGAAGAGCTGGAGGACGTGGCAAGGGAGAGGGAAGTCTGGATCTCACTGCCCCCCGTGACCCGACCCCAGATTAAGGGGAAGATGATGATGGAGAAGGGGGAAAAAAGGTCCTTTACCTCATGATCACATCCCCACATCAATGAGATGTTTCTATAAATTGAATGCTTCTATATAAACAGCTAATCTTTTGGACACAATAGAAAAAGAGTGAAATGATACTCACAGGGTTCCCTAGAAGATACACACGGTACTCTGTTTCATTCACGCCAGAAAATCTCAAGCCCTACGCATGAAAGTGGAAGAACCATTTCTTAGTCGATGAAGTTCCAGGACTACTGCAGGTCTAACAGGTTAAAAGTTTACCTGATAGTTGATGGGCCAGTGCCAAGGTTTGGAGTTAACCTCATTGTCTTTAGGTTTCAGGCCACTGTTTCCCTGTTCAAAAGCAAGAAACAGAAAACCTCTATCAGGACACTTTAGTACAAAAGCATGGCCTTGTCTACCCCTTTTATTGCATTTTAGACTTTGTCTTACCCTGATCATGACTATATGAGATTCTAGAAAGATCTCCAGGAAGGACGGCTTCAGTACACAGAGACTAATGTTGGGCACTAGAGGCACAAGAATATACAATTTGTATTCTGTAAATCCAAAAGCAATCATGATGTTGATAGCATTAAGCTGCCGTGACTTACGTTTGGGGTTGACGTGATCTTCAATGTTCCACTGCGAGTTCAGAGTTTCCTTTAAATATGGACTACACGTGATCTCAACCTGTTCCCAGCCCCTTTAAAAATGTGAGACATTCGTTCAAAAAATTATCCAGCAAGTACAGTGGTACCTTGACTTACGAGCATCCCTTATAACAAATTTTTCATGATAAGAGCTTCGATCCCACAAAAATCTACCCATCCAACGAGCAAATTTTTGATTTACGAGCTCTGCTGGGGAAATGGCTTTTCCAGGCCGATTAGGCTTACATTGTTCCGCACTCAGAACGCCTTGTGCAGTGCTTCTCAATTATTTTCTGTGACGTCCCCTCTAAGAAGAAAAAAAAACATTTCATATGCGACTATAAATAGTGTTTACTGCACTTCATATTGTTTAGGAGCAGTGGTGATCTAGTGGATAGGGCGCAGGATCGTTGATCCTAAAGTTGGGGGTTCGAGTCCCCACAGGGTTGCCAATGTCCCACCAGTGCAGCTAACTGGGTAATCAAAGGCCGGCCATGTCTCTCACTGTCTACGGTGAGAGGCACGTAAAAGAGCCATTGCTAACTTTCGTAAAGAGTAGGCTGCAAAGCCGTCAGCGTGTTTCTGCCCCTTGTTAAGGGTTGTGACAGGAAGGCAACCGACGTAAAACCCTATGCCAAATTAAATGTGCGAATCAGATAATTCGCTGTGACGACTTCCGAGAAAGGGAAAAAGCCGAAAGGAAAAGAAGACTGCACTTTATATTGTTTGCACGGTGCTTTTTCGCCCAACACCATAGCACGACGATGAGAGCGCCAGTACCAACTACTGTAGTGGATGTGCAATTACACTTAATTCTAGTACAGTCGGCCCTCTTCTTACGAAAACCCCTGAATACGAAAAATCCAGTTTCCGAAAAACATTTTCCGAAATTTTTGCCCTCTGTATACGAAAAAAGTTCTTATGAAAAGCGCCAAACACGCCATTCAAACGCGCCATTCAAAGATTAAAACGCGCCATTCAAACACTCAAATAATGCGTGAGTTGCTCTCTCATTGGCTGTCTCCCAACATCCCGACACGCTGGCCTCCCATTGGCCAGGAGGGAGCTGAATCTCCATAGTACTGTACCTATAATGCTTGTTTGTCACATGCATAAAGGAGAGATGTACTGTTGGTTCGTGAGTGCTCATTGCAGCTTATTTTTCGTTTAAGTTGTTCAATTCAGTAAATGTTTAATAACTGTGGCGCGTTCCGCCGAATGTAGGTAAAACGCGGCTCATTCGGACCTCCGATCCCTCAAGCAAACAGGTGAATGTTGAGTACTAAACAAGTATTCAAAATGCACTTACCTGCTTGACAGATCAGAGGTCCGGATGAGCCGCGCCCCGTCTCAAAAGCTCCAGCGTCAGCATGATCATGTGCGACCATGGCACTTGCCAGCTATGCGGCAACCGCATGAGCGAGTGCCCCATGTGGCGGAAGGCTATCGAGCGGATCCTGCTGTATTAGTTGAGAAGGGCTTCGGGCTTCTATTTGCTTCTCACCGTAGCTCATGCTCATCAGTGTTACATCAGCTCTTTTTATTTTTGGGCATCGTTTTAAAGTGCTACCTTCTGCACTCAAGTTTTGGTGCATCATACAAATGTGGCACGCTCCACCGAGTGTGGGCGGCGCCTGCATTCGGCAGAGCACGCCACAAATGTTTAATAATGAATATAAAAATTAATAAAAAATGTTTAATAATGGTTTAATTAATAAATATGTTAGTAAAATGGTTTAACATGTTAATAAAACGTTTAAATGGTTTAATAAATATTAGTTTTTACTTTTAACACATTTCATACAAAATTGGTGTACTTTTATCATTTTTAAAGGGTTTATGGGGTAGTCTTGGGAGCCTTGGAATGAATCATGCATTTTACATGTAAAATTGCGCCTCTACTTACGAAAACTCCAGGTTCCGAAAAAGGAGCTGGAACGGATTAATTTCGTAAGAAGGGGGCCGACTGTACAGTATGACAAAAAAGCATGTTCCCCAGGGTCATACGTGCCCCCCATGCCATCACACACTGCATGACTTACGAGCTTGCCCTCAGAACGGATTAAATTTGTAAGTCAAGATACCACTGTAATTTCCACATTGCGTTCCCTATGCTCGTAATGCTTACCAATAACATTTGAATATTTTTCTTAGTCATAAAATATGAACTGGGGGGCACGGTGACATCGTGCCGAGCGTTTCCGCCTCACAGCAAGGAGGTCCTGGGTTCGATTTCTGGGTCTAGTGTTTCTGTGTGGATTTCACATGTTCTCCCTGTGCACACATTAGGCTAACTGGCTGTTCCAAATCGCCCCCGAGTGTGGATGCAAGTGTGAATGGTTGTGTGTACTGGTCTTGCATCGAGTTTGCGAGCTGTTCAGGGTGTACTCAGCTTTTACCCTGTGTCAACAAAGATAACAACCCTCATAGGATTAAGAAGTTTGGAAGAATTAACTCTATGATTTTGATCACTAACTAACTCATTTGCCTGGCTGTCTACACATTCTGTGTCGATGTTGCTGATTGGCTGTTATGCGTTGCTGAGTTGCGAGGCTCAAAACACAGAGTTGGCTTTACAGAACTATTAGCTTAGAGTCTGCAGGGCTCATCTCTGTCATGAGTGGAATAAAAGATCCAGTTCTTATCATAATACTGTGTCACAGAAGCAAGACAGACATGCAGAAATAATAATAAAAAAAATAGCCTTAACAATAAGAAAACGGAAACTAGAAATAAATAAATAAAGACTCCGACCACCAATCAGACTCAATCACTTAATTGATTGCTGAACCGATTAACTTTTATCAGGACTGCCAAGAGTCTGAAGCCTATTTCAGCCGACACCCGCAAAGGCAGGGTATTCAAGGGCCTTGCGTAGGTTTCCTCTAGCAACTCCAGTGGACCATCACCATGATATATAGATCTTCCATTGGGAAATTAAAAAATGAAAGAAAATTCAAAATTCAAACGCACTACAGCACTACATGTACATTAACTATGCTACCCAACATGCTCTGTTCTACTTCTTGACTTGAGTGTTTTTTGATTGGCGTCTGTGGCTCGCCATTACGGCATTAACGAGTCGACTGTACGCTACATTAAGAAGAACGAAGAGAAAATACGCAAAACAGCCGCAGTAACCTTTTCTAAGGAAGTGAAACGTGTGACTTTTATTGAGCTCAGGGACATCACTGGGGTGCGTGTTCATCGTAGTGGTGAGGGGGAAAACACAAAAAAAAAAAAAATCACTGGGAGAGTATCAACACGGAAACTGGTCAAGCACGGAGCTCCTCTAGCCCTTATATATAAAATCTGATGGATGGTACGAGTGCATTAAAATATACCTGAGGTTTGAATTACAACCATAACCAATTTACAACTCACAACCAATAAGATTCTTAGAATTCAGGAAAATTACTCCATCATATTACTTGAACCTATGAAAAAAAATGCTTAGGTTTGAGGGGTGAAGAACGATTGTGGTCAAAATTGCAACACGCCCCCAAAAATAGTAACTTATAAAATTTATTATTGTTATAACAGTGCTCTTCTCATACACAAAAAAAGCTTTGTGGTCCTAAGGTTGGGGGTTCAAGCCCCACTATCACAAAGCCATTACAGCTGTCTCTCCAGTGCAGCAAACTGGGTTACAAAAGACCAGCCATGTCTCTCATTATCTATGGTGTGAGGTTCTTGTTAAAAGAACAATTGCTGACTTCGGTCTTGTCAGACCGACAAGAGTAGCTGCAAAGCCATCAGCGTGTTTCCGCCCTGCGATGGCCTGGCTGTCTGTCCAGGGTGTACTCTGCCCTCGCCTGGAGTCGGCTGGGATGGGTGCCAGCTTCCCTGTGACCCTAATTAAGATTAAGTGGTTACAGAAAATGATGATAAAATTTGATCAGGATATTGACGACATCATAATGAAAATCCTAAAACCGCGTTAACACAGGAAGCAACAAGCGACTATGCATTCCAAGTCAATGATTGCGTGCAACAAGAAGTGACTTGCTCGCCACTATGCGACATGCAGCATTGCCTGGTGAGGGAGGCATGTCACTTATCGCTTATAGTTTGCATGTTCTCCCTGTGCATGTGTGGGTTTCCTCCAGATATACTGGTTTTCTACAGTCTAAAGATATGCACATTCCTCTAACTGGCTGTACCCTTGTCGCTAGGTACCAGTGTGATTGTTAATTGTTCTGTATGTTACCCTGTAATGGACTGGTGGCTGTTCAGGGAGTACTCCTGCATTCACCAAGTGTTGGCTGAAAAAAGCTCCGGCCTCCTAACAACCCAAATAGAATTTAAGGAAGCTCAGCTCAAGGTACTGTGCAGCACTGCAGATTTATATTCCGTGTGCATGTGAGTTACCCTGCAGCCCCGCTTACCCATGAACCCTTTCTGTAGTTTTTGAATATGCGTGCTATGCATTAAAATCACTTAACTTTTAGGGGCTAAATGACGAGTCACCAAAGTTTGAGAGGTTCTTACCACTTCGGCAGTATCTTGCCTGAGGTATAGAGCACACAGCCAGTGGAGCGATGCAGGAAACGCACTTTACTTCGTAACACCTTGACCGGGTCGCCCTTCTTTCCTCCACACACCTCCACCTGCCACAAATCATTGGGATCCCCTGTACCATTCTAAAGGCAAACAGACAACAGGTTATGATTATTATCTCTGATGCTATTACTCTTACACAACCATCAATTCATGTCAATCAGATGAAGACATACAGAGGACAATGGAGTCCAGGAGCCACCTTGACGTTTTCTGCATTTTTCTAAGTGGAGCCAAAATATTCAATGTGCATTTGGTCAATACCCTAGAATACTCACAATGCCATAGCCTGTGACTTGAAAGTGCTTCTTAGTGAGTGGTGCTTCATGAAGATGACTGTGTAGGTTACGTGTAGTCCTGATAAAAACATAAAAAAAATTAATGATTTATAAACAGTCTTTCCATCAGGGTTATGCCATAGGTCTCTGATGCTCTTCAACACGCAGTGACGTAACCACCCAATCAATAATTTTAAAGATGTGAATTCAAAGCGCATTCCCTGCTTGACAAACTCAACATTAATTTGATTCCTTGAGGGATCAGAATTCCAGATGAGCTCAAATACACCCACATTTATGAAACATTTACTGAATTAAAACAACTTAAAAAACTAAACTAAAAACTAAAGAGTGAAGCTTCCTTCTGTCTCTATCTGGGAGGCCAGCGGGGCGGGATGTTTGAGAGACAGCAAATGAGAGAGCAACTCGCGTGTCGTGTGAAATTTTGACTGGCGCGTTTGGAATCTTAATTTCTTTTCGTAAGAGGGGGTTGTTTCGTATCTCGGAGACGGAAACTCGGGAAGATGTTTTTCGGAACCAGGGGATTCCGTACACAGGGGTCTTCGTAAGTTGGGGGCCGACTGTATGTGTAAATACCATCCAATATTTTCCGTATATATAGAAATTAGCATATTGTGATAAAGTTCATTATTTTCTCTAAAGTTCTGATAAAAATTAAACTTTCATATATTTTAGATTCATTGCACACCATCTGAAATATTTCAGGTCTTTTATTGTTTTAATATTGATAATTTTGGCAAAAAAGTAAAGAAAAACCAAAAATCCGTATCTCAAAAAATTAGCATATTTCATCCGACCAATGAAAAAGTGTTTTTAACCCAACAAAAAGTCAACCTTCAAATAATTATGTTCAGTTCTGCACTCAATACTTGGTCGGGAATCCTTTTGCAGAAATGACTGCTTCAATGCGGTGTGGCATGGAGGCAATCAGCCTGTGGCACTGCTGAGGTGTTATGGAGGCCCAGGATGCTTCGGTAGCGGCCTTAAGCTCATCCACAGTGTTGGGTCTGGTGTCTCTCAACTTTCTCTACACAATATCCCACAGATTCTTTATGGAGTTCAGGTCAGGAGAGTTGGCAGGCCAATTGAGCACAGTAATACCATGGTCAGTAAACCATTTACCGGTGGCTTTGGCACTGTGAGCAGGTGCCAGGTCGTGCTGAAAAATGAAAATATTCATCTCTATAAAGCTTTTCAGCAGATGGAAGCATGAAGTGCTCCAAAATCTCCTGATAGCTAGCTGCATTGACCCTGCCCCTGATAAAACACAGTGGACCAACACCAGCAGCTGACATGGCACCCCAGACCATCACTGACTGTGGGTACTTGACACTGGACTTCAGGCATTTTGGCATTTCCTTCTCCCCAGTCTTCCTCCAGACTCTGGCACCTTGATTTCCGAATGACATGCAAAATTTGCTTTCATCCGAAAAAAGTACTTTGGACCACTGAGCAACAGTCCAGTGCTGCTTCTCTGAAGCCCAGGTCAGGCGCTTCTGCCCCTGTTTCTGCTTCAAAAGTGGCTTCACTTGGGGAATGCGACACCTGTAGCCCAGTCCACTGCTTCCACAGATCCCTCAAGGTCTGGAATCGGCCCTTCTCCACAATCTTCCTCACGGTCCGGTCACCTCTTCTGGTTGTGCAGTTTTTTCTGCCACACTTTTTCCTTCCCACAGACGTCCCACTGAGGTGGCTTGATACAGCACTCTGGGAACAGCCTATTCGCTCAGAGATTTCTTTCTGTGTCTTACCCTCTTGTTTGAGGGTGTCAATGATGGCCTTCTGGACAGCAGTCAGGTCGGCAGTCTTACCCATGATTGCGGTTTTGAGTAATGAACCAGGCTGGGAGTTTTTAAAAGCCTCAGGAATCTTTTGCAGATGATTAGGTTAATAGCTCGTTTAGAGTACCTGAACATGATATGCTAATTTTTTGAGATAGGGATTTTGGGTTTTCATGAGCTGTATGCCAAAATCATCAATATTAAAACAATAAAAGACCTGAAATATTTCAGTTGGTGTGAAATGAATCTAAAATATATGAAAGTTTCATTTTTATCAGTACATTACAGAAAATAATGAACTTTATCACAATATGCGAATTTTTTGAGAAGGACTAGTATACTAATTCAGACTGGGTTACAGGTGCCACATTCTCCAGGTCAAGCCACTTTTGAAGCAGAAACAGCGTCAGAAGCGCCTGACCTGGGCTACAGAGAAGCAGCGCTGGACTGTTGCTCAGTGGTTCAAAGTACTTTTTTCGGAGGAAAGCAAATTTTGCATGTCATTTGGAAATCAAGGTGCCAGAGTCTGGAGGAAGACTGGGGAGCAGGAAATACCAAAATGTCTGAAGTCCAGTGTCAAGTACCCACAGTCAGTGATGGTCTGGAGTGCCATGTCAACTGCTGGTGTTGGTCCACTGCGTTTTATCAAGGGCAGGGTCAATGCAGCTAGCTATCAGGAGATTTTGGAGCACTTCATGCTTCCATCTGCTGAAAAGCTTTATGGAGATGAAGATTTTCATTTTTCAGCACGACCTGGCACCTGCTCACAGTGCCAAAACCACCGGTAAATGGTTTACTGACCATGGTATTACTGTGCTCAATTGGCCTGCCAACTCTCCTGACCTGAACTCCATAGAGAATCTGTGGGATATTGTGAAGAGAAAGTTGAGAAACACCAGACCCAACACTGTGGATGAGCTTAAGGCCGCTACCGAAGCATACTGGGCCTCCATAACACCTCAGCAGTGCCACAGGCTGATTGCCTCCATGCCACACCGCATTGAAGCAGTCATTTCTGCAAAAGGATTCCCGACCAAGTATTGAGTGCAGAACTGAACATAATTATTTGAAGGTTGACTTTTTTATATTAAAAGCACTTTTTTATTGTTCGGATGAAATATGCTAATTTTTTGAGATAGGAATTTTTGGTTTTTCTTTACTTTTTTGCCAAAATTATCAATATTAAAACAATAAAAGGCTTGAACTACTTCAGTCAGTTGTGTGTAATGAATCTAAAATATATGAAAGTCTCATGCTTATCATCAGTACATTACAGAAAATAATGAACTTCATCACAATATGCTAATTTTTTGAGAAAGACTAGTATATATATATATATATATATATATATATATATGCGGGGGCGCGAGTGCAAAACCGCGATTAGTCAAGGGCCTACTGTATATGTACAGACATGACATTTGACTTAAAAATAGAAATCACAAATTATATTGCAATTATCTGTCTTTTAACGTGTGCACCGAACACAAGCTTGATGGTTTTATGCCCATGATGACACTAAAGCTTTGAAATTCAAATATAATGACATAACAGTAATTATTAGTACAGACACTCCCCGACTTACATTTTGCATTGGTTCCGGACGGCCGACCGTAAGTTGAAAATGAACGCAAGTCGTTACAGTGACATATGACGTGACATGTGACGCTCATACTGTACTATACGTCCATAAATACCATTACCGTATCTCATAAAACACCCCTAAATCAATTATTATAAACATTGTCTGTCCTTTCGGCTTTTTCCCTTTTACTTGGGAGTTGCCACAGCGAATCATCTGATTCGCACGTTTGATTTGGCATAGGGTTTTACGTCGGCTGCCCTTCCTGTCACAACCCTTTTAGCAAGGGACAGAAACACGCTGACGACTTTGCAGCCTACTCTTTACGAAAGTCAGCAATGGTTCTTTTACATGCCTCTCACCATAGACAGTGAGAGACACGGCCGGTCTTTGATAACCCAGTTAGCTGCACTAGGGGGGACAGTGATAACCTTGTAGGGACTTGAACCCCCAACCTTAGGATCAGCGATCCTGTGTCCTAACCAATAGACCACCACTGCCCCCTAAATTATTATAAACATAACATTGTAAAATTATATCAAATAATGTCTGTCTGTCTTCCTTTCGGCTTTTTCCCTTTTACTCAGGAGTCGCCACAGCGAATCATCTGATTCGCACGTTTGATTTGGCAGAGGTTTTTACGTCGGATGCCCTTCCTGTCACAACCCTTTTTAGCAAGGGACATAAACACGCTGACAACTTTGCAGCCTACTTTTTACGAAAGTCAGCAATGGTTCTTTTACATGCCTCTCACCATAGACAGTGGGAGACATGGCCCGCCTTTGATAACCCAGTTAGTTAGCACTGGGGGGGGGGGTACCACCCGATACCACTAGACCACCACTGCCCCCTAAAATTTTATGAAATAATATCAACATTAATTTCAAATAAGTCACTTATTTATACCGAGTCACTTTACATGAAGCTTAAAACAGTCAATCAATGCTTACAATATGTGAAGCGCTCAATACCAAAAGTAGTGTACTTGCGAAAGTAGTGTACTTGCTGTGGGTTATACAGACTTCCGGTCTTTGAAGTGCACAAGGGTGCTGTTGAACTTGTTTAGAACGCAGCCTGCACTGTTGCAGTCTCCCAGCAAAGCGGAGAGCTCTTTCTTTTGTGCAAGTAAGTAAGTAAACTTTATTCAAGAGATGCATACAAACAACAAGTACAAATCCTAATGAATATTAATATAAAAATAAGTATACACTCTTAGGATTCTGCTAAAAGATAATAAATATAAAGATTGTGCCAATCTGAGCAGATAGTTAATTCATCTCTGTGTATGAGACTTGCACCCATGCTAGTAGGCTTACACTTCTGACTAACCAGATTTGCTACTCAGTCTGTAGTTTGTACAATGAATGCAGCATCATTACGTCAACATACTACGTAGGTACGTCTAAACTCAAATTTTGACTTTTTTTTTTTTTTTGGGGGGGGGGCTTAAAATCGAAAAAATGTAAAACGGATGAATGTAAGTCGGGGAGTGTCTGTAACTAATAAAACACAGAATTATTTCTCTCTCCTATTCAATATCACAACCAGTTTTCAGTGCATACAACTCCAAACACAATTATTCACTCACTCTTTGTGCTCCAGCCGAATGATGTCACCATGACGGATAAACTCAGGAGTCCCCTTGGATTCTAACAAGGTATTAAAAACATAAAAAAAAAAAAAAAAAAAATAAAAAAAAATCAACACTATCACAAACCACAGTTGCTAGGAACAGCAGTGTGGGTACAGTCATACTACATTCAGATTTCTCCATACCTTCATCATCAGGTCTCTTCACAAGCCATAGATTATTGTAGTCTTTGTGCAGATAAGCTGTGACCTGTTAAAACAGCAATACAATATACAGTTTCTCTTAAAAACATCAGACCAGGATTATTTTTCATTCATGCACGTCTTTAGGTTTAGCACTACATTTGTGTAGGAGTTCATCAAAATCCATCAAGCATTTTAGAAGTTGCGCTTACAGCCTTCCATGACCATACAGACGGATAGGGTGATTCCCATATACCCCACAAACTTTACTTGTAAGGAGTAGAACCTGTGGCGGGTCAGGTGATTTAGAAAATTCAAGAATGGAATTTTCCCGAACTTTGGGGAGGTTATATTAGAACCTATTGCCAACCAGCTGACGGATCATCTAAGGAAACTCATCTAAAGCGGATCTTCCAACGCGCTTTGTCCTAGTTTCATCGTTCAAGACTCCATCACCCCAAATCCATCCTCCAAACTCGTCCACAGCCAACGCAAGGATTTTCCATCATTTGTTTCTTTCGATATGCGGGATTCCAAGCCTTTTACTGCCAGCACGCGTGCCGCCTCTAAATTACAGGGATCCCTAGCTACTTCGCGCAGCTTCAGTGCATCGCGTTTTTTTTTTTTTTTTTAATATTTATTGAATTAAAAAATAACTAACTTAAGGCAGAATAGGTGGAAAAGTTAAGGAAAATTACACATAAATAAGTCCAATTATGCAAAAAAAACAACCCCAAAATTTCCCATCAAAACAGGATACATTGTTGTATCTGTGTGTGCACGTGTCTGCGCAGACACGCCCCCTCTGCTGAAGCCTAGTATTAAGTGTACCTCAGGATAATGTTTAATCATATTTCATACTTATATTTATGATCTATCTTTCTGTACATTTTATTCCATTTCTTCAATTTCATTTCACTTTCACCCTTGGACGGCTTTGTTGGCATCTCTGGATGTTTGCAAAACGAATGTTTGCAAATTGGAGAGCGTCTGCATTGATATTATATACACATATACATGTACGTATATGTCAGTCGGGGGTGGGGGGGTGATCTTACTTCGCGGATTTCGATGGTCGCGTGGGGAATTAACCGCAGAAAGTGAGGGATCCCTGTATACTGCAGCTGCTTGGTGACTATCTTTGTGGGACCCTTGTTCACTTTGTGTTTTGTTTAGGTTTAAACTACAAGTTATTATTTTGTGTTATTTTGTTCATACTATTAAATTGTATATATTGTATGTCATGCTTTGCTGGTTTCACGGGGCAATATTCATCTAAATTCCATCCGTAACAAAATGTTGTATCTCAGAGATATTTCAAGGGACAGTGATGGCTTAGTGCAGGGGCGTCTAAACTACGGCCTGTTGGCCCACAAGAAATTTTTATGAATACGTAGAATAAAATATGGCCCGCACTTCAACTTTTGCCTGAATGTATTGCACTTCTTAGTTTTAACATCAGGGGAGCTACTATTGATCAAGGCAGTTGCTCCACCAAACAGGACAATCACAAAAGAAATTTACCCCAAGTTACAGAACCAAATGAGCAGTACGACAGAACCAAAGAAGCAAAAGGTAGAAACTGAGTGCAGAAAATTTCAGACATGGTGGGGTAGTGAATATTTCTTGCTCCCACTGAGTGCGATGCCATTCCCGCCTTAGGTGAGTAAAAAATATATTCCACAGTACCAGTGTGTTAATAAGCGTGTGTTAGTAAGCATGCATGTGCAGGTACACATGCGACAAATATCAATAATGCACATCAATTCTGTCACTACCTTGCTTTTGCGCACTATTTTATATACGTTTTTCTTGTTAACATGTAGAGTGCACAAAGTCAGCTGATCTCATCTGATGCAGACTTGCTCCTTGATCAAGTGACATTTTTAGGGATTTTTGGCATGAGTGGCTACTGCAGCTGGATGGCCCGATTTGCATACCCAGCGCAGCTGATAGTCACCAGAATAATTTACTAAAAATTATATGCACTAGTGTTATTAAGTACAGGTCAGTCTGTTAATGTTGGTAACCATTTCAAAACGAACGTTAATAGATGTGTTGCTAAGCCTAATAACTTAAATAACAACCTTGAAATTTACCCGTCCCATGTTCCCCTTCATTGTTCTTTCTCTGTACTGTGAGTCTTCTGACGAAGAAGAAATCTGAGAGTGCTGTTCTGAGAATGAACGACCAAAGCTTTTTCTGAATAAATCGATAAAGATCCATTTATGGAAAGCTGCGATGAAGGCAGTTTTGTCTTTAATTATATTCAACAATATAACATATTTGACCACTTTTAATTGATTTTTCTAACTTTAATACACTAAAGACTAATATAAATATAATTTCTAGTAAGTGGCCTAGCCCCTTTTATATTTTTATGTATGTGGCCTCAGTGAAAACATTTTGGACACCCCTGGCTTAGTGGATAAGGTAATGGACTACTGATCTGAAGGTCAGTGGTGCAATCCCACCATCACCACTGTTGGGCCCTTGAGCAATTCCATTAACCCTCCCCGTTGCAGAAAAAAAAAATTGCCAGTCACTCTGATTAAGAGCATCTGCTGCCAAATGCTGTAAATGGACGCCCCCCCCAAAAAAAAAAAAAAAGTTACTTGTTCACTATAGAAAAACACTCAAAAGTCCAACATACATACACAAGCCTGGAACTAACCTGCCACTGTCATGTAAATCATCATCATCATCTTCCGCTAAGTCCAGGGTCGGGTCGTGGGGGCAGCAACCTAAGCAAAGAGGTCCAGAAGTCCCTCTCCCGAGCCACTTCCTCCAACTCTCCCGGGGGGACACCGAGGCGGTCCCAGACAAGCCGAGAGACATAGTCCCTTCAGTGTGTTCTAGGTAGACCCCGGGGTCTCGTCCCGGTTGGACATGCCCGAAACACCACACCAGGGAGGCGTCCGGGGGGCATTCTGACCAGATGCCCGAGCCACCTCGACTGGCCCCTCTCAATGTGGAGGAGCAGCAGATCCACTCCGAGCGCTCCCCGGATGGTGGAGCTTCTCACCTTATCTCTAAGGGACCCCCCCCCCCCCCCCGCCACCCGGCAAAGGAAGCTCATTTCAGCCGCTTGTATCCGTGATCTTGTTCTTTCGGTCATTACCCAAAGCTCGTGACCGTAGGTGAGGGTTGGAACGTAGATCGACTGGTTAATTGAGAGCTTCGCCTTGCGGCTCAGCTCCTTCTTCACCACGACGGACTGGTACAGGCACCGCTTAACAGCAAAGGCTGCAGCGATCCGTCTATCGATCTCCTGCTCCATCATTCCCTCACTTGTGAACAAGACCCAAAGATACTTAAACTCCTCCACTTTGGGCAGGATTTCATTCCCGACCCGGAGGGTGCATTCCACCCTTGTCCGACTGAGAACCATGGCCCCAGACTTGGAGGTACTGATCCTCATCCCGGCTGCCTTGCACTCGGCTGCGAAACGCTCCAATAAGAGCTGGAGGTCCCGACTTGATGTAGCCAAAAGGACAACATCATCCGCAAAAAGCAGAGACGAGATCCGATGGCCACCAAACCAGAACCCCTCATCGCCTCGATTGCGCCTAGAAATTCTATCCATAAAAATTATGAACAGAATCGGTGACAAAGGACAGCCTTGGCGGACACCAACTCCCACCGGAAACGAATTCAACCTGTTGTTGCCAATACGGACCAAACTCTGGCTCCGGTGATGCGACAACCGAATAGCTCGTAGCAACAGGTCCGGAACGCCGTACTCTCGGAGCACGCCCCACAAGATTATTCGAGGGACACGGTCGAAAGCCTTCTCCAAATCCACAAAGCACATGTGGACAGATTCGGCAAACTCCCATGCCCCCTCCAGAATCCTGTGGAGCGTATAGACTTGGTCAAGAGTGCTACGGCCAGGACGAAAACCACATTGCTCCTCCTGAATCCGAGGTTCAACTATCGGTCGGATCCTCCTCTCTAGTACCCCTGCATAGACTTTCCCAGGTAGGCTGAGTGTGACTCCCCGATAATTGGAACACACCCTCCAGTCCTCCTTCTTAAAAATCGGGACCACCACCCCAGTTTGCCAATCCAGAGGTACAGCCCCTGATGACCACACAATGTTTCCGTGTCAACCAAGACAGTCCTACAACATCCAGAGCCCTGAGATATTCCGGGCAGATCTCGTCCAACCCCAGAGCTCTACCACTGAGGAGCTTTTTGACAACCTCAGTGACCTCCACTCCAGTGATGGGTGGACCCCCACCCGAACCCTCATGGTCTTCCTCTTCCACGGAGGGCGTGTTGGTGGGATTGAGGAGATCCTCAAAGTATTCCCTCCACCTCTCGATGACATCCCCAGTCGAGGTAAGCAGCCCCCCACCTCCACTGTAAAGAGTGTTTGTGAAAAACTGCTTCCCCCTCCAAAGGCGTCGGATGGCGGTTCAGAACCTTTCTGAGGCCAACCGATAATTACTCTCTAGGTCCTCACCGAACTCCTCCCACGCCCGAGATTTTGTATCGGCGACAGCCTCAGCTGCAGCACGTTTGGCCTGTCGGTACCTGTTTGCTGCCTCAGGAGTCCCACAGGCTAATAAAAGCCGATAGGCCTCCTTCTTCAGCTGGACAGCCCCCTTCACTCCAGGTGTCCACCAACGGGTTCGGGGATTACCGCCACGACAAGCACCGACAACCTTACGGCCACAGCTATAGGCTGCCGCCTCAGCAATGGAGGCACGAAACATGGCCCATTCGAATTCCATGTCCCCCGCCTCCTCCGGGAGGTCGTTGTAAGCTCTGCCGGAGGTGGGAGTTAAAGGCCTCTCGGACAGGGGACTCCGCTAAACATTCCCAGCAGACCCTGATTACACGCTTGGGCCTGCCAGGTCTGGAAGGCAACCTCCCCCACCACCGAAGCCAACTCACCACCAGGTAGTGATCGGTAGACAGCTCAGCTTCTCTCTTCACCAGAGTGTCCAGAACATATGGTCGCAATTCCGATGACACGACTACAAAGTCAATCATCAAATTGCGACCTAGGGTGTCCTGGTTCCAAGTGCACTTATGGGCACACTTATGTTCAAACATGGTGTTCGTGATAGACAAACTGTGACGAGCACAGAAGTCCAACAACGAAACACCATTCGGGTTTAGACTGGAGAGGCCATACCTACCAATCACACCCTTCCAGGTCACACTATTGTTGCCCACATGGGCGTTGAAGTCTCCCAAGACAACGAGTGAGTCTCCCAAGGGAGCGTTCTCCAAAATCCCCCCAAAGACTCCAAAAAGGGTGGGTACTCTGAACTGTCATTTGGTGCATGAGCACAAATAACAGTCAGGACCCGTCCCCCCGCCCGAAGACGGAGGGAAGCTACCCTTTAGTCAACCGGGGAGAACCCCAACTTTTTGGCCCCGAGACGGGGGGGCAACAAGAATACCCACACCAGCTCGCCGCCTCTCCCCATGAGCAACTCCAGAATAGAATAAGATCCAGCCTCTCTCGAGATGGATGGTTCCAGAGCCCAAGCTATGCGTTGAGGTGAGCCTGACTATATCTAGTCGGTATCTCTCCACCTCACGCACCAAATCAGGCTCCTTCCCTGCCAGAGAGATGACATTCCATGTCCCGAGGGTCAGAGAAAGTAGCCAAGGATCGGTCCGACAGAACCCATGGCTTTGGCTGCCAATCAACTCACATTGCACCTGACCCCTAAAACTCCTCCCACGGGTGGTGGGTCCATGGGAGGGCGGACCCATGTCTCCTTTTCGGGCTTGGCCCGGCCAGGCTCCATGGGCACCTTGGTGACCCGTGTCCGGGCAAGGGAGACTGTTTCCATTGTTTCCTCTGAGATGGCATCGGGGTCTTCGTCATGTAAATGTAAACTATAAAAATTACTCTGGCTCAGTGGATATCACTGACCGAATAATCCTCCAAAACAGCATTACCTCAGAGAAAAAATTGCTAACTATCCTTCAAGAGCAAACCAATTTACATCACACCACTCCCATGTAGTACACACTGAAACCATTTATAATTGTGAGGCACTCCACCGAAAGTAGGTGCTTGTCACACAGACCACTTTTGAGATAAAGGCCAGAAAAGTAAAAATGGTCCATTTTTATCAATTTTTGCATAAACTATTAAAACAAGTATTCAACTCTCACTTGCTCAAGTGAAATTGACTAAAACGCACTAAAAATGTCTTTTTTCCCATTTTTCTGGCAAGTACCCTCATAAAACTAGATAAAAACAGTAGCAAACTTACTGGTTTTCGTTGCAACTATTCACCGAGTTCAGTACAAGACACACTATAATCCATACACCAGTACTATGTAAATACATCTACTCATGCGACTGGACACTTCATCAGTGATGTTCCTGGAATCATTGGGTGTTTCGGTCTTCCAACATCATACACCCTCATTCAGGTGACCCAGCTGGGGCTAATCAGACCCGGCTTGTGTCCAGTTGGTACACTAGCTATCACGACTCCATGGTTCTCCTCCCTTGAGCCACAGCCATCTTGAGGCCCTCTCTGTCGCTTTGGTGGTATTGCGGATGGCTGTTCTCCTCTGTTACCCGACGATGCCTAGACAACCCAGAGCTTTGGCGAAGGACCGGGCCGCAAAGCCTCTGCAGCCAACCTCTACTGGAAGGCACTTCACCCTCCATCCTGATTGCTGTCAGTCTTTCACCAGTCCCGTGTACTTGGAAAGCTTCCTCTCAAAGGCTTCTTCCAGGCGGTCTTCCCATGGTACAGTCAACTCCAGCAGCGTCACTTGCTTGGTGGCCTCTGACACAAGGACAATGTCAGGACGGAGGGTGGTGATCCACTAACAGCTGCCAGTCTCTTGCAGAGGTCAGAATGCCTGCTGGTGGTCTGTTAGCTGGGGCAGCCTGCTCCCCAGCCCTCACAAAGGCAATGATGTTCTTAGGGGGGCGGAATTGTTTTGCCCAAGCCAATCCTGTGCTGATGGCCTCGGCGATGGTCTTCAGGACTTGGTCGTGCCCCCTCGGTAGCGCCCTTCTCCCAATGCTGTAGTGTAACAGCTTAGGACATGTTCTAAGGTGCCTCTCTTGGAACACAGTGGGCAAGCTGGTGACTCCGCTAAGCCCCAAGTGTGCAGGTTTGATGGACTAGGCAACACATCGTACACTGCCTGGATGAGAAACCTGATGCGGTGAGGCTCAGCTTTCCAGATCTCAGTCCAGGTTACTTTCCTCTCAAGCGCATTTTCCCATCTTGTCCAGGCTCCCTGTTGTCTCATGCCCACCGCCTTGCAGGATCTTGTTTCCTCCACAGCAGCTCTCACCTCCTCTTGGACCAGGCGCCTTCTCTCCTTCCCCCTGATGTTCATTTGTGGAGTTGAGAAGGAACCTAAGCCAGCTTGGCCCCTCGAAGCCACTCCCACCAGAGCCTTGTGGCACAGCCTAGCTTCCGCTATTTGAACAGCCTCTTCCGCCTTCCACTTCCTGCCCGTCCTCACTTGGATTCCAGCATTAGCCACCTTTGGATCGCTGGAGTCCCTGTACAGCACCACTTCTCTAGCTCTGGTAACCTTGAACTCCTCCTCCAAGGATTTAAAGGGTAGCTTCAATTTGTTATTGTGCCCATAGAGTGCAATGCTACTTAGGCTCTTTGGTAACCCCAGCCATCTCCGAAGGTGGTTACTGATTTTCCTCTCCATTATCTCTACTGTGGATAGTGGGACAGCATAGATGAGGAGCGGCCACAGGATCCTGGGGAGGATACCGTGCTGATAAACCCATGCCTTGAATTTTCCAGGTAGACCGGACTTGTCCACGGACTTTAGCCAGCCCTCCAACTCACCACACGCTGTCTGTATGGATGCTGCGTCTTTGAGAGAGCTGTCAAAAACCTTGCCCAGACTCTTGACTGGCCTCTCTGAGATTGTTGGGATAGTTGTGCCTGCGATGTTGAAACGGTACTTGTCCTCTACCTTTCCTCAGCACCATCGACCTAGATTTTTCAGGTTTAAAGCTCATTCGGGCCCACACCATCATCTTCTCCAGCCCCTTAAGGATCCACCGACATCCTGGGACTGACTCTGTGGTGACTGGAAGGTCATCCATGAATGCCCTAATAGGTGGCTGCCGTTGACCTGAGCTCATCAGTGGTCCTCTGCATTCTGGTTCAACAGACTTAGACTTGGTGAGCATATTCATGGTCAAGGACAATAGTGACACTGAGATGGTACACCCTGTGATGATGCCCATCTCTACTTTGTGCCAAGTGGATTGAGTTACTCCTGAAGTTGTTGTAGTAGTCAGCGATGAGGTCTTTACACCTGCCAGGGACATGATGTTTTACCAGGGTAAGCTGGACTAACTTATGGGGGATGGAGCCATATGCATTGGCTAGGTCAAGCCATAACACTGCCAGATTGCTCCTCTTTTCTCTGGCCTCTCGAATAAGCTGCGTCACCACACCTGTGTGCTCCACACAGCCTGGCATCACTGCAATGCCACCTTTCTGGACTGATGTGTCAATGTAAGCGTTTCTTGCTATGTATAAGCACAGTCTCTTGGAGCTGGCACTGAAGATGATCTGTGATTCGAAGCATAGGAGGGAGATGATGCGGAACTGGTCAAGCCGGGTGGAGCCTTCCTCCTTCGGAATCCACACCCCTTCAGCCATTGCGCCAGGATCTTCCCCTTTCTCCAGAAGACTCTCAGAATTTTCCACAGACGCAGTAGTAGTTTGGGACAGTTCTTGTACACTTTGTACGAAGTGCCACTTGGTCCTGAAGCAGAGCATGCTCTGGCTTTATGAACAGCCTCTTTGATTTCCCTTAGCTTCAGCTCTGACATATCAAACTGCACCTTAGGTTCAGGGGGATCAATGAGGATATTGCAATCTCCCAGCTCCATTTCTCTTCTGGGATCGCTGAACATCTGTGAGAGATGTTGATCGATGTCTTCCTTTGAGGAGGTAAGTTTGCCGCTGCGTTTGTGGCCTAGTAGGTCTTTTGTGAACTTGAAGGGGCTGGCTATAAAGGCCGCTCGTTCACGTGCCCTCTCGCGCCGCTGCCTCCGATGCCTCTCTGACCCTTATCCTCTTCCGGTGGATAGACAACAACTGGGCTAGGCCGGAACGCTCCTCATCTCCTGCCTCTTTATACTGAGACTTCAGCATTTTCATCTCTCTCCTTATGAGGTGGATCTTCTTAGCTCTGTGGTTCTTTGTATAGGATGTTACCAAAATTTTCTTCTCCTCTTCGCCAAACCGCTCCGCTGCTAACCCAACAATGATTGCTGCCATGGCTTGCAGCTTCCGATCCGCCTCACCCTTTGACACTGACTCCAAAATCTGGTCCACGTCATCATCAAATTGCTTCCACAATGAAGTCATGGTAGCTGCTGGCCACTTAATCCGCCTTCGTTCTGACTGGTGCTCGAGGAGCGCAATGACAACACTTGGAGGTTCCGAGCTCTGTGGGGTGACTCTGGGCAAGGCCCCTCCTGCGTCTCATCAGGTGTAACACCTGTGCGTTGTGTTGCTCCTGCTCCCCTCAAGCACTTCATCTTTGCTTGGTGGATTTTCAAGCCGTGCAGGTTTTTGCACACTTTTCCACAAATACACTGTGAGCTCATGGTCGATTGTCCATTGCCTTGGTCTATGACCATTGTATCCGTCCGGTTGGGGTGCTCATCCTCCCCCCCTCTCGGGCACACCTGGGGGTTTCATCGTTGGACCAGAAGAATGGCCGTGAAGTAGTCTCTCCATTTTGGATACTGCTTTGATATTAAAATGCTGTTACAGTGAATAAAATAAAGTTATGAAGAAGATATGCTCATAAATAATACAAGCTGGTTGCTCAGGAAGATCTGAGACGAGCACACTGATTGGTCAGCTCAGGCTTGCACATGCGCAGTGCCCGGTCACACATTAACTTCCGGTTTTTACTTCCTGCTTCTGGTTTAACTGCATACTGAATTTATCTCCGACTTTCTCTTCAATAACAGTCATTAAGTTTATTTATAAGATTGTGAATACACATAATTTCTGGAAAAAGGAGAGTGAAATGTCATCTGCGATGTCTAGCAGCATTAGTATAGATGTTAAATTCTACATGAGAATTGGGCTTTGAATATGCCGGATTGCTTGGCGTTCTTGAAGATTATTTTGCTGGTGAGTATTTTTCCCTGCATGCAAAATTCGATTATGGAATTTTTTTTATCATTTGATTTGTGTATAATCTTGTCTGGACTGGTCATGCTGGATCGTGGGTTGTTTAGTTTTGTACGAAAATTGGTCAAGACCTGAAAAATACTTAAATGTTTCATTCCTTTTACAGATGAACAAACTGATGATGATGATGATGCCAGCTGTGTTGACGAGGATTTTGTTTTTGATGTTGGTGCAGAAGAGGCATCTGTTAATAAAAGTGTGCATTAGTGGTGTTTGTGAAGAATGTGTGATCTTTTCTGATGAGCAGGATATAGATTAAGATGATAATGATGAGGGCAGAGTTGATGAAGCTTACTTGTATAAAGAGATCAGAGAGTTTTGTTATATAGTTTTCTTAAATATAGATATTTTTTAATTTCAGTGTGAGTGTTTGAACCTGACAGTATTTTTTTTTTTTCAATCAGTAACATTTGAATCTATATAATGGTCAAAAAGATACATACTGATCTTATTGGAATAAACAGAAATGAAAAAAACAGTCTTTTTTTGTTAATTTTTGGGGGGTTAACACGGTGACTGATGGGTTTAAAAAGGGCCCGTCAGATTAACATGAGGATGATTTCTCTTATCATCTCTTCCTAAAATTCTTCCTCGACACGTTTTCTAAAAGTTTATATGGCTGCGGTGCATACAAATGTTTGGTTGCTAAGGACTAATGATCTTGGAGGAAAGGCAATCTTTGTGCTCATTTTTCTCTGAAATGACATGTGAAATTTTTAGTTGAATGCTGACACAAGAAATGGCATTGCTCGGTCAGTTTTCAAGGTATTGACAAACTTTTTGCTGCATTTTGCCTCCTCTATCGGACTGTGTAAAAGCTCATTTTCCATTTTTGGACACAAGAGCCTACTTTCAGTGGAGTGGCTCGCAATTTCACATTGTTTGAAAAGAAAAGCAAACGTCTGAAAATGTGTACACTATAAGACACCAGTGGAGCACCAAAATACTTGTCCGAATTAAAAAACTCCAAGGTTCTTCTGGAAGATGCTTCCCAACCTCACCCTGAAACATCAATTTAAGTGTATGCACCAATCAGTGCAGATTAGACAGACTAAAAATAGAAGGAGGAAGCCAAACAAGCCTGTTTGGCTTCCTCCTCCTATTTACAGTCTTTCTGGTATGCTTACTCTGCACTAATCGGTCACAACTACACTGTAGCAAGATTTACAGGTCAAAAAGTTTAAAAAAAAAATCCAAACAAACAGAACAAAAGAAAAATTCCCTTTAATAATCAAGTACAGTTGGCCCTCTACTTACGAAAACCCCCGAGTACGAAAAATCCAGGTTACGAAAAACATTTTCCTAAATTTTAATCCTCTTTTTACGAAAACAACCTCTTTTTACCAAAAGCGCCAAACGCGCAATTCAAACGCCCCATTCAAAATTCAAACAATGCACGAGTTGCTCTCTCATTGGCTGTCTCCCAAGATCCCGCCCAGCTGGCCTCTCATTGGCCAGGAGGGAGCTGACCTGTACCCATACTTCCTGTTTGTCACACTCGTGATGGAGAGTTGAACAGAACTGTTGGCTTGTTTTGAGATTGATCATGCATTATTATTCCGTTATCACCGAAACCCCTCTACAATCGGGATGATATTGAAACAGAAGGAGACCTTAAAACAGAAATACAGTGACGGAGGCGATTACTTCGCCACGATATTGAAGCAGGAGCATGAAAACAGAGTGCTCCGTGGGACAAGACCTCCGATCTCGCAATGAAGCAAGTTAATATTGAAACAGGACCTCTGATCCTTCAAACAGGTACTGTAATTTCGCTTTAAATACAGCATCCCGTCCATTTAAACATTTAAATAGAATTGGTTCGTTGGCTGCACGTTGCGTGTGGGCGGAGCCTGCATTCGGCAAAACACACCAGAGAGACAGAGTTTTGTGTGTGTGTGTGAGAGAGAGACAAACAGAGAGACAGAGAGAGACAGTGTGTGTGTGTGTGTGTGTGTGTGTGTGAGACAGAGAGAGAGAGAGAGAGAGAGTGTACAGAGTCAGTCAGAGATGAAAGGAGGCGTACTTTTAACTCTCTTTCAAGACAGCACATTGCAGCTTATTTTTTATTTTTTAAGTTGTTTAATTCAGTAAATGTTTAATAAATGTGGCACACTCCGCAGAATGTGAGCAAAATGCGGCTCATCTGGACCTCCGATCCCTCAAGAAAACAAGTTAAAGTTGAGTCCGCACCTCCGATCTGTCAAGCAGGAAGTGCGCTTTGAATTCCCCCGTCTCAAAATGCTCCTGTGTGTGGGCAGAGCCCACATTCGGCGGCACGCACCACAAATGTGTGTGTGTGTGTGTGAGAGAGAGAGAGAGAAAGAGAGAGAGAGAGAGAGAGAGAGAGAGAGAGAGACAGTGTTTTGTGTGTGTGTGTGTGTCAGTTAAAAAATGTTTAATAATGGTTTAATTAATAAATGTTAATAAAATGGTTTAATATGTTAATAAATGTTTAAATTGTTTAATAAATAATTTTCTTTTACTTTTAACACATATTTCATACAAAATTGGTGTATTTTTATCATTTTTAAAGGGTTTATGGGGCAGTCTTTGGAGCCTTGGAACGAATCACGCATTTTACATGTACATCTACTTACGAAAATTCCAAGCTCTGAAAAAGGCTCTGGAATAGATTAATTTCATAAGTAGAGGGCTGACTGTAGTCAGTCATAATCATGATTATCACAGTCCACTTCACATAGACAGATATAAATTCCGATCCTTACATCCATACGTTGATAAATGGTGTAACAACAATGATTAAACTGAAATAATCAACTCTTAAACCATGATTAAAAGAGGAATTAAAAATCCATGACAACACTTCTGACCTGTTGCTGCTGGGCTCCAACTCCCTCAGGATACAGGTGCCAGTGGGAATGGAGATATCCTCCAGCTATTCGCAGGTTCTTCACTGTTATTAATGAGCCATATGCCAAGTCTACATGTGGACAGAAAATAATCTTAAAACAAAAATGGATGCAATTTCACTGGAACTAATCCTGTATACTTCTTCCATCTCTTCCCTGCAGTGTTGCACCTAATAGATCTGTATGACATAAAAGTGTCTATCTGGGTGGTGTTTAAAACAATACCATGAGCTAAGGAGGCTGGACCAAGCAATACAATACAAAGTTCTTACATCAAATCAATGTAATATGATGGATAAGTTACAGATAGGAAGAAATGCTTTTTAATTAACATAATTCATTTTTACTGAATAAAGTAAAGGGATGTTGGTAAAGGAAGCTGTTTTACCAAATGGGTCTGAGGGGTATTGTCATCAGGGGCATCGTCGGTCTCCCTGTCCAGTTGCATTCTACTTACTAGCTCAATAACCACAAAACCGATCATCACCATTTTTAGTGCTGATTTTGTAACTGCATAGGCCTATCGATTTTCGTCACAGTCCGATATCTAGTATGAAAGTTGCCATCTTGAATTTGCATTCGGGGCACTAGCTCAAACACAACATGTGGATGTTGAGACCGTGTAATTTAAAAAATTATATAGATTTTGCTGTGGTCCAATATCCAGTATGGCCACCACAGTTGCCATGCTGAATTTGCACTACTTCAAAAACACCATCACTGATCACCAGTGTTGATGTTGGGACCGTGTAAATTCACAAACCTATATATTTTCGGTATGGTGTGGTAACCAATATGTCCTGCACAGGTATTATCTTGAATTTGCCTTCCACTCATTAACTTAAAAATGCCATCACCAATCATCACCATTTTTAGTGTCCATGTTAAATCTGGACATAGCTTTTATAATGTGGCACATGGGCTAAAGGGTATTGCTTGCATTTTGGTGCCTTTTATTTGTGTATTTTTGTGTATTCTCTTCCCTTTTCTGAATTCCAATCCCTACTTGTCAGCCAGAAGTGAAGACTGACATGTGTGTCCTCCAAGATACCTCAATTTAGCAAGTTAAATCTTTTCACACTCATGCTGCGTAACAGGGCAGTATAACACCATCAGAGACAGGAGGACCAATTTTGTTCCACTGTATTCCAGGCACGGGTGGCAGTGACACTTTCCTTCCTTTTACATTTGAATTTATTCAATTATCACAGATGCTGGACAAAATTCTTTGAAACTTAAAAACACCATATGGCCATATAGTCAAGGACGTCCGTGAATCATATACATATTAGTGTCTTACCCAAACTTTTACACAAATTAAGTAGCAAACATGTTAATATCTAAAATGCAGACGTATGTTGTAGGTTTTAAATTTTCCCTTTACAGGAACCAAGAATGCCAAAACCTTTTCAAGCATGACAGTGCACCAGTGCACAAAGCAAGACTTGATATGCCAAGGTCAGAGTAAAAGAACCCAAGTGTTGGGGCCTGTCTAGCCACAGACCAGGCGGGTGGTGTTATGTCATGACTGAGTGCTGGGTTATACAGTGTGAAGATGCCTTCAGAGAGATGATTGATTGAGGCTCCTGAACAAAAGGTTGATAAATACAGTACAGTACACTCACATTCTGGCATGGTGGCATTGTGTAGGTTGTTTCCAATCAGCCGAGACTGAAAGGCTGAACTGAAGAAACCGTCTCCGGGACCACTGGGTAAAAGGGAAGAAACAAGTGCTGATTAAAACCGATTTTTTTCTCTGCATTTAAATTTATTTGCAAGAGAGATTTCCTTTTGGCTTTTTCCCCTTTATTAGGGGTTGCCTTTGATAACCCAGTTAGCTGCACTGGGGGGACGATGACCACCTTGTGGAGAGTGGGACTCGAACCCCCAACCTTAGGGTCAGTGATCCAGCGCCCTATACCACCAGGCCACCACTGCCCTAAAAATGATATTAAAATGAATGATGTCATAAAACCTTTGCTTACCTTCTGTTTAAGATGATAAAATGAACTGCAAATATTGTAGTGTAGAGGAACAAAGGGATCATTATCAACCCAAACACTCTAGCAGCCAAGTGCTTGGTAAAATCCACCTGACGAGAAACCAAGACTAGATATAAACCTCGGGCGGAGCTGACGCACACAGGAAGAATCATTCATCTATTTTATTCTTGCCCATACCAAAGAAAGACGAACGTCCCCCAGTAGTCTCCAGAGGTCCCATGCGGTAATAATGCCCACTAATAAGATGACAAACAGGCCTACAAACTTCACCCCCAGAGAGCCAGCCAGGTTCACTCCTGTCAGAAGCAGCCACAGCCACCAGGAAAATCTGAAGGGTCTACAGCATGACAGAAATATGACAATATTTAACAATCATTATAGAGAGGCATAAACAGACTGTACATGGACCAGAAATGGCACAGATTTTAGTCTGTTATGCTGCAAATTATTAATATGTGGGGTTGGCATGGTGGCATAGTGATTAGCTCCCTTACAGCAATAAGTTAAGCCCTGGGCTTGGACATTTCTGTGTGGCGTTTACATGCCCGAGCTTGCATAAGTTTCCTCCCACAGTCCAAAGATGTGCACATGAGCCAAACTGGCTGTTCCAAATTGCCCTTAGACGCGAGTGTCAAAGATTTTGTGTGCTGGCCCTGCAATGGTCTGGTGAGCTGTTCAAAGGGTGCCAATTTCAGCCGAGATAGGCTTCAGCCTCCGTGCGAACCTAATTATATGACTAACCTTTTACTACAGCTGTAAAGAAAAGTAAAAGTTTCTGCACAACCTTTCCACTTTTTACAGTTATTAAACTGGAATACCATGAGCCTACCTATAATCCCAGAGATGGTTTGTTTTTGGAAAGCTGAGGTCAAAGCAAGGTCATACATGTCTAGAACACTTGTATCTTTAAGAACACAGAGGAGTCACTATGGAACACTGAAGTTTTTAACAGTAATTTGGTCATGTCCTTGTACTCCTAAACACATCCTAAGACGAGTACAGTAATCCCCCATCACTTCCCGTTTCCTACTTCGCGTTCCCGCAATATTTCAGGATTTCCCATTGGGAAATTAAAAAAATTTAAGATTATTCAAAATTCACAAGCACTACATGTACATTGAACTACGCTACCCAACATGCTCTGTTCTCCTGCTTGACTTGAATGTTCTCTGATTGGCTGTGAATCCAGCAAGCTGATTGGTAGAGATTATATTTCCCAGCATCAAACACACCTTTCCTCCCTCACGAAACAATGACTTTATTGAGCTCAGGGGAAGCACTGGGGTTTGGGAAAAATCGTTCACTGTAGTGGTGAGGGAAAAACAAAAATCAAAATCACTGGGAGAGTATCAACACAGAAACTGGTCGAGCACGGAGCTATTTATAGCGCACTGATGTCTGAGTGAATTCAGGTGAGCTATGTGGATTTCGCCTGCGGGTAACAGCCATGCCCCTCACCAGCGCATGCAGTACATGAGGAGAAGCAAGAGAGTTAAACGCCGTCAACTAGCACAGACCATAACAGTTGTGAAAATGGAAAATGCCTTATCGTTGTGGATTACGGACTGCCATAAAAATGTGAGTTTGGACACTAACATGATACGTACTAAAGCAAAGGCTCTCGACGTGGCAGAGGATTTGTTATTTATAAGGTTTGTTATACAGTATTTATATATATGTTTACTGTCTTTATAAGGTGCATAATTTATTTATATATTAATACACGTTGCCCGTATTGCATTAACATGCATAGAACAGCTTAAAATTAACTTCTATATACATTTTACATAATATATAGGTGGGTGGGTGTCCTTAAGAAGTGGCAGAAGTAATTTCACGGTTTTTCGCATTACGCGAGGGGGGGGGGGGTCTGGTCCCCATTAACCGTGAAATAAGGGGGATTACTGTAATTCTAAAAAGTACCTACTGTAGGCTCCTGAGTGGCGCATCGACAAGGTGCGTGACTGTGAACCCAGAGATCACAAGTTTGAATGTGACAGAGTACATGGGAGCTAACTGGCTGAGCTCTCACAGGAAGGAGGGATGGTATACACTCACTTCCTTGGCACTCACAGCGATTCCTAGTCAATCATGGGTACCTGCGAGCTCATTTGTATGAGGGGTGGATAACACTTTCCCTCCGAGTATGTCAGACTGTCCCCAAAATACGCATGGGCCGCAGGTCGAAAAGAGGCGGGCTGCTAACATATAATGTCATGGGGGAGCATGTGCATGTTTTTAACCTCTCTCGTTGGTAGTCTTCATGTCATAGGGAAGGTAATACTAGATGGGTGGGAATTGGATACGACTAAATTTGGGAAAAAGAAATCCAAAAAAGGACCGACTGTATATAGGGCCTATTGGTTACATTATCCATTATGCTGCATTGTGGAGGTACTTTACACTCTATAAGTGTTCCTCTAGTGCACTGTGTGTTATTGCTCTGTGTTTAACTATTCATTACCAGGCACAATAGTGTAGTATTGTTTTCACTTCTTCCATTTTGCCCATACATATCCATAGCTCAAGAATGGCTTGAAATAGCACCATAAATTTTTCATTGTAGCAACCTGATACCAAAAGTCAAAATAGATGTCTAAAAAGGTTAAGTGAAGCCCCAATTCATGGTAAAAAAAAAAAAAAAAAAAATTCTACAATGGTACCTTGACTTACGAGTGTCTTTTATAACGAATCTTCTACAATGCAAGATTCGATCCCACCAAAAATCTGCTCATCCAATGAGCAAAATTTTGATTTATGAGCTCCGCTGGGGAAATGGCTTTTCCGGGATGATTAGCCTTGTATTCTTCCACGTGTATTCCTCCGATCTCCAAGAACGCATGCTGCAGTGCTTCTCAATTATATTCTGTGATGCCGCCTATAGGAAGAAAAAAAAAAAAACAACCTGGTGCCCTGCGCGCGACTGACTATAAATAAGTGTTTACTGCTCTTCATTTTGTTTGCTTGGTGCTTTTTCCCTGCACCATAGGGAACACAGTGAGAGCACCACTGCCACTTACTGTAGAGGATGTGCAATTACACTTAATTCTAGTACAGTATGGCAAAAAAGCATGTTCCCCAGGGTTATACGCGCCCCCCCTGGCATCACACCCTGCCTCTCTCGCCCACTATTTGAGAAGCACTTGCCTTGTGGGAGCCCACCTCGAGCCTTTCCTTGCTGGCATTAGTAGCGTGCACTTGCACAAAATTCCCCTCTTCCTTCTCTGTTACGCACCACCTCATGCCTCCCCATGTGACATCTTTGCCGCAGTCCATGATAGGAGGGTTAGTTGACTTGTTTATTCTTGTTTCATTATTATTAATGTTAATCTACATGTATTTTTATTATGAAATATTTATTATTTTTACATGTTAATCTTTAATATACAGTCAGCCCTCTACTTATGAAAACCTCTGAATATGAAAAACATATTTTCCTAAATTTTCACCCTCTGTATACGAAACAACCTCTTCTTACAAGAAGTGCCAAACACGCCATTCAAAAATTCAAACACGCGTTTCAAAAATTCAAACAGTGCGCGAGTTACTCTCTTATTGGCTTAATCCCTTTTTACATGTAAAATGTCCCTCTATTTACGAAAACTCCAGGTTCCGAAAAAGGCTCTGGAATGGATTAATTTCGTAAGTAGAGGACCAACTGTAGATCAAATATACATGTTTGTGTCAGGTTATATGAGTTTGGGCGGGGGTTGGAACGAATTAATTGGTTTTCGATTATTTCGGATGGGAATTTTTGTTTTATCTAACAAACATTTTGACTTACGAGCTTGCCCTCAGAACGGATTAATGTCGTAAGTCAAGGTACCACTGTATGTATGTGTGTGTGTGTGTGTGTGTGTGTGTGTGTGTGTATATATATATATATATACACAGTGATACCTCTGCTCACGAACATAATTGGTTCCCAGAAAGTGTGTGTAAGGCGAAAAGTTCGTCTTCCGAACATTTATTTCCCATAAGAAACCATTAAAATGAGAATAATCCGTTCCCAGATCCCCATAAAACATAATTTTCTACTAAATAAGCCTTAAAACTACACAAAAATATACCTTATTTTCTGTATAATAAATGTGCTATTGTATTGTAATTAAAGAAATAAACTGTACTGTATAATAAAGTCGTTTTATTTACCTTTGTGATGGTAGTTGATGGCTTGATGGAATGGAGTGGGAGGAGGAGGGACTTACTGTTTGGAAGGAGTGTTTGGAAACACCCTTAGCCACACACGCACCCTTAATAGCTTCCTTGTTCTTAAGGATGGGAGCAATGGTAGACTTAGCGTACTGGGACGCTGAGTCACACAAACGCACACCTCGTTCGTGTTTTTCAATGATCTCCGCCTGTGGTGGGGTCTTTTTCGGTCCCATAATAGCAAAAGTACACTCAATATGGTCCAAAATGTCTAGCAAACACAAACCACTTCCGCAATCAAAGAAAGGGGGTGACGAACTGTGACGCCATGAGCGTGCGTCAGCTTCTCGTGGCCGCCACCGTCGCGCTGTTCGACCGCGTGGTTTGATTCGTCCGCCGAAAACTAGTTCGTCAGCAGAGACTATATGCTCGCAAATTTAATGTTCTTGAGGTGAAAAGTTCGTGAGCTTAAGCGTTCGTCAGCGGAGGTTTTACTGTATATATATATATATATATATATATATATATATATATACACATGTGTGTGTGTGTGTGTGTGTGTGTGTGTGTGTGTGTGTGTGTGTGTGTGAAGCCCTGAATGGCAACAAGCTTCAAGTGCAGATCTTCCATTGACAGTCTTTCATGGTGTAATTCAGTTTTGAATGAAAGTTTAATTATTACAGGAGAGTCAAAGAGAATCTGTTCAAATGATCAGGGGATCCATTTTTAACAAAACTATCCCACATACTTTGGCTTTAAAAGGTGCACACTAGTGAGCACCTAGTGTGTTTTATTTTTTATTTATTACTTTATTTTGGCTGAAGTAAAAGCTTTTCTGTATAAATCACCACAACTTACCTGCTTAGTTATTCATCTGTTTTGCATCTTGTTTATGGTTCTGTGGCTAAAACTAACAACAATATAAAGACTGCGTAACCAGAATAATCTTGCATACATCAGTGATAACTTGGCAGCAGAACACTGATTCTAAGAAAGTGGGGAAGTCTGAGATTAAGTGTTTAAAAACAACAGAAGGTATGGTGTATAATATTATGAGAAACAAACAACAACATCAAAAACAAACCCTAACTTTATTTACTAATATCATGGCACCCGGTGCAGGGGTCATTGATAATCGCATACAGGAGTAAGCAAACGGTTTCAGAAAGACACGGTGGCTGGTTCTAATTTTTTAAGGGTATAATTTGCTGTATTACGTATTTATTTGTTATACTGTACATGGGAAACATTTGAAAGCCAGTCTCATTAAACATACAAACATAAACAAGTATGCTAGTTGTCATGCTAACCAAGAAAACAGAATGGTGTACTCTGTCTCTGTGTCTGTGTGTGTGTGTGTGTGTGTCTACCTGAGTCTTTGTTGGTTGAACTTGACCATGCTCAGCACAGCTCCCAATATAAAAAACATGAGGATGGGATCGAGTAGGATGTACTGTGAGAGGGTGATGCACCCAGTATCTAAAGGGAAGCAATCACAATGTTTTAATGTGTAAACACATAGCATTGTGGTTTCCAATATGTGCTTTTTGAGTCATTACAATCATATAAATTAGTATTTTGCCATTAAACTAATGAGTTATCATTTCATAACATCACTCGTACCGAAAACGAGCAGAGAAGCTGTGATCAGAGCAGGTACAGTAGAATGAGACAACTCCCGGACCACCAGGAAAGCAAAAGGAGGCAGGCAGGAGCCGAGTGCTGCACAGAACTGAATGGACAAGTGTCTTAATGCCATAAACAATCACACTGAGCTACCGCATTACCCAAAAATAAAAATCCACTCTTCACTTGCGCATTGCTCCAAATGAAATTGTAAGTAGTTTAGCGCAGGTAAACATTAAATATTCACCCACTGGACACAGAGGTGTTAAAATCTGCAAAGTTTAATACTTATTCAAATGTATCTTCTAGAATAGAAATGAAGAGAAATATTTACCCCTCTCATCCCCCAGTAGTTGTGATTCTCATATTTGTCTCCGGGTTTGATGAAAGGAAAGGTGCCGTTGTAGCCGGTCAGGTATCCCGCTAGGCCAATCAGCATCTGAAATCATTTTTCAATAAATAATTTGCCACATGCTAGTTACCACAACTACGCTGTTTCTGGCGGAAAAGAAAAGGCAGGTGAGTTTATTGACTGTGGATGTGTTAGTGTGTGAGAATAATACTACAGCAGTGCTGTTTGGGTTTGCACTGAATCCTGTATTACATACACATACAATGCTCTAGGCATTGTCACTCATCCTCTAGCTCTTCATTATTATTATTTTCAAAACACAGAAATATACTGGGATAACAGTTGGATATTGTTTTTATTCAATGGCCGTTCTTAACATGTTAAAGCAGTGCTTCTCAATCATTTTCTGTGGCTCTCCCTCTTGGAAGAAAAAACACACACACACACACACACACACACACGTCCCATGAGCGACTATAAGTGCAAACGCTCCCCGACTTACGTTCATCCGTTTTACGTTTTTTACGGGGGGTTTTTTCCAAAAAAAAAAAAAAAAAAAAAAAAAAAAAAATCAAATTTTGAGTTTAGACGTACCTACATAGTACGCTGACGTAATGACGCAATGACGCTGCGTCCATTGTTTACAAACAACAGACTGAACGTGCCCCTCCTTCTTCCCAGTTCAGTTTTATATATATATATATATATATATATATATATATATATATATGTTATATAGCGTGTTACCCTTGTGTTAAGGCATCGTCTCTGTGATCTTTGTGTTTACACTGTTTTGCGGACTTTTGGAGCCCTAAGCAAATATGGTTGGTCAGACGCGTAAGCCTACTAGCATGGGTGTAAGTCTCATACACAGAGATGAATTAACTATCTGCTCGGATCGGGGCAATCTACCATGCATACTCAGTTAAGCAAAGAGACTTGTAAAATGAACGAAAACCGAATCCAGGAAAGGGAACTCTCCACTCTGCTGGTGATTCACATCAGTGCAGGCTGTGTTCTAAACGAGATCAACGGCACCCTTGCGCACTTGAAAGACTGGAAGTCTGTATAATCCACAGCAAGTACACAACTTTCGGTTTTGAGCGCCTCACATATTGTAAGCGTTGATTGGCTGTTTTAAGCTTCATGTAAAGTGACTCTGTATAAATAAGTGATTTATTTGAAATTAATGTCGATATTATTTGATCTACAGTATTTTATATTATTTTACAATGTTATGTTTATAATAATTGATTTAGGGGTGTTTTATGAGAAACGGTAATGGTATTTATGAATATATAGTACAGTATGAGTGTCATACGTCACTGTAACAACTTATGTTCACTTTCAACTTGCGTTCGGCCGTCCGGAACCAATTAAAAACGTAAGTCGGGGAGCGTCTGTAGTATTATTTGTCTATAAAATTATTAGTACACCTCTGCATAACATTGTATCTTTATTAACATTAAAAACAAAAAAGAAAGAAATATCGTTCAACTTACAATAAAGAAAAACTTCATTAACATTGTTTTTTAATCTGTAATAGAAAAGATTTAAAGTGCACCGATGTGCCTGAAATTAAAAAAAAAATTAAGAAACTCATTTTACTTATTTCTGTCTTAATATCTCCGTCTCTCTCCTCATTCCTATCAGAAAATTTTCCGTGTTGTTTCTTGAGGGGTTGTTTACTGCACCTCATATCATTTGCTCGTGCGAAAAACCGCGACACCATAGCGCAACGAGAGCAACACTGCCAACTAGTGGCGTGGAGGTGCAATTACACTTAATTCTCGTACAGGATTCCAGAAAAGCATGTTCCCCAGGGTCATATGCGTTCCCTACGACATCACACCGTCCCACTCTTTGAGAAGCACTGTATTAAAGTAAAATGAGAGGAAAACTTTCTAAACTCTATTGGTACACATTAACAATTGGATATTTTCTTTGTCCATTGGGTTTTACTTACACTTCCGAAGTTGCAATCTGCAAAAATAGGTTTAAGAGTATGCATTAGCTTGTTTGAAAAATATACTATTTGTGGTTCGTTTCATGAGAGAGGGGGGAGAGAGAGAGAGAGCGAGAGAGAGAGAGAGAGAGAGAGAGAGAGAGAGAAAGCACAAAATCATGAGAATAGGACGTAAATTTGTCAGTTCATAGACGGCATGACAATGGCAAATATAAAAGTAGATAGATATTAACCCAACAAGTCAGATACAAACGAATGAACTACAGTCTGCCCTCTACTTACGAAATTAATCCGTTACACAGCCCTTTTTGTAATCTTGAATTTTCGTAAGTAGAGGCGCATTTGCGTGATTCGTTCATAGGCTCCCGACTACCCCACAAACCCTTTAAAAATGATAAAAGTACACCAATTTTGTATATGTATGAAATGTGTCAAAAGTAAAAGAAAATCATTTATTAAACCATTTAAACATTTTATTAACATATTAAACAATTTTAATAACATATTTATTGATTAAACCATTATTAAACATTTTTTATGTACCAATTTTTTTATTAACCAAACCAAATATTCAACATTATTAAATATCTGTGACGTGCTCCGCCAAGTGCGGGAGGCGTCGCGGCTGACACTGGCGCTTTTGGGGCGGAACACGGTTTGTCCAGACTTCCGATCTGTAAAGCAGGAAAGTGCGCTTTGAACACTTGTTTAGTACTCAACATTCACTCGTTTTCTTGAGCGATCGGCGGTCCGGATGAGCTGTGTTTTGCCCACATTCGGCAGAGCGCACCACATTTATTAAACATTTACTGAATTGAACAACTTAAAAAACGAAAAATAAGCTGCAATGAGTACTCTCGAAACTCACGAACCAACAGTACAGCTCTCCTTTACACGTGTGACAAACAAGCTTTATGGGTGTAGTACTATGGTGATTCAGCTCCCTCTTGGCCAATGGGAGGACATTGTGAGGTCAGCGGGGCGGGATGTTATGAGACAGCAACTCGCACATTGTTTGAATGGCACGTTTTAATGTTTGAATGACACGTTTGGTGCTTTTTGTAAAAAGAGGTTGTTTCGTATACAGAGGGAAAAAATTTAGACATAAATTTACACATGATAAAGTAAATTTCTCCTTTCATTCTAGCTGTCAGCTTCTAGTATATTAACTGGTACCCATTTATACTGCTGGGTGGACCTCAGGGTCTGAAATGAGGTCCTGCCAAATGTGGAGGAGTTCAAACATCTCGGGGTCTTGTTCACGAGTGAAGGAAGGATGGAGCAGGAGATCGGCAGGCGGGTATCTGCAGCCTCTACTGTAAAGCGAAGCCTTTATCGGTCTGTCATGGTGAAGAGGGAGCTGAGCCGCAAAGCAAATCTTTCAATTCACCAGTCGATCTACGTTCCAACCTTCACCTATGGTCACGAGCTTTGGGTAGTGACCGAAAGAACAAGATCTCCGATACAAGCGACTGAAATCAGCTTCCTTCGCCAGGTTTCAGGGATCTCCCTTAGGGATAGGGTGAGAAACTCGTTCATCTGGGAGGAGCTCGGAGTATGCTCTACTACGCTGTCATGATTGTAAGTTCTAGTTTGAAATTAAAATTGAAATAACAAATAAATGTTGCTGTCACCAGGTGGAAGGATGATGAATTTCATTCAACAGTAATGGTTGATGAAAGAATGTATGATCTTTTCCTTTCGGCTTTTCCCTTCAGGGGTCGCCACAGCGAATCATCTGCCTCCATCTTACCCTATCCTTTGCATCTTCTTCTCCTACATCAACTAACTTCATGTCCTACTTCACCACATCCATGAATCGTCTCTTTGGTCTTCCTCTAGGCCTTCTGCCTGGTAGTTGCAACCTCAGCATCCTACTACCAATATACTCACTATCCCTCCTCTGCACATATCCAAACCATCTCAATGTAGCCTCTCTGACTTTGTCTCCAAAACGTCTTACATGTGCTGTCCCTCTGATGTGCTCATTCCTGATCCTATCCATCCTCGTTACTCCCAAAGAGACCCTCTACATTTTCATCTCTGCTACCTCCAGCTCTGCCTCCTGTCTTTTCCCCAGGGCCACTGTTTCCAAACCGTACAACATCGCTGGCCTCATCACCGTCTTGTACACTTTTCTTTTCATTCTTGCCGATACCCTCCTATCACACCGGACACTTTTCTTCAACCATTCCAACCTGCCTGCACACGCTTCTTCACCTCTTTTCCACACTCTCTACTGCTCTGGATTGTTGAGCCTAAGTACTTAAAATCCTTCACCTTCCTTATCTCTGCTCCCTGTAACCTCACCGTTCCTCTTGGAAAGAGGAATCCTCTAGAAAGGAGGGCATACCTCCACCTCTCTAGATTTTCCTGCACTTGTTCTCTGCTCTCTCTACAGATCACAATGTCATCTGCAAACATTATAGTCCATGGGGAATCTTGTCTAACCTCGTCTGTCAGCCTGTCCATCACCATAGCAAACAAGAAGGGGCTCAGAGCTGACCCTTGATGCAGTCCTACCTCCACCTTGAACTCTTCGGTCATGCCGACAGCACACCTCACGACTGTCTTACATCTCTTATGCATGCCCTGCGCCACTTTAACATATTTCTCTGCCACTCCAGACTTCCTCCTGCAATAGCACAGTTCATCTCTCGGCACCCTGTCATATGCTTTCTCCAGAACCAACCTTCTCTGTACTTCTCTATTAACATCCTCAAGGCAAACACTGCATCTGTGGTGCTCTTTCTTGGCATGAAACCAAACTGTTGTTCACAAATGCTGACCTCTGCCCTGAGTCTCGCTTCCACTATTCTTTCCCATAACTTAATCGTATGGCTTATCAACTTTATCCCTCTGTAGTTCCCACAACTCTGCACGTCTCCCTTGTTCTTAAAAATGGGCACAACACACTTCTCCATTCCTCTGGCATCCTCTCACTCTCTAAGACCTTGTTGAATGTTTTTGTCAGGAAATCTACTGCTACCTCTCCTAGACACTTCCATACCTCCACCTGATGACATACCGGTGGAGGTATGGAAGTGTCTACTGCTACCTCTCCTAGACACTTCCATACCTCCACCGGTATGTCATCAGGGCCAACTGCCTTTCCATTCTTCATCCTCTTCACCCTTACTAATCTTTGATATTTCCTGGTCCTCAACAGTCACCTCTTCTACTTTTTTTATCTCTCATTTTCATCATTCATCAGCTCTTCAAAGTACTCTTTCCATCTTCCCAGCACACTTCTGTCATCAGTCAATACAGTTCCCTCTCTGTCCTTAATCACTCTAACTTGCTGCACATCCTTCCCATCTCTATTTTGCTACTGTGCCAACATGTATAAAACATTTTCTCTCTCTTTACTGTCCAACCTATCATACAAGTCATCATACGCCCTCTGTTTGGCCTTTGACACTGCTACCTTCGCCTTATGCTGTGTCTCCCTGTACTCCTGTTTACTCTCTTCGGTCCTCTCAATGTCCCACTTCTTCTTAGCTAACCTCTTCCTTTGTACACAATCCTGCACTTCCTCATTCCACCACCAAGTCTACTTATCTACTCTCCTTCCAGATGACACACCAAGGCATGAAGGAAAGGCATGAGTCTAGGACTGAAAGTAGGGACTTTGAATGTTGGAACTATGGCAGGAAAAGGTCGAGGACATGAAGGTAGCTGGTATAAGAGAAGAAGATGCAAAGGACAGGGTGAGATGGAGGCAGATGATTCGCTGTTGCGACCCCTGAAGGGAAAAGCCGAAAGGAAAATAAGAAGACTCATGCCTTTCCTCTTCTCTCTCTGCCTACGGACACGCCTCCCGCCTCCCCTCCTTCTTCGACCAACTTTGGTCCAATTTCCACCAGCACCCTGTTGGTTAACAGCACTGATTGCAGTCGTTGTTAACCCGGGTCTCGACCGATCCGATATAACATTCTTTGTTGTGACTCGCATTTTTTTATTTAGTATTTGTTTTACGCCGGATGCCCTTCCTGACGCAACCCTCTGCATTTATCCGGGCTTGGGACCGGCGTGAGGGATAGACACTAGTTTGTGCCCCCCCTCACGGCTGCATTGAAAGAATGTATCATCATCATCATCATATCTTATCCCCGTGGGGTAGTGTAGCACTTGGTCTCTTCCGGAGAAGATTAACCACGACGCAGGAACGCTTGCTACTTTGTCCCCAGAAACATGCTGACGGCTTTGCAGCTACTCTTTACGAAGGTCAACAATGGTTCTTTTACATGCCTCTCACCATAGTCAGTGAGAGACATGGCCCGCCTTTGATAACCCAGTTAGCTGCACTGGAGGGACAGTGACAGCCCTGTGGGGACTCAAACCCCCAACCTTAGGATCAGCGATCCTGCACCCTATCCATTCAACCACCACTGCCCCAAGAATGTATGATAATTATAACCTTTGAAAGCCCTTGCAGGCAACATTATTTTGACCACCTGTGCTGTACACTAAGGAGATGTGGCTCATGTTCTGATGAAGGCAGCTGAACTCTACTGTCTGGTCCAGTCTCAAAAAAGTCTTACCTTGCCAAGTGGAGGATGAACATCAAAGAAAAACGTTCGGTTGATATAATAGCTGCCCATCTTCCCAAAGTGGGTTTCATCCCAGCTGCAAATGAATCAAACATGATGTGAAATCGTTGTTGTTGCATGCTTTAAACAGTACTAGTTGTAATTTTAAACACGTCCTCACCACACGTGTGGCGGCTCGGTGAGCTTATAGAAGCGCGTGCACACGGACAACAGCAGTACTATGAAGACAGGACACACCGGTGCAGTCTCAGTGCTCGCGGACTGACGTCGTTTGGAGAGATTTGGAGGTAATCCGTTTCCGCAAGCCTGACTCTGGGAGCCTGAGGAGCCCGCATGTTGAACTCGAGCGTGCGCGCGCTCCCTCTCCGTGCGCGTGCATGTTCTCCGAATGCGTAAAACGTTTGATGTTTGGCTTTGGACGCCATGATTCTCCACGAAACTCTCTTCCATTACACGGAGATGTCGAAATGACGTAACGATAAACCGGTAAGCCCGGTCAACCGTGTTGTGCTGGAGCTACCATCAGCTAGACGCACGAAAATGAACGGAATTCTATCATTTCGTCTCAGTTTAACCCAATAAATAGCGATAAAATAAAACATATAAACCACTAAACGTTCCACAAGACCCAAGAGTCCAAAGCCTAAACCTGTTAGGCGTTTACATTCCCACCATTTAACTTCGACAGTATTATTATTTCTTATTCTATGAATGATACTGCTGGGCAAGCTAGCAGTCATATCGCCACCTGGCGGCCTATTGTGGTCTATCTCTTCTTTTCCTTTCGGCTGTTCCCTTCAAGGGTCGCCACAACGAATCATCTGCGTCGATCTCACCCTATCCTCTGCATCTTCTCTTACACCAACTACCTTCATGTCTTCCTTCACCACATCCATACTTCTCCTATTTTGGCTTCCTCTAGGCCTTCTACCTGGTAGTTCCAATCTCAGCATCCGATTACCAATAACTCACTATCCTCTGTACATGTCCAAACCATCTCAATCTAGCCTCTGACTTGGTCTCCAAAACCTCTTACATGTGCTGTCCCTCTGATGTACTCATTCCTGATCCTATCCATCCTCGTTACTCCCAAAGAGAACCTCAACATTTTCATCTCTGCTACCTCCAACTTTGCCTCCTGTCTTTTCCTCAGCACCACTGTTTCTAAACCATACAACATCACTGGCCTCATCACCGTCTTGTACACTTTTCCTTTCATTCTTGCCGATACCTTCCTATCACACATCACACCTGACACTTTTCTCCAACCATTCCAACCTGGCTGCACACGCTTCTTTATCTCTTTTCCACGCTCTCCATTGCTCGGGATTGTAGACCTAAGAACTTAAAATCCTCCACCTTCCTTATCTCTGCTCCCTGTAACCTCACCGTTCCTTCTCGTTCACACACGTGTTCTGTCTTATTGAGGCTAACGTTCATTCCCCTCCTTTCCAGGGCATACCTCCACCTCTCTAGATTTCCCTCCACTTGTTCTCTGCTCTCATTACAGATCACAATGTCATCTGCAAACATCTTGGCGGCCTATTGTGGTATAGCGGCAAAATTATTATGCTGCAGGTATGTGGCGTTGCTTCACTCAGGTAGTTTTGTGTGGAGGTTGCATTCGCTCACCATGTTTACATGGGTTTCCTCTGTGTGCAACAGTTTCCTCCCAGAAATCAAAAGTCCTGCACATTGCATTAGTGTCCTATTCCACCAGGGGGCAATAAAATGTGTGTACAGTCGTCCCCATAATTACGAAATTAATCCGTTCCAGATCCTTTTTTCGGAACCTGGAGTTTTCGTAAGTAGAGGCGCATTTGTAAAACTCGTGATTCGTTCCAAGGCTCCCAAGACTCCCCTATAAACCCTTTAAAAATGATAAAAGTACATCAATTTTGTATGAAATGTGTATGAAATACGTGTTAAAAGTAAAAGAAAATTATTAATTAAACCATTTAAACATTTTATTAACATATTTATTAATTAAACCATTATTAAACATTTTTTATTAATACACACACACACACACACACACACACAAACAAAACACTGTCTCTCTCTGACTCACACACACACCCACACACACACAAAACTCTCTCAGTCGTGTTTTTCTGAATGCGGGCTCTGCCCACACGCAGCACGGAGCTGACGGAGAAATTGTATTTAAATGTTTGAATGGACAAGATGTATTTAAAGCGGAATTACAGTACAGTACCTGTTTGAAAGATCAGAGGTCCTGATTCAATATTAACTTGCTTCCTTGCGAGATCTGAGGTCTTGTCCCACGAAGCATTCTGTTTTCCTTCTGCTTCAATATCATTCCGTTTTTCTGTATTTTCCGGGTCCATGATGGATAACGAAATATAACACTGCAATGATCAATCTCAAAATAAACTCTCAAGCCAATATTCCTGTTCAACTCTCCTCTCTCATGCGTGTGACAAACAGGAAGTATGGGTACAGTTCAGCTGCCTCCTGGCCAGTGGGAGGCCAGCGGGGAAGGATGTTAGGAAACAGCCAATGAGAGAGCAACTCGTGCATTGTTTGAATTTGTGAATGGTGTGTTTTAATTTTTGAATGGCGTGTTTCGTAAAAAGAGGACGGAAATTTAGGAAAACATTTTTCGTAACCTGGATTTTTCATATTCAGAGGCTTTCCTAAGTAGAGGGCCGACTGTATTTGGTCGGGGGAAGTAAGCAGCACCTTCGGTTCCTCCACGTTCATGGTTGGAGTGGCCTTGAGCAAAGTACCTAAACTCCAACTGCCGTGTGTGTGTGTGTGTGTGTGTGCGCGCACACGTGTTCATTTTGGTTGGGTGAAATGCAGAGCATTTTCATTGTGGGACTTAGTCAGTGTATCAGCAAAATAATAATAAAAATCTTGTTGCCCCAGATGTAAATGTGAAGTGTGTTCATGGGGTACCCCACCTTTGCCCAATGTTGGCTGTGTTCCCCATGACCCTAGTAGAATAAAAGAGTTTAGCAAATGAGTGCATGAGTAAAGATGTATGTGTGTTCAAATCTTTCATAAAATACGGTCACAGCTTGACTGTGGAGTGAGCATATTTACACACCTACAGCAGCAAATAGTGAACATTTTTATGGAAACCAGTGATTGGCAGCATCTGTCAATCAATGGTATCTTTAAGCTCTGATTGGTAATCATTCTGATTGCACTGTATTTTGCTAGTGTCCACACCGAGCAACAAGTAACCATATGGTTCTGTATTTTGCTGGTGTTCATTGCCCATATGGTTACTTGTTGCTCGGTGTGGACACTGCTTGATGAGCCGTCAATGCCAGAGAACCGTCCATCATTAGGCTTAAAGGGGTCAGTTCACTTCTCAAGTATATTCAATAAACCTGTAATCCAGTGGCTTTCTTAAACAACTTGTTTACTGCTGCGCGTGACTGTTGGTCACCCCTGCACTTGACAGCATTACCGTCCTTTTTATTTCTCCTAATATCATTACACCTTCTGTTTCTTAACATCAGATCTTGGATTTATTCATTTTCTATAAATCACTGGTGTGCTGCCAGGTTATTGTACCTGCTCAAGATTGATCCTTCAATCACAAGGCTTTATTATAATTATTGTAATGAGACACAGAAACAAAATAAGTTATAAAACAGGTGAATGAGATACTAAGCCTATGAGCTGGAGTGGATTCATCAGGAAACCTGTGCATTTAGACATACTGAACACGGAAGATAAAACCATTCGGCTATATGCGCGTGAACAAGAGTCTTTAAAAAGCTGACGCATCACAGAGGGAGAGAAATTTTGAGGAATTTGTCTAAATCATCTATTTGTCAATAAAAAAGGATTAGCACAAGACTATTGGTCAGACTCAAAAGCAGGAAAACCTCATTCACTCATTTGCCCGGTCTATTAATCCTAATAGGGTTGCAGGGAGGCTGAAGTCTATCTTGGCCGACACTGGGCAAAGGTGGAGTACACCTGAACAGTTCTCCAGGCCATCACAGGACCAACACACACAGAAGCAGTCACACTCACATGCAACAGTCAATTTGAAACAGGCAATTAACCTAATGTGCACGGAGGAGGAAACTGAAGTACCCAGAGGAAACCACGCAAGTACAGAAGAACAAGCAAACGCCACACAAAAATGGCTGACCTGGGAATCGAACCCAGAACCTCTGTGCCTTCCAATAATTTAGTTAGTGCCCATAATCAGTGTTTGCTTAAGTGAAATAGCCAAAGTTTGGTAAATTTACCCAGTATTGTACCCAAAGCTTCTAGATTAATTGTCCAGTTATTCTCCTGATGGCTCAAACTATTTCTCAGTTCCACCATCTGTCTTCCAGATAAATAAATAAATAAAAACATCCACAATGAAAAGAGAATTGTTTATTTTTCAAGGTTGTAGATCATCTGAAATATTCTGTACCTCTGTGAAACATTTCCAAAATAAAAGTCATTAGTAGTATGAAATGAAACTTGATCCAGCTGCTCATGATCATGGTGAGAAACTTCGTGAGGAATTTTTGAAGAGTAAGTGGTCAATCAAAACTCAAGTACATGAGTGAGGGGTGCATTGCTGTTCAAATATAACGTCTGCACGTTTCCGTAAACCCCATGTCTTACAGCCACACCAGCCTTCGTGCACTTTGCTGATGCAGACACCTTTTTCTCACACTGAGTAACAAACTGTTGGTAAAGGTAAAGACCTCTCCAACTTTCAATGGCTTTTTGATGCTGTACTCTGCTACCCTTGACTACACCGGTCATAGTGTCCTGAGGAATGATCATCACGCTTCCTGGAAGCTCCATGATGGATACGTGTCTTCCCGTAATCATAGGAATAAACGCTGCGTTGAGTAAGGTGTGCACTGTGAAGAACACAAGACAGAATATGTTCATAACACATTTTGGATAACAGATGAAAACCTCAATATTGTGCAATTCCACATAATACAAAGTAGAAGGAAATACACTGCTTGTCCAAAAAAAAAAAAGAGCACACACAAATATGTTGTTGTTCCACCTTTAGCCTTGTTTACAGCACGGAACGTGTCATTGTTTAAACAAACAAGAAATGTAACGTTTATTTCCAGCCAGTGTAGGGTTCATTTCTCATTGACGGCTTGAACTGATGAGGGGGAAACCAAACCACTCCATAAAGTCTTCCCCGGCACATCCCAAAAAGTTTCAATAGGGTTAAGGTCAGGACTTATATATATAAAAAGATGCGCGAGATGGCAGAGTGGATTTATTATTCAAATTGGAAGCACTTAAGCAGAGCGCTTTAACTGCAGTACTGATGACGAAAAAACCCCACAAACAGCATTAAACACTGGAACCAGGAGCACACACACACACACACACACACACACACAACATTCTAAACATTAACTTGGCTACTGTACTGGAATAATAATTGAAAAAGACTTTAATACTACTGTGCTTTACAATAGTTCAGATGATGACTCCTCTTCAGGCACTTCGGAGGAAACTGTCGTTTCTTCAGGAGAAAGTCTTATTTCTTCAGAAGAGACAGCCAACGTCATTACCTTTTTCTGGTGCTTAGCTGGCATTTGAGTGGCATCATAGAGCTTAACTGGTAATTAAAACACACTAAAAAAAGGCTCATTGACAACTTGTGTGCGAATGAGAAAAACGGGGCGTATACATCTCAACCAATCAGCAGGAGGGAGAACAGCTATTGGCTGAATTTGAATCACGCGATAGTTACTCGGCAATCCCCGAACACCAGGGGCGCGAGAGCAAAACCGCGAATAGTCAAGGGCCTACTATACACATATACATGTACGTGGATGTTAATGGGGGGGGGAGTTGTTGATGATCCTAGTTTGCAGAAATCGGCGGTCGAGGGGGGGTCTCAGTCCCCATTAATCGTGGAAAGTGAGGGATTCCTGTACACACAGACACACACACACACACACACACACAGAAATATACCCTCCCCCTCAACATTTCTCCCCTACTTCAATCACATCCAATTCCCACTCATCAAGTATTGCCTTCTCGATCACATGACTACTGCCAACCAGGGAGAGGCATAAGCATACACACACCCCTCTAGGACGCTGCCACTCGCCTCTTTACAATCTACTGCATATGAGTATTTGTGGGATAACTTAACACACTTGGAGGGAAAGCGCCATCTTCCCCTCGTACAAATGACCTCGTCAACTGATCATTAGCTGGTGATTGCTATGAGTGACAGGGAAGTGAAGCATCATGCCTTCTTCCCTCCCATGAAAGCTCAACCAATGAGCTTCCATGGATTCCCAGTCATGGGTGGCTGTGACATAGACCTGGATTTAAACTGGTGATCTCCAGGTCAATCATCGTGTGATATCTGTCATTAATTTCATTGTACTTACCCATTTTGGGAATGACTTTCTCCGTAGCACCTTTGTAAAAGCACAAGTAGATCACAATTCCATTATGAATCTGAGAAGAGATCAGCCGCATCATACCACCAACTGCCTTGATATGTAAACATTTCATATTAAAGATTAGTAAAGCGAATCAGAAAAATACCTCAACCCATTCGGGGTCTGAATTCGGGCTTGGGGCACTGATCTGCAGTAAGGCATGTGTGCACTGCTGAACCACAGTCCTGGCGTTCAAGTTGCTGTTTCCCTGCTCCTGTGCTGGATCCTCAAGCAGCTGATAGGAACCAGTGGCACTGCTGAAATGTCCAGTGAAAACTGCAGATCAGTACTGGGTCCGATTTTTGCGTTGAATTAAGCATTTAAAACTGTAGACACAGATAATGCAAAAAACTAGAAAAGCACTCAGAGTACCACCACTGCACAGCATGGGAAATGGTGCAGATGGACTCTGTACGTGTTCTGGTTAGGACGTTTCAGAGTTCTCATCTCAGTGAAAATCTTCAATATATTCAATCCAAACCTGCTTCTCTATTCTTCTTCTCTTTATATGGTGGGTAATGCCTTTGGTACCTGAGCCTTCAGTGGGACTTAACAGACTGAATCCACCTTTTAATACCACCACTACTCACGTCAAAATTACCATATTTTCCGGACTATACATCGCTGAAAGGGGTTTTCAGAGTTGCAGTAATTTCTATTTCTGTGTTTGATATCCTTTAACTATGTATTCCTATTTGTTTCCCTATGGAAAAGCACAAAGTATTCTTATACGTGTTGTATCCAAGATGTTGTTCCTCTTCCCTTGGGAAAACTGTTCACAAATGGACAATAACCATTTGTTCTTGTAATCAGCTCCTGGCATCTACCTTGTGTCCAGTCTAGCCAGTTGTTCTTTTATTTTTAGAGCTCAGTGCTCACACCTTGGGCAGGACAATGGTTCTACTGTTTTATGACCCCCACCCATGAATACTGTAACCCACCTAGACTGCGGTCCATGGTATAAATACTTTGTTCATGTCTGAAAGCTTCCGTGAGCTTGTGAATAGAGAACATGACTTTTTATTGCAAGCCACCCCAGTGCTCTGGGTGACACAGACTAACTGATCCACGGGATGATTAGAACTCGCTCAGAACCAGCGAGAGAAAGAACTAGACAACGAAAAAGAAATCCCAATAGTTGCTCCGGAGTGCAAGTTGCATTGGCCAAAAAATGCATAATGAAGAAAAAAACAAGTTGCACTGGACTATAAGTCACAAACTCATGGAAACTGTTTACCTTGGCTTGGAAATCTGCTGGCAGTTTATGTGACGTTGTAGTCCTCGCTCTGAAAGAGAGGCAGTTGCGTTGCATGAAGTGGTAACACCAAGAAAGTCCTCATGCAAAGTCATTTATATTCATCTCCTTGACAACTACCTGGACGTGGAGATGCAACTGCACTGTTGACAAGCCTCTCCCAGAAACACGTTGCTCAAGCCCCATGTGCGAGCTCGTTCTTCTAGTTGTGGACATCTAGCTTTTAGCCCACGATTAGCTTTTTTTGTTGTCTTCATTGCAGTAATAGTAACAGGCATGTCATTGGACAATTTAAAAATAAGTGAATTCCCATGTGGGTGCGAAGCACCCATGAACGAGGGTGCCTCGCGCCCGAGGGGGGGGAGGGTCTTGAGAGGGGGGGTATCCCCCCCTCGGAAGGGTCGGAGCTTTTGCAATTTTTAGGTTTGAAATGGTGCAATTTGGTGAATATTTAAACTTAAAATTCCTAAAAGCAGCTGGTATTAAATTGTCATTTCAAAAACTTGTTTGGCTAATCTAAGAATTAACAAAATATAAATAACAAAAGTATATTTACATACTGATTTACATTTCAGTAGTCAAATATCAAAGATAAAAGAATCTTGCACTTACAGTCAAAATAATTACATTAACAATAAATTCACCATTAGATTTAAACTGTCAATAATTATTGAATTAATAGTCCAACAATCATTAGACTTAAACTGTGAATAATTATCGAACTTATAGTCCAAAAATCATTAGATTTAAACGGAGTTTAAATCTAATGATTTTTGGACTATTTAACTGTGAATAATTATTGAACTTATAGTCCAAAATCATTAGATTTAAACTGTGAATAATTATTGAATTTACAGTTCAAAAATGATTAGATTAAACTGTGAATAATTATTGAATTTACAGTTCAAAAATGATTAGATTAAACTGTGAATAATTATTGAATTTACAGTCCAAATAACATTAATTTAAACTGTCAAAATAATTATTAAATTAAAGTTTGCTGTCTTTCACTTCCTGAGATTCTTAGCAGGTGTACTTGACTGCTGGTGCCCATGTCGATCCTGTTTGGATTCAGCATCCATCCGCTGCTTGGCTGCTGCCTTGCTTTCTTGCTTTTGACTTGAACTTGAAACATTAGTGGGAATCTGATGATTCGATATTCATTCATATAATTTTCTGGCGTGTCCTTTGCTTTTGATATGATCTATTAACGATTGAAACCCTCCATCACTGTATTCTGTCTCATCGTCACACAGAATACATTGTGCCTTTCCCGCCACATCTCGCTTACGATAGAATTCCCCAATCGTTGTGGTCAAATCACATTTGTCATGAGAAATGTCCATCGGTTTCGCCAACCATTCCCAGTTCCATTTGATTCTACAACCGTTATTCACCTCCCTAGCCCTATTTTCCTCTTTTCTGTCAATAATTCTTGCCATTAATAATTTATTATAGATCTATAAATTCAGGTAGATTTAAATCTTCCTCCACTTGAAATGTTGATCTACCATCACATAGAAAAATGGCGGACTGTATATGTACATATTAATGTAAGCACTCATTGGCTTACTGGAGCCTTACAATCGCGTCTCGACCAATCAAATTACGCAACACAAAATTATCAACCAATCATATTTAGTATCTTTAGTCCTATTCGTTCTGCAATGCAGCCATGAGGCGGGGACACACACACACACACACACACACACACACACACACTAACCAGTGTCTCTCCCCCTTATGCCGGTCCCAAGCCCGGATAAATGCAGAGGGTTGCGACAGGAAGGGCATCTGGCGTAAAACTTCTGCCACATTTAAAAATGCAAATGATCAATACAGAATTCATACCGGATCGGTCGAGGCCCGGGTTAACAACGACCGCCATCAGTGCTGTCAACCAACAGGGTGCTGATGGAAATTGGACTACTGTTGGTCGAAGACGTCGAAGAAGGAGAGGCGGGAGGCGTGTCCGTAGAAGAGAGAGAAGAGGAAATGCGTGAGCCTAGGACTGAGAGTAGGGACTTTGAATGTTGGAACTATGCAAGGAAAAGATAGGGAGCTGGCTGACATGATGCAGAGGAGGAAGGTGGACATACTGTGTGTTCAGGAGACAAGGTGGAAAGGTAGAAAGGCTAGAAGCTTAGGAGCAGGGTTTAAACGGTTTTATAATGGTGTGGATGGGAAGAGAAATGGAGTAGGAGTCATCTTGAAGGACGGGTTTGTCAGGAATGTTCTAGAAGTGAAAAGAGTGTCAGACAGAGTGATGAGTCTCAAGTTAGAAATTGAAGGCGTGATGGTCAATGTTGTTAGTGCTTATGCCCCACAGGCAGGATGTAAGCTAGAAGAGAAGGAGAGATTCTGGAGTGAGTTAGATGAAGTGATGCAGAGTACCCCCAGAGGTGAAAGAGTGGTCATTGGAGCAGACTTCAATGGACATGTTGGTGCAGGCAACAGAGGGGACGAGGAAGTGATGGGCAGGTTTGGTATCCAGGACAGGAACACAGAAGGACAGATGTTGATCGATTTTGCAAAAAGGATGGAAATGGCTGTGGTGAATACTTTCTTCAAGAAGAAACAGAAGCATAGGGTGACTTATGAAAGCGGAGGTAGGAGCACACAGGTAGACTACATCTTGTGTAGGCGATGTAATTTGAAGGAAGTCAGTGACTGCAAAGTAGTAGTGGGTGAGAGTGTTGCCAAACAGCATAGGATGGTGGTGTGCAGGATGACACTGATGGTGAGAAAGGTGAAAAAGGCAAAGGCAGAGCAGAAGACAAAGTGGTGGAAGCTGAAAAAGGAAGAGTGTCGTGTTGTCTTCAAGGAGGAGTTGAAACAGGCTTTGGGTAGTCAGGAAGTGCTTCCAGAGGACTGGACAACCACAGCCAATGTGATCAGGGAGACCGGTAGGAGAGTACTTGGTGTGTCCTCTGGAAGGAAAGTAGATAAGGAAACTTGGTGGTGGAATGAGGAAGTGCAGGAGTGTGTACAAAAGAAGAGATTAGCCAAGAAGAAGTGGGACATTCAGAGGACCGAAGAGAGTAAACAGGAGTACAGGGAGACACAGCGTAAGGCGAAGGTAGCAGTGTCAAAGGCCAAACAGAGGGCGTATGATGACTTGTATGATAGGTTGAACAGTAAGGAGGGAGAAAATGATCTATACAGGTTAGCACAGCAGAGAAATAGAGATGGGAAAGACGTACAGCAAGTTAGAGTGAGAAAGGACAGAGAGGGAAATGTATTGACTGATGACAGAAGTGTGCTGGGAAGATGGAAAGAGTACTTTGAAGAGCTGATGAATGAGGAAAATGAGAGAGAAAAAAGAGTAGAAGGGGTGACCGTTGAGGAGCAGGAAGTAGCAAAGATTAGTAAGGGAGAAGTGAGGAGAGCATTGAAGAGGATGAAGAGTGGAAAGGCAGTTGGCCCTGATGACATACCAGTTGAGGTATGGAAGTGTCTAGGGGAGGTAGCAGTAGATTTTCTGACAAGAATATTCAACAAGGTCTTAGAAAGTGAGCAGATGCCAGAGGAATGGAGAAGTGTGCTTGTGCCCATTTTTAAGAACAAGGGAGATGTACAGAGTTGTGGCAACTACAGAGGGATAAAGTTGATGAGCCATACAATGAAGCTATGGGAAAGAATAGTGGAAGCAAGACTAAGGGCAGAGGTCAGCATTTGTGAACAACAGTTTGGTTTCATGCCAAGAAAGAGCACCACAGATGCAGTGTTTGCTTTGAGGATGTTAATAGAGAAGTACAGAGAAGGTCAGAAGGAGCTGCATTGTGCCTTTGTGGATCTGGAGAAAGCATATGACAGGGTGCCGAGAGAAGAACTGTGGTATTGTATGAGGTAGTCTGGAGTGACAGACTCTCAGCCCCTTCTTGTGTGCTATGGTGATGGACAGGCTAACAGACGAGGTTAGACAAGAATCTCCATCGACTATGATGTTTGCAGACGACATCGTGATCTGTAGTGAGAGCAGAGACCAAGTGGAGGAAAATCTAGAGAGGTGGAGGTATGCCCTGGAAAGGAGGGGATTGAAGGTTAGTCTTAGTAAGACAGAATACATGTGTGTGAACGACAAGGACCCAAGAGGAACTTTGAGGTTACAGGGGGCAGAGATAAAGAAGGTGGAGGATTTTAAGTACTTCGGCTCAACAATCCAGAGCAATGGAGAGTGTGGAAAAGAGGTGAAGAAGCGTGTGCAGGCAGGTTGGAATGGATGGAGAAAAGTGTCCGGTGTGATGTGTGATAGGAGAGTATCGGCAAGAATGAAGGGAAAAGTGTACAAGACGGTGATGAGGCCAGCAATGTTGTATGGTTTAGAGACAGTGGCCCTGGGGAAAAGACAGGAGTCAGAGTTGGAGGTAGCAGAGATGAAAATGTTGAGGTTCTCTTTGGGAGTAATGAGAATGGATAGGATCAGAAATGAGTACATCAGAGGGACAGCACATGTTAGATGTTTTGGAGACAAAGTCAGAGAGGCTAGATTGAGATGGTTTGGACATGTACAGAGGAGGCATAGTGAGTACATTGGCCGTAGGATGCTGAGGTTGGAACTACCAGGCAAAAGGCCCAGAGGAAGACCAAAGAGAAGATTTATGGATGCGGTGAAGGCGGACATGAAGGTCGTTGGAGTAAGAGTAGAAGATGCAGAGGATAGGGAGAGATGGAGGCAGATCATTTGCTGTGGCGACCCCTGAAGGGAACAGCCGAAAGGAAAAGAAGAAGAAGAGTCCTATTCGTTCTGCCAACTCAAGTCCTTTTGTTAGGCATTATTTTGAAACGGGGGGGCAGGCACTCAGCACAAACCTCCCCCAATTTTTCACCTCGAATTTAGACAATTCACGTGGATGACGAATTAGACCCTCAGTACGCGAATTTTCACGGATCTGGGACCAAATAACATGCCTGTAGTAATCTCCGCTTTTCTCCACTTCCTCACAAGTTTCTCGCTCACTCCAAACTTTGTTTCTGCCGCTTGATTACCATTTTCTGCTGCATATTTCACTACTTACAGCTTGTAATCCACAGAATAGGATTTTCTTTTTGGGGACATTTCTTTAGTGGTACAGAATGAGCAGGTCCTAATACCCAAGCCTATAGTGCCCTCTTGTGGTTGTGAGTGTAAAAATAACAAACATGTGAAATTATGTTTATGACGACGAACAGAATTATATGTAATAATTTCACATGTAAGTTGCTCTGGAGTATTAGTTGCACCTTCAGCCAAAGTATGAAAAAACTGACTTATAGTCCAGAAAATACGGTATATAAAACCATCAAAAATATACAAAAACACAATATAACAGGACGTGGCATTGAGAAAGACAGGTATTTTGTGTATTTCTGCTAGTAACTCTGAGTATAACATAACTTTCACCAGTCAGTGGATGCTGCTAATAAATTGTTACTCAGCCAAAAATAAAAAATGGGTTAACCTTGCCTCCACCTCCTTGTCCTCTCCTTACAACGTTTAGCTTTTCTGGAAAAGTCTGTTTTGAAAATGGATTTTTAAGAATGTTCAACACCAAGTCTATTTCTAATCCTCCATCAGCCATTGTGGGTGTAAAAATTTGTAATGTTAATGTTTTATGTGCAATCTGAAATCTGATTGGTTAAAGAAACAAGCGACATCAGTTGATTCTGAAGGCCCTGGGCAGATTACATTGACATGGCAGCACATAGTTGTTCTTTGTCCAATCAGATTTCTGCTTCTAATATCCACATTCACATAACGGAAGCAGTGCAGCCAAGGGATGCACTATGAAATGAAGAGAACAGATTGTTGAGAATAAATGAGTACAATTTCATGGAACAAATACTAACATTTAAGTTGTAAATGTGGGTCAGTGCACTGTTTAGGCCAGCAGAAAAGACCCACCACCAGAAAAAAAGGTAATCAATAATATCAATAGCTTTCACATCTTCACTGCATTTTAGCAGCTTCATACTGAATCTGTCTCTCTATCTCACACACACACACACACACACACACACTTGTGGTGCGCTCCGCTGAATGCGGGCTCCGCCCACACACAGGATTGCTGAAGCATTTTAAGACGGGGCATTCAAAGCACATTCCCTGCTTGACAGATTGGAGGTGCAGACTCAACTTAAACTTGTTTCCTTGAGGGATCGGTGTTTTGCTCACATTCGGCAGAGCGCGCCACAGTTATTAAACATTTACTGAATTAAACAACTTAAAAAATGAAAAATAAGCTGCAATGTGTTCTCTCGAAAGAGAGTTAAGCCTCCTTTCATCTCTGACTGACTCTGTATGCAGTCTCTCTCTCTCTCTCTCTCTCTCACACACACACACACACACACACACACACGCGCGCACACACACATATACACACACACACACACACACACACACAACTCTGTCTCTCTGGTGTGTTTTGCCGAATGCGGGCTCCACCCACACGCAACGCGCAGCCGACGGACCAATTCTATTTAAATGTTTAATTGGACGGGATATTGTATTTAAAGCGGAATTACAGTACCTGTTTGAAAGATCAGAGGTCCTGATTCAATAGTAACTTGCTTCCTTGCAAGATTGGAGGTCTTGTCCCACGGAGCACTTTGTTTTCATGCTCCTTCTGCTTTAATATTGTGCCGAAATAATCGCCTCTGTCACTGTATTTCCGCTTTAAGGTTTACTTCTGCTTCAATATCGTCCTGATTGCAGGGGGGTTTCGGTGATAACGAAATATAACGCTGCATGATCAATCTCAAAACAAGTCAACAGTCCTGTTCAACTCTCCTTCACGCATGTGACAAACAGGAAGTACGGGTACAGGTCAGCTCCCTCCTGGCCAATGGGAGGCCAGCGGGCTGGATGTTGGGAGACAGCCAATGAGAGAGCATTTGTTTGAATTTTGAATGGCGCGTTTGAATTTTTGAATGGCGCGTTTGGCGCTTTCATAAAAAGAGGACGAAAATTTAGGAAAATGTTTTTCGTAACCTGGATTTTTCGTACTCAGAGGTTTTCGTAAGTAGAGGGTTGACTGTATAGATGTGTACCTTGCAGCTGAGTCGGTTAATCCGAGAGCTGGTGTATCGGCGGCAGCAGCAGTGTTGTGAAGTTGAGTTGGAGCGAGAACCTCAGGTGTACTGATGATCAGACACTGTGGGAGCTTTGCCAGTTTTGAGATTGACAGGTGTAGGTCATTTTCAGCGGTCAGAACCCCATTTATCTGTGCTGGACTACATCAGAGTGAAAATAACTACAGATGAGACAGGAAATAATCATATGCTTATATGGAATAAACAAATATTAAACAAATACAGCATCATAGCTATTATTAGGTTCTATTATAGCAATAATATAGTAATACACTGTAGTAGCAATAAACTGTTAATACAATAAACAACAGCAAAAGACACAGCAATAATAACAGCAGTAATAATTCGAGGGCGGCACAGCGACATAGTGGTTAGCATACATGCCTCACAGCAAGAAGCTCCTGAGTTTGAGTCATAGGGGAAGGTGGGGTACACCCTGAACAGCTTGCCAGTCCCTTGCATGGTCAACACATACACACACAACCATTCACACTCACACTACCACCCAGGGGTCATTAAGAACAGCCAATTAACCCAACGTGCATGTCTTATGACTGTGGAAGGAAACAGGAATACTTGGAGGACACCCATGCACACATGGGGAGATCATCTCAGATCCAGAACTTTCTTACTGTGAGGCGGACATGCTAACCACTACCCCACCACCCACCGTGCTGTCCCATTCTTTCTGAGCTGACCCAAATTCGTCATACAGTGTACAGAGGTAAGATGGGGAAATTAACCTTTCCCAACCAGAAATTGGATGGTTGGATAGATATTAGACATATAAATATTCACATAGCTGAAAGTATTACACAGTTAATCCTGAGCCAGAAGCTGATCCTGCTAAACTCATTCATTGCACGGACATGAAAGTCTTTTGTGGAGCAAATAATGGCTTCATCTGGTCTGAACTTTAATAGAGCAGGAAAAGCAAAAAGAAAACAGGAAGTTCTAATATTAAGATTCTGTAGGTATCAAGCTTATTACCAGTGCTCATTGCAAAATGGTTAAACTATATCGCCCACATCTCTCCAGCCGTTATGTCCATATATGCAGGCGGTTTTTTTCAATTTTAGTTTTATTTATTTATTTTTTAGGTATCAACACAAAGAATTGCACAGCTGACCACAGCAGTGCATTTCTCCTTGATTAGCATTCTCAGAATTCCCTGTTAGGAACTCCCCACAGATCCACGTACGAGGTCTGACGTGTTTATTTCATAATGTGAGGACAAAAATGAACTTTGGCTTTACATCACATATGACTGACTCATACAGTTAGAGCAGGCTTTAACAAAGACATTCCAAAATTTGTGTATGCCTGGCTTACACCCTCAACCTCTACAATAATGATTCAAGCATTATCCACTCTGGATAATGTTTTTACTATCCTTATAGCAAACCAATCAGATTGCACCATTCCCATGTCATATATGTTATCTAGCATTATATAGTATTACCGCTGTCTCATTAATAAATAATATTAATTTAAGTGAAACTGATGCATTGTTAGGAATTACATATTATTGTTTAATTTATTTTTTTCTGTTTCGGAAAAACAGAATAAATAGCTTTCAACTTTACTTCATACCATATACAAACTTTTTTTTTTTTTTTTTACTGTTCTTGAGTTTTGCATTATTGGGTCATTGAAATCAACAGGTTTTAAGAAAATTTCCTATTTCGAAAGCTATAGAAGCCTGAAAATAGCCGAAAATTTCAATTCTTAATTTTGGTCACAATTTTAGGGAACCCCTGACCTACTTCAAATGGTCATAACTTTGGAACTATTTACAATTAAGCCTTAAAATTTTGGATTTTTCTATCATATATAATCTACTAGATGTGTGTAAAAATTTAGAAAAATCTGAGCAGGTCTGGTGTATTGTAAATTCCATGGGTCATTTTATTGCTGCACTTTATAGTGTTTTTTTCTGTTATCCATATCTTCAGTTTTTATATTTCGATCTTGTGCTGAGTCAATTGCAATTAAATTTGACTAAAGTCTAAGATTAAAAAAAAAATAAAAAAAGTACTGTAGAAGTAGCTGTGTGAGTTTATGAGGTGAATACACACACTGTCCAATTTAACCTTTCCCAAAGTGACTAATAACAAACTGAATGAAAATATGAACCCATCAGCTTTGTCATCTCCATCGAGACAAGATCACATTTCTAAAGCTGACTCTGGTCTTTGCTTCTTCCTGTTTAATATTTTTAGAAACTTCACTTCATTAAAAATTATAAACAGACACACCATCTACATTTTCAATATGCGAGCCTACCGTCTGGACAAATGTTAGCTGTGGTTTAAATCTGACTTAGACTGAAAGTAAAAAATAGGATGAAGGTGACCAACCTGTCTTGATCCAGCATATTCTCTAAAGGTTCAGGAAGCTCAGGACTGGCACAGGACCCCATGCTATGAGTCTCATCAGAACTGGAACACCGGGGGCAACGCTGAATCCACAGAGCCACATCCGCCCTCATCGAGCCCCAGAAAAAGTGTTGAGAGATAAGTTTCAGGCACTTCTCAAAATCTAGGTGGTTCATTTCATTGTGGTAGATGGTGAGGGTTGAATGCACCTCTTCTCTGCTCCTCACTACCCTGCGCCTCCCGTGCTTCTGTGAGCCTCTACCTGCCAAGTAGAACAGGAAGCCATCTAAAATGGACAGGAAAGAACAGTAAGGCAGTGCAATATTTATTCTTATTTATACCAGAAACTGAGATTCATTCACTTTAAATAAAAGGATTTTATGTCACTATTTATTTATTCATTCTTTGGCCAAACCATTTAATCCTACATGTGTCACGGGGAGGCTGGAGTCTATTTGGAGCCTATTACAGGGCCAACGCATACACAACCGTTCACACACTCACACCTAGGAGCAACTTGGAATAGCCACTTAGCCTAATGTGTATGTTTTTGGACTGTGGGAGGAAACCAGAGTACAGAGCGCTGGTGGCTCAGTGGCTCTGTGTTGCTAATTAATTTGTTGAAGGTTCAAGCCACAGTTCCACCAAGCTTCAACTGTTGGGCCCTTGAGAAAGGGCCTTAAACCTCAACTGCTCAGTTGTTTAAAACAATGTAAGCCACTCTGGAAAAGGGTAAGTGTGCCAAATGCTATAAATGTACCTGGACGAAACCCACACAAGCACAGGTACAACATGCGTACTCAGAAATATTTTGAAAAATATTTTCCCCACTGAATAGCAGTTAGCTGTCTGTCTGTCTGTCTGTCTCCCTTTCGGCTTTTTCCCTTTTACTCGGGAGTCGCCACAGCGAATCATCTGATTCGCACGTTTGATTTGGCAGAGGTTTTTACGTCGGATGCCCTTCCTGTCATAACCCTTTTTAGCAAGGGACAGAAACACGCTGACGACTTTGCAGCCTACTCTTTACGAAAGTCACCAATGGTTCTTTTACATGCCTCTCACCATAGACAGTGAGAGACATGGCCCGCCTTTGATAACCCAGTTAGCTACACTGGAAGAGAGCCAAGAGAAAAATCAGTCTCCCAGCCAGCAGCTGATCTACACAGATGTAAGAAGTGTGGCAGGCTCTGTGCATCTCGCATTGGATTTCTGAGTCCTCAAAGACGATGTGTCAGGATTTGATGTTACCCATGGTCTGAAATGACTGAAGGGGGCAAAAGAATCAGTTAATTGAATATCAAGCACTAGATAAATATTTTTTTTATCTGAAAGTTGTCAATGTTCGAGTTCTCACCATGGATGGCAAATCTTGAGCAGAGCCTTCTGAAGGTGTTTTTCTCCACAGAGGTGAGTCCTGGTGGATAGCCTTTCCCCTTCAAATATTTCTCGACTGCATCATATTTAGAGAAAAATGCATGCTGGGTGCTCAAGCCATCCACTGCCTCTGAAGAACCACGCCCATCAGCTATACCTTGAGAAGCATCCTCTTTATCCTGCAATGAAACAATTTCTATGCAGTCAACTCACAAATAATGCAAAGGAGAGTAACAACTGTTTAACCGCAGCTGGATATGATGTGAATTTGACATGACTAGGGTTTCATGAAACATTTTTTGGGATGGTGTCAAAAATCATATGGCTTATAAAAGTATTTTACTGAACTGCAGAAATTCTGGCACCTCTCGAAATACCGAATCTGTTTTTCATGACACTATTGCATACAGGCTTCTCTTTTATCTATTGTATTTTGATAAGCATAATGATCTGAAATGTACTTCAAGCCCAAGTCTAGAGCATCATTCATTTCAAAATATATAAATTATTGTTTTGTTTACTTTAGAAGTTTAGTGCAGTTAGAGCAGACATCAAATAACCACAAGATGTCTGATATCAAAGAGATTAGGCTGGCTTAAAAGAGATAACCGGGTATCAATATAAAATTAGATGAGCACCCTTGGAGTTCTAGTTATATCCACCAGGCACATAACAGATTATTATAACTATGCATAGTTATAAGAAAATGTCTCAACCTAGTGAGTGTCAGATTAACATTTTGCCCTAGGTTAATTGTGTCTTCCTTTCGGCTTTTTCCCTTTTACTCCGGAGTCGCCACAGCGAATCATCTGATTCGCACGTTTGATTTGGCAGAGGTTTTTACGTTGGATGCCCTTCCTGACACAACCCTTTGAGCAAGGGACAGAAACATGCTGACGACTTTACAGCCTACTCTTTACAAAAGTCAGCAATGGTTCTTTTTACATGCCTCTCACCATATACAGTGAGAGACATGGCCCGCCTTTGATAACCCAGTTAGCTGCACTGGGGGGGGGAATCACCTCCAAGTTTAGTGGGTTCTTTCCAACCCCAGGTTCCACAGCTGCACCTATTGTGATAAATAATTTGATAAGTATTTTTTGGGCAATCCTGCTAACAAATCCTTTAATAAATCAGAATACTTTATTGATCGCGGAGGAAATTGTGTCCACACAGTTACTCCATACAAGAGTGAGATAAAGTGTTGATAAAGAAAATGTAAGGAAAAGACAAATATGTATATGCTTTGGAATGCAGCCGGGGGGGGGGGCGGCACAAACGAGTGTCCATCCTCATGCCGGTCCCAAGCCCGGATAAATGCAAAGGGTTGCGACAGGAAGGGAATCCGGCATAAAACTTTTGGGCAGAATACAGAATGTGAACCGTCACTACACATTTCATACCAAATCAGTAAAGGCCCGGATTAACGACGACCGCCATCAGTGCTGTCAACCAACAGGGTGCTTGTGGAAATTGGACTACTGTTGGTCGAAGAAGGAGAGGCGGGAGGCGTGTCCATAGGCAGAAAGAGAAGAAGAACGGCATGAGTCCAGGAATGAGAGCAGGGACTTTGAAGTTGGAACGATGGCAGGAAAACGTACAGAGCTGGCTGACATGATGCAGAGGAGGAAGGTGGACAAACTGTGTGTTCAGGAGACCAGGTGGAAAGGTAGCAAGTCTAGAAACTTAGGAGCAGGGTTTAAGCTGTTTTATCATGGTGTGGATGGGAAGAGAAATGGAGTAGGGGTCATCTTGAAGGAGGGGTTTATCAGGAATGTTCTAGAAGTGAAAAGAGTCTCAGACAGAGTGATGAGTCTCAAGTTAAAATTGAAGGCGTGATGTTCAATGTTGTTAGTGCCTATGCTGCACAGACAGGATGTGAGCTAGAAGAGAAGGAGAGATTCTGGAATGAGTTAGATGAAATGATGCAGAGTACCTCCAGAGGTGAAAGACTGGTCATTGGTGCAGACTTCAATGGACATGTTGGTGCAGGCAACAGAGGCGGGGAGGAAGTGATGGACAAGTTTGGAATCCAGGACAGGAACACAAGAGAGATGTTGATAGATTTTGCAAAAAGGATGGAAATGGCTGTGTTGAATACTTGTGCAGGTGATGTAATTTGAAGGAAGTCAGTGACTGTAAAGTAGTAGTGGGTGAGAGTGTTGCCAAACAGCATTGGATGGTGGTGTGCAGGACGATGCGAATGGTGAGGAAGGTGAAGAAGGCAAAGGCAGAACAGAAGACATAGTGGTGGAAGCTGAAAAAAGAAGAGTGTAGTGTTGTCTTCAAGGAGGAGTTAAAACAGGCTTTGGGTAGTCAGGAAGTGCTTCCAGATGACTGGACAACTACAGCTCATGTGATCAGGGAAACAGGTAGGAGACTTCTTGGTGTGTCCTCTGGAAGGAGAGTAGATAAGGAGACTCAAAGGCCAAACAGAGGGCGTATGATGACTTGTATGATAGGTTGGACAGTAAGGAGGGAGAAAATGATTTGTACAGGTTGGCACAGCAGAGAAATAGAGATGGGAAGGACATGCAGCAAGTTAGAGTGATTAAGGACAGAGTGAGAAATGTGACTGATGACAGAAGTGTGCTGGGCAGATGGAAAGAGTACTTTGAAGAGCTGATGAATCAGGAAAATGAGGGAGAAAAAAAAAAAAAGAGTAGAAGAGGTGACTGTTGAGGACCAGGAAGTAGCAAAGATTAGTAAGGGTGAAGTGAGGAGGGCACTGAAGAGGATGAAGAGTGGAAAGGCAGTTGGTCCCGATGACATACCGGTGGAGGCAAGGTAGCAGTAGATTTTCGGACAAGAACATTCAACAAGGTCTTGGAGAGTGAGAGGATGCCGGAGGAATGGAGGAGAAGTGTGCTTGTGCCCATTTTTTTAGAAGAAGGGAAACGTGCAGAGTTGTGGTAACTACAGAGGGATAAAGTTGATGAGCCATATGATGAAGTTATGGGAAAGAATAGTGAAAGCTAGACTAAAGGCAGAGGTCAGCATTTGTAAACAACAGGTTTCATCAATCAACAGGAACGCAGAACGCATCAATCATCAAATCAACAGGAACGCAGAAGGACAGATGTTGGTCGATTTTGCAAAAAGGATGGAAATGGCTGTGTTGAATACTTTCTTCCAGAAGAGAGAGGAGCATAGGGTGACTTATAAAAGTGGAGGTTGGAGCACACAGGTAGACTACATCTTGTGCAGGCGATGTAATTTGAAGGAAGTCAGTGACTGCAAAGTAGTAGTGGGTGAGAGTGTTGCCAAACAGCATAGGATGGTGGTGTGCAGGATGATGCTGATGGTGAGGAAGGTGAAGAAGGCAAAGGCAGAGCAGAAGACAAAGTGGTGGAAGTTGAAAAAGGAAGCGTGTCGGGTTGTCTTCAAGGAGGAGTTGAAACAGGCTTTGGGTGGTCACGAAGTGCTTCCAGATGACTGGACAACTACAGCTAATGTGATCAGGGAGACAGGTAGGAGAATACTTGCTGTGTCATCTGGAAGGAGAGTAGATAAGGAGACTTGGTGGTGGAATGAGGAAGTGCAGGAGTGTGTACAAAGGAAGCGGTTAGCTAAGAAGAAGTGGGACATTGAGAAAACCGAAGAGAATAAACAGGAGTACAGGTAGACACAGCGTAAGGCAAATGTAGCAGTGTCAAAGGCTAAACAGAGCGCGTTTCATGACTTGTATGCTCGGTTGGAATGTAAAGAGGGAGAAAATGATCTATACAGGTTGGCACAGCAGAGAAATAGAGATGGGAAGGATGTACAGCAAGTTAGATTGATAAAGGACAGAGAGGGAGATGTATTGACTGATGACAGAAGTGTGCTGGGAAGATGGAAAGAGTACTTTGAAGAGCTGATAAATGAGGAAAATGAGAGAGAAAAAAAAGAGTAGAAGAGGTGACTGTTGAGGACCAGGAAGTAGCAAAGATTAGTAAGGGTGAAGTGAGGAGGGCATTGAAGAGGATGAAGAATGGAAAGGCAGTTGGTCCTGATGACATACCTGTGGCGGTATGGAAGTGTCTAGGAGAGGTAGCAGTGAACTTTCTGACAAGAACATTCAACAAGGTGTGAGAGAGCGAGAGCATGTCGAAGGAATGGAGCAGAAGTGTGCTATTGCCCATTTTTAAGAACAAGGGAGACGTGCAGAGTTGTGGCAACTACAGAGGGATAAAGTTGATGAGCCATACGATGAAGTTATGGGAAAGAATACTGGAAGCTAGACTAAGGGCAGAGGTCAGCATTTGTGAACAACAGTTTGGTTTCATGCCAAGAAAGAGCACCACAGATGCAGTGTTTCTCTTTGGTCTTCCTCTAGGCCTTCTGCCTGGTATTTCCAACCTCAGCATCCTACTACCAATATACTCACTATCCCTCCTCTGTGCATGTCCAAACCATCTCAATCTAGTCTCTCTGACTTTGTCTCCAAAACTTTTTACATGTGCTGTCCCTCTGATGTGCTCATTTCTGATCCTATCCATCCTCGTTACCCCTAAAGACAACCTCAACATTTTCATCTCTATTTGGACAGCATTCGCCTCTCTGACACCACCGTCAGCGAGTTCAGTTCCATCCCCACAATGTTACCGGCCTTGCCATCAGTTCGTTCAGTCTGTTAGCGGCAGCGACCTTCAGCTTGCTGCACCACCATGGAACAGCATAGAGGACAGTGCTGGCCACAACAGACTCATAGAACATCCTGAGTGTCTAGCAGATGTTAATCTTAAACTCCTCTAAAAATAGAGACAACTCTGACCGTTCTTGCAAAATGCTGTCGTGCTTGTTAAAAAGCCATAAAATAAATTATAAATTCCTATAATGTACAAAATAACTTTCATAAATTCCTGGGTCCCCAGATCTGCTCCAAAATGTTACAGATTCTTTCCTGTCCCTCCACATAGCCTGATAAACATTGGCGTGATATTTTTTGTATAATACTGCTAACAGGCAACCAACCAAACAGACAGACAGACAGACAGACAGACAGCCGCTGTTGCATACATAACCCACACCAAGTAGATGAGGTAAGGAACAATAAGGTAAACTACCTGTGAGGTGCAGAGGAGCAGAGATGGAACCGCATGAGGTTTGAGACAAAGAGAGCCTCCTGAGTGTTCGAAGCAGTCCTCAGTGAAGTGTGTGGAACATACGACAGACCTTGGCCGAGGACGCCAGTTCATCCTACGCACGCTTCGGATCCACTGGTTAAGACGCTCAGGGTCATCAAAAGGAAATCTGTAGAAATACAGTACAGCTTTAAATGCTGTAGATACATCAACTGTAAACATGATGTAAGAGAGCAATGAGGAGAAAGCATTTCAGGCACAAAGTAATAGCTCACAGCACAGGCTAAAGTCTCTGTGGTAGTCTTCGTTGTCCTTATTGAATAACCGCTAGTAGAGGACACCAAAATTCTGACCACACCCCCATGCAAAGATTTTTACCATGTTGTTGGGGACACAACATTAACAAAGTGTAAGAGATCATTTACCGATAGGAGGTCAAAGTCAAAGGTCAAGGTCAGGGCATGGTCACAAAGTTAAAATTTTAAATGTTTAGATCTGAGAAATAAAGCGACATGGTCCCTCAAATGCAATGAGGGACAGATAAAAAATCCAAACAAACATACATTCTTTCACATTGTCCCTTTGACTTCAAATTTAAGTTCAGAAAGATCAGAATCCGTGTAACAGGATCTTGTGCACTTATAACTTAGAAACAGGTGTTGATAAACACATTATTTTCCCCATCTCAGCTGATGGGAATGAGGGCAGAGTACACCCTGGACGGCTCACCAGGCTATCGCAGGACAGAAATACGCTGTCAGCTATACAGCTCCTCTTAACGCAAGTCAGCAATGCTTCTTTTCCACGAACCTCTCACCTCAGACAGTGAGTGACATGGCCGGCCTTTGATGACCCAGTTAGCTGCATTTGGGAGGGACACCAATGACAACCAGTGACAGTGGGGCTTCAAACCCCACCCAACCCTGGGATCAATAATCCAACACCTTACCACTGGGTCACCACTGTCGTAAACCATATACAGGGATCCCTCACTTTCCGCGGTTAATTAGGACCAAGACCACCCCACGACCACCAAATTCTGTGTAGGATCAATACTCCTGACTGACATATATGTACATTTATATAATATAAATAAATACATATTCAATGCTATAGGGGCAGTGGTGGTCTAGTGGTATAGGGCGCTGGATCGCTGATCCAAAGGTTGGGGGTTCGAGTCCCACTCTCCACAAGGTTGTCACTGTCCCCCCCCAGTGCGGCTAACTGGGTTATCAAAGGCGGGCCATGTCTCTCACTGTCTATGGTGAGAGGCATGTAAAAGAACCATTGCTGACTTTCGTAAAGAGTAGGCTGCAAAGTCATCAGCGTGTTTCTGTCCCTTGCTAAAAAGGGTGATGACAGGAAGGGCATCCGATGTAAAAACCTCTGCCAAATCAAAACGTGCGAATCAGATGATTCGCTGTGGCGACTCCTGAGTAAAAGGGAAAAAGCCGAAAGGAAGACAGACATATTCAATGCTATAAATGCCAAAAATAACAATTAAACATTCAAAAATAATGCATGAGATGTAAATAAAATATAAACACACACATCTTGTGTAGGTGATGTAATTTGAAGGAAGTCATTGACTGCAAAGTAGTAGTAGGTGAGTGTTGCCAAACAGCATAGGATGGTGGTGGTGTGTAGGATAACACTGATGGTGATGAAGGTTAAGTAGGCAAAGGCAGAGCAGAACACAAAATGGTGAAAGCTAAAAAAAGAAGAGTGTCAGGTTGTCTTCAAGGAGTTGAGACAGGCTTTTGGGTGGCCCCGAAGTGCTTCCAGATGACTGGACAACTACAGCTAATGTGATCAAGGAGACAGATACGAGAATTCTTGGTGTGTCCTCTGGAAGGAGAGTAGATAAGGAGACTTGGTGGTCAGATACGAGAATTCTTGGTGTGTCCTCTGGAAGGAGAGTAGATAAGGAGACTTGGTGGTATAATGAGGAAGTGCAGGAGTGTGTACAAAGGAAGAGGTTAGCTAAGAAGAAATGGGACATAGAGAGGACCGAAGGGAGTAAACAGGAGTACAGGGAGACACAGCATAAGGTGAAGGTAATGTCAAAGGCCAAACAGAAGGCGTATGATGACTTGTATGCTAGGTTAGACAGTAAAGAGGGAGAAAATGCTTTATACAGGTTGGCACAGCAGAGAAATAGAGATGGGAAGGACATACAGCAAGTTAGAGTGATAAAGGACAGAGAGGGAAATGTATTGACTGATGACAGAGGTGTGCTGGGAAGATGGAATGAGTACATTGAAGAACTGATGAATGAGGAAAATGAGTGTTGAGGACCAGGAAGTATCAAAGATTAGTAAGGGTGAAGTGAGGAGGGCATTGAAGAGGATAAAAAATGGAAAGGCAGTTGGCCCTGATGACATACTGGTGGAGGTATGGAAGTGTCCAGGAGAGGTAGCAGTAGATTTTCTGACAAGAACATTCAACAAGGTCTTGGAGAGTGAGAGGATGCCAGAGGAATGGAGGAGAAGTGTGATGGTGCCCATTTTTAAGAACAAGGGAGATGTGCAGAGTTGTGGCAACTACAGAGGGATAAAGTTGATGAGCCATACGATGAAGTTATGGGAAAGAATAGTGGAAGCTAGACTCAGGGCAGAGGTCAGCATTTGTGAACAACAGTTTGGTTTCATGCCAAGAAAGAGCACCACAGATGCAGTGTTTGCTTTGAGGATGTTACTAGAGAAGTACAGAGAAGGTCAGAAGGAGCTGCATTGTGCCTTTGTGGATCTGGAGAAAGCATATGACAGGGTGCCGAGAGAGGAACTGTGGTATTGCATGAGGAAGTCTGGAGTGGCAGAGAAGTATGTTAGAGTGGTGCAGGACATGTGTGAGAGATGTAAGACAGTGGTGAGGTGTGCTGTCGGTGTTACAGAAGAGTTCTAGGTGGAGATAGGACTGCATCAAGGGTCAGCTCTGAGTCCCTTCTTGTTTGCTATGGTGATGGACAGGCTGACAGACGAGGTGAGACAAAAATCCCCATGGACTATGATGTTCGCAGATGACATTGTGATCTGCAGTGAGAGCAGAGAACAAGTGCAGGAAAATCTAGAGAGGTGGAGGTATGGAAAGGAGGGGAATGAAGGTTAGCCTCAGTAAGACAGAATACATGTTTGTGAACGACAAGGACCCAAGAGGAACGGTGAGGTTACAGGGAGCAGAGGAGCATAAGGAAGGTGGAGGATTTTAAGGATAGGGTGAGATGGAGGCAGATGATTCGCTTTGGCGACCGCTGAAGGGAACAGCTAAAAGGAAAAGAAGAAGACACATGCAGACACGCAAACAGATGCGCACCTCACATAAAAATATCAGTAGTTTTGTTGTGGGGTTTTGAGTTGTTTTTGTTTGTTTAGGGGGTTTTGTTTTTGCATAATTGGCCTTGTTTTGTGGCATTTTTATTAACTGTTTCCCCTAGTCTTCCTTAATTTCCTTATTTTTTAATTCAATGAGATGCACTGAAGCCACATGAATTGAAGTAGCGAGGGATCCCTGTATGGACTTTCAACTGGGACTATTAACTTTGAACTTGAGTGACTCTGAAAGTCACTGCTGGTGATTCACATCAGTGCAGGCTGAGTACTAAATCAGTTCAACAGTGCCCTTGCTCACTTGAAAGACCGGAAGTCTGTATGCTTTGTTTCAAGCACAGCAAGTAAACTAGTTTTAATATTCAGCGCCTCACATATTGTAAGCGTTGATTGGCTGTTTTAAGCTTCATGTAAAGTGAGTTGGCTCAGTTTCATGTAAAGTGACCATCCATCGACCATCGGAACCATTTACAAGCAGAAAGATCGCATCACAGAGAATGTTAAAGGTTACATTTGATACTGTATTTGATATCTGATGAGTGAATTTGAAATTTATCAATTTGAAATTATTTTGTTGAATTTAATTTATTTGAAATTAATGTTGATATTATTTGATATTATTTTACGATGTTATGTTTATGATAATTGACTTAAGGGTGTTTTATGAGATACGGTAATGGTATTTATGGATGTATAGCACAGTATGAGCGTCACATGTCATAGTAACAACTTACGTTCACTTTCAACTTACGTTCGGCCGTCCAAAACCAATTAAAAATGTAAGTCGAGGAGCGTCTGTACACACATACAGATGCGCACCTTACATAACAGTGTAAGTAGTTTTGCTGGAGAGTTTTAGATTGTTTTTTTGCATAATTGGCATTGTTTTGCGGCATTTTTCCTTCACTTTTGTTCCTATTTTTCCTTAATTTCCTTATTTTTCTATGATTTTTTTTAAAAACCTGCGATACACTGAAGCTGCAGAAAGTAGCGAGCGATCACTGTATATATACACACACACATACATACATATATATCATGTGTATATATATATATATATATATTATATATATATATATATATATATATATATGAGAGAGAGAAAGAGAATTTTCTGAGTAGATCCTTCCGTAAGAGTGCGCTCAACAGTTTTTTGTAGAGCAATTCTTCTGTAATCACCTGAAGAGAGAGGATGGTTTCACCACCCCTCGAAACAGATCTGTATTGAAAATGAAGTTTCAGTAGAAAGTCTTTGCCCTGTCCTTTTATTTTTACTTTATATATATATATATATATATATATATATATACACACACACGTGTGTGTGTGTGTGAGAATCATTTGGAATGTGTTGTTACACAGTCTCACACCTGAAATATTGATGATCAGTCATGGTGTTTTTGAGTAAATGGGTAGAAAGCAAATTACTAGACAACTAGAATTCAATTAATTGGTTTAGTGGTACCCTTGTTCCTGCATTCAGTAAGTACAATGAAATTAATAGAAGGGTCTAATGGCGCAATGAGCCTGAGAGGTGAGAGTCGATAATCACCATTGACTGCTGGAAGCTGGGCAAAAGTTTTAATGAAAGACTGACACACATATTTCAAAATTGAAGTATAATATTCTCTATCTCTTACCGGTGAAAGGTCAGACCCAGCGTTCTCTCCAAAGGCCCGTTGTAGTTATTGCAGCTGTAAACAGAACACCGGTATTTCTGCGTTGAATCGTCCATCCTCATGCAAAACTGGCAGTTCCCAATCCACTCCTCCAGGTCCTTGGTCATAGTGCCCCAGTAATAATGCTCAGATATGGAGCTCAAACATCTCCCTTTACCAAAGTGTCCTTGGTTGTCATGGTGCTCCTTTAGCACCTCAATCACCTCCTCTCGGTTCCGGAGAACTTTTCTGCGCTTGGAACCATGGCGATAGTAAAGGATTCCATCTGAAAATCAAAAATATTCAGAAAAATTTATTATTTTAGACGACAATAGAGAAAAGTGACCACTTATATTGTAATATTAATCTTTTACTACATTTGTGTATAAATAAAAACGTGCGTGGGTTTTCTACAGGACATTCAGGTTTCCTAATTTCTCCATTGTGAGATTAATAAAGCTGTATCTTATTTTATCTTATCTAACACAGTCCAAATACAGTACGTGCACATTAAGTTAACTGGCTATTCCAAATTGCCCCTAGGTGTAATTGTGAGGGTGAACGATTTTGTGTGTTGCCCTGGGATGATCTGTTGAGCTGTTCAGGGTGTAATAGTTTAATGTGGTTTTTTTTTTTTTTTTTTTTTTTGGGGGGTGAGGGGGTGGGGGGCACAATGTTGATTTAATGCAAAAATGCAGTTAAATTTCTATCCTGCACTGTGCATTAATATTTATCAATATTATATTTTTATTCATGTGAGAAAAATTTGCATGTCTGCTTATGATAAAAACATAAAACGTTAATATTTATGTTGTTAGCAGGTACAGACTGTATAAATTACCCTAAATTTCCAGCCCTCTCTCAATAATTTCCATATACTCCAGAAAATTCCTATTTCCAAGTTGGAATATTGACAAAATTCATTCATTCATTTTCTGAACCGCTTAATCGTAATTATGGCCACAGGGAGGCTGGCACTCATCTCCGACGACTCTGTGTGAGGACAGAGTACACCCTAGACAGCTTATTTCCAAAAATTCCCAACCTTAATTCAATTTTAATAAATTTTCCACCTGTTTGCACCCCTAGTTCAAATGCATATGGTAATAAATCCCAGTTAGCCTAATACAGTAGTACTTTTACATTATTGCTGATTTGCATTTAGTTAATTTATTTTGCATACCGCTTAATCAGGGTCATAGGGAGGCTCACATTGGACAAAAGGCGAGGTACACCCTGAACAACTTGCCAATCCATCACATTTCAACACACACATCCATTCACACCTACACTCACACATAGGGGAAATTTAGAACAGCCAAATGGTGTCATTTGCATGTGTTTGGAAAGTGGGAGGAGACTGTACTGTCTGATGCAAGCATGACTCCACAGAAAAATGTGTATCCTGGGACTTGAACCCAGTGCCTTTTGGCTCTGCGGAGGACATGCTAACCACTACGGTACAATTTGGTGACACTGACAAATTACTATAAAAGGTCAAGATGAAAACAACAACATGACAATTATACATTGAACATACTGACCATGACATGGTTAAATAATCCCTGAATACAGTTTAACCCTTAAAGGACATTAAGTACCTTTTCTACACACGAGATACCAGCTACGAGGTATTTTTCCTGTTCTCACCTTAACTTGCTTCAACAACCTGGTTTACGCAAGAATACTTACCTTGAACACAAAAGCGTTTGGCACATCTCCTGACCAAGTACCTCGTGCAGTAAGGTGTACTGCTGTACACGCCTGTCCGGAGGAACTTTTCCAGTGCATCGTATCTTCTAAAATAAGGCTCGGACTTGGAGCTGAGGAGGCTCACGTCACTCTTCACTTCACTGCCCTTCGTGCTGTTCTGAATGGAGGACTCTTTGGAATAAGGATGCTCCACGTGGACTGCATTCTCATCTCCACAGGGATGCTCATCAACCCCGGATTCCATGCAGAAAGCATCCAAGTACTCATTGTTTCCCAGCTTCGATATTAAAAGAAGAGCCAACATTTCATTATTAAACACTGCTGGGGAATATTCACATTCATTTTGGTTTATTTTACAAACTGATTTATTCATTAACAGGATTGAGAGAAGGCTGGACCCCATCCCAGCCGACTCTCAGTGAAGGCGGGGTACACCCTGAACAGCTCACCAGACCATCACAGACCAACACACACACACACACACACACACACACACACACACAGTCATTCACAGTCACATTTAGGGGAAATCAGAAATGTCTAGCTAGCTTAGTGTACATGTCTTTGGACTGTGGGAGGACACTGGAGCGCTCGGAGGAAACCCAGGCAAGCACACTCCATATAGACACATCCTCACCTGGTCCAAGACTCAAACCCAGAATGTTCTTGCTGTGAGGCAAGTGTGATGACCACTACATGCTCCCGTAATCTGCCAGACTACCGCTGGTATATTTTACATGCAAAATCTGCAGCTGTATAAAACAGTGCGATGTGTCACTTACCTCACGTGGACGTACAAATACTTCAACTGTGGGTATGGCGTCAGGTTTAAGGCAGGCACTGCCTCCACTTCGATCAAAGTAGTCATCTTTGAAGTGTCTGGAGCAGATAGCTGACCTGCTATGAAGAGACCAGCGGTCTCTCTGACAGAACTTAATCCAATGACTGAGCCTATCAGCATCACTGAAAGGGAACCTGTTCACAAAACCAAAACGTTTTCACTCATGGACATGAATAACAGCTCAAAATGCTCTTTTGAGTCTGGGAAGTTCGTACCGGTGAAACGTGATGCCTTCTTCATTGGCCAAACCAGAACTCTCACAGCCTGGGACGATGCACTGCGAATACATGACGGGGTTGGACGGATACGAACAATCTTTACAGTTGTCAATCCACTCGACGATGTCTTTGGTAATCGAGCGCCAGTAATACAGATCTGTCACGGATTTCAGACACCGCGAGCGGCCTGCATGGTTGCGGTCATTGTGCTGCTCCACGAGCACTGCTCTTACTTCCTCTTCGCTGCGGAGCACCTTACGCTGTCGTTTGCCATCTAAGTACCAAAGTGCACCATCTAAAAAAATATATATATATTTTTTTTAATTTCTTATTAATTATATAAAAAAAGATTGTTCTGATGATGTATTCTGCAGAACAATGACTCACCTCCCCAACAAAACTTCTTACTACATCTTCTTATTATGCCTTTTGAAGCTTTATCATGTTTGTTATATATCCCAAATCGAAGATACTTCTCCACTTCATCAAACCTCTCGAAGCTCATCCTTAAAACAGCAAAAAGAAATTTAAACTCTCATCTCATCATCATCCTCTTCCACTTAATCCAGGGTCGGGTCGCGGGGGTAGCAACCTAAGCAAAGAAGTCCAGACATCCCTCTCCCCAGCCACTTCCTCCAGCTCTTCTGGGGGCACACCAGAAGACAAGCCGAGAGACAGTCCCTCCAGCGTATTCTAGATCGACCCCGGGGTCTCTTCCCGGTTGGACATGCCCGAAACACCACACCAGGGAGGCGTTCGGGAGGCATTCTGACCAGATGCCCGGGCCCTCTCAATGTGGAGGAGCAGTGGTTCTACTCCAATGTAAAGACTATTGGGTTTTTACACCTGAGCCTAGTGGCTCATCAGGCCGGTGTTTATCCCCAGTTTCTGTAGCGTGAAGCGACCAGGAGTTCAACTCCTCCTGGATGGGACGCTAGTCCATCACAGGTTACCTTCCCAGTATATTTTACTGGTATACATTTATACTGCTGGGTTGAGACCTTGCCCAGGAGTCTTAGCACAGTGAGGGTCTCTGTGGGATTCAAACTCACAACCTCCCGATCATGAGCGCAGCACCCGAACCACTACACCACCGGCCCCACTGGGGGTTCTACTCCAAGCTCTCTCCGAATGGTAGAGCTTCTCACCTTATCTCTAAGGGTGAGTCCCGCCACACTGAGAAGGAAGCTCATTTCAGCCGCTTGTATTTCTGATCTTGTTCTTTCAGTCACTACCCAAAGCTTGTGACCATAGGTGAGGGTTGGAACAAATATCGACTGGTAAATTGAGAGCTTTGCCTTGCGGCTCAGCTCCTTCTTCACCACGACAGACCAGTACAGGCTCCGTTTAACATCAAACTCTCATTTAATCATGTTAAACTCTCATTTCATCTCAATTACTCAATGGTAAATTCTTTCGGGTCGCAAGAAGGCTGCAGCCTATCTCAGTCAACATCGGGAGTATAATTACTGTATAAGGGACATACATAGTCTCATATTCATGTCTTATTCCTGACAGTGTAGCTGTTGAGTAGTTAAATTTAACCTAGAGATCATGAGAGTTGTTTGCTAGGCTAATGACCACGGAGTGAAGAGACATCAGCAGAAATCTACGTTCACATTTACAGTATTTGGTAGACGCCCTTATCCAGAGCGACTTACAGAAGTGTTTTAAAGTTACTATCTGTGACTACAATCTAGTACTGGTTCACTAGGACAGAGACCAAGTATGCCATCAGTCAACACTTGGTTGGTAGGTGGTGTGTGTGTGTGTGTGTGTGTGTGGGGGGGGTGTTCTGTATGTGCAGGAATCTGTATGTGTTTAACATGATGCAAATAAAGTTAGGCTTTCAGCCATCGTTTAAAGACACCCAGTGATTCAGCTGTTTGGGCATCTAGAGAGGGCTGACTCCAGTGCCAGAACACAGAGTTTATATGAATATTTTACTTATCATTTGGTAGAAAGAAGGACCTTCTAGTAATGCTAGAGGATCAAAGATACCCCGGTGATCTGGCGAGTGTGATTACTTTGAGGTAGGATGGTGCAGGTCCATTTTTAATGTCCAAATTTAATCTAATGCGAGCAGCTACATGAAGCCAATAGAATGTTGAATAGGCATATCGCATATGTTTATAACTCACTTATTTCCCGAATTGAAAGTCCTACAGGGGTCACAGGAAGGCTAGTGCCTATGACAGCCTGTACAGACACGCAAAACCATTCACATTCAAATTCACAACTTGGAGCAATTTGAAACAGCCAATTTGCCAAACTTACATGTCTTTGAAATGTCAGAGGAAATCACAGTACCTGGAGCAAACCAACAGAATTCTCAGGAGAACTTGTGAACTCCACATAGACACAACACTTGCAGTGCTCAGAACTCACATCCAGGACCCTCTGGCTGTTAGGCAAGGTGTCACCTTATATATAAACTATTTAAAGTCATTATAAATGTCCTTTTTTTCCTGTGTAAGGTTGTAAAGACTGGAAATCACTCTTTATATGAATAAAAAATATATATATATTTTGTTTGAAGTTTGTGAGCAAAGAAGGGGATTTGTAGCTGTAAATAAAAAAGGCCTCCCATACACATACCATGGTCTCAAAACAAGAAGAGCATGGTCAAGCAAAGTATTTCCTCATCCGAAGCAGTGAACACACATTTGGACCAGAGAGCAGCCATGTTGCTGTGCAGACAGAAGCTATCTAGCTTCATACACAGCCATGAACACAGAGGTGGAGACACTGCCACTCACACATATAACTGCTTTTGCATGGTGAGCTGTTCTGCTCTTCGCCTGTTGTCGGCTGGGTAGGGCTCCAGCCTCCCCGCTTTCAAGTTCCAAGTAACAGTAAGAACTTTAGCAAATGAGTGAACACACCTACTCATTTGCAAACTGTCTAATCATGCTAGGGTCACCAGGACACTGGAGCCCATCCCAGTTGACTTCAGGCGAAGAAAAAATAAATTTCAGCTCAGTCACTGATGTTGGGCGATGAGCTCTGGGGTGCAGTCGGTATTCTAGTCAACGCAAAGAGGTTCAGTGAGGTTGAGCTTGAGGTCAATAAACTTGAGTTCTTCAAATCCAACATTTTAAAACCACGTTCTTATGGAGCTCGTTTTGCAGACGTTGTCGTAGTTCCAGTGAAGGAATCTCATGTGACTGTGTGATTCTAACCTTATGTCAACAGTTCAAAGGAGGAACAAATATGGCTGTGATAGTCAGAGGTCTGTATATTTGTACAGTGTCTTCTTCTTCTTTTCCTTTCGGCTGTTCCCTTCAGGGGTCGCCACATCAAATGATCTGCCTCCATCTCATCCTAACCTCTGCATCTTCTACTCTTACTCCAACTACCTTCATGTCCGACTTCATCACATCCATAAATCTTCTCTTTGATACAGTGTATGACAAGTCAAATATATGAATAATGTAGTAGCCTATGTGTGACACTTGCACAAGCAGGATATGAAAATGTTTTGTTTCTAACATTATACAACTGCAGACTTTTGTTAGTGTTTAACTTATTTGGGGGTTGGACGAGTGGTCAGTGCATCTGCCTCAGAGCAGAAAAGGTCCTGGGCTCGAGTCCCAGGCATGCCTTGTGTGTTTCTGTGTAGAGGTTGCATGCTCTCCCTGTGGTTATGGTGTTTCTGTGCAAAGTTTGCATGCTCTCCATGTGGTTATGTGGGTTTTCTCCGGGTACTCTAGTTTCATCCCACACTCCGAAGACATGCACAACACTTGGTTGGCTGTTCTATAGCACCCTGAGGTGTGAGTGTGAATATTTGTGTGTTTGTGTGTGTGTGTGTGTGTGTGTGTGTTGCCCTGTGATTCACTGGAGAGTTGAGAAGCTCAATGCTGGCTGAGATAGACTCCCTGAAACCATGAATAAATGACAGACTAATTGTTTTGGTGAATTAAACATGTTTTTTGGATGTTTGGATATTACATCTAAAGTTTATAAACTCAGTGATTATTTCAGAGTCTGGTCATTTAAAGTGATGTAAAAATTCATTTTGACTCTGATCACTACAGCCATGAGAACCACTCACTCCAGCACACATACCTATTCCTCCAGCAGCACTCACCCACAGATCGTGTTTATTTCTCCAACTCTGCGCGTGTAAACACCCCGCCAGGAGTCACTTCTGAAGGGAACGTAATTTTACAGTACATCTACCTGCCCAGAAAAAAGCCTCACAAATTCCTCATATTTACATATTTATGATAGTTCGAAAAAGTATTTTAGATCTATTAAAACCAATCAATGAATACATTTAATGAAAATAAAGATTGAATGAATTATAAAATTGAAAAGTACCCATGCATGGTCCAAAAGTGTGTATCAATAAAAATCGACTGCAGGATTTTCCGGAGGGGAGGCCTCAAACGTCACGTCCTGTTATCAAAATAAAAGTCAATGTTTACAGACTTTTTTACGTTGTAAAACATCAGTGAGCACCTGGACATATTTTTTCATTCACTCGCTTAAGCACCCGCTGTGTTGGGTTGGCCTAGAAATAGTTCCACTTAAGGTGTACCACGACTTCACCGACTGTTGACTGAGATGGGCTTCAGCCTCCCCATTATCCTGATATGATTAAGCTGCTCAGCAAATGGATGAGTGGTGGAATGATGATGATGGTGGCAATAATAATAATAATAATAATAATAATAATAATAAAAATAATGATAACAACAATAATAACAAGAGAGCTATCTAGTGTGTACTGTGCCTTTGCCCAGAGTTGGGTGAGAGAAGCTCCATCCCACGCGGCCCTAATTTGGATTAAGCAGTTCAGAAATTTAATGAATGGATGAATAATAATATAACACTACTGCACTTGTCCATGGCTATGAGAGGGCCTATGAAGGGGATCCCAAGCATGTTCAGGTCCTTAAAATATGCCTTATGGAACTAAGTGTAATGCATTATGGTACGAACTTACAGTAATCAGTCTTCTTTTCCTTTCAGCTGTTACCTTCAGGGGTCCCCACAGCGAATAATGTGCCTCTATTTCACCCAATCCTCTGCATCTTCTTGTCTTACACCAACTACCTTCATGTCAAACAAAAACAACTCAAAACCCCACAACAAAACTACTTACATTTTTATGTGAGGTGTGCATCTGTTTGCGTGTCTGTATCTGTCTTCTTTTTTTCCTTTCGGCTGTTCCCTTCAGCGGTCGCCAAAGCGAATCATCTGCCTCCATCTCACCCTATCCTTAAAATCCTCCACCTTCCTTATCACTGCTCCCTGTAACCTCATCGTTCCTCTTGGGTCCTTCTCGTTCACACACATATATTCTGTCTTAATGAGGCTAACCTTCATTCCTCTGCTTTCCAGGGCATACCTCCACCTCTCTAGATTTTCCTCCATTTCTTCTCCGCTCTCACTACAGATCACAATGTCATCTGCAAACATCATAGTCCATGGGAAATCTTGTCTAACTTCGTCTGTCAGCCTGTCCATCACCAGAGCAAACAAGAAGGGGCTCAGCGCTAATCCTTGATGCAGTCCCACCTCCACCTTGAACTCTTCTGTCATGCCGACAGCACACCTCACAACTGTCTTACAGCTCTCATACATGTCCTGCACCACTCTAACATACTTCTCTGCCACTCCAGACTTTCTCATGCAATAACCACAGTTCCTCTCTCGGCACCCTGTCATATGCTTTCTCCAGATCCACAAAGGCACATTGCAGCTCCGTCTGACCTTCTCTGTACTTCTCCATTAACATCCTCAAGGCAAACACCGTATCTGTGGTGTTCTTTCTTGGCATGAAACCAAACTGTTGTTCACAAATGCTGACCTCTGCCCTGAGTCTAGCTTCCACTATTCTTTCCCATAACTTCATCGTATGGCTCATCAACTTTATCCCTCTGTAGTTGCCACAACTCTGCACGTCTCCCTTGTTCTTAAAAATGGGCACCAGCACACTTCTCCTCCATTCCTCTGGCATCCTCTCACTCTCCAAGACCTTGTTGAATGTTCTTGTCAGAAAATCGACTGCTACCTCTCCTAGACACTTCCATATCAGGACCAACTGCCTTTCCATTCTTCATCCTCTTCAATGCCCTCCTCACTTCACCCATACTAATCTTTGCTATTTCCTGGTCCTCAACAGTCACCTCTTCGACTCTTTTTTCTCTCTCATTTTCCTCATTCATCAGCTCTTCAAAGTACTCTTTCCTTCTTCCCAGCACACTTCTGTCATTAGTCAATACATTTCCCTCTTTGCCCTTTATCAATCTAACTTGCTGCACATCCTTCCCATCCCACAGCATTTCTCTGCTGTGCCAACCTGTATAAATCATTTTCTCCATCTTTACTTTCCAACCGAGCATACAAGTCATCATACGCGCTCTGTTTGGCCTTTGACACCGCTACATTTCGCCTTACACTGTGGCTCCCTGTACTCCTGTTTAGTCTCTTTGGTTCTCTCAATGTCCCACCTCTTAGCTAACCTCTTCCTTTGTACACACTCCTGCACTTCCTCATTCCACCACCAAATCTCCTTATCTACTTTCCTTCCAGATGACACAGCAAGTATTCTCCTACCTGTCTCCCTGATCACATTAGCTGTAGTTGTCCAGTCATCTGGAAGCACTTCCTGACCACCCAAAGCCTGTTTCAACTCCTCCTTGAAGACAACATTACACTCTTCCTTTTTCAGCTTCCACCACTTTGTCTTCTGCTCTGCCTTTGCCTTCTGCACCTTTCTCACCATCAGCATCATCCTGCACACCACCATCCTATTCTGTTTGGCAACACTCTCACCCGCTACTACTTTGCAGTCACTGACTTCCTTCAAATTACATCACCTGCACAAGATGTAGTCTACCTGTTTTCTCCTGCCTCCACATTTATGTCACCCTATGCTCGTCTCTCTTCTGGAAGAAAGTATTCACCACAGCCATTTCCATTCTTTTTGCAAAATCTACCAACATCTGTCCTTCTGCGTTCCTGTCCTGGATACCAAACCTACCCATCACTTCCTCGTCCCCTCTTTTTCCTGCACCAACATTTCCATTGAAGTCTGCCCCAATGACCACTCTTTCACCTCTGGGGGGTACTCTGCATCACTTCATCTAATTCACTCCAGAATCTCTCCTCTTCTCGCTCACATCCTGCCTGTGGGACATAAGCACTAACAACATTGAACATCACGCCTTCAATTTCTAACTTGAGACTCATCGCTCTGTCTGACACTCTTTTCACTTCTAGAACATTCCTGACAAACTCCTCCTTCAAGATGACTCCTACTCCATTTCTCTACCCATCCACACCATGAAAAAAACAGCTTAAACCCTGCTCCTAAGCTTCTAGCCTTGCTGCCTTTCCACCTGGTCTCCTGAACACTCAGTATGTCCACCTTCCTCCTCTGCATCATGTCAGCCAGCTCTCGACCTTTTCCTGCCATAGTTCCAACATTCAAAGTCCCTACTTTCAGTCCTAGACTCATGCCTTTCCTCTTCTCTCTCTGCCTACGGACACGCCTCCTGCCTCTCCTTCTTCGATGTCTTCGACCAACAGTAGTCCAATTTCCACCAGCACATTGTTGGTTAACAGCACTGATGGCGGTCGTTGTTAATCCAGGCCTTTACTGATTTGGTATGAAATGTGTAGTGACGGTTCACATTCTGTATTCTGCCCAAAAGTTAGGGTTATTCTTTCTTGTGATTCGCATATTTTATTTGGCATTTGTTTTACGCCGGATGCCCTTGCTGACGCAACCCTCTGCATTTATCCAGGCTTGGGACCTGCGTGAGGGAGAGACACTGGTTTGTCCGTCCCCCCCTCTCACGGCTGCATTCATGGTTGAGATCTTTGTTGATTTGATTTTAGAATTTATAATACATACTTAGCATAGTATTCAGGATATGATTGAATTGGTGGTCTGCTATCCCCAAAATATGTTCTTAATGTTATTGAATTGGCGTAGAATTTGTCGGACGATAGGTTTGACATATGACTTGTCAGATAGTCAGAGAGTTGCCCTTAAAGAACATTGACTGAACTACTAATTAAGTCCAGTACTTAACGGTCTCCAGTTTGTCACTGTGAGGGAATAATAGGAGGCTATTGAGAACCACACCCCCAGGTACCTGTATGACTTGGCATGTTGGTTATGGTCTTAAGAAGACATCGTGGCTTTGTATTCTGAGGAGTGGTGATTGGTTAGTGCATTCTTCAACAGTACAATATGAATGAAGTAACAATAACTTCAAGATTGGATCTGATTTCCTTGTAGAAGAGTCATCCCTGGTCCGGTGAGAAATTTTCTTAATTGTCCAACTGCTTACAAGTGGATGTTAATAATGAACTGATTTGAGAAGTCCTTGATGAATACAGAATTAATTCAGTGGTATTGTATCAAAATGTTTCAGGGCACCAGCAGTACAGTGTGACCTGACAGTAAGTCTCCAGCAAGATGTGCCAAAGCATGTATCGTTCTATCTACATAACATGAACTCATTGAATGCCTTTGGGTCACTCAATTCTTATAATCGTTTTTTTGATTCCAGAGAAAGAAAAATGCACTGGGGACACAACACATTTTATTTCATATTCAAACATGTAGAAAAATATCAAATTTGTGTTTTTCCTTTCAAGGTACTGTACAACATTTGCTACCTTCTTTCCTTAAATAAGGACAATAATTGGCAGCTGTTTTTTCAAAGAATGAATGATGTCACTAATTGAACTCCACAATGCAATTATTTTCAGTTAGTGATTCAGTTACACAGAACCAGCAGCATGCAGGTCATGACTGTTGGATTCTATTACTCCATGAAACCTGATACAAACAATATTACTACATGTAAATTAATTTACTATCAAAAACATTGATTGATAGCGGGGCAGTGGTGGCCTAGTGGTATATGTGCTGGATCACTAATCTTAAGGTTGGGGGTTCAAGCCCCACTCACCACAGGTTGTCACTGTCCACCCCCCCCAGTGCACTAACTGGGTTATCAAAGGCCAGCCATATCTCTCACTGTCTATGGTGAGGGGTTCATGTAAAAGAACCATTGCTGACTTTCGACAAGAGTAGCTGTGAAGCCGTCAGCGTGTTTCCGCCCTGCGATGGCTTGGTGAGCTGTCCAGGGTGTACTCTGCCCTCGCCTGGAGTCGGCTGGGATGGGCGCCAGCCTCCCCGCGACCCTAATCAGGATTAAGCGGTTACAGAAAATGAACTGATGAACTGAACACTGATTGAGCAGGTTAGTGATGTCCGACGGATATGATTTTGAACACAACTGTATGTAAGTTGGAAAGCATGGTGGTTAACGTGACCACTTGACAGAAAGAGGGTCTTGTGTTTAAGATCCAGGCTCGATGAGGACATTTCTGCTTGGAGTTTGTATCCTCTGCTGGCCTGGGTTTTCTTCAGTTTCCTCTCATCGTCCAAAGACATGCACATTAGGCTGATTGGCTGTTCCAAATTGCCTCTAGGTATTGGCGTCAATTTGCCCTGCAGTGGTTTGACATGCTGTTCAGGGTGTGTACCCTGCTCTCAGCCAGTGGCAACCCTATCTTCCACCAACTAGAATTCAGCCAATGCCCTCCTTGAGCTCAGCCTGTCTATAATTAGCCTTCACAAAAATATATGTTCAATGCCCACAACTTGTTCATAAATAAACACAAACCTCAAAGTTTGCTACCCTAGTAGGGATAGTCAAGCCTCATGAGGTTCTTAATTATCAGTGAGGAACAAAGTCATGTGATCACATCAGTAGTTAGTAATTTTAATTTTCAATGAATAAGATGTCATTGTTCTTTCTGAATACACAAAAAATACAGCTTTTTGGTTAAAGATGGACATCAAAGTCCCTGATTCAACAATAAACCCATAAAAGGTAATCATGTGAACCAGGTCAAGGAAATCAGTTGCAAAAGAAACTTAAAAATGTTGATTGAACTGATACGTCATCAATTAATAATTAATCATCAGCTTCAACAAAATTTTGTTCAACAAAGGAGTGTTGGGACAACACAGTGACGTAGTGGTCAGCATGTCTGCCTCATAGCAAGAAGATCTAGTGTTTGAGTCCCAGGCTCGGCGGGGGCATTTCTCTAAGAGAATGGGGCAGGTTCTCCCCATGCTTGGTCTTCAGGTTTCCTCCCACAGCCCAAAAAACAAGCACAGTGGGCTAATTGTCTGTTTAAAATTGATGTGAGTGTGCGTTGCTCTGTGATGGTGTGGTGAGCTGTTCAGGGTGTACCCTGCATTTGTTCTATGTCAACTGGGATAAGTTACAGCATTCCTGCAACCCTAGTAGTATTATGCAGTTCTGCAAATGAATGAATGGAATTCAGGACACAAAAGCCCAACAACACATGGATCAGGAACTATATCCTTTCGTCTTTTTCCTTTTTTCAGGAGTCGCCAAAGTGAGTCATCTGATTCGCACATTTGATTTGGCATAGGTTTTTACATCAGATGCCATTCCTGACACAACCCTTTAGCAAGGGGCAGAAACAAGCTGACAGCTTTGCAGCTACTCTTTATGAAAGTCAGCAATGGTTCTTTTATATGAACCTCTCACAATAGGCAGTGAGATACATGGCCGACCTTTGATAACCCAGTTAGCTGCACCAGGGGACAGTGACAATGTTGTGGAGAGTGGGACTCAAACCCCCAACCTTAGGATCAGCAATCCAGCACCCTATACCACCAGGCCACCACTGCCCCCCACCAGACCAACACTGCACCTGTATAGCAAAAGGTAAATAATTTTTCAATTTTTAATCGATGAACTTTGATATACAGTATTACAAAAAATCCCCTTCTCTATTTTTCCCCTTCCAAGAGCAACTCGTAAAAGCAACATTTCTCAAAACTCCATAAAATGAGTATATGGTCCATTTGTATCCAGGTTCAGAACCTGTCTGTTGCCATAGGTGCCGTATTTGACTTCCTTGCCAGCTTCGGTACACTTGGTGGCTGAACTCAGTTCCTTTTCACAGCGAGTCACAAAATTGGCATAGAGCGTCTGGCCATCCTCTTTACCGATGTTGTTGTGATACTGCATGCACTTCCCCTTCGCTTTTCCTCCCAGTGTTGCTTGAGGTACAATGAGGACATCGCCGGGCAGATCAACAACCGAGGTGTATTTCCCCGTTTCAGTCTCACACAGCTTTACATTCAGGAGGGTGGTCACTGAAAATAGCAGGAAATGTAGACTCGATTAAATTAAGTCTTTTTTTTTTTTTTTTTTTTTTTTTTTATGTACTGCACTTATTTTAAAGACTTATTATAAATTTAAGTGATAATTTAATTGAAAGATTAAGCACACTACCCATTTTGGGGATTATATCTTCAGTTGCACCTTTGAAGAAGCAAATGTAGATCACCATTCCACGATGAACCTGTGAAAATACAAAATACATAAATCAGGAGAAGCAACTAGTTTTTTAAATCCATTCATCTTCCTCTGCTTATCCCAGGATGAGTCGCTGAGGCAACAGGTCAAAGAAGGAAACTCAGGTATCCCACGCTCTCTCTCTCTCTCTCTCTCCAGAGACACTCTCCATCTCCTAGCGGATCCCACGGCATTCTCAGGTCAAACAAAATAGTATACTGTATAATCCATCCAGCAAGGTCTACCCCAGGACCTCCTCCCAGTTGGATGTACCTGGAGCACCTTTCAAAAGCATCCACGTGACTCTAGTATTATACCTTTAAATATTAGCAACACATTCACAGAGGGAGAAATCAATCAACCAACCAATCAGTCAATCAATCACCTCAACCCATTCTGCCTCAGATTCCAAATCTGCAGGTTTCACTTGAAGTTTAGCATGTAAACATTGCTGAAGAACCACTCGGGCTTTTGGTCCGTTCGCCATTGTCCTAACACGAAAAAACCCTGTATCAATGAGAATCACAAAAATACAACGTACAGTAAATATACGCGCAGGAAAACTTCGAGTTTACTCATGCTAAAAGCAAGTCGAAGTTACTTCCGCTACGTCATCAAAACGCGCCAACACGTCTCGTATTGCGTTATTATTCGTTCAGTTTTGTTTTCAAGCGCTTCGTGTGACATTGTCATTGTTTTGTTTTGTTTTTTTTTTTTTAGGAAGAATTTGTCTTCTTTGAAGCTAGGGGTCAAGTTAGTAAATAACAGCGTATTAAAATGACATTGTCTTGATTCAGCTACTGGGCTAATAGCCAATAGCTAATCTTGCAAAAACAAAATGAGATTTTATCAAAGTTTTGTGAAGGTGCTCAAGCGTCACTCCGCTTCCTCTGGCACTGTGTTATGGCCATGTGGTGATGCTATACAGCTTCAGTCTCTCTGTCTTTCAACAGGCTGTAAATCTGCTGTTCGTTTGAAGGTAAGTGGAAGTGCTTGACTGCTGAATCTGTGTACAGGACACGTGTTACCAGTCTGTTCCAAGTCATGCATGACATTAATACACTGCATTTAGAAGACTGGGGTGTGAATGGGTTCAGTTTGTTTTGGTGCAGGTTGTACTATTGTACACACAAAAAACAAACAAACAAAAAAACAGACGATATTGATATGCAGCAGGTTTACTTGCAACATTAACAGAAATGAATCCACTGGACACATACTGAAGACCTGAATATAAGGATGAAGTTTAACTATTCTCGGATGACTTATGCCAGTTTATGCCAAATCTTTTGTGACTTGCTACCTGGCCAACAAAATTGGCTGTTAGAAAATGACACAGTATCTCGTTTATATAATTCATATTCTGAACATCTTAATCTTAATTAGGGTCATTTGTTATTCATTTTTCAACCTGATAATGTCAGACCACATGCAGCATCAATTACAACATCATGGCTGCATAGGGAAAGGATCCTGGTATTGAAATGTCCAGCCTGCAGTCCACATATTCCACCTAGAGAACATTTGGGTGCATCATAAAGAGGAAGGTGCAACAAAGAATTCCCAAGACAGTTGGACAATTCGATGCTTGTATTGGGCAAGAATGGGACAATATTCCGATTTTTAAACTTGAGAAACTTGTCTCCTCGGTCCGCAGGCGTTGTAAAAAGAAGAGGAGGATCCTCACAGTAGTGAAAATGGCCTTGTCCCAACTTTTTTGAGATTTGTTGACACCATGAAATTTAAAATCAACATATTTTCCCCTTAAAATGATACATTTTCTCAGTTTAAACTTTTGACCCTGTCCTCTATGTTCTATTCACAATAAAATATTGAAAATTGGCACTTCATTTGTGCACATCATTGTTCAGTTTTTACTCACAGTTTGTATGGTGTCCCAACTTTTTTGGAATTCAGTTGTAAAATTCCTGTTGCATATATATAGTTTATTATTGTACAGACAATAACTAGGGGGCAGTGGTGGTCTTAGTGGTATAGGGTGTTGGATCGCTGATCCAAAGGTTGGGGGTTCGAGTCCCACTCTCCACAAGGTTGTCACGCCCCCGCAGCTAACTGGGTTATCAAAGGCGGGCCATGTGTCTCACTGTCTTTGGTGAGAGGCATGTAAAAGAACCATTGCTGACTTTCGTAAAGAGTAGCCTGCAAAGTCGTCAGTGTGTTTCTGTCCCTTGCTATAAAGGGTTGTGACAGGAAGGGCATCCGACGTAAAAACCTCTGCCAAATCAAACGTGCGAATCAGATGATTTTCTGTGGCGACTCCCGAGTAAAAGGGAAAAAGCCAAAAGGAAGACAGACAATTGTACAGACAATAACTAATTCTGGTTATATTATTGTAAATTTGAGTACCGATGACATCATCAATGACATCATCATCACTTTGAGACTCAGTTTTGAAACAACTGTTCAGAAATCCACCACATCTTTGGCTTCTTTGGTGTACCATGATCTTTAAAGCAGATTTATTTTTTTGCATCCCAGTCAATTTTTACTGAACCTAAAGTGTAAAGTTTAGTTTTGGGTGGTAAACATTGTCTGTCACCGACTGAAATGGATCTGTGGGGTTTATGTGTTCTCCTTCTGCTTGTGTGGATTTCTGCTTGGTGTGGTTTCCCCTCATTTTCCCTTTAGTCGTATCCAATTTCCACCCATCAAGCATAGCCTTCCCTATCACGCGATCGCCACTGACCACCACCTCCTCCATGGCATGCAGTACTAGCCACCCGCCTCTTTTCAAACTGCATGAGGTGGGGGGGCACTAACCAGTGTCTCTCCCCCTCATGCCGGTCCCAAGCCCGGAGAAATGCAGAGGGTTGTGTCAGGAAGGGCATCCGACGTAAAACCAGTGCCAATTACTTAAAATGCAAATCAAAAGTATTACCTCCATACCGGATCGGTCGAGGCCCGGGTTAACAACGACCGCCATCAGTGCTGTCAATCAACAGGGTGCTGATGGAAATTGGACTACTGTTGGTCGAAGACATCGAAGAAGGAGAGGTGGGAGGCGTGTCCGTAGGCAGAGAGAGAAGAGGAAAGGCATGAGTCTAGGACTGAGAGTGGGGACTTTGAATGTTGGAACTGTGCACAGAAAAGGTAGAGAGCTGGTTGACATGATGCAGAGGAGGAAGGTGGACATACTGTGTGTTCAGGAGACCAGGTGGAAAGGTAGCAAAGCTAAAAGCTTAGGAGCAGGGTTTAAGCTATTTTATCACGGTGTGGATGGGAAGAGAAATGGAGTCGGAGTCATCTTGAAGGAGGAGTTTGTCAGGAATGTTCTAAAAGTGAAAAGAGTGTCAGACAGAGTGATGAGTCTCAAGTTAGAAATTGAAGGTGTAATGCTCAATGTTGTTAGTGCTTATGCCCCACAGGCAGGATGTGAGCTAGAAGAGAAGGAGAGATTCTGGAGTGATTTAGATGAAGTGATGCAGAGTACCACCAGAGGTGAAAGAGTGGTCATTGGTGCAGACTTCAATGGACATGTTGGTGCAGGAAACAGAGGGGACGAGGAAGTGATGGGCAGGTTTGGTATCCAGGACAGGAGCATGAAGGACAGATGTTGATAGATTTTGCAAAAAGGATGGAAATGGCTGTGGTGAATACTTTCTTCGAGAAGAAACAGGAGCATAGGGTGACTTATAAAAGCGGAGGTAGGAGCACACAGGTAGACTACATCTTGTGTAGGCGATGTAATTTGAAGGAAGTCAGTGACTGCAAAGTCATCGTGGGTGAGAGTGTTGCCAAACAGCATAGGATGGTGGTGTGCAGGATGACTCTGATGGTGAGAAAGGAGAAAAGGCAAAGGCAGAGCAGAAGACAAGGTGGTGGAAGCTGAAAAAGGAAGAGTGTCGTGTTGTCTTCAAGGAGGAGTTGAAACAGGCTTTGGGTGGCCAGGAAGTGCTTCCAAATGACTGGACAACCACAGCAAATGTGATCAGGGACACAGGTAGGAGAGTACTTGGTGTGTCCTCTGGAAGGAAAGTAGATAAGGAGACTTGGTGGTGGAATGAGGAAGTGCAGGAGTGTGTACAAAGGAAGAGGTTAGCCAAGAAGAAGTGGGACATTGAGAGGACCGAAGAGAGTAAACAGGAGTACAGGGAGACACAGCGTAAGGCGAAAGTAGCAGTGGCTAAGGCCAAACAGAGGGCATATGATGACTTGTATGATAGGTTGGATAGTAAAGAGGGAGAAAATGATCTATACAGGTTGGCACAGCAGAGAAATAGAGATGGAAAGGGCGTGCAGCAAGTTAGATTGATAAAGGACAGAGAGGGAACTCTATTGACTGATGACAGAAGTGTGCTGGGAAGATGGAAAGAGTACTTTGAAGAGCTGATGAATGAGGAAAATGAGAGAGAAAAAAGAGTAGAAGAGGTAACCATTGAGGGGCAGGATGTAGCAAAGATCAGTAAGGGTGAAGTGAGAAGGGCATTGAAGAGGATGAAGAATGGAAAGGCAGTTGGTCCTGATGATATACCTGTGGAGGTATGGAAGTGTCTAGGAGAGGTAGCAGTAGATTTTCTGACAAGAACATTCAACACGGTACTAGAGAGTGAGCAGATGCCGGAGGAGTGGAGGAGAAGTGTGCTGGTGCCCATTTTTAAGAACAAGGGAGGCGTGCAGAGTTGCAGCAACTACAGAGGGATAAAGTTGATGAGCCATACGATGAAGTTATGGGAAAGAATAGTGGAAGCTAGACTAAGGGCAGAGGTCAGCATTTGTGAACAACAGTTTGGTTTCATGCCAAGAAAGAGCACCACAGATGCAATGTTTGCCTTGAGGATGTTAATAGAGAAGTACAGAGAAGGTCAGAGGGAGCTACATTGTGCCTTTGTGGATCTGGAAAAAGCATATGACAGGGTGCCAAGAGAAGAACTGTGGTATTGCATGAGGAAGTCTGGAGTGGCAGAGAAGTATGTTAGAGTGGTGCAGGACATGTATGAGAGATGTAAGCCAGTGGTGAGGTGTGCGGTCGGTGTGACGGGCGACTTCAAGGTGGAGGTGGGACTGCATCAAGGGTCAGCTCTGAGCCCCTTCTTGTTTGCTATGGTGATGGACAGGCTGACAGACGAGGTGAGACAAGAATCTCCATGGACTATGATGTTTGCAGATGACATCGTGATCTGTAGTGAGAGCAGAGAACAAGTGCAGGAAAATCCCGAGAGGTGGAGGTATGCCCTGGAAAGGAGAGGAATGAAGGTTAGCCTCAGAAAATCATAATACATGTGTGTGAATGAGAAGGACCCAGGAGGAACGGTGATGTTACAGGGAGCAGAGATAACGAAGGTGGAGGATTTTAAGTACTTAGGCTCAACAATCCAGAGCAATGGAGAGTGTGGAAAAGAGGTGAAGAAGCGTGTGCAGGCAGGCTGGAATGGTTGGAGAAAAGTATCCGGTGTGATGTGCGATAGGAGAGTGTCAGCAAGAATGAAGGGAAAAGTGTACAAGATGGTGGTGAGGCCAGCGATGTTGTATGGCTTAGAAACAGTGGCGCTGAGGAAAAGGCAGGAGGCAGAGCTGGAGGTAGCGGAGATGAAAATGTTGAGGTTCTCCCTGGGAGTAACGAGGATGGATAGGATCAGAAATGAGTATATCAGAGGGACAGCCCACGTAAGATGTTTTGGAGACAAAGTCAGAGAGGCTAGATTGAGATGGTTTGGACATGTACAGAGGAGGGATAGTGAGTATATTGGCAGTAGGATGCTGAGGTTGGAACTACCAGGCAAAAGGCCTCGAGGAAGACCGAAGAAGAGATTTATGGATGTGGTGAAGGAAGACATGAAGGTTGTTGGAGTCATAAAAGAAGATGCGGAGGACAGGGTGAGGTGGAGGCGGATGATTTGCTGTGGCGACCCCTGAAGGGAGCAGCCGAAAGTAAAAGAAGAAGTGTATGTGCATTGTGGGGGCGGTTTAACACACTCTGAGGGAAAGTGCTATCAGCCTCTCGTACAAATAAGCTCACAGACACCTGGGATTGGCTGGCGATTGCTGTTAGTGACATGAAAGTGAGCGTATGCGATCTCTCCCTTCCGTGAGAACTTGGCCAATTAGCTCCTATGGATTCCTGGTCACAGCTGGCTGTGGCATAACCCACATAAGAGTGGAAGTTATTTAAACGGGTTGAAACTGCTCCTATAAATACAATTTATTGAAGAAAGTTACGTAAATACAGGTATCAGAGTAAATGTAGCCTGCTCATGTCCACCTCAGTGCTTTAATTAGCATGTATTTTACAGACTGTTGACATGTAACTTGTACTTCAATCACATTTCACATTGTTTTTTTTTTTTTTTTTTAACAGACTGATAACACTCACTATACTGAATTTTAAATCTTATGTGGCTTTCCCATCATCATGAATTAAAGAAAGGAAAAAAGTGCAAAAGTCCAAATATGCTCAAAATTCCAGATGAATAAATTCCCCAGGGGCTGGACAGGATGAAGGGTGTCTCTGAGGTGTAATACTAAACACGTCCACCTTACAGCAAGAAAGTCATGAGTTTTATTTCCATGTTTGGGCATTTTTGTACAGAGTTTACATGTTCTCTCCTGGGTTTGCTCTGTTTTCTTGTTTGCCATAGCCGGGAGTCCATGTGAGCCAATAGATACAATTCGCATTACGACTGCGCATGTGTGGGGAATGTGACCCAACAACTGATCCAAGGGTCACTGCTACCAAACTTTATTGCAGCCACTCGCTGTTGTACGGAAACACATCCGAACAACTGCCGCTTAAAGCTTGCCTTAAGCCTTAAATTATCGACATGCCAGGTGCGCATTGTGCCGTAGTGAACTGTGGGCACGGCATGTATCATCTCGAGCGTTGGAAAAAAGCTAGTTTGCAGTATACATGCCAGCAAATTTTGGACTAACGCGTGTACATGTCTGCCGCTGTTCACGCTATTTACTTCCCCACCGAACTGAAGGAGCCGGAGGGACGCAATCGTTGGATGAAAGCAGTAAGTTTCAATTAAAGTGTTCTTTATTCGAATTCATAGACCCTATAGACTCCTATATTACCTTTATTTACCTGTTAATTTACCATAAAAATCAGTGATGCCAAATTATATATGTAAATTATCATTACACATCATAGACTTAGATCTTGAAAATTACTGTTATGTTCATGTGTAAAATAGACCAACAAGAGCTGTCAGATCACTCGGTGCAGCTGTTCGCGCTAGTAGGGGTGCTTGGTCCTTCATTATCAAAAAATACGCTATGTCAGCGTACATACTCGGCGGCCACTTCGATAAGGCGTCATTTTCTGTCTCCCAGCCGTCTTCAAGTCCCAAGGGGTCGGAAATTGTCACGATTTCCTCATCCACTTCAAATGTCAACAAGCTGGTGTCATCATGTTGGACTTGTTTAGATTCCTCAGCCTTTGACAAAACTTTAAGCAGTTTTTGTAACGTTGCCGCAAATGCAAGCGCAACAAGTTCATCTTTACGCTTGTGGGAACAACCGGGAAGACCCCTACGTATAGAATACGTCCGAAGGTCGGGAACTTTCCATAAATTAAATGCATCAATAGTGCAGTTCTCATCCATATCAAGGTTTACTTCCGCCACATTTGGTAGTCGAGATCCCATGATGCCGTGCGCGAGTCGAGATGCGAATTGTGTCTATTGGCCGAGCTGTCACGGGAGGGAGGGATGGCATGCACTCAATTCCCTGCCACTCATAGCGATTGCCAGGCACCATTGGCGTCTATGAACTCATTCGTATGAGGGGGCGGAAAGCATTTTCCCTCTGAGTGTGTTAGACTGCCACGATATACACATGTGCTGCAGTTCGAAAAGAGCCAGGTGGCTGGCATTGTCTGTCACAGAGGAGGCGTGTGCATGTTTTCGCCCCACCTGGTCGGTAGTGGGCTTAGGATAGGGAAGGCAATATCTGATGGGTCAATATTGGATATGACCAAATTGGGGAGAAAAAGTGTGTGTGTGTGTGTGTATGGGGCTAGGGCAGCAGAGGAGCAGCGGTTCTAGTCGGAGCTCCTCCCGGATGGCTGAGCTTCTCATTCTATCTCTAATACCCCCATTTCACTGGACTACGACATGCAATGATCGCAGTGGAAAGGCACGGAACGCAGTCTATGGAAGAGCTTCAGCATTTTTACACAGAAAATGGGTGCAAATCCTATGGAAAAGTGGAAATTATTATACTCCCATTTCACTGGACTATGGCATGCACGGATCGTGTAGCGGAAAGGCGCGGAACACAGTCGACAGAAGAGCTTTGGCATTTTTACACGTGGAAAATGGATGAAAATCCTACGGAAAACTGGAAATTCTTACACTCTCGGACCGTTCACAGAATGCGCGGAACAGGTACGGCAAAGTACGCAAAAGTGACCCCACGGAACACTCACGGAATTTTTTTCCATGAACGTGCTTTTGAACATGTTCACAGAATATTTTGGCCTGGCGGAAGCATACGGAAGTGGAGGAAGACTTGAGGAATAACTACGGAATCACGCGGAATGACACGGAAGATGAGGGAATAATTGCAGAATGTTTGCGGATGACAACATTTTTGCTTTCCTAAGTCTGCCATGCTCCAGTGAAATGGGAGTATAAGGGAGAGCTCAGCCACCCGGAAAATAAAGCCCATTTCAGCCACTTGTATTCGCAATCTTGTTCTTTCAGATACTACCCAAAGCTCGTGACCATAGGCGAGGGTTGGAACGTAGATCGACTGGAAAATTGAGAGGTTTGCCTTCCGGCTCTGCTCTCGCTTCACGACAGTAGAGAATGCACTGATCCGCTCCATAACAATTAATTCAAAACAATTTTCCAAAGGATTTTCAAGGTATGGCAGCGAATACTAAACGTTTTCTGTCCACTGGTATACACTGGGACAATTCGGTATAGTGTGCAAGCCGCATTAGATCAAGTGTCGCAGATGTGTGATAAAACGACAGGTCTCATAGTCCGAACTTGTTGATTATTACTTCTGTAGACGTATTGTGATTGGTGTCTCTTCACTTATTAGAGTGCTGTGGCTGGGGAGAGACAACAGGAGAGGCAGAGAGCTCACATGGCACGTGGCCTTCCAAAGCAAAAGCCCATATCAGGTATTAAAAATGTCATCGTCGTTGCTTCAGGAAAAGGAGGTGTTGGCAAATCCACTACAGCAGGTAGTAATGACTGTTACCTTGTTCTATCAAACTGTAAAGCCACTTATACAATATTTTTGTCTGTTTATTTTTAAAAGTTATGCTCATTTTTTCTTGTTTGTTCTCATTCAAACATGTAATGTCCAAATAAATGCAGCACTGTTTCTGCTCCAAATGACACCGGTTATTATCTTCAGTAAAAGTCAGAAAGTGCAAGACTTACAGCAGAGTTTATACCTTGACCCAGCCCACCATTTATTATTCCTTCATCTTTTAAATTCCTCTCTTCACTCCAGTTTTCTTCCTGTTTGTTGAGTTACTGAAAGTCTAGAGCGTTTATTCACACAGGTCAAGGAGAGGCGAAATAAAACCCCCACAAACATTCTCCTCGTTTTCTTTGTGTTAGTCTTGAGCATGTTCGTGTGGTTGTGGGTGTTTCCCTGAGAAGATGACGTCCTGTGAAATAAAACACGGCACAATCAATGCAGAGGTTTTCATTTTGGAAAGAACACAGATTATAGATAAAATGAGTACAGTGTTGGAATATCGAGTGGCGGTCTCACAGAATGCAGGATGAAACATTAAAACTGAAAACGTTTATGCTTGGGAATCATTTCCTACTGACAGTTTCAGGGTCACAAAGTCAGATTGTGCAGCCAAGAAGAAAGGATCAAGTCTAAATATTTGGGCTGTAATGATACACTCTCAGTTCAAGTCAAGTAATTGTTCTGGCATCACAACTTGATTATATTCAGTTCTTGGACATTTTTGAAAAAAGAAAAAGTACAGTCGACCCCCTTCTTATGAAAACCCCTGAATACGAAAAATCCAGTATACGAAAAACATTTTCCTAAATTTTTGTCTTCTGTATACGAAACAACTTCTTCTTACGAAAAGGGCCAAATGCGCCATTCAAACAATGCGCGAGTTGCTCTCTCATTGGCTGTCTCCCAACATCTCTCCCCGCTGGCCTCCCATTGGCTAGGAGGGACGATGCTGTCGTTCCAACTTTGTTCAAGTTTGTGTGAACCGTGTTCATGTTTGTGTGTCATTCGAACTGTATTTTATGGCTCAGGCTTTTAACCTTCCATAAACATTTGTAAGATTATAATGCTGCCAAGAAGACATGGTCAACACACGCGTGTGCGCGCGCGCGCACACACACACACGCGTGCGCGCGTGTGATTCCCGGTGAAAGTGATTACCGTTGCCAGGGTCATTTTAAGATTATAACTCTGCTAAGAAGACATGGTCAACACGAAGTAAGTACCTTAAAAGGTATGCTTTTATAATTTTTAAAGGGTAGTCTTGGGAGCCTTGGAACGAATCACGTGTTTTACATGTAAAATGCACCTCAACTTACGAAAACTCCAGGTTCCAAAAAAGGCACTTGAACGGATTACTTTTCGTAAGAAGGTGGTCGACTGTAAATATGCCTATGAAATTTTTTTTTTTTAATTTTGTCAATTATCCACAATTGAATACAGGATGCACTTTCGTCTGTATAAAAATCAATAAATAACCCATTTGCGAAGAACAAAGGTTTAATCTTGGAAACAAAGTGTCTCTCAGGCTTATCATATCTTATACAGGGATCCCACTCTACTTCGTGCTTCAGTTTCTGCGGCTTTAGTGCATCGCGGGCTTTTAAAAAATATTAATCGAAAAATAAGGAAATTAAGAAAAAATGGGGAACAGGTTAAGGAAAATTTCGCAAAACAAGGCCAACTATGCAAAAAACCCCAAATTTATATATATATATTTGTGTATATATAGGGGTGTGTGTGTGTATATATATATATATATATATATATATATATATATAAAATGTATATACAGTTATCCCTTGACTATCGCGGATAATGTAGACCAGACCTGGCCGCGATATTCGAAAAACCGCGAAGCAGGAATGCCCCCCCCCCCCCCCCCGCCCCCCATTTCTACCATGTTGTCTCATTTCTATATGTTTTCGCGTCTATACAATATCAAGAAGTGTCTATTAAACATTACACAGTTATATATATTTACAGCATATGTAAATACTGTAATGTCTCCTTCTTTTCCTTTCGGCTGTTCCCTTCAGGGGTCGCCACAGCAAATGATCTGCCTCCATCTCTCCCTATCCTCTGCATCTTCTACTCTTACTCCAACGACCTTCATGTCCGCCTTCACCGCATCCATAAATCTTCTCTTTGGTCTTCCTCTGGGCCTTTTGCCTGGTAGTTCCAACCTCAGCATCCTATGACCAATATACTCACTATCCCTCCTCTGTACATGTCCAAACCATCTCAATCTAGCCTCTCTGACTTTGTCTCCAAAACATCTAACATGTGCTGTCCCTCTGATGTACTCATTTCTGATCCTATCCATCCTCGTTACTCCCAAAGAGAACCTCAACATTTTCATCTCTGCTACCTCCAACTCTGACTCCTGTCTTTTCCCCAGGGCCACTGTCTCTAAACCATACAACATTGCTGGCCTCATCACCGTCTTGTACACTTTTCCCTTCATTCTTGCCGATACTCTCCTATCACACATCACAATCGGACACTTTTCTCCATCCATTCCAACCTGCCTGCACGCACTTCTTCACCTCTTTTCCACACTCTCCATTGCTCTGGATTGTTGAGCCTAAGTACTTAAAATCCTCCACCTTCTTTATCTCTGCCCCCTGTAACCTCAAAGTTCCTCTTGGGTCCTTGTCGTTCACACACATGTATTCTGTCTTACTAAGACTAACCTTCAATCCCCTCCTTTCCAGGGCATACCTCCACCTCTCTAGATTTTCCTCCACTCGGTCTCTGCTCTCACTACAGATCACTATGTCATCTGCAAACATCATAGTCCATGGAGATTCTTGTCTAACCTCATCTGTTAGCCTGTCCATCACCATAGCAAACAAGAAGGGGCTGAGAGCTGACCCTTGATGCAGTCCCACCTCCACCTTGAACTCTTCTGTCACACCGACAGCACACCTCACCACTGTCTTACATCTATCATACATGTCCTGCACTACTCTAACATACTTCTCTGCCACTCCAGACTTCCTCATACAATACCACAGTTCTTCTCTCGGCACCCTGTCATATGCTTTCTCCAGATCCACAAAGGCACAATGCAGCTTCTTCTGACCTTCTCTGTACTTCTCTATTAACATCCTCAAAGCAAACACTGCATCTGTGGTGCTCTTTCTGGGCATGAAACCAAACTGTTGTTCACAAATGCTGACCTCTGCCCTTAGTCTTGCTTCCACTATTCTTTCCCATAGCTTCATTGTATGGCTCATCAACTTTATCCCTCTGTAGTTGCCACTACTCTGTACATCGCCCTTGTTCTTAAAAATGGGCACAAGCACACTTCTCCTCCATTCCTCTATTCTTGTCAGAAAATCTACTGCTACCTCCCCTAGACACTTCCATACCTCAACTGGTATGTCATCAGGGCCAACTGCCTTTCCATTCTTCATCCTCTTCAATGCCCTCCTCACTTCTCCCTTACTAATCTTTGCTACTTCCTGCTCCTCAACGGTCACCCCTTCTACTCTTTTTTCTCTCTCATTTTCCTCATTCATCAGCTCTTCAAAGTACTCTTTCCATCTTCCCAGCACACTTCTGTCATCAGTCAATACATTTCCCTCTCTGTCCTTTATCACTCTAACTTGCTGCACGTCTTTCCCATCTCTAGTTCTCTGCTGTGCTAACCTGTATAGATCATTTTCTCCCTCCTTACTGTTCAACCTATCATACAAGTCATCATACGCCCTCTGTTTGGCCTTTGACACCGCTACCTTCGCCTTACGCTGTGTCTCCCTGTACTCCTGTTTACTCTCTTCGGTCCTCTCAATGTCCCACTTCTTCTTGGCTAACCTCTTCTTTTGTACACACTCCTGCACTTCCTCATTCCACCACCAAGTTTCCTTATCTACTTTCCTTCCAGAGGACACACCAAGTACTCTCCTACCGGTCTCCCTGATCACATTGGCTGCGGTTGTCCAGTCCTCTGGAAGCACTTCCTGACTACCCAAAGCCTGTTTCAACTCCTCCTTGAAGACAACACGACACTCTTCCTTTTTCAGCTTCCACCACTTTGTCTTCTGCTCTGCCTTTGCCTTTTTCACCTTTCTCACCATCAGTGTCATCCTGCACACCACCATCCTATGCTGTTTGGCAACACTCTCACCCACGATGACTTTGCAGTCACTGACTTCCTTCAAATTACATCGCCTACACAAGATGTAGTCTACCTGTGTGCTCCTACCTCCGCTTTTATAAGTCACCCTATGCTTCTGTTTCTTCTTGAAGAAAGTATTCACCACAGCCATTTCCATCCTTTTTGCAAAATCGATCAACATCTGTCCTTCTGTGTTCCTGTCCTGGATACCAAACCTGCCCATCACTTCCTCGTCCCCTCTGTTGCCTGCACCAACATGTCCATTGAAGTCTGCTCCAATGACCACTCTTTCACCTCTGGGGGTACTCTGCATCACTTCATCTAACTCACTCCAGAATCTCTCCTTCTCTTCTAGCTTACATCCTGCCTGTGGGGCATAAGCACTAACAACATTGACCATCACGCCTTCAATTTCTAACTTGAGACTCATCACTCTGTCTGACACTCTTTTCACTTCTAGAACATTCCTGACAAACTCCTCCTTCAAGATGACTCCTACTCCATTTCTCTTCCCATCCACACCATTATAAAACAGTTTAAACCCTGCTCCTAAGCTTTTAGCCTTTCTACCTTTCCACCTTGTCTCCTGAACACACAGTATGTCCACCTTCCTCCTCTGCATCATGTCAGCCAGCTCCCTATCTTTTCCTTGCATAGTTCCAACATTCAAAGTCCCTACTCTCAGTCCGAGGCTCACGCATTTCCTCTTCTCTCTCTGCCTACGGACACGCCTCCCGCCTCTCCTTCTTCGACGTCTTCGACCAACAGTAGTCCAATTTCCATCAGCACCCTGTTGGTTGACGGCACTGATGGCGGTCGTTGTTAACCCGGGCCTCGACCGATCCGGTATGAATTCTGTATTGATCATTTGCATTTTTTTTTTTGGCAGAAGTTTTACGCCGGATGCCCTTCCTGTCACAACCCTCTGCATTTATCCGGGCTTGGGACCGGCATAAGGGGGAGAGACACTGGTTAGTGCCCCCTCCCCCCCCCCTCCCCCCCCCGCCTCATGGCTGCATTTTTTAATACAAAAAAGTCAACCTTCAAATAATTATGTTCAGTTATGCAAAGTTGTCAGCGTGTTTCTGTCCCTTGCTAAAAAGGGTTGTGAACGGAAGGGCATCCGGCGTAATAACGTCTGCCAAATCAAACGTGCGAATCAGATGATTCGCTGTGGTGACTCCCGAGTAAAAGGGAAAAAGCCGAAAGGAAGACAGACATGCAGTCAATACTTGGTCGGGAATCCTTTTGCAGAAATGACTGCTTCAATGCGGCGTGGCATGGAGGCAATCATCCTGTGGCACTGCTGAAGCATTATGGAGGCCCAGGATGCTTCGATAGCGGCCTTAAGCTCACCCACAGTGTTGGGTCTGGTGTCTCAACTCTCTTCACAATATCCCACAGATTCTCTGTGGGGTTCAGGTCAGGAGAGTTGGCAGGCCAATTGAGCACAGTAATACCATGGTCAGTAAACCATTTACCAGTGTTTTTTGGCACTGTGAGCAGGTGCCAGGTCGTGCTAATAAATGAAATCTTTATCTCCATAAAGCTTTTCAGTAGATGGAAGCATGAAGTGCTCCAAAATCTCCTGATAGCTGTCTGCATTGAGAGTGCCCAGTCCACTGTCTCCACAGGTCCCCCAAGGTCTGGAATCGGCCCTTCTCCACAATCTTCCTCAGGGTCCGGTCACCTGTTCTGGTTGTGCAGCGTTTTCTGCCACACTTTTTCCTTCCCACAGATGTCCAACTGAGTTGCCCTGATACAGCACTCTGGGAACAGCCTATTCGCTCAGAGATTTCTTTCTGTGTCCTACCCTCTTGCTTGAGGGTATCAATGATGGCCTTCTGGACAGCAGTCAGGTCGGCAGTCTTCCCCATGATTGTGATTTTGATTAATGAACCAGGCTGGGAGTTTTTAAAAACCTCAGGAATCTTTTGCAGGTGTTTAGAGTTAACTGGTTGATTCAGATTATTAGGTTAATAGCTCGTTTAGAGTACCTTTTCATGATATGCTAATTTTTTTTGAGATAGGAATTTTGGGTTTTCATGAGCTATATGCCAAAATCATCAGTATTAAAACAATAAAAGACCTGAAATATTTCAGTTGGTGTGCAATGAATCTAAAATATATGAAAGGTTAATTTTTATCAGTACATTACCGAAAATAATAAACTTTATCACAATATGATAATTTTTGAGAAGGACTAGTATAAATACTTTAAGTACTGTACTCACCTCTGACAATAGGTCTTCTCCGTGGTGCAGGACGTTCACATACACGATACAGTAAGATCACAAAAAATCCCGCGGGAATGTGCGAGTCAACAGCGTCACGCGTCTAAGCCAATCAGTTTGCGAGATTGAGTTGAGTGGGCGGTCCCTGCCTGAACTGGGGAGGAGGGGCACTTCAGTCTGTCATTTGGAAACAATGGACGCAGCCTGCCTTGGGTACCTAGGGCATTTGCCTGTCAGGGAGCGGCGCCCCTGCCCTCTTAAAAAACGCCAGCAAAACGCACGACTAAACGCTGGAGTTTGCTCCGGGGGAGTAACCCCGACGCCTGCTTTAGGCGGCGTCGTATGAGGGGGTGGGGAAAAGCCTCTGGGACCCCCACTCCATGATGTGGGTGAAATCCTGGAGAAACCAGGTCGGGCGTGATAGGGTGAGTGACGCGGGCGGTGCAAAGGTGTCGGACACCAGCTGTTTTCGGTCGCCTCGGTTGAATCTGAGGTGGTCGGTCTGGGTCGGCGCATGGAAAGTGACTTCCCTGCGGGACGACTCTCATCTGCCTCTGGTATCAAGGGAGCTTAGTCTGCTTGGTGTCGGCATTGCGGCCCTCTCTGAGGTGCGGAGGCCTGGGTCCGGCGAGACAGGTGTCGATGGGTATACCTACTACTGGCTGGCCGGGCCAACGGTCTTCACACTCAAGGAGTCGCCGTCGCTGATCGATTGGCTCCTTTGGTATCGGAGGTGATCCCGGTCAACGAGCGTGTTATGCGACTGAGGGTGACTCACACAGTGGGGACTCTCTCTATCGTCGCAGTGTACGCTCCGACCCGTGTAAGTGATCGATCTACGAAGGAAACCTTCTACGACCCTGATCGTACTGGGGGACGTCAATGCGACCACTGGCACTAACCGGGATGGCTACGAAGCATGTGTCAGTCCCCACGGCTCTGGACGCCACGATGAAAGTGCCTTAATGCTTCTTGACTTCGCAAAAAGTTGGGGCTTAAGGATTGCTGGCTCGTGGTTCCAGAGATCGGATCCACGACGCTGGACTTGGTACTCCAATGACGGCGTCACTAGGAAGGAGATCGACCATGTTCTCGTAGGTAGTCACTGGCGGCTGGTCCAGAACTGCCGTGTCTTCAGAAGTGCCCAGCTATTCTCGGGAGACCACGGGCTTCTGGTGGCGACTCTGAAGATCCGCTTCAGGCGCCCTGAGAAAGCCATGGCTCGTCAAATGCGATTTGACGTAAGCCGACTCAGGGACCCTGATGTGGCTTCGGAGTTCGCCAGTAGGCTTGGGGAATCCCTGGAGGATCTGGACGTGGGTGCGGGCACAGAGGTTCTCTGGACTGGTTTCAGAGACTGCATGACTCCGCATCCTATCCGAGCGCTTGCGGGAGTTTGATAGGGGGTTCCTTGCCGCCTATATAGATTTTCGCAAGGCGTTTGACTCGGTGGATAGGGAGGCCCTCTGGGGCATACTTCATCTACGTGGGATCCCATCGGCTTTGGTCCGGCTGATATCGTCACTGTATTCTGGGACAGAGAGTGCTGTGAGGTGTGGGGGCTCCACCTCTAACTACTTTTCGGTCGAGACCGGAGTGAGGCAGGGGTGTGTTCTGGCCCCCACTCTCTTCAGTACCGCAATGGACTGGATCATGGCGGCGGTATCGGGTGGATCGGCCTGCGGTGTGTCGTTCGGTGAGGTTCGGATTACTGATCTGGACTTTGCCGATGATACAGTAATCTTCGCGGAAACGGTGGATGTCCTGACGGAGACTCTCTCTTCGTTGGGTGAGGAGGTGGAACCGCATGGTTTGCGAATCTCCTGGATCAAAACCAAGATCCAGGTTTTCGGCGACCTCTTGGATGCTGCTGTTGACTCGATCGCTGTGGGTCATGAAAGAGTAGAGATCGTGGAGTCTTTCACTTACCTTGGCAGCGTGGTCCATCGTTCCACTGATTGCAGGGCCGAGATCAATCGTCGACTTGGTCTAGCCTACGGGGCAATGGACTCACTGGACAGGACTGTGTGGCGGTCGAGGTATCTGAGTAGGCGGACGAAAGTCCGAGTCTTTCACTCCCTTGTGCTCCGTCTTGCTCTCCTCAAGTGAGACATGGACGCTCACGGTTGAGCTTGGACGACAACTGGACTCCTTTGTTACGACTTCCCTTCGCCGCATCTTCGGATACCGCTGGTGGGACTTTGTTACCAACCAACGTGCTCGGGGATGCGGGGATGGTAAGAGTAACCTGCTTGATCCGCGACCGTCAGCTGCGTTTCCCGCCTTCGGACCCAGCACACCGGATCCTGTCCGTTCGGGATCCTAGGGGCTGGAGCCGATCGCGGGGACGACCACGTGCGACGTGGTTGTCGCAGCTGAGGGATGCCCTGCCAGGGGGGTATGATGGTATCATTTAAAACCTACTGAAGAGCTCTTTTTTTTTTGTCAGAGCTTGGATGTGGACACCCATATAATGTGTACTATGTACTGATTGTTGTGATCTAGAACTCTTATGCCCAGTGTGTTCTCTCTATTTTAAGTCTGTCTTGTGCATGTAGGGACCTCAGCCTTTCAGACAGTGATCGTATCAGATGTGTGATTGATGCGTTGTGTCACCTCATTACACATCATTGCAAAACATAAGAACCAGAAGTGTTTGATCCGATAACATGGCTCCACAACTTGGTATGATTTTCAAAGCACACTTTTGTCAGCCAATTTGATCTCATCTTTTCTTCTTTTTTTTCAGTAAATCTTGCTCTGGGACTCATGGCTAACGATCAGGTACTGTATACCACTCAGCATCATTAGTATTAAAATATTTTAAAATAATACTGAAAGCAGAAGCAGGTTTTTTCTGTTTTGTATAACTGTGATTTTGTGCTTCAGAGTAAGACTGTGGGTCTTTTAGATGCTGATGTTTACGGCCCCTCAATCCCAAAGATGATGAACCTCAGAGGGAATCCAGAATTAACGGATAGTAGGTGATATCTGGTTGTAATACGTTCCCTGAAATACGTGCTCACTGGCCACACTGTTAGAAACAGTTAGAATGATCTGAAGATTCAAAAGAAAAAAAAAAAAGGGTGTTGTAGCAACATGGATCCCCCTCACTACTTTGTAGCTTCAGTGCATCGCGATTAAAAAAAAAAAAATAATAATAATCAAATTTAAAAATAAGGAAGAATCGGGGAAAACGTTAAGGAAAATGCTGCAAAACAAGGCCAATTATTAAAAAAAAAAAAAACCCAAACAAAAAGAACAACCCAAGACCTCTCATCAAAACTACTTACATTTTTATGTGAGGGGCATATCTGAGTGCTTGCACGCGCATCTGTGCACGTGCACATACACCCAGATGCGCACCTCACGTAAAAATGTATGTGTGTGTATTTATGTTTACATCTTATGCATTATTTTTGAATGTTTGTTATTATAAGCATTTATAGCATGGAATATGTATTTATCGATATTATATACACATGTACGTATACATCAGTCGGGGGGGAGTCGATCCTACTTCGTGGACTTTGACGGTTGCGGGGGATCTCGGTCCCAATTAACCTCGGAAAGTGAAGGATCCTTGTATTTGTATTTTCTGGCCTTCAGCTGTCGTGTATGCCCAGATTTCGTTGTTTTTGCAAAGACTAGTTCCATATCTATCTTCTGGTCCTGTACAGAGGCATTTCTATGATGGACAAGGTGCCTTCACTAATGCAGGAATTTGTGCAAGGTCTTCCTATCATGTGATTTACATGATTACATGAATGGGCAGGTGTTCTAAGAAAAATATTACCTGAGTGCAAATAGAAAACAGAACAACTATAGACATGTTGAAAGATAATACAGTGGTACCTCATCTGACGAGTGGCCCTTATAATGACTTTTCCATGATACGAACTTCGAACCCACCAAAAATCTGCTCCATCCAATGAGCAAAAATTCACTTTACGAGCTCTCCTCAAAATGGCTTTTCCGGGCCGATTCGCTTTGTATTCCTCCGTACTCCAAGCATGCCTTGTACAGTGCTTCAGAATTATTTTCTGTGATGCCCCCTCTAGGAAGAAAAAAAAAAAACATGTCATGCCCCCCCAGTGCCCTGCGTGCGACTATAAATAGTGTTTACTGCACTTCATATTGTTTACTTGGAGCTTTTTCCCTATACCATAGCGTGACAATGAGAGCACCACTGCCACCTGCTGGAGTGGATGCACAATTACACTTAATTCTAGTACAGTATGGCTAAAACGCACCCCCCCTGGCATCACACCGTGCTCCACAAGTGGGGCACGTTCCACTATTTCAGAAGCACTGGCCTGATGGGAGCTCACCATGAGCCTTTCCTCACTGGCATTCGTAGCGTGCACACGCACAAAATTCTCCTCCTCCTCCTCTGTTACGCACCACCTCATGCCTGCCCACATGACATCTTCGTCATAGTCGATGATCGGAAGGGTTAATTACCTTATTGTTTATTCTTGTTTTATTTTTGTTATTAATTATTAATGTTCATGTACATGTATTATTATTATTATTATTATTATTATTAAATATTTATTGTTTTTTAATGTTTAGCTTTAATATATTCGGTCAAATATAAGTGTTTGTGACAGGTTATATGAGTTTGCGAGGGGATTGGAACGGATTAATTTGTTTTCTGTTATTTATAATGGGGCATTGTTTCGTCAAATGAGCTTTTCAGCTTACGAGCTCGCCCTTGGATCAGATTAAATTCGTTAGCTGAGGTATGACTGCATTACCAGAGGGACATATTTATTTGAGAGCCACAGCGCTGTGTTAAACAGGAGTTTGTGTATATATTTGCATACAAATCTGTCTTCTCATTCAATTTTCAGACAATTTAATGAGACCCCTAATGAACTACGGGATCCCTTGGTAAGTATGTAAATAAATTAATGTAATGAATTACTGTTAAGAGGGTGGTACCTGTGTAGCGGTTAGCATGTCTGCTTCACAGCAAGAAGACAGTGGGTTCGATTGGCAGGCCCGGAAAGGGTGATTCTGTGCAGAGTTTGCATGTTCTCCTCTTGTTTGTGTGGGTTAAGCTGATTGACTGTTATAAATTGCCCTGAGTGTGAATATTTGTGCGTGTGCTGTGTGATGGACTGGCAGGTTGTTCAGGATGTATCTCGCCTTGAGATCTTAATAGGATTAAGTGGTGAGCGAATGAATGAATGATGAATTATTGTTGAGCACAAGCCACTCTTAGTACTTTTTTTTTTTTTTGCCCCGGCTTCTTCAGTATGTCCATGGGCTTCCTGGTTGAAGATACAGCACCCATTGTGTGGAGAGGACTGATGGTCATGTCAGCCATTGAGAAGCTTCTCAGGCAGGTGGGATGAAAATGTTTGATTTTGTCAATTTGATGTTCATCCTTCAAGACTGTATTATTCAGCATGCGCCAAGTGCCCACAAATACGAGAAATACTACAATACTGCAATACGTTTTAACTTGTAACTGGTAAGTCATTTCTGGTGTCATTTTACAAGTAGGAGGAATTTGACTTGCAAGAAGACTTGTGCGCCAATAGAAGTCATTAGTAATGAGACTAATATTTTTGATTGGTTAAAAAATAGAACTTGCACCATTCTATTAACTCCGTGTTTTTATTTGCTATTACAAGACACACATCATAAGTGACCTTATTCACTGATAGACACTTTATATTCCGTGTCCAGTTTTTGGGAGTAGTGTTTTCGTCTGAGCAAATGTTAGCAGCACATAATTTCTTGTAAAATCAGGATACTTTTTTAAAATGTTATGCTTGCCCAGACCTCCCTGTTCTGTTTAATTTTTATGGCTTTAGGTCGACTGGGGTTCTTTGGATTACTTGGTGATTGATATGCCACCTGGAACAGGAGATGTACAACTTTCCATCACACAGAACATCCCAATAGCAGGTAAATAAAATAATAACCTTTTACTAAAGACAATACAGTAAGTGGTGTAATTTGGTTCAGCTTCTGTTGTGTGTCGGATTATTAGCACGTTTGTATTTACAGTTGTATTTTAATATAGCTATCCCTGTGCTTGGGTAGGTTTTCTTTGGGGACTCCAGTTTCCTCCTACATTTCAGTGATATTAACATAACGTTAATCGGCCATTCCAAATTGTCACAAGGTGCAAATGAAATTGTGAATGGTTGTGTGTTTCTTGGCGCTGCAATGGTTTGGCGAGGGAGTACCTTGCCTTTGTCCAGTGTCGGCTGAGATTAAGTGATTTGGCCAATGAGTGAATAACTGAGTGAATCCAGGAAAATCTGCCAGCATTGTTGTGGCTAAATTGAAAAGTGTAGCCAAAAAAAAAACAGTACTTGCCAATCACATTTCCTCAATCCTTTTGAGCTAAAACCTGTTATCAAGCAATGTTTATATGTATGAGTTTACAGGTTCTCATGATTAACCAGGATTGTCTTGACAGTCAGTAGGAGAGTAGCCTATACCACCCCTTCGTCATTGATTAGCTGATAACACCCCTTATTTGCGGGGGGTTGCGTTCTGCCCCTTCCCATGGATCCTGAAAATTGGCAAATTATTGATGCGGTTTTAAAATCCTATGTATGATATTAAAGTAGGTAAAGTCAGTTGGGCTTTTTACACCCGAGCCATCGTGGTTCATCAGACTGGTGCTTATCCCCGGTTTCCATAGCGTGAAGCAACCAGGAGCTCAACTCCTCCTGGATGGGACGCTAGTCAATTGCAGGTTACCTTCTCAGTATTTTTTACTGGTACCCATTTATACTGCTGGGTGAACAGAGGCACACTTGTGGTTCAGACCTTGCCCAGGGGTCAGGGGTCAGCTTAGTACAGTGGGAGTCTAACTGGAATTTGAACTCACAAGCTTCAGATCATGAGCATAGCACCCTAACCACTACGCCACCAGTTCCTATGTATAATATTATATATACTTAAATATGCTTCTTAAACGTACAGTGGTATGAAAAAGTATCTGAACCTTTTGGAATTCTTCACATTTCTGCATAAAATCACCATCAAATGTGATCTGATCTTTGTCAAAATCACACAGATGAAAAAACAGTGTCTGCTTTAACTAAAATCACCCAAACATTTATAGGTTTTCATATTTTAATGAGGATAGTATGCAAACAATGACAGAAGGGGGAGGAACAAGTAACTGAACCATCGCATTTAATATTTTGTGGCTTTTAAGATTCCTGGGCTGTCTGGCATGAATCGCTGTCTTGAGATCATGCCACAGCATCTCAATGGGGTTCAAGTCTGGACCTTGACTTGGCCACTCCAGAACGTGTATTTTGTTCTTCTGAAACCATTCTGAAGTTGATTTACTTCTGTGTTTTGGATCATTGTCTTGTTGCAGCATCCATCCTCTTTTTAGCTTCAACTGCCTGACAGACGGCCTCAGGTTTTCCTGCAAAACATCCTGATAAACTTTTGAATTCATTTTTCCATTAATGATCGCAAGTTGTCCAGGCCACGAGGCAGCAAAACAGCCCCAAACCATGATGCACCCTCCACCATGCTTCACGGTAGGGATGAGGTGTTGATGTTGGGGAGCTGTTCCATTTTTCCTTCACACATAACGTTGTGTGTTCCTCCCAAACAATTCAACTTTGGTTTCATCAGTCCACAAAATATTTTGCCAAAACTTCTGTGGAGTGTCCAAGTGCCTTTTTGCAAACATTAAATGAGCAACAATGTTTTTTTAGACAGCAGTGGCTTCCTCCTTGGAGTCCTCCCATGAACACCATTCTTGGCCATTGTTTTACATATAGTTGATGTGTGCACAGAGATATTGGACTGTGCCAGTGATTTCTGTAAGTCTTTAGCAGACACTCTAGGTTTTTTTTTTTACCTCTCTTATTAGTGATACAGCAGCGAGTATTCTGCGCTGAACTCTTGGCGTCATCTTTGGTGGACGGCCACTCCTTGGGAGAGAAGCAACAGTGCCAAACTCTCTCCATTTGTAGACAACTTTTCTGACTGTCGATTGATGAACATCCAGACTTTTAGAGATGGTTTTGTATCCTTTCCCAGCTTTATACAAATCAACAATTCTTGATGGCGGGTCTTCAGACAGCTTTTTTGAGCGAGCCATGGTGCACATCAGACAATGCTTGTCATCAAGACAATTTTTACCAGGTGTGTTTTATAGTGGGCAGGGCAGCTTTAAGCCACTCATCAGTGATTGGGCACACACCTGACTTAAATTGTTTGGTAAAAATTGGTTTGAATTGCTCTTTAAGTCTCCTTAGGCAGAGGGTTCAGTTACTTATTCCTCCCCCTTCTGTCATTGTTTGCATGCTATCCTCATTAAAATATGAAAACCTATAAATGTTTGGGTGGTTTTAGTTAAAGCAGACACTGTTTTTTCATCTGCGTGATTTTGACAAAGATCAGATCACATTTGATGGTGATTTTATGCAGAAATGTGAGAAATTCCAAAAGGTTCCGATACTTTTTCATACCACTGCATTCTATAGACAGTGTTACTCATTAATACAGTAATAATGCAGTAAAATGTAGTAATCTTATTTTCCTTTCGGCGTTTTCCTTTTTTTTTCAGGGGTCACCACAGCGAATCATTTGATTCGCATGTTTGATTTGGCATAGGTTTTTACGATTACGTAAAAACTTTTTAATTTTGTACTGTGATAATATTTATGAATAAATAAAGTGCTGAGGCTCCTTACCAGAAGCTAGAGAAGATGCAGGGCATTTGAGTGACATCATAGGGCTTAAATAATTATTAAAAACACACGAAAAAAAAATTACATTACAATTCAGGCAGTCACGTTGATGACGTGTGCGAAGGAGGGAAAAAAAAGAGGTGTACACATCATCTGCAACCAATCAGCAGGAGGGAGAAACAAAACCTCTCAGCCATTGGCTAAACTTGAATCACGTGCCAGTAACTTCTAGGTTTGCTGCTAATCCTTGAGTATGTGGCCGCGAGCGCTGAACCGTGAATGGGTAAAGGCCTACTGTACTAGCTTACCTGGGGGTTGAACTCATGAACTCCAGCTAACAGAGTTTACGCTTTTCTGTGGAGCCATTTTGGCACTTTTATTTACATTTCCATATTCATTTACATGGCATATAAACATAGAAATATGCCACAAATAATATACACCAAATACTATCCAGAAATGTAGTGAGTAGCTTTAAGCTTTTAAAACTTGTGAGCAGCTGGAACAAGTAACTTTACTGTGATTTCTGACCGAGGTAAAAACTGACACAGGATCCGAGCGCACAGTTGGAACTGGAATGCGGCAAAACTCCGAAACCTACACTCTGCTTCAATTTGTTTTATAACTGTTCAAAGTTTAAAAAAAAATAATTCCTACCAAAGCCTGTAAGATTTTTTTTTTATTGGATGTGTGCTTCATATTCCAGGTGCCGTGATTGTGTCCACGCCACAGGACATCGCTTTGTTAGACGCACGCAGAGGTGCTGAGATGTTCCGCAAAGTTAATGTGCCGGTGAGACTCCGAAAACATCTGTTCAACGTTTGTAGTAAACATCCGTGGCCATGAATTCCAGATGTTTCTGCATATAGAAAGGGAAAGGCTCAATCAATATGTCTACATTAAAAGGCTGAAGTATGGTTGGGACCAGCTTTTAAATCTTGACGACTAACTTATTGAACTAAAAAAAGTAATGTCATCACAGGCGTCCATGGCATTTAGTGAGAAATATACCTGGACTGAGGACAAGGCTGCGCCGAGATTTAGAGGGCATTTTATTTTCTCAAAAAAAAAAGAAGAAGTAAGGATTACTTTGTAAAAGAGGATAACAGCATCAAGTAAGGATGCCCATGCAACTGATCTGGGAGAAAAGAAATCGCCATATGGCCCCTCCTATGAATGAGCTCACAGATGCTCGTGCGATGGCGATCGCAATAAACGACAAGTATGCCATCCCTACCTCCCATTAGAGCTCTGCCAATTAGCTCCCATGGACGCCTAGTCACAGACTGCTGTGGTATTAAACTTGCGTTATCTGGATTAATAGTCATACACCTTGTCCATGCGCCACCCGGGAGACGGATGCAATCAGTTCCCTTGGGGGATTAGTCCAGTACAGACGCTCCCTGACTTACGTTCATCCGTTTTACGTTTTTTTTCGATTTAAATTAAAAAAAAAGTCAAATTTTGAGTTTAGATGCACCTATGTGTACGCTGAGGTAATGACGCTGCGTCCATTGTTTACAAAGGACAGACTGAACGTGCCCCTCCTTCCCAGTTCAGTTTTATACAGTGGTATGAAAAAGTATCTGAACCTTTTGGAATTTCTCACATTTCTGCATAAAATCACCATCAAATGTGATCTGATCTTTGTCAAAATCACACAGATGAAAAAACAGTGTCTGCTTTAACTAAAACCACCCAAACATTTATAGGTTTTCATATTTTAATGAGGATAGCATGCAAACAATGACAGAAGGGGGAGGAATAAGTAACTGAACCCTCTGCCTAAGGAGACTTAAAGAGCAATTCAAACCAATTTTTACCAAACAATTTAAGTCAGTTGTGTGCCCAATCACTGATGAGTGGCTTAAAGCTGCCCTGCCCGCTATAAAACACACACACCTGGTAAGAATTGTCTTGATGAGAAGCATTGTCTGATGTGCACCATGGCTCGCTCAAAAGAGCTGTCTGAAGACCTGCCATCAAGAATTGTTAATTTGTATAAAGCTGGGACAGGATACAAAACCATCTCTAAAAGTCTGGATGTTCATCAATCAACAGTCAGAGAAGTTGTCTACAAATGGAGAGAGCTTGGCACCGTTGCTTCTCTCCCAAGGAGTGGCTGTCCACCAAAGATGACGCCAAGAGTTCAGCGCAGAATACTCGGAGAGGTAAAAAAAACCCTCGAGTGTCTGCTACAGACTTACAGAAATCACTGGCACAGTCCAATATGTCTGTGCACACATCAACTATATGTAAAACAATGGCCAAGAATGGTGTTCATGGGAGGACTCCAAGGAGGAAGCCACTGCTGTCTAAAAAAAAACATTGTTGCTCGTTTAATGTTTGCAAAAAGGCACTTGGACACTCCACAGAAGTTTTGGCAAAATATTTTGTGGACTGATGAAACCAAAGTTGAATTGTTTGGGAGGAACACACAACGTCATGTGTGGAGGAAAAATGGAAGAGCTTCCCAACATCAACACCTCATCCCCACCATGAAGCATGGTGGAGGGTGCATCATGGTTTGGGGCTGTTTTGCTGCCTCGGGGCCTGGACAACTTGCGATCATTAATGGAAAAATGAATTATCAAGTTTATCAGGATGTTTTGCAGGAAAACCTGAGGCCGTCTGTCAGACAGTTGAAGCTAAAATGAGCATGGATGCTGCAACAAGACAATGATCTAAAACACAGAAGTAAATCCACTTCAGAATGGTTTCAGAAGAACAAAATACACGTTCTGGAGTGGCCAAGTCAAGGTCCAGACTTGAACCCCATTGAGATGCTGTGGTATGACCTCAAGACAGCGATTCATGCCAGACAGCCCAGGAATCTGGCTGAACTACAGCAGTTTTGTAAAAAACAATGGGCCAAGATTAGTCCTGATTGATGTGCCAGACTGATCTGCAGCTACAGGAAGCGTCTGGTTGAAGTTATTGCTGCCAAAGGAGGAGCCACAAAATATTAAATGTGATGGTTCAGTTACTTATTCCTCCCCCTTCTGTCATTGTTTGCATGCTATCCTCATTAAAATATGAAAACCTATAAATGTTTGGGTGGCTTTAGTTAAAGCAGACACAGTTTTTTCATCTGTGTGATTTTGACAAAGATCAGATCACATTTGATGGTGATTTTATGCAGAGATGTGAGAAATTCCAAAAGGTTCAGATACTTTTTCATACCACTGTATGTATGTATGTATGTATGTATGTATGTATGTATGTATATATATATATATATATACACTGTGTGTGTGTGTATATATTATATGAATATATATATAAAAATATATAATCGGTTATATAGCATGTTACCCTTGCGTTAAGACATAGTCTCTGTAATCTTTGTGTTTACACTGTTTTGCGGACTTTTGTAGCCCTAAGCAAATATGGTTGGTCAGAAGCGTTAGCCTACTAACATGGGTGCAAGTCTCATACACAGAGATGAATTAACTATCTGCTCGGATTGGCACAATCTACCATGCATACTCAGTTAAGCGAAGAGAGTAGTAAAATGAATGAAAACCCAAATCCAGAAAAGAAAGAGAACTCTCCACTCTGCTGGTGATTCACATCAGTGCAGGCTGAGTACTAAATGAGTTCAATGGCGCCCTTGCTCACTTGAAAGACCGGAAGTCCTTATAACCAGCTTTGTTTCAAGCACAAAGCAAGTAAACTACTTTCGTTATTGAGCGCCTCACATATTGTAAGTGTTGATTGGCTGTTTTAAGCTTCATTTAAAGTGAGTCGGCTCAGCTTCATGTAATGTGACTCAGCTCAGCTTCATGTAACGTGACCATCTGTCGACCATCGGAACCATTTACAAACAGAAAGATTGCATCATAGAGAATGTTAAAGGTTATATTTGATACTCTATTTGATATCTGATGAGTGAATTTGATTAAAATTTATCAATTTGAAATTATTTTGCTTGAATTTAATTTATTTGAAATTAATGTTGATATTATTTGATACATTTAATATTATTTTACAATGTTATAAGATAAGATACAGCTTTATTAATCTCACAATGGAGAAATTCACTGTTACAGGCTCTTGAGGTACCATCAGTAGGGGGTGCAAAAATAGATACAAGTACAAACATACACACATACATATATATTATATAAGTAAATAAATAAATAGATACATAAATAGTATAAATTACTAAACAATAAAAGAAAAGAATGGAGCAACTTTATAGATAATAAATAAATAATAATTAATTTAGGGGTGTTTTATGAGATACGGTAATGGTATTTATGGATGTATAGTATAGTATGAGCGTCATATGTCACTGTAACAACTTACATTCACTTTCAACTTGCGTTCGGCCGTCCGGAACCAATTAAAAACGTAAGTCGGGGAGTGTCTGTATAGCAAAATAAAATAAATAAATATTGCATCCGTACTATTTCATCAATGCCTTGATAGATTTTAGGAATCTTCTCTCATGTTATAGTATGTAAAACTTTGGTATATGTAAATACCATCCAATATTTTCCTCAGAACATTAAAAAAGGGTATATTTTATGAGGTATGTGTTTATTTTCAGCTTTCATGTAATTAATTTGGTTGATGTCACTAAATGAATAACACAAATACCAGTCAAACTCTTTTATTGTTCTGTTATTATTCATGGTTTCCACCTCTATGGTAATAAGCACTTACCGTTACACACCGCTGGTAACATTTTAATAAGCGCCCACTCACTCCAATTTTTTAAGCTCCCTGGGCGCTTATCACGTCAAATACTATATATATATATATATATATATATATATATATATATATATATATATATATATATACACACATACATACATACAAACTCTGCCCTCTACGAAATTAATCCGTTCCAGAGCCGTTTTCGTAAGTAGAGGTGCATTTTATATGTAAAACGTGTGATTCGTTCCAAGGCTCCCAAGACTACCCCATAAACCCTTTTAAAAATGATAAGGGTACACCAATTTTGGATGACATATGTGTTAAAAGTAAAAGAAAATTATTTATTAAACCATTTAAATGTTTTATGAACATATTAAACCATTTTATTAACATTTATTAATTAAACCATTATTAAACATTTATTAACGCACATACACACACAAGACAATGTCTCTCTCTATCTCGGTCTCTCTCTGTCGCTCTCTCTCTCTCTCTCTCTCTCTCTCTCTCTCACACACACACACACACACACACAAACAACACACATTTGTGGCGTGCTCCGCTGAATGCGGGCTCTGCCCACACGCAGGACGCCGGAGCATTTTAAGACGGGGAATTCAAAGCGGACTCCCTGCTTGACAGATCGGAGGTCAGGACTCAACTTTAACTTATTTCCTTGAGAGATCGGCGGTCCGGATGAGCTGTGTTTTGCTTACATTTGGCGGAGCGCAACACATTTATCAAACATTTACCGAATTAAACAACTTAAAAAAGAACAATAAGCTATAGTGTGCTCTCTCGAAAGAGAGTTAAAAGAACGCCTCCTTTCATCTCTGACTGACTCTGTACGCAGTCTCTCTCTCTCTCTCTCTCACTCCCCCCCCTCTCGTTCTCTCTGACACACACACATACACTGTCTCTCTCTCTCTCTCTCTCTCTCTCTCTCTCTCTCTCTCACACACACACAGACACACAAAACTCTTTCTGGTGTGTTTGGCCGAATACGGGCTCCGCCCACACGCAACGCCCAGCCGACGGACCAATTCTATTTAAATGTTTAAATGGACGGGATGTTGTATTTAAAATGGAATTACAGTACCTGTTTGAAAGATCAGAGGTCCTGAGTCAATATTAACTTGCTTCCTTGCGAGATCGGAGGTCTTGTCCAACGGAGCACTCTGTTTTCATCTCCTTCTGCTAATCACCTCAGTCACTGTATTTCCGCTTTAAGGTCTCCTTCTGCTTCAGTATCGACCTGATTGTAGAGGGGTTTCGGCTATAACGAAATATAATGCATGATCAATCTCAAAAAAAGCCAACAGTCCTGTTCCACTCTCCACACGTGTGACAAACAGGAAGTATGGGTACAGGTCAGCTCCCTCCTGGCCAATGGGAGGCCAGTAGGGCGGAATGTTGGGAGACAGCCAATGAGAGAGCAACTCTCGCATTGTTTGAATTTTGAATGGCGCGTTTGAAATTTTGAATGGTGCATTTGGCGCTTTTCGTAAAAAGAGGACGAAAATTTAGGAAAATGATTTTCGTAACCTGGATTTTTCGTACTCGGAGGATTTCGTAAAAAGAGGACGAAAATTTAGAAAAATGTTTTTCATAACCTGGATTCTCTCTCTCTCTCTCTTTGTGTGTGTGTGTATGTATATATATATATATATATATATATATATATATATAATATTGTGTGTGTGTGCGCGCGCACGCACGCACGTGTATATCATCTGTTCGGCTTTTTACACCTGAGTCTAGTGGCTCATCAGGCCAGTGCTTATTCCTTGTTTCTGTAGCATGAAGCTACCAGTATGGGACGCTCCTCCTGGATGGGCCGCAAGTCCATCGTAGGTTACCTTCATTTATACTGCTGGGGGAACAGAGGCAAACTTGTGGTTAAGACCTTACCCAGGGGTCTTAGCACAGTGGTGGTCTAACTGGGATTTGGACACAAAACTTGTTGATCATGAGCCCAGCAGCCTAACCACTACGCCACAGGCCCCACCTAAATAAATATATATATATATATATATATATATATATATATATATATATATATATATATATATATATATATATATATAAATAATAAAACATTTTTCCCCATTCCATGGAACTGGCTGATTGGTACGAATAAAAAAAAAGATCCAGAATGCTGTATATTTAACGGCCTGCTTTTAGTATATTTTATATTTTAAATAATTGCTGTATATTTAACGGCCTGCTGTTAAATTCTGCCCAGAAACATAAATAAAACTTTATTGAGTTTTTTATTGTTTATTTTTATTTTAACCATGACGGAAGCGGGTCAGGTGATCTCAGCACTACCAAGTGCTGTGTAATTAACAGTGTCTTTTAAACCCATTCTAATTTTAGCAGATACCACACAGAAATGAAGTAAACCAACTTCATAACTCAATAATTCAATTGGTGAACCACTTAATCTTAATTAAAGTCGCAGGGAGGCTGGAGCTCACTCTGGGCGAGATCAGAGTACACCCAAACAGCTGGCCAGGTCATCACAAGGCGGAAACACGTTGACGGCTATGCAGCCTAATCTTGATGAAAGTCAGAAATGTTTTTTTTTATATGAACCTCACAGACAGTGAGATACATGGCCGGCCTTTTATAACCCAGTTAGCTCCACTGGGGGCAGCAGTGACAAGCTGGTGATAGTGGAGATTGAACCCCCAACTTTGGGATCAGTGATCCATCACCTTACGACCAGGCCACCACTTTGTAACTGTGTTTACATGTTTATTTCTTTATATGCTTTAGTATATACTTTACATCAGTAAAAGTGGCTTTTTATGGTTTAATTTTTTATTATTAATAAAATCATAGTGGGCGGTAGTGTTTCAGTGGTTAGTATGTCCGCCTCTCAACAAGAAGGTCTTGGTTCGCTTCCTAGGCTCAGGGTGTTTTTGTGAGTGGAATTTGCATTTTCTCCCAGTACTTGAGTGGATTTCCTCCAGGTACTCCGACTTCCTCCCATATTCCAAAAATATGTACAGTAGGCTAACCAGCTGCTCCAAAACACCCCTAAGTGCGAGTGTGAATGGTTGCATGTGTGTTTGCCCTGCAATGGCCTGGCGAGCTGTTCAGGGTGTACCCTGCCTTCATCCAGAGTGCTATGATGGGCACAAACGGGATCCAGCGTGATCTGGCTCAAATTAAGTCCTGTCTAAAGCATTGATTTCTCCACGACCAGAATCTTCCTATGTTCAGCAGGATTTAAGGAAAGATGGCTGGAAAAGTGATATTTATCATGTAATTACTTTAATAACTTTGTGGAAACATTTCATCATGCATGTACCTGTACAAAAGAGGGCATTTAGGTAATTTTCCAAGGTTCCTATGACCACAATAAAGGGAAAAGGCCAAAAGGAAGTCTCCCTATGACCATAAACATTGCTATAACGTTTATGTACATTTCATAAATTCCCTGGTTTATTGGGACAGTGTTTATTTCTGTTAAATGTGCTATAGATCAGCAATGTAAATTATTTCACAGGAAAGATGTTCTACTATGAGTGAACCATTCACTTATTATATTCTAACTTTGTAAATTAAAAAAAAAAGCTTGCTTTATTTTTGCTTTTGCTTTTTTCGTAGGTCCTGGGAATGGTTCAAAACATGAGTGTTTTCCGGTGTCCTCAGTGCAATCACCAGACACACATCTTTGGCTCTGATGGAGCAAAAGATTTGGCAGATACCCTTGGAGTAGGGGTTCTTGGTAAGATTTGGTTACCATATGAATCTGTAATTCACAATTCTACATGAACAGTCTCCAAAATGGAACGTCAAACGACATATTCTGTCTGTGGTTTGTCAGTTATAAAAAGTCCTATAGTAATAAAAGTCGAATTGGTGCATAATTGTTTTACATGTGAACTAAAACAAGAAACTCAATTAGATTTTATGGGTTATTTTAAAAACAATGAATCAGGATGGACACACGCACATCCACCCCATAGCGTCCTGGGCTTGTATGGAGTTTGTAAGTTCTACCCATGATTGCGTGGGTTTCCTCTGGGTCTTCTGATTTCCTCCCACAGTACAAAAACATGCATGTTAGGCTTATTGGCTGTTCCAAATTACCCCTAGATGTGAATATGGATGGTTGCGTGTGTTTCCCCATGATGAGTTGGCGGGTCTGTTCTAAGTGTACCCCACTTTTACAAAGTGTTGGCTGGGCTGGGCTGGGCTCCAGCCTTTCTGTAACCCTTATAAAAATATTAATCATTTTGCCAAATGAGTGAGTGAAAGTGATCACTATTTCTAGAATTTACTCCATTTAACTCTCCTGAGTTTGGGAAACTTAAAAATGAAAAGTAACAGGTTCAATTCATTTAATGATCGGCTCTTGGAGTAGATGGCTTGCACAAGGCTGAACAAAGACCTCAGAATTTTAAACATTGTCAAATGTAAACAAACTAAACTGAATAAAATATTAAACAAGAGCACTCAATGTTCAAAATCGCATTCCTGAGTTAATACCCATTTAATTCAATTCATTTTTTTATATTAAATTCAAATATCAATTCCAGTTTGATCAGTAAAATAAATTTGGTAAACAAATTTAACTTCTATATTAGAAGCAATGGTCACTGATATGAGAAGTCCAAACAGTAGTCTCACATCAGAATTCAGAACAGAAGGGTCAGGATTACTGGTATGTCAGAAATAGCATGTGTACCTCAACAAAAACACACTCAGAAACATTGAAAGAGATGCTTATTAGCGGTTATGTATAAGATAGGCGATTGACAAATGAATGCAGAGATCAGGCAGTGAAAGTAAAAGATATTGAAAAGTAAGCCCAGGCTCGGAGACCTCTCGGTAAAAACATCTGTTGGGGTAAGCAATGCTAAAATCTATATAGATCAAGCTGAAGAGAAAGTAGTAAAATAGAATATGCTGCTCTTATATTTCCTGTATGAGATTTTGGTTGTATGTTTTATTTGAATCAACAACAGGTGACATTCCACTTCATCTGAACATCAGAGAGACCTCAGACAAGGGTCAGCCCGTGGTTGTGTCCTCTCCAGACAGTCCAGAGGTGAGTATGTGAGGATAAAATTATATACATTGAAACTGTTTTTCATAAATATCATCTCCGCTAAAATAGAGGTTATGTTTTAGGAGAAAACATTCATTGATATAATACGGCAGGCCACTGTTTAGATATTCCATAGTTGTTATCTTAAACACATAATTATATAAGGTTTACTTATTTTCTGGAGCCATAAGATTTCACTTTACTGGAACTAAATGTAAGGGGAAGGGTTTTTAATTGTGGAGAACCAGAGGTGACCGTCAGTAGAGTATCAGAAAGCTGATACCTAATCGGCCATCAGGTCCCATAATAAGGATAAACCAGACTAAAAAACAAAACAAGGAACAACAAGCCTATGAGGGCGAATAAGACTCAAAGGGAGTGCAGCTTTGAACCAGCAAAGAATAAATAATGGCCAAAACCAAAAAAGGAAGATTTAAGCCAGAGAAAAGTGCCAAAAACTAAACAAAAAGCTGCTCAAAGGAAGCTCGATGTGGGCAAACCAAACCAGGAACAACGGCACAGCAATACTAACTGAAATTAGACTCCGAGATCTGAATTAAAGTGTAGGCTCTGAATAGTGGTGGCAACAAAGAAAGGGGAAGCCTCGCTAGATATGAGAAAGACCAGAAGGCTCTTCTCGGAGAAACCCAAACAAGGAAAGAGAGACCCTGCGTAAGAACTAGGAAGTGAAAACAAGAAAAAAAGGCAGTAAATGGCTGCAGAATTCCTGATCTCTTCTATCAGTTTCTACTATACCAATATTACCAGGTTATAGCACAAGGTTGCAAAGTTCGACTGGGAGGAAGTCAGGGCTTAAATAGAGGCCTGTCCGTAGAGAGAGGTAAAGAGTGCTCCAAAATCTGCTCCCATTCCAGCAGGCGGATTGCCAACTAGTGGCTCTAACAACGAACTACTTCCAGAACCATGAAACTAAGACGTCAGAGACATGGGGCTGAAGTAGAAAAACTGGCCAAAGAACAACAAGGCTGAAGTAGAACAACTTGGGTGTCCTGCATAGAACCCTGACCTCAACCCAACTGAAGCTTTCACTGAACTGGAACACAGAATGCACCTTAGGCCTCTTCGGCCTCCTCATCCGTATATGACCTCATAAATCATCTTGTGGCTGAATGTACTAATCTCTACAGCTACCTTCTAAAATCTAGTGCAAAGCCTTCTTAGAAGAGTGAAGGTTGTTATAACAGGAAAGGGGAGAGTAAATCTGGAAAGGGATTTTCAAAAATACATCCCTGTGATGGTCACATGTCCAGAAATGTTTGACAAGGTAGTGCATATACAGTAATCATTCATACTTAAGAATTATTTAGAAAATGTGATCAATTCAATACAAAGACATCCACTGTTAGTTGTTAACTGTTAACTCTTAATGCTGATGTGTTCTATGCGAGTGATTTTGGTTTAAAATTTCAAACTTGATTTAATACCTTCTTTCCTGAGTATTTAAATCCTAAAATTACTCCAGAACTGGTTCAAATCCCAGGCTCAAACTCTTCTATGTAGAGTTTGCATGTTGTCCGGGTGCTTCCTTCGGGTTTCTCCAACAGTATAATAACGTTGACATTAGCTAGGATGACAATTTTCCGAGGATCCGCGGAATTCTGCAGTTTTTATGTCAAATCGGTCATTTCTGTGAATCGTCTAAATTCGAGGAGAAAATTTTAGGGGGGGGGGGGGGGTATAGGGGCGCTTCTGGCAAGTTCACTTGCTTGTGCTCGAGACAAAGCGCGGCTTTGTACGCCTCACATATTGTACATTTTTTGCACACCTCACATATTGTAAGCCACTCGTTGATTGGCTGTTTTAAGCTTAATATAAAGTGACTCGGCTCAACTTAATGTAAAGTGTCTCCGCTCAATGCAAATGCAATTGTGTTGTGTTTAAAATGGTGTGAATTTTAACGAATGAAGAGGAATCCCATGTGTCAGAAATAGATAAAGATGTTAAGAATAAATTTAAGTGGGAATGGTAGAAAAGATTGTGAAATTTGAGGTGAAAATCGGCAAACAGACTCAAAACGTATCAGAACCTTTTGGTGAGTTTCATAAAGAAATCTGACATTGCCGGCAAGGCCTTGTGTGTTTATTGCAACGACTTGATCAGTTATGGATCTCGCAGATGTATTGCACTTATGGCCGACAGACAAGGGCACTCGGAGGTAATTACTAAATATTTATTTCGTTTAGGTTACGTGAAGTCCCATTGAAATGTAACTCCATAAGAGTAATCTGCATTGGTAAAATCATTGTGTGATAAACTTACTCGCATTGTTGATGATAACAGTTTAATATGTATGGGAATTTTATTTTCATTTTATTCCATTTTTTTTTTTTAATTTGCAGCCAAACGTAAGTAATTCATGTTCAGTTTGAAAATACTCAATACATTGGTGATGGTTGTCATATAAATTAATACACTGTCGTTGTTATTTACCTGAGTAGTATCTCAACATTAATTAGTAACTATAAATTTATGAAACATTTTCAACTAACTGTCCCAGCCTGCTAAAGTGGTTTACAGGAAATATTTGTGTATTTTTTTTTCATCTTTCATTTATACAACACAAAACATAGAGCCATGGTTGCCCTATTTCTCAATTCTGTGATTCTATTATATTGCAAATGCAGTCGGCCCCCTACTTACGAAATTAATCTGTTCCAGAGCCTTTTTCATAACATTTACTGAATTAAACAACTTAAACAACTAAACTAAAAGCTAAAGAGTTAAGCGTCTTTTCATCTCTGACTGACTCTGTAGGCAGTCTCTCTCTCTCACACACACACACACACACACACACACACACACACACACACACACACACACACACACACACTCGCTCTCTCTCAGATACACATACATACACACACACACACACACACACACACACACACACACACACATGGTGTGTTTTGCCGAATGCGGGCTCTGCCCACACGCAACGCGCAGCTGATGGAACAATTCTATTTAAATGTTTAAATGGACGGGATATTGTATTTAATGCAGAATTACAGTACCTGTTTGAAAGATCAGAGCTCCTGATTCAATATTAACTTGCTTCTTTGCGAGATCGGAGGTCTTGTTTCACAGAGCACTCTGCTCATGCTTCAATATCATTCTGAAATAATCGCCTCCATCACTGTATTTCCGCCTTAAGGTCTCTTTCTGCTTCAATATTGTCCCTATTGTAGAGGGGTTTCGGCGATAACGAAATACTGTATAACGCTGCAATGATCTCAAAACAAGCAACAGTCCTGTTCAACTCTCCTTCACACGTGTGACAAAAAAGTATTATGGGTGCAGTACTATGGAGATCCAGCTCCCTCCTGGCCAATGGGAGGCCAATGAGAGGCCAGTGGGGCGGGATGTTGGGAGACAGCCAATGAGAGAGCAACTCACGTATCGTGTGAAATTTTGATTGGCGCGTTTGAATTTTGAATGGCGCGTTTAGCGCTTTTCGTAAGAGGAGGTTGTTTTCGTATAGAGTATGCCCTTGACTATTCACGGTTTTGCTCCCACGGTTTGAGTATTCGCTGACTACCTAGCAACCGGCACGTGATTCAAATTCAACCAATGGCTGTCCTCCTTTCTCCTGATTGATTGAGCTGATGTCCTGCCCCCTTTTCTACATTCACGCACAAGTTGTCAATGAGCCTCTTTTTTTGTGTTTTAATTACCAGTTAAGCTCTATACCACTCAAACGCTATGCGTCTTCTCTGGCTAAGCGATAGAAAACGCCGGATGTCTCTTCTGAAGAAATAAGACTTTCTCCTGAGAAACGATGGTTTTCTCTGAACTGTTGTATTAAAATCTTTTTCAATTATTATTCCAGTACAGTACCTAAGTTCATGTTTATGCGTGAGATTTTATGTTCTGCAGCATGTTTAACAAACGATACCAAAAAGATAAACTTTATTTCAGTACTCTTCATGTCCTTTTACAGTGAAGTTGGAGTGACATCTTGGAGTGACGTCTCCAAGATGGTGCTGCCCAGAGGGCGACGTCACGGAGTTCTCAAAGTCAAATTGTTTCTTTGTTTGTTTTAATTTGTTTTATTTGTTTTGTTTGTTCATGTTTTGCACTATGCTCATCTACGACCGGTCGACTCTACTACAGCTATAAGATCGGAGAATCTTCGGGCGTGTATAATTAAGCAGAGCTAATATGCTATTAGCAGAGCTAACATGCTATGGTAGGCAGCTCAATGCGAGCCGCATCCCAGCTAGCAATAAGCCCAGGGGTGAAGGGGCCAAACGACGACTCCGGCGCTTGGGATTGCAGGGGATGAAGGCCGTATAGCCGGCTGGTATAATCGCCTTATCAGGTGTACTCTCCTCGAGCCATGTTTCACAGAAACACAGTCCCTTAGATCCCTCTGCCCTGCAATCTGAGCATGAAGCTCATCCATTTTGTTTCGCAGGGACTGAACATTTTCAAGCAGAATGGCCGGAAGTGCTAACCAAGCCTCTGAGAAATCCGCCTGGGGTGGTTAGCATGGAGCTCCCATAGCATAGCAGCTCACGATAGAAGTTCTCAGAGTCAAATTGTTTCTTTGTTCATTTTAATTTGTTTTATTTGTTGTTTTGTTTGTTAATGTCTTGCTCTATGCTCGTCTACGACCAGTCGACTCTACTACAGCTATAAGATCGGAGTATCTTCGGGCGTGTATAACTAAGCATGCTCAACTGGGCTTGTTAGCCGGGATGCGGCTAGCAGAGCTAATATGCTATTAGCAGAGCTCTAAGTCAGGCTTATCGGGTGTACTCTCCTCGAGCCATGTTTCACAGAAACACAGTCCTGTAGATCTCTCTTCGCTGCAATCTGAGCATGAAGCTCGTCCATCTTGTTTCGCAGGGACTGAACATTTTCAAGTAGTATGGCCAGAAGTGCTAACCAAGCCTCTGAGAACTCCGCCTGGCCTTAGCCGGTAACCGCTAGCATTGAGCTACCATAGCATATAAGCTCAAGATAGAAGTTGTTGCGTGCTTATATAGCTGTAGTAGGGTTGACCGATCATAGACGAGCATAGTGCAAACCATGAACAAACAAATAATACAAATTAAAACTAACAAAGAAACAATTTGACTCTGAGAACTCCACGACGTTGCCCTCTAGGCAGCGCCATCTTGAAGACATCACTCCAAGTTCAATGTAAAAGGACATGAAGCGTAATAAAGTTTATCCTTTTGGTATCATTTGTTAAACATGCTACAGAACATAAAATCTCATGCACAAACATTCTCAGAATTAATTTAGGTACTGTACTGGAATAATAATTGAAAAAGACTTTAAAACGAGTGCTTTACAACAGTATATGCTGTATAATGTTTATATTTTATCATCAATAAAAATAAGAGTAAAAATTGAAAAGTTTTTCTTAATCATTACTATATTTTACTACATTAATACTGTATTAATGAGTAAGACTGTCTATAGAATGTGTTTAAGAAGCATATTTTAATGCATGTAATAGATATATAGTATTTTACTTCCGGCTGCTCATTCGCGCATGTGACGTGTTACATTGGGTTTTACTTCCGGGTACAGAACTCGCGGATTATCTTGATTCGCGGGAAGGCTCGGAACCGAACCCCTGCGAATGTCGAGGGCCTACTGTACAGGGGAAGAAAACTTAGGAAAATGTTTTTCGTAACCCGGGGTTTCGTGAGTGGGGGGCCGACTGTACATATATGTTTACAAATAAAATTATATTCCAATTAGTCTATGCTAGATGATATGTTGACCAACTGTAGATAGCAAACATGCTCCGCACTGGAGGCTCCCCCGTAAAGTGCAGCTAAAAATATATTTTGCTGTTGTCAGCCCTAAACTAGGCTGATTGACGGTTCCAAATTGACTCTGTGTGTATGTAAGTGTGAGTGGTTGGTTGTGTTGGTTTGTGAACTGTTCAGGATGAACTAAGTGTTGGTTGAGGTAGGTGATCATCACCATTTTTAGTGTTAATGTTGGGATTGGTTACGACACAAACTTATCAGTTTTCATTATAATCTCATATCCAATAAGGCCTCTGTGGGCTGAGGGGTTTTGCCTGCTTTGTTGGACCTTTTTGACAAAATTGACATTCATTCATCATTTTCTGAACCATTTAATCCTAATTAGGGTCGCGGGGAGGCTGGAGCCCATCTAAACCGACTCCAGGTGAAGGTTGGGTATACCCTGGACAGCTTGGAGGCCATCGCAGGGTCATTGGGTAGAATGGGTCATTTTAATAATAGTTTTCAAAAAAACACTTCATTTTACTAATGTGGCCTTGCACAGGGTTATTTTGGCTCCCAGTATCACCAATGAAGTTTAAAAAAACTGAACTGAAAGCAATTCTAAAAACCATATGAAACTGACAAAAATTGATCATGTTTTTTATCGACTACATAATGACAAGAATTTATAAAGTAAAAATAGTTTGTCAGTGACTACATTTAAATGGGACAAATAAACACTATACAGACGCTCCCCAACTTACGTTTTAGTTTGGTTCCGGACGGCTGAATGTAAGGTGAAAACAAAAAAAACGTAAGTTGTTACTGTATGTTACAATGACGTATGACGTTCATACTGTACTATACATACATAAATACCATTACCGTATCTCATAAAACACCCCTAAATCAATTATTATGAACATAACATTGTAAAATAATATCAGATATATCAAATAATATCAACATTAATTTCAAATAAATTAAATTCAAGCAAAATAATTTAAAATAGATAAATTTTAATCAAATTCACTCATCAAATATCACCATTAACATTCTCTATGATGCGATCTTTCTGCTTGTAAATGGTTCCGATGGTTGACGGTGCCATTTGGAAGAAACGTGCAACATTCACGGGTTTTTCACCAGCATCAATTTTCTTGATAATAGCCATCTTCGTTTCTAACGAGATGGCTTGCTGCTTTTTCTGATTACCACTATCACTAGTAGGCTTACGCTTCTGACCAATCATATTTGCTTAGGGTTACAAAAGTCCGCAAAGCAGTGTAAACACAAAGATCCTAGGTACGTCACGTACTACAGAGAGCACGCTAAACTCAAAATTTGACAATTTTTTTTTTAAATCGAAAAATACGTAAAACGAATGAATGTAAATCGGGGAGCGTCTGTACAGGGATCCCTCACTTTCCACGGTTAATTAGGACTGAGATCCCCACACGACCATCGAAATCCGCGAAGTAGGACCACCCCCCACCCCCCCGACTGACGTATATGTACGTGTGTATATAATATCAATAAATACATATTCAATGCTATAAATGCTTATAATAACAAACATTTTTAAAAATGCATAAGATGTAAATAAAATATAAATACACACACACATACAGACGCATGCGCACACATGCAGATGAGCACCTCACAATAATGTAACTAGTTTTGATGGGAGATTTTGGGTTGGCTTTTTTTTGTATTTGTTTAGAGTTGTTTTTTTTTGGATAATTGGCCTTGTTAATGTGGAATTTTCCTTAAACCCCCCCCCCCCCCCCAATTCTTCCTTAATTTCCTTATTTTTTAATTTGATGAATATTTTTAAAAATAAACAAAAAAACATGATGCACTGAAGCTGCATGAATTGAAGCATGAAGTAGCGAGGGATCCCTGTACTGTTACTACACAAAGAATAAAAAAGCGAATTAAATGAGATCTTTCTAGTTTCTTTTTACATATAAGAATGATGAATGCAGGCCAGCTGAGATCTATCGAGCACATTATTTATGGGGCGTCTTTTTTTTTTTTTCTTGGAATGGGGATGTTATCAGTTCTTTTTAGGTATTATGTATACCTTTCTCTCTGCAATAGCAGCATCTAGTAGAACTGTTGTTGTGTGAAGGTGTTAAACTGCACAATGTGATATGGCTGTATGAGGCGTTGGCTTTTCAGATAGATGATAGAATGCTGTGAGGGCAGTACAGTAGCATAATGGGTAAGCTTGTTCGCCTCACAGCATGAAGGTCCAGGGTTCTAGTCTCGGGCTTGGGTGTTTCTGTGTGGAGTCTACATGTTCTCCTCAAACTGTGGGGTTTCCTCCTACAGTCCAAAGACATGAACATTGGGCTAATTGGCTGTCCCTAAATTGACCCTAGGCATATGTGTGAATTATTTGGTGTACTAGCCTGTTCAGGGTGTTCTCTACCTTCCGGTATCAGCTGTGACAGTCGAGCCTCCACACAACATTAATAGTAGGATTAAGCAGTTTTGTCTTGCTAAAATCTATTAGAAATTTTAAACTGAATGTTCATTTACAGGAACATAATAACAGGAAGATCAGTAATATCCCTACATGCATTAACCCAAATGTATTAACTTGGTTGATTGTCTTTCATTGTTGATTTCACTTGTGTTCACATTCTTTTTCTGCTGGATTACATGCAGGCTCAAGCATACAGAAGAGTCGCCTCAGCGGTGGTGCGTCGCCTCACGGAGGAGGCCAGCTGACTGACTTCAGCGATGCTACATTATCTTATTAATTACGCACTAGTACTGGGAATTCCCAATAAACATTTCATTCATAAACATGGCTCAACTTGTTTAATGGACCAACCAGTAGATAACATTTCAAGAGCACGTGTTTCTTTTTTTTTTTCCCTCCCTGTGAATGTGTTTATGGTGTTTCTATTTCATATGAGCAACAAAAATATTTTTATAGCTCATTTAATCATTAAAACTGCTTCACTATTTTAAGTGTATGGGGAAAAGTTAAGATTCCATTTTGAAAAGCTCACTTTGGGGAAATAAGTTGCTTAATTTCCTTCATATATTTAAGAACGTTTGGCAGTCCTGGCACAGCAGGGATGAAGGTGTGTATTTCAGGCGAGAAAAAAAAAAGTGAAGCTGATAATGGCATACAGTGGACAAAAATTATGGGTCGCAACTGAGGCGTCATATGATGTACAGTGTGATGGTCTTGCCCTCCTCGGTTTTCTTCACTAATTTTAATCGTATCTAATTCTCACCCCTCAAACGTTGCCTCCCTCTCACAGACAACCACCACTAACCAGGCAGGGGCGTAAGCATGCACATGGCCAAATGTTGGCTGGGATGAGCGTTGTTCTCCCCTAGTATTATGAAGTGGTTTGAACAGTGAGCGAGTACAATACAGTTACTTTTAAAACATTTACAGTACAGTAGGCCCTCGATATTTGCAGGGGTTCGGTTCCAGCACCTCCCGCGAATGAAGATAATCTGCGAGTTCTGTACCCGGAAGTAAAACCCCATGTATCACGTTACGTACACGAATCAGCAGCCGGAAGTAAAATACTATGTATCTATTACATGTGCTAAAATATGCTTCTTAAACACATTCTATAGACAGTCTTACTCATTAATACAGTATTAATGTAGTAAAATGTAGTAATGATTAAGAAAAACTTAATTTTTTACTGTGATATTTATTGATAATGAAATGTAAACATTATACAGCATACAAGTAAAAACACCTTTAAATGCATTCTCTTTGAAACATACAGCACTGTAGTTTCCAAAATGCCCACTAGAGGAAAGTATTGCATTAGGCATGAGATGACTGAATTCAGGTATTAACTGCATTGAGTCTGAGCAGTTCAGCCACGCCCCTCAGCCAGAGTGAGTAGAAAACAGAGTTTTAGAGTGAGAGAGTTAGAGAGTGTTACAAACCAAAGAAGCTTTTTGATGTGATGTGAGTTAATCCTCTGGTGCACAGGTGAGTGTTCTTTTATTTATTGGGAGTAAATGAGAATAGTGAATTCAGGTGTGAGCCACTGAGCAGGTCATCCATGCCCCTCAGCCGAAGTGGAGAGTAAAAAGTCAGAGGCACAGCACCAAAATCAAAGTCCCCCCAAACACAGACCATAACAAAAAGGACATACAAGAACAAGAAATGTAATAATTGGACAAACAAAACAAAATGAGAAACATGCTACACCACAGTACACAAAATCTAACACACAAACAGAATAAACATTACCTTAGGTCATGTACTAGAATAATAATTTAAAAAGACTTTAATAGTGGAATGTTTTACAACAGTTCAGATGATTATTCCTCTTTAGGCACTTCACATGAAACTCGTTTCTTCCAGAGAAAGTCTTATTTGTTTAGAAGAGACATCCAATGTCATTACCTTTTTCTGGTGCTTAGCAGGGGTTTGAGTGACATCATAGAACTTAACTGGTAATTAAAACACACTAAAAAAGTCTCATTGACAACTTGTGTGGGAATGAGGAAAAAGGGGCGTTACATCATCTCAACCAATCAGCAGGAAGGAGGACAGCCATTGGCTGAATTTGAATCACGTGAGAGTTGCCCAGCTATCCACGAATACTCAAACCGTGAGTGCAAAGCCGCGAATAGTCAAGGGCCTACTGTATTTAACAGATATCCTTATCCACAGCGACTTACATTTCTACTTTATCCCACTGTGAGGTTGAGGGTTAAGGTCCTTATGCAAGGGATCACAGTTTTGAACCATTTATTTCTGAATCGGTAATCCAGAGCAACCCGAAACATCGTGTGTTCAAGCCCCACTATCAATTGGCTGTAACTGCTCCCCCCGGGCAACTAACTGGGTTATCAAAGGCTCGCCATGTCTGTCGCTGTCCGTGGACAATGTAAAAGAACCATTGCTGACTTTCGTCAAGAGTAGCTGCATAGTCATCAGTGTATTTCTGCCCTGTGATGGCCTGGCCAGCTGTTCAGGGTGTACTCTGATCTCGCCCTGAGTGAGCTCCACCTTCCCTGTGACTTTAATTGGGTGGTCCAGAACTGAATGCGTAACCCAGAGCCTTTACCCGCTGACCAACCAGCACCCTCAAGCCTGTGTTCCTACTAACTACACAAGATATTGCTAATACTAAAACAAACCTTTTTAAATAATCCCATTTAAAAAAAAAACATACTAAATGGCCTCACAGTGATTCATTTAGACTGCTGGTGATTAAGACTGGAAGTGACATCACTTGTGACTTGGCTTGTACAATACTTCTTATGATCGGCGATGCGGTCTGTGATTCCAGTCCGGTGAGTTTGCATCTCATTTCTCCGATCAGTGTTCCTGGAATAGCCTGAGAATGAATAAACGCTGATTTACAATTTTAAATTGGACTATGTGATGTTTGTTTGGTAAAATGTGTATTCCAGTGAATGCCATAACTTTTGTAAACATAATGGAATTCTGGGAAATTGAGGCGTTCGTGCTACAGTTGTGATGGCGGGAGCATATGAGTTGGACCCAAAGATGCATGAGACCATGTACGAAGATTCAACGACTTTATTTTAGCACAGAAGAAACCAAAATCACTGGGAATAATTCTTAAACAGAAAACTGGTCGAGCACGAAGCAGGATACCAGGAGTCAGAGAGATCATGGGGAACGGAATCACGTTGAAAGGACAATCTTCTGACGACGGAGAGGAGCGCGCCGCTCCTCTTTATGGCTCGCTGATTGCTGAGTGAATTCAGATGCGCTCTCTGGATTTTGCCTGCAGGTAACAGCCACGCCCCTCACCAGCGCCTGCAGTGTATGGGGAGAGAGTGTTAAAACGCCACCAGCAAGCACAGACCATAACAACAGTGCTAATACAGCATCTAGCAGACATGGTGGCAGAGTGATTAGCACTCTTTTTCCTCACAGCAGGAAGGTCCTGAGTTTGAGCCCTTTGGTCAGTGAAGGCAATAGTGAGTGGAGTTTGCATGCTCGCCCCCTTCTTGCATAGGTTTCCTCCAAGTGTTCTGGTTTACATTTACACTTCTGTTCACAGTTCAAAGATCAAAGACATGGACATTAGAGAACTGACTGTGTGGGTTTGCACCTGCGTGTGAATGGGAGTGTTAATGGGTGTTTGTTCTAAAGAATAGGTTTTGCCAGGGGTGTACAATCCTCTCTGGTACATATATTCCAAAAATATATATATTGTTGAAAGCACAAAACTAACTAGGCCATGGGCCAGAATAGACTCATGTGCACCCTCAACAAGTCTATAAATCTGGTATCAATGGAAACCTGAGGAAACCGATGACTTGGTAGACTCTGATCCATTTCTTAAAGTGAACACTGACTTTGAAATAGTACCGGAAGATGATCTGATTGTTTGTGTTGGTCATTCATTTTTCAGAACCGGTTACTCCTAATTAGGGTCACAGGGAGGCTGGCACCCATCTCAGCCGACTCCAGGCGAGGGCAAGTTACACCCTGGACAGCTCACCAGGTCATCGCAGTATGTTGGTCATTTGGACATTATTTCTGTATGTATGTAAGTTGGCCTTGTAAATAAGTCAATGCTTGTGTGTATGAAAAAAAGAAAAACCTTTTTCCATTTTATTTGGACATTCATGAATTGTTGTCCAAATTTAATAAACCGACGATGTCTGTTCAAAAACCGCAAATAAGCATTTTTACTTGTATCCGCCAATAAATACCCCACATGTGAAATGACCACTATCTTTGTCAATATGACAACTTATGAAAGTTGAAAAGGCAGGGGTTTTTTATATAAAAATTAATGTACCTTACATGGATGTCATAAGGCGACGTCTTGATTAGAGTAGGTCAATAAATACTCACTGGCCACAGTGAGTCCCAGGCGTTCCCTGTTCCCAGTTATTTTTGGAGTCTAAACATCCTAAGGCTTCAACTGATACCAAATTTATAGAGTGTAGGGGGGTGTACGTGGACCTATCGTGGCCCATAGCCTAAACCCAATGCATCATGAGTGCAGAATGAGTTGATGGTAAAATAAAAAATACAGCATCCATCTAATAAAAGCAGATCTGACAGATAGACAAGTTAAAAAAATGTAACCCCAACCAATTATTTATGGCCACTCTTCCTGTAATCACAATGCATTTAAGGGTTTTCTTGCATGTACTGCACTTTTAAAATCCCCCTTCAACATTTAAATGGAGTTCGAACCAGAGCATGGACCAGCTCTAACCCTCCATTTCTTCCCTCTGAGCCATACCTTGGGGGTTTGCTTGAGTGCTTATCATTATCCTGTTGAAAGTTTTGCTGCTTATTCATCTCAACTTTCAGACAGATGGCCTCACATTATCTCGAAACACTATTTGAAATGATGCAGAATTCATGTGACTGAATCACTGACGACCCAAAACCATATCATCTCCACCACCATGCTTTACACTTGGTATGAGGTACCCCCCCCCCCACATGTCTACAGTCTGTGCATTACCCAGCATTCCTCCCATTCACCAAACTTACGCCACTTTAAAATGATTTTACCTGCCATGGAGTTTATTTCAGATAATTTAAACATAATTTAATTTTATTAACGATTATTAAATCCTTGCCAGACATAGGCATCCACAGCCTTGTTGGAGCCTGAAATCTTAAAGAGCACTTTAAATCCTGGTATGATTCTATTTTTTTTGTCTGGTTAGTTATAAAAATTTCTGTAAAATGTATATTTTATTTATTTCTGAGAGAATATAATTTCATCAGTAGTACTGTATCAAAGATGGTAAAGCGTTTGCTTGTTCCGATATGTTTAAAAAAAAAACAGTTTAGATAGGATGTACATATCTTCCATAAGACTGTATATCATAGATATCTCACCATGTGGGGTGGGGGGTGTTGGATCTGTATGCACTCATAAATTATACAGGTCACATGCTGTGTTTTATGATCTACTAAGCTTATGTCTGGACTATTTAATGACACTGTTGAGAAAATTCAGGCCTACAGTCGTTTTGTACATTTCTTTTGCTTGGGCTCTAATTTGATATTTAAATTATTCATTCAAGAAATTTTCTCATCTCTGATTGGTGGAAATCCATCAAATAATTTGTGGTACTGTACAAGGATCCCTCGCTACTTCACGCTTCAATTCATGCGGCTTCAGTGTGTGTGTGTGTTTTTTTTTTTTTTTAATGTTCATTGAATTAAAAAATAAAGGAATGCAGCCGTGAGGGGGGGGCACAAACCAGTGTCTCTCCCTCACGCCGGTCCCAAGCCCGGATAAATGCAGAGGGTTGCGTCAGGAAGGGCATCCGGCGTAAAACAAATGCCAAATAAACTATGCGAATCACAAGAAAGAACCACATACCGGATCGGTCGAGGCCCGGGTTAACAACGACCGCCATCAGTGCCGTCAACCAACAGGGTGCTGATGGAAATTGGACTACTGTTGGTCGAAGACATCGAAGAAGGAGAGGTGGGAGGCGTGTCCGTTGCCAGAGAGAGAAGAGGAAAGGCATGAGTCTAGGACTGAAAGTAGGGACTTTGAATGTTAGAACTATGGCAGGAAAAGGTAGAGAGCTGGCTGACATGATGCAGAGGAGGAAGGTGGACATACTGTGTGTTCAGGAGACCAGGTGGAAAGGTCGCAAGGCTAGAAGCATAGGAGCAGGGTTTAAGCTGTTTTATCATGGTGTGGATGGGAAGAGAAATGGAGTCGGAGTCATCTTGAAGGAGGAGTTTGTCAGGAATGTTCTAGAAGTGAAAAGAGTGTCAGACAGAGTGATGAGTCTCAAGTTAGAAATTAAAGGTGTGATGGTCAATGTTGTTAGTGCTTATGCCCCACAGACAGGATGTGAGCGAGAAGAGAAGGAGAGATTCTGGAGTGAGTTAGATGAAGTGATGCAGAGTACTCCCAGAGGTGAAAGAGTGGTCATTGGGGCAGACTTCAATGGACATGTTGGTGCAGGAAACAGAGGGGACAAGGAAGTGATGGGTAGGTTTGGTATCCAGGACAGGAACGCAGAAGGACAGATGTTGGTAGATTTTGCAAAAAGGATGGAAATGGCTGTGGTGAATACTTTCTTCCAGAAGAGAGAGGAGCATAGGGTGACTTATAAAAGTGGAGGTAGGAGCACACAGGTAGACTACATCTTGTGCAGGCGATGTAATTTAAAGGAAGTCAGTGACTGCAAAGTAGTAGCGGGTGAGAGTGTTGCCAAACAGCATAGGATGGTGGTGTGCAGGATGATGCTGATGGTGAGGAAGGTGAAGAAGGCAAAGGCAGAGCAGAAGACAAAGTGGTGGAAGTTGAAAAAGGAAGAGTGTCAAAAAAAACAAGACAAAAAAACCAACCCAACCCCCATCAAAACTACTTACATTTTTATGTGAGGCTCGCATTTAAGTGCGTGCGCTTGCACGTCTGTATGTGTGTGTATATTTATATTTATTTACATATTATGCATTATTTTTTAATGTTTAATTGTTATTATAAGCATTTATAGCGTTGAATATGTATTTATTGATAATATATACATTACGTATATGCTAGTCGGGGGGTGGGGGGGGTGGGGGGGGTGTGTGTGTGATCCTACTCCGCGGAATTTGACAGTCACGGGAGGATCTCAGTCCCAGTTAATCTTGGAAAGTGAGGAATCCCTGTATTGCATTACTTCCATTCCATAATTGAATTATCAGACTGTTATTACACGACTGGCATGTGTAACACAGCCTCATGAATGAATAATAAAATAATCATATAATTCAGATTTGAATTCAGAGAACTAAAGAACTGGAATTCGGGGGTGGTGCTTGAATAACTCGGAGACTCCGTGTGAAGGTGTTGTACACCACGAACCAGTGTATTACAGAAACAATTGACACCTATGGGCAACTTGGACCAAACAATCGGCTGCATGTCTTTGGACTGTGGGAGGAAACCAGTGTACCAGGAGGAGACATGTGGAGAACATGCAAACTCTACAGGGAAATATCTGAAATGTGGAAATTCACCCCAGGACCTTCCTGCTGTTAGACAAACATACAAACCACTCAGCCGTCATTGTGCCCTGCGATATGGTACGATATGGTTTATTCATGTGCATTGAGGAGTTTAAGCAGTACTCCTATAATCTACTCAACAGATCAGCCTGGGGGTGGCGTGGTGGCATTGTGGATAGCTCAGGCATTTCTCTGGTTTCCTCACACAGTCCAAAGACCAGCAAATGACCAGCAAAAGTGTTTTATTGGCTGGTCCAAATTGCCCCTATATATCAGTGTGGCTGTGAGTTGTAGATGTGTTTGACCTGTGATAGTCTGGCGCGGTCTTCAGGGTGCTCCCTGCCTTCGTGCAATGTTGGCTGAGATAGGCTTCAGCCCTTTTGTGACAATAATAAGGTTAAGTGGCTCAGCAAATGAGTGAGTGAGTTGCTTTAAGGTCAGGGTGTGTTTACCTAGGATGTTACAGCACCCACCTAAAACCGTCACTTCCAAGCAATTATGCTTCTTCAAGGTTGAGGGTTGTGAAACATAACATGATTCACCGAAGGAAAAAAGCTTTCGCCCAGTAAAGTAAGTAAAGCATATAATAGATCGAGGGAGTTCCTGGTTCCGGAGGCTGTAAGGAGAAAGTCAATAAATACATCAGGGGGGTTAAGGTTGCACTCCACAAGCTTGAGGGTGATTATGTTAAATGAATCTCAAGTGCTAAAGACTTGATATATAAAATTCGCACAAAGTGTCAGTCAGGACGATACATGAGCCACAAATGAGTCATTTTGTTTTATGGCAACAAAAGTCAGTTGTGTAACCTGTGTGTGGTACAACTCAGAAAGGCCATTAAGGAAGTAATTACCATAGTACTCTTTGATATTTTTTATGAAAATACTCATGTTTGTTTGTGTTACTAACGACAAATAGTAGTTCGATCCAATTGGATCAGCTGGATCTCTCCAGAAATTCAAATGGTTTCCACGTGTGTTATATACAACATCAGCATGCATTATTGATTGGGTTTGGTTGAAGTGTGACTGCTGCAGCCATGGTGTTCAGGATATGCTAATAGCTGCTTAAAATAAATTCTTATGCATTTTTCATAGATTACTTCAACACTAGGCTTCACGCACTGCAACACCATGAATCAGCCGGTTGATATTTGTCTTTCTAAATATGTTTCAACTTGAATTAGGCTTTGTTTTGTTTCAGCTGCTCTCTGCTCACATGAACAGCAGACAAAAAAAAAAACCCTCACCATTGTTTTGAAAGCCACTTCCTGCATTCCAAAAGGCAAAATGGATCCATCAGGAGAATTGTACAAAGCTGTAAATTTCAGTCGGACTTTCCTCTTTCAAACAGCTGGAGATCCACACCCTCTTACAAAAATGAACTGAAAATTATTTAACACAATCTTAGACTCCGCATAACACAAACGGTTTTTTATAGTGAAAAGCCAAATTCAGTGGAATATGAATGATGTGAGACCTGAAGAGTGATATCACAGGCTCGGTCTGAAATTACGCTAGTGCTAGTCTGCCACTATGTTTTTTTGCATAATTTTTTTTGGTATAATAGCTTATGGTTCAGGACGTAGCCCTCTCCTATCCCGTCCCTGGCCCCATGGTACAGCAGCTGTGGTGCTGCATAGAATAAATAGCAACAGCTGGTTCCAATTGCCCTGCATGATCAGGGACTGGAGGGAGAGATGTAAGCATGCATGGGGGGTGGGGGTGGTAGGTGGGTTATGAGGTCAGTCTACCCCCCCCCCCCCTTTTCCGAAGCATAATATACGCTGAACTCTGATTATGACTTCCACCGGGCCAGTTAAAACAGTCACCATCACTTGATTGCTCGTGAACAAGCAGCCTAGAGTTTAGATGAACTTCAATTCAGAATAGATATCTTCCTGACACTCGAGTGGCGTCATGTCCGGAAAGAAGGCCTCAATTATGTAATTGGCAATTTTAAAGGTCAGAAAATTGCTCAGCTGTGCTGTTAGGAATAATTACACTGGTCTAGCAGAACGTGTCTGGACACCACGGGTTGCTTGGTATGACACTCCAACAGCACTAACCATGAATCAGCATTGGGGGGGACTTTGACTAAAGGGGGGTAAATAAGTGGGATTTAAAAGGGGCACAGACTGATATAAAGCCTGCCAACTTTTGTAAAATTAGCTGAAGCAAGAACAGGTTTCTTAAAGATGGATCCAATGCCAAATTACTGACACTGACTCTGTTAATGAATGTTAAACGGTTCAGTTAAAACGATGACTCAAGATCCGTTTATTGGAATTCGGCCATAAAAAGCCATCAAAGGTTTTTGTTTGTGTCATGACCAAGTCTTTGACTCGATAACGGCACACACTGAAAACTTCCCCGAAGGGATTACTAAGCCGAGTGTACCTCAGCGCTGAGCAGTTTATTCATTCATTCATTTTCTAAGCCTCTCAATCCTATTCAGGGTTGTGGGCAGGCTTGTGCCCATCACTGGGTGAAGGCGGGACACATCCTAAGCAGCTCACCAGACCACTGTATGGCCAACACGTACGTACGCACTCACTCTCATACCTAGGGGCAATTTGGAACAGCAAATCGAGGACAGCCAATCAGCCTACAGCGCATGTTTTTGGACTGAAAGAAAACTGGAGTACCTGGATGAACCCAAGAAAGCACAGGTAGAACATGGAGGTTTCCATGAAACAAATCATACATGTCCACCTAACAGCAAGAAGGTCATGGATCAAGTCCCGGGCTTGACGAGGGCCTTAGTGTGTGGAGTTTTATGTGCTCCCCATGCTTGCAAGGATTTCCTCTGGGTACACCGGTTTCCTCCCACAGACCAAAGACGTGCACATCCAGCTGATTGGATATATTCGATAGTCACTAGGTGTCAGTGAGAATGGTTGTGTTTATTGGCCTTCTGATGGGCCTAACCTTGCCCCATAGCTGACTCTGATAGGCTTCTAGTAGGATTAGGCAGTTTGGCAAATGAGTGAGTGTTTAATTTATTCATTTGCTGAACCACTTAATTCTACTATGGTAGCAGGAAGGCTGGAGCCTATCTCAACCAACACTAGGTGAAGGCAATTAAGTCCAGGACATTGTTGTTGTGAGACAGATGTGCTGCCCACTACGCCACAACGTTGCCCACTGTTAGTTTCAATAAAGGAAGATTCATCATATACAATTGTATGCGTCCAAGTTTGTGGCAACAGGAAGTTCGATGATGGCCAGAAGTTCACAAACCTTTGGCCAGTTGGTGTACGTACTTTTAAATTATATGGACTTGCACTTAAATTCCAACAAATGCATTTGGGTAGCTTCAGAATATAGAGGGTGGGGGGTTTTCTATTTACTTTAAAGGAAGTGTGGTGCAAAAATACTCTTTATTCATTGAGATACTGTATACAGGAATCCTTCACTTTCCGTGATTAATGGACACACACACACATACCCCGCAACCACCAATTTCTGTGAAGTAGGATTGACCCCCCCCCGACTGATGTCCATGTACATGTATATGTGTATATAATATCAATCAGTAATTATTCAACAGGGCAGTGGTGGCCTAGTATTATAGGGTGCTGGATCGCTGATCCTAAGGTTGGGGGATTCGAGTCCCACTTTCCACAAGGTTGTCACTGTCCCCCCAGTGCAGCTAACTGGGTTATCAAAGGCTGGCTATGTCTCTCACTGTCTATGGTGTGCAGCAGGTAAAAGAACCACTGCTGACTTTCGAGAAGAATAGCGGCAAAGCCATCAGCGTGTGGCCTGGCGAGCTGTCCAGGGTGTACTCTGCCCTTGCCCGGAGTCAGCTGGGATGGGCGCCAGCTTCCCTGCGACCCTAATTAGGATTAAGCGGTTACAGAAAATGAAAATGAACAAATTCAATACTATAAAGGCTTATAGTAACAATTAAACATTCAAAAATAATGCATAAGATGTAAATAAAATATAAATACACACATACAGACACATGTGCATGCACACCTCACATAAAAATGTAAGTCGTTTTGTTGGGGGGTTTTGGGTTGGTTTTTTATTTTTGTTTGTTTGAGTTTTTGCATAATTGGCCTTGTTTTGCAGGATTTTCCTTAACTTTTCCCTATTCTTCCTTAATTTCCTCATTTTTCTATGAATATTTTTGAAAAACCCACGATGCAGTGAAGCCGCAACAACTGAAGCACGAAGTAGTGAGGGATCCCTGTATGGTTTTCTTTCTAGTACACAAAGAAACAAGCAAACAAATACACCCAGCTGTTAGTGTACTACTGTACTTTATGCACAAGTAACATGTTTTTTCCGACAGCAGGACTCTTTCAGTGCGGTTTAATGGCAAAGGGAAATCCCAAAGGTTGAATATTGTTCTAAGGGCATTGATAAGCGGTTGAAAAAGGTGTGTGTCTGTTTGATAAGCTATGCATCACAGAACTTTACACGCTAGAGTCTATTTATATTCTTTGTTTGAACTGAAGTTTGCAGTCTATTAGTCCACTATGAAGCCCTCAAGCTTATAGACTCAGAGTTGAATATAACAGATCTGCTTATTCCTAGTAAGGTTGTGGGAAGCCTGGAGCCTATCTCAGCCAACATTTGGTGAAAGCATGGTGCACCCTGAACAACTCACCAGACCATCGTGGGTAACACACACAAATCATTTATACCGAACCTCTTAATCTTATTATAGTTGCTTGGAGGCTGGGCAAAAGTGTGTGTGGCGGGGGTACATTCTGTACAGCTTGCCAGATCATTACAGGGCCAACACACACACACACACACACACACACACACACACACACACACACACACACACACCTGAGGCCAAACAAAAATATTAATTTAGTCTAATGTGCATGTCTTTAGATGTGGGAGGAAACCAGAGTGCCCAGAAGAAACCCATAGGAGCATTGGGAGAACATGCAGACTCTACACAGCCACGCCCTTGCTGAGCACACGGGTTGAAGCCAGGACATTCCTGTTGGGAGGCAGAAGTGCTAATCATGATAGCACTGTGCCAACCAAAACTAAAAAAAACAAACAAACAAAAAAAACTAATATATACATATATATTGTAATAATATTATCATACATGAGCAATAATTTCAAAAGTAGGTTTATCATAAAAAGGGAACTTGACAGAGTAAACAGGACAGGGTGTTGTGTTCAGCTCAGGTTGTTGTGTACTGTATTTGAACTGCAGTGAGACAGCTGAGCCCACACCCAAATAAGCTAATGGGACAATGGGACCGTGGCTTCCATGGACAAATTTAGAAACACATGCTTTTACAAAAAACTTGGAGCAAACACTGCAGTTCATCCTAAAAATTCATTACAAAAAGAGGTAACGATTTATTATATGGACATAATATCTGGATGTGAAACTATATATGAGAATTGCGGTGAACAGATGAATATGTGCTGGGTTGATTTCACCTATGACTTCAGTCACTTCCTGTGGGCTGGTCACATGGCTGAAAATCTCTGAAGGTAAGTGATATTAAAGTAAAAGGCTTATGTGGTATTAATCTGCATGAGTGAGTGAGTGTGTGTGTGTGTGTGTGTGTGTGTGTGTGTGTGTGTGTGTGTGTGTGTGTGTGTGTGTGTTATCTACACTAATAATGTACAAGCTTTCACTTTGTATTAAAGGAAACCCATTTCCCTGTTTGACTGATTACGCTCAGGATCACCTGCAAGGGTGTTGGCTGCCTTGATTGACATTAAATATACATTAAATATAATATATGAGAACAAATTCATAGAACAAAAAAAGGAAAAAATGTAAGCATTACTTTTCAGTCAATGTAATATAAATTAAATAATTAAAGATACATAACAATGTGCATATGATTACAACTGATTACCAAAACTGACCATATACACACACACATTTTATATATATATATATATATATATATATATATATATATATATATATATATATATATATATATATATATATATATATATATATATATATATATATATATATAGCTATATCTATCTATCTATCTATCTATCTATCTATATATATATATATATATATATATATACAGTCGGCCCTCTTCTTATGAAGTTAATCCGTTCCAGAGTCTTTTTTGTAACCTGGAGTTTTCGTAAGTAGAGGTGCATTCCAAGGCTCCAAAGACTACCCCATAAATCCTTTAAAAATGATAAAAGTATACCAATTTTGTATGAAATATGTGTTAAAAGTAAAAGAATATTATTTACATTTTTAAAAATCTCTCGAACCACCCATGCAACGCTTTAAAGTCCGGGGATGCTGGTCTGAAGAACCCTCACCTCCACCCCCACCCTCCTTCACGAGGTCCTTAAATATGGCGGTTGCTTTTTCCAAAATAATCGCCTCCGTCACTGTATCTCCACTTTTAATGCCTCCTTCTGCTTCAATATTGTCTCGATTGTAGAGGGGTTTCAGCTGTACTCCTTTGCGCTCAACCGCATCCCACTTTCGTATTTTTTTATTATCTCCTGCGTCACTTCGATTGATAACAAAGCCCGCTTCATCTTTTCGGTGTCAGTGGGAATCACTTTTTGGGGTCCATGATGGATAACAAAATATAACACTGCAATGATCACTCTCAAAAAAAAACTCACGAGCCAACAGTCCTGTTCAACTCTCCTTCTTGCGTATGACAAACAGGAAGTATGGGTCCAGTTCAGCTCCCTCCTGGCCAATGGGAGGCCAGCGGGGCAGGATGTTGGGAGACAGCCAATGAGAGAGCAACTCGCGCATTGTTTGAATTTTTGAATGGCGCGTTTGGCACTTTTTGTAAGAAGAGGTTGTTTTGTATACAGAGGGCGAAAATTTAGGAAAATGTTTTTTGTAACCTGGATTTTCGTATTCGTATAAAAATAAATAAATAAATAATAATAATAATCATAATAATAAACCATTGTACATTTATTATTATTATTCATACCATCATTGCTATTTTTATCCATCCATCTATTTGTCAAACCACTTAATCCTATTATGGTTGTGTGGAGGCTGGTGCTTATCTCAGCCAACACTGGGCAAAGAGGGGTACACCCTGTATAGCTTGAAAGATCATTGTGAGGTCAATACACACACACACACACACACACATACACACACACACACACACACACACACTCACTACACTTACACCAAGGGGTAATTTGGAACAGCTAATTAATTTAATGTGCATATCTTTATCTTTGGACCCCCCAGTGCGGCTAACTGGGTTATCAAAGGCGGGCCATGTCTCTCACTGTCTATGGTGAGAGGCATGTAAAAGAACCATTGCTGACTTTCGTAAAGAGTAGCTGCAAAGTCGTCAGCGTGTTTCTATCCCTTGCTAAAAGGGTTGTGACAGGAAGGGCATCCGACGTAAAAACCTCTACCAAATCAAACGTGCGAATCAGATGATTCGCTGTGGCGACTCCTGAGTAAAAAGGGAAAAAGCCAAAAGGAAGACAGACATCTTTATCTTTGGACAGTAGGAGACCAGAGTATCCAGGGGAAACCCCCTCAAGCACGGGGGTGGGGGGGGGGGGGTGGCACACTGCAAACTCCACACAGAAACACCCTTTGTAAGCCCGGGACTCAATCTCAGGCAGACATGCTAACTGCTATGTTGCAATATTATTGACAATAATCATATCAATAATTCATCTTTTCATTAATTTTCTGAAGCACTTAATTAATCTGAATTAGGGTCGTGCATAGTCTGATGCCCATTTCAGATGACTCTGGGCAAGGGCAGATTACATCCTGCCCAACTCGCCAGTCCATCAAAGGCCAACACGCATACAGCCATTCATACTCAAACTCACACCTCGGGGAGATTTGATACAGCCAAGTAACTTACTGTGCATGCTTTTGAACTGTGGGAGGAAACCGGAGTCACCGGAAGAAACCCACACAAGGACAGGGAGAACATGCAAACTCCACACAGAAACACCCAAGCTGAGAATCGAACCCAGGACCTTCTTGCTGTGAAGCAGATGTGCTAACCACTACGCCACCATGGCATCAATATCAATAATAATAGTAATAATAATGGTTCAAGGTGACTATAAGGATACAATGCTGCGGCACTGAGAAAAATGTAAAGGTTTGTGTGTGTGTGTGTGTGTGTGAGTGAGAAAGAGAGAGTGAGTAAGAGTGTGTAAGAGAGCATGTGTATGTAAGTGATAGAGAGAGACACAGAGAGAAAATGTGTGTATGTGTGAGAAAGAGAGAGAGAGAGAGAGTATGTATGTGTGTGTGTGAGAGAGAGAGAGAGAGAGAGAGAATGTGTGTATGAGAGAGCGAAATAGTGTGTATGTGCGTGTGTATGAGAGAGAAAGAGAGAGATAGAGAGAGACAGCGTGTGTGTGTGTGTGTGTGTGTGTGAGAGAGAGAGGGAGAGAGTGTGTGTGTGTGTGTGTATATATATATAGATATATATATATACACATGACAGACAGAGAGAGTGTATATATATATGAGAGTGAGTATGAGAGAGAAAGCATGTGTGTGTGTGTGTACACGTGAGAAAGAGAGAGAGTGTGTGTGTGTGTGTGTACGAGAGAGAGTGTGTACAAGAGAGAGCATGTGTGTGTGCGTATGACAGAGAGAGAAAGAGAGAGTATATGAGAGAAAGCGCGTGAGTATGTATGAGAGTGTGTGAGAGAGAGAGAGTGTGTATACTAGTCCTTCTAAAAAATTAGCATATTGTGATAAAGTTCATTATTTTCTGTAATGTACCGATAGAAATTAAACTTTCATATATTTTAGATTCGTTGCACCCCAACTGAAATATTTCAGGTCTTTTATTGTTTTAATACTGATGATTTTGGCATACAGCTCATGAAAACCCAAAATTCCTATCTCAAAAAATTAGCACATTTCATCCGACCAACAAAAAAAAAACAAAAAACTGTTTTTAATACAAAAAAAGTCAACCTTAAAATAATTATATTCAGTTATGCACTCAATACTTGGTCTTGAATCCTTTTGCAGAAATGACTGCTTCAATGCGGGCGTGGCATGGAGGCAATCAGCCTGTGGCACTGCTGAGGTGTTACGGAGGCCCAGGATGCTTCGATAGCGGCCTTAAGTTCATCCACAGTGTTGGGTCTGGTGTCTCTCAACTTTCTCTTCACAATATCCCACAGATTCTCTATGGGGTTCAGGTCAGGAGAGTTGGCAGGCCAATTGAGCACAGTAATACCATGGTCAGTAAACCATTTACCAGTGGTTTTGGCACTGTGAGCAGGTGCCAGGTCGTGCTGAAAAATGAAATTCTTCATCTCCATAAAGCTTTTCAGCAGATGGAAGCATGAAGTGCTCCAAAATCTCCTGATAGCTAGCTGCATTGACCCTGCCCTT
>CM045732.1:43562497-43622497 GCA_024760905.1 Plotosus lineatus | reverse complement strand
TGTCTCAGCCATCACTGGGGCTAAGGGGGTGCACCCTGAGCAGCTCATGAGGGCCAATGCAGACACACACACCTATGCGGCGATTTTTGAATCAGTCTGATGTAATAGACCGTGGGAGAAAAACAAGAGGAATCCTACATGAGCGCAGGAAGAACATGCAAACTCCACACGGAAACGGCCAGTCCGTTGCAGGGCAACACGCACACATGATCATCATCCAAGGACGATTTGGAACAGTCAGTTAACTTACATGATACCGATGTTGGTTCTGATCCTTACTCACATTCCTGATCAGTACATTTCAAGGACTGTATTTGAATTGATGTCAGGGCGCGGTACAACAACGTGACCAAACTTTGTGACACTTAGGCCTAATGTCGGTATCCTCTGACAACCATCTACACTCATGTTCACACCTGGGGGCAAACGGGAATATCCATTTGGCTTAATGTGTGTGTGTGTGTGTGTTTTGATTGTGGGAGGAAACTGGAGTACCCAAAGGAAACCCACACACACATGCTCTTATTGAACCCAAGACTCGAACGCAGGACTTTCTAACACACAAAACAGAACATGAAATATGTTGAAATTTACACGGAGAGATGGTTACGTGATCATAGTTGAAATAAAGAAATACCAGAAATCTAAGGTAAGGAATTGATGAAGCCGGTGGCATAGTGATTTGGGTGCTGGGCTCATGATCAGGAGGTCATAGGTTTGAATCCCAGTTGGAATTCTTAGCTGTGCTAAGAGCCCTGGGCAAGGTCTTAACCACAAGTGTGCCTCTGTTCACCCAGCAGTATAAATGGGTACCAGTAAAAATATACTGGGAAGGTAATCTGCGATGGTCTAGCGTCCCATCCAGGAGGAGTTGAACTCCTGGTAGCTTAATGCTATGGAAACCGGGGATAAGCACCGCCCTGATGAGCCACTATGGCTCGGGTGTAAAAAGCCCGATTCCAGATAAGGCATGACGGTCCGATTTCACTTATAGCTCCTAAAAAAAGAAAGTAAGAGCTTCTTGTGTCACTCAGTGATAGATTTAAATGGTGTACTGTACTACTTGTTTCCTCTGATGTTTCTTGTGCTCCTCGGAAAATTTACGCAAATTCCGGCAACCTTTAATTTTAAGAAATTAATCAGAAAACCAGTTGAGGTATCGTGGAGATGGCAAACATGCTCTCAGAAGGCAATTTGTCTATATAAGGCAATTGCTTTTGGAGTTATGAGGAAAAATACTTGACACAGATAATTAGTAATGGTAATTAGCGACACAGCTAAAAGCATAATGATAATCATATCGTTGCTGGAGCTTTATATCTTGAAATAGAGTGAACATACAGGTAGAGACTCGAGCAAGCAGGACAGACTCAAGGACTGAAGTGCGGCTACACCTGTGGCCTACGTCGGAAGTTAACCACTCAGTGACGCGTCCATGTCCTCGTCTCGTGATCTCTTGCTCTCGCAAGAGTGAAATAGATTATAAATGATTGTTTGTTTATAAACAAGACAATGTAAAGTATCGGACATATTTTAGCAAATTATGATTGAATTTAAGATGTGGCTGTAAGTAAAAACCACATGATGATGAAAATATACATATGGATCTGAACTCGGAGGAGAATTCGGAAGGTTTAAAAAAAACAAACAAACAAACTTTTGAGCAGCATCCACACAGGAAAACAGTTAGCGACAAGCGAATCATTAAACTTGTGTTTGTGGTTTCCTAGACAAGTTGTTTTCGGCAAGTCACTGTTTGGTCATTTGTCAATCAACGGTATCTTTGGGGCTCTCGAGTGGCGCATTTACAAGATGCGTGACTTTTAACTCAGAGATCGCAAGTTTGAATCTGGGGTAACGTAACAGCTATCCGGAGCTGGGAGTCCATGGGAGATAATTGGCGGAGCTCTCATGGAAGGGAGGGACGGAATACTGTATGCTCACTTCCCTGTCATGCACCGCGATCGACAGCCAATCATGGGCATCTGTGCACTCATTTGTATGAGGGGTGTGTTAAACTGCCCCCCAAGTACGCATGCGCCACAGTTCAAAAAGAGGTGGGTGGCTGGCATTCTCTATCATGGAGGGGGCGTGTGCATACTTTTGCCTCTTCCTGGTTTGTGGTGGTCGTGTGATAGGGAAGGCGATTCCTGATGGGAGGTAATTGGATGCAAATAAATTAAGGAGAAAAATTGGGAAAAATAAAAAAAAACAAACAAAAGATACATTTAACAAAATCGCACATTTTCTGTGAACTCAAATAATGAGAGATTTCCTTTCGGCTTTTTCAGGGGTCGCCACAGTGAATGATTCCTGACACAACCCTTTGGCAAGGGACAGAAACACACTGACGGCTTTGCAGCTACTCTTTACGAAAGTCAGCAATGGTTCTTTTAAACCATGGACAGTGAGAGAGACATGGCCCGACTTTTGATAACCCAGTTAGCTGCACCAGAGGGAACAGTGACAACCTTGTGGAGAGTGGGATTCAAACCCCCAACCTTAGGATCTAGCATCCTATACCACTAGACCACTTCTGCCCTCTGTAAACTCAACTCAAATAATATATCAATACAAAAAATTACCAGATAAATGGACAAACATTTACAGTATTAATTTTTGTGAAAATAAAGTTGCTTAATTCCAAATCTACACTGATGGGTGTTTAATGATAAAAGAAATAGATGAAATCAAATAAATATGTAAAGTATATATAATTCCAATGAAAAAAGTGAAAAAGATGCGTTGAATACATGTAAGAAAAAATTCTAAAACATTTGTTTGCACAAATGTAGCATCTTTAAATGGTTGTCACATCAGCCAGAATGTCCTGGGTTCAATTCCCAGGCTGTGTGGAGTTTGCATGTTCTCTCTGTGCTTGCTCAGGTTTCCTCGGACAGTCCAAAGGCACCTTGGGATAATTGGCTGTCCCAAATTTCCCCCAGGCGTGAGTGTGAATGATTGTGTCTGTGTGTGTATGTGTGTGTGTGTATGTGTGTGTGTATGTGTGTGTGTGTGTGTGTGTGTTGGAACTGTGACAGTGTGGTGAGCTGTGCAGGGTGTACCCTGCCTTTGTCCCCTGTGGTCCCCAGTCCTCCGGGACCTCGGTAGGAATAAGCAGCTCAGCGATTGAGCTATAAAAGGGCGAGTTAAATAATAGGCAGACCCTATGATATATGTGCTAATTTTGATAAAGTCGTTTAGCATTAAAAACAGCTGTGTATCTGATATTTTTGATCCAAAACAATGTTACGACATGTTCACACACATATCCTCGTCTTAATGATCAGAATAGTTTCCTATGCAATGTGTTTACCTGTGATTCTGATGAAGGGAAAAGGATGTGGACTGAAAATCGTGTGTGTGTGTGTGTGTGTGTGTGTGTGTGTGTGTGTGTGTGTGTGTGTGTGTGTGTGTGTGTGTTTGGGGGTATGCAGGCTGTCTTTCTCTCATCATCCGATATATACATATATTCAGTATTCCCGTTAGGATTCTGTAAAGGCCTGGTGCAATAGGGCAATAGAGGACACGCCCCATGGGGGGGTGGGGGTGGAAGACAAACATGATGGTTTATTCTATGAATGTATGCAACATTTTTTTGTGTGAATGAATTATCAAATGTAATTATTGTTTACATGCCTTATCAACAACAATTACAAACATTAATTTATTCACACAAAAAAGTTGCATACAATGATACAATTCAGCATAAAAACAATTACATCAACATTAAAAGCAATATTTTTTCCAAACGTCAAAGTAATACAGCGCATTAATTAAACATTAATATAATTATGCACATTGATATATGAGAGTTCTTTATATTCATAAATTTTTTATTTGAAATGTGTGCGAGTTTATTGATGAAATACTCAGTTTATCTGTACTATACACGTCTTTACATCACGATTCTCGGTTAATTGGTATCGGTAATTAAATATAAACTATAAAACTATTCTCACAATAAATAATCTGAAATCCTGTAAATAAAATTAAATGCTTCCGTAGAAACCTACACCTTACTGTAATTAGTCGATTTGCTGAAGATTCTTCGCAGAAGACAAGTCGAGCTCTGCGCGCTGGACGTTCGGTTAAGGAACAAAAAGTTCCCGCTGAAGAAGAATTCTGAGTGGGTGGTTGGAGTTTCCGGGGTCAAGCAGGGGTCATGAAGGCAACAAAAAGTATTCAGAGGCGATCCAATGTGCACTATGCGTGGACGTTTGGCGCAGAAATAAAAGTCACCAGAATGAATCCGCTAATGAAACGTTCGATCTGGTTGCGGCGGGTCGTGGAGGAGGGAAAATAAAGGCTGGCGCTTTTAGAAGGATAACATGTGGATAACACAGGGCAGTGGTGGCCTGGTGGTAAATGGTGCTGGATTACTGATCCTAAGGTTGGGGGTTCGAGTCCCACTCCCCACAAGGTTGTCACTGTTTCCCCAGTACAGCTAACTGGGTTATCAAAGGTCGGCCATGTCTCTCACTGTCCATGGTGAGAGGTTCATGTAGAAGAACCATTGCTGACTTTCGACAAGAGTAGCTGCATAGCTGTCAGTGTGTCCCTTGCTAAAAAGGGTTGTGTAAGGAAGGGCATCCAACGTAAAAACCTATGCCAAATCAAACATGCCAATCAGATGATTTGCTGTGGCGACCCCTGAGAAAGGGAAAAGCCGAAATGAAAAAAAAAACTAACACAGCGATGTTAGAAAGGCAGAGCGCTGTCCCAGGATAAAACACCCCAACTGGAACACTGAGATTAGATATTGGTGGTATGTGGACACACGAAAAAAAAAAAAGAATTAAAACCAAACTTTTCTGATGTATCTTTTCATTTTAAAGTGGAACGGTGGTGATACTGTTTGCTCCAAGTGACCGTGACAAACTGAGCATGTGCAATTTTTATTCATGTGGACCAATCGGATAACGCCATTCCAGTGTTGCATCTATAAAAATTAGCGCTGAGATTCGTCAACAAACTGGAGCTACCGGTGGTCATTTATTTGTAGTGTCTAATTTGAAAGTTGAAAACTTGCCGCACCCCTTGGTAAGTGGTGGGTTGAGAAAGCTCTTTTTGTATTTTTTGGCAGGTGGCAACCATTATCGCCACCTACTGTATGGTAAACATGAAATGGCCGTAAGTGGACACGTGAAAAAGTTTTTATTGTTTTCTAATGAAAATACAAAAAAAAGCATCTAGAGGCTTAATATTTCAAAAGGGTCCTTATAGGTAAATTATGTTTTCCACGTGGTTGTGCAGGTTTCCTCCGGGTGCTCCGCGATTCCTTCAACAGTCCAAAAACTTGCGCAGTAGGCTAATTGGCTATTCCAAATCATCCTTATGTGCGAGCAGGTAGGTGAATGGTTGTGTGAGTGTTGGTCCTGCAATGGCCTAGCGAGCTGTCCGGGTTGTACCTCGCCCGGAGTCGGCTGGGATGGGCGTCAACCTCCCCGCAACCCTAGTTGGCATCAAGAGGCTTAGAAAATGAATGAATGATAGATAAATTACTTGAGCTTTTGGCTTCATCATCCTAGTTCTTCAAAAAATTATGATTTTAGTCATTTTTTCCTTTAACGCCTCCAGGTGTATTTGTTGGTTCATTATGAAGCTGCTCACGTGTGGATTTTCATCCCAGATCTTCCATCCTCAATGTAAACGAAATCAACAGTAGCATCTTATTCACACCTTGCTCATGACAAAGGGTGTAAAATCCCGGTGGTGTACAACATGCCGCATTCTATTGGCCCGTGATCAAATTTCTTCATATGAGGGCCATAGGAAAAAGCACCATCCCACAAAATTATTTTCTAATTTGACTTTTGTGTGAAGGGGCAGTGGATACAATGTTCAACCAGAACGTATGAGATCTTGATTTAATGTTCAGTATGTGACTGTGGTGTAGGAGTGCCATAAGTCATCCTTGACACGGATCAAAGTTCCAAGGTTCAAAGTTCCTACCTTCATTATTTTAGAAAGAATCCTCCCCCACTTTTTTAATTACAGTCAGCCCCCAATTTACGAAATTAATCCGTGCCAGAGCCATTTTCGTATTGTGGGGATTTCGTAAGCAGTGGTTGCATTTTACATGTTAAACGCCTGATTCATTAATAGGCTCCAGTCTTTGGACTGGATAAACCTCATAAACCCTTTAAAAATGATAATTTTGTATGAAATATGTGTTATAAGTAAAAAGAAAATTATTTATTAAACAACTTAAACATTTTATTAACATATTAAACCATTTTATTAACACATTTATTAATTAAACCATTATTAACCATTTTTTATTAACACACACACACACACACACACACACACACACCTCTCTCTCTCTCTTTCTTTCTCTCTCTCTCTCTCTCTCTCTCTCGCTCTCTCGCGTGCACGCTGCAGGCCACGCCCACAAGACGTGTAATTGACAAACTCAACTTTAATTTGATTCCTTGAGGGATCAGAATTCCAGATTAGCTCAAATGTGCCCACATTTACTAAACATTTACTGAATTAAAAAAACTTAAAAAAACTAAACTAAAGTGTGAAGCTTCCTTCTGTCTCTATCTGGGAGGCCAGCGGGGCGGCTGCTGAGAGACAGCCAATGAGAGAGCAACTCGCGCGTCGTGTGAAATTTTGATTGGCGCGTTTGAATTTTGAATTTCTTTTTGGAAGAGGGGATTGTTTCGTATCCCGGGGACGGAAATTTAGGAAAATGATCTTCGTAATCCGGGGTCTTTGTAAGTAGGAGACCAACTGTATAGTGAATCCTATGGCTCCATTTCAACTTGATCAACCTTTTTTTTTTAGGTAATCCTTCTTAAAAAATAAATTTCTATAAGGTTTTTGGTATATTTTTTGATATCCAAGACTATTCTATACCAAGAAATAGACAAGTATTTTTTGAGCATTTGGGGGTAATAAGAAGTGTGCCCGAGGGGAAGAAACCTGCTCAAATCTGCCAGCAGGGTCCAGGGGCAACTTTTGAGAGAATTCCTAAATTCTAGATTAAACTTAAACGTGTTGCCCACGTTGTGCTGACTCTTTACGAAATTCAGTAATAGATCTGGGCAGTGGTGGCTTCGTGATAAAGGTGCTGGATTGCTGATCCTAAGGTTGGGGGTTCGAGCCCTAGGGGTATCATTGAAATCTATTATTGGTATCGATATATTTTTCCGATGTATCGATACGTTGGAATATTGCTGTACTGTTTCATAAATGCATTAAATAGAACAGACTAAGATATATTACAGTAGTTTGTATAATGCATTGAATATTTTATAATAAAGTGACCAATTACTAAAGCCAAATCTGAAATAAAAGGCATGAAATAGTTTTCCACCGACAAGATTTTAATTAACACCTTTTTGTATTTAACAAATCTATAAACAGTTGCTCACTAGTTAATTTCAAGCAAGTTGTTTCTATTCTACAAACACTTGTCAATTGAAAAGTTTCAGAGATATGCATTTTTACAATTCATAATTATGATGCAAGAAGATGCATATATCTGCATTATTCGGTGATAAGTGTCTGTTCCTGTTCAAAATGTTCCATGCTGTTGAGAACACAGCACACTAGAAGCAGGGACGTACCATTTACCATACAGCGGCGGGACGTACCATTTACCATACAGAGAGGTGGGACGTACCATTGAAAATGGCATTTCCTACAGACACTGTCATGAACACAGGAAGCTATAACGTTAGAAGTATCGATATCCCTTTTATAGGTATCGATTATCGATCGACATAATTATATCGGCGATATTCTGATATTTCGATTGTCAATCACATCCCTATCGCGCCCCACTCTCAACAAGGTTGTCACTGTCCCCCCCAGTGCAGCTAACTGGGTTATCAAAGGCCGGCCATGTCTCTCATTGTCTATGGTGTGCGGTTCATATAAAAACATTGCTGACTTTTGACAAGAGTAGCAGCAAAGCCGTTCAGCGTGTTTCCACCCTGCGATGGGCTGGTGAGCTATCCAGGGTGTACTCTGCCTTTGCCCTGAGTCGGTTGGGATGAGTGCTAGCCTCCCCATGACCCTAATTAGGATTAAGCAGTTATAGAAAATGGATTGGTGAACTGAGTAATGGTTGTTTTACATGCGTTGCACCGTAGACAGTGGAGAGACAGGACGGCTAGCCTCTGATAACCCTGTTAGCTTCAAAAGGAGGGCGGGGGTGGGGTGGGGGGTGGAAGACAGCAGTGATCATTGGACTTGAACTCCGACCTTGGGATCAGTAATCGAACGCCTTACCACCACTGTCCTAAATTGAAAAATTTATTGGTAAAATATTCTAAAGCAGTCAGCTGACACATGGGCTGTATTTCTGAAACTGATGGAGAGAACTAAAATGATAAATGGTGCACACAGTGAAATTATAAATTTTTAAAATAACATTTATCAAGCCAAAGCTCCTGTTACATGGATCTACAGCCTAAAGCTTCTGAAATAAATATGGTCAAACTTCTAATCTTGGAATGAAACTGATGTGCAAAATTTGTTGATTGGTTCTGGATTTAAGTTGCGGAACTGGGTCGACATACACCACCCGCCTTAGGAATCATGGAGGATGGGTGAGTTCATAGAGGGTGGGATCGGAATTTAAATCAGAAGTCTATAAATAATAACACCTTTTACTGAATCTTGGATTAAATCTCATGTAAATGATGCTGTCTGATCAGCCAGGGTTTTATTCTTCAGATCTTGTGACATACATGTATTTTTTTCTTGTTTGTTTATTTGTTTAGGCCAGACGTGTCAAACTCTTGTCACAAAGGGCCAGGTGGCTGCAGGTTTTTGTTTCACCCAAGCAGCAGCACACCGGAGTTGCTCATTTAAACAAAACGATCTGAGTCTTCAAGCTGTTGATTGGTCAATCTGTGTGCTCTTTACAAACACTGACCAATCAGCTGCCTGAAGACTCGGATCAGTTGTTTAATAAATGAGCCGAGTCAGGGTGTGCTGCTGCCTGGTTGAAACAAAAACCTGCAGCCACACGGCCCTTTGTGGCCTGAGTTTTGACGCCTGTGGTTTAGAAGAAGACGTGCCTTGTGCTTGTGTGAACAGTGCTGATAACTGCTTTTATTTTGTGATTTCTGCAGCACAAAATCACAGTACAACTGCTGTGGTTAAGAAAACCCACCACCTTTACCTTTAGTTTGAGTGCAAAATCGGGCATGTTGCAGCATGTTGCAGCAGTTACGTAACAAATCTCCACCAATGGTTGAAGAGGAAAATAAATCGATGCTTCTTTGCCGTGCCAGTGATTTGGTGAGAACCAAGTGATCATATCAACCATTGTTACTTCAGCATGGTACCTGCATTGGGAAAGAACTGGCGAAGTAGAAGAAAGTAGACTGTGCAGTTCCATTTAATGAACACAACCAGACAGGCCTAGAAGTGCCACGTATCCACTAAGAATTGATCTCTAATATATTTTTTTTTAACTTTCGTTGAAAATGTAATTTAATATGACACTCGTGCTCATTTTAAATTAAAGTGTTATAAAAAGTGAACAGGTGAAATCTTCTAATATGTGAGTCACTCCACCGAAAGTAGGCTCTTGCATTCAAAAATGAGGAATGAAGAATGAAGAATTTTTGCACAACGGTCAGATAGAGGAGACCCAAAGCTGCAAAATGCAGCAAAAAGTTTGTCAATACCTTGAAAACTGACTGAGCTATGCCATTTCTTGTGTCAGCATTCAACTAAAAATTTCAAAAAACGTTTTCCAGAAAAATGAGCACAAAGATTACACTTCTTCCAAGATCATTAGTCCTTAGCAACAAAACATTTTTATGCACCTCAGCCATATAAACATTTAGAAAACATGTCTAGGAAGAGTTTTAGGAAGAAATGATAAGAGAAATCATCCTCATTTTAATCTGACACCCCCTTTTAAAACCCAATAGTCAACACAGTCACCCCCAAAAAATGAACAAAAAAACCCCGACTTTTTTTTCCATTTCTGTTTATTCCAATAAGATCAGTATGTATCTTTTCGACCATTATATAAAGGTTCAAATGCCTTCAAATGATACTGATTGAAAAAAAAAAAACAACACTGTCGGGTTCAATCACACTGAAATAAAAAAACTATATATATATTTCATTTCATTTTCTGTAACCGCTTCATCCTAATTAGGGTCGCGGGGAGACTGGTGCCCATCCCAGCCAACTCAGGGCGAGGGCAGAGTACACCCTGGACAGCTCGCCAGGCCATCGCAGGGCGGAAACACGCCGACGGCTTCGCAGCCTACTCTTGTCGAAAGTCAGCAATGGTTCTTTTACATGCCTCACACCATAGACAGTGAGAGACATGGCCGGCCTTTGATAACCCAGTTGGCTGCACTGGGGGGGACAGTGACAACCTTGTGGAGAGTGGGACTCGAACCCCCAACCTTTGGATCAGCAATCCGGTGCCTTATACCACTAGACCACCACTGCCCCACTATATATATATATATATATATATATATATATATATATATATATATATATATATATATATATATATATATATATATATATATATATATATATATATATATAAAATAAACCATATAACAAAACTCTCTGATCTCTTTATACAAGTAAGCTTCATCAACTCTGCCCTCATCATTATCATCTTAATCTATATCCTGCTCAGCAGAAAGGATCACATCATCATCACAAACACAACAAACTTACTTACGAAGACCCCTGTGTTCGAAATCCCCGGGTTACAAAAACCATTTTCCTGAGTTTCCATCCCTGAGACACGAAACAACCCCCTCTTACGAAAAGAAATTGAAACGCGGCAATCAAAATTTCACATGACGCGCGAGTTGCTCTCTCATTGGCTGTCTCTTAACATCCCGCCCCGCTGGCCTCCCAGATAGAGACAGAAGGAAGCTTAACTTAGTTTTTTAAGTTGTTTAATTCAGTAAATGTTTAATAAATGTGGGCGCATTTGAGCTCATCTGGAATTCCGATCCCTCAAGGAATCAAATTAAAGTTGAGTTTGTCAAGCAGGGAATCCGCTTTGAATTCCACGTCTTGTGGGCGTGGCCCGCAGCGCACGTGCCCGCGAGAGAGAGATAGAGAGAAAGTGAGAAAAAGAGAGAGAGAGAGAGAGAGGGAGAGATGTGTGTGTGTGTGTGTGTGTGTGTGTGTGTGTTAATTAAAAAATGTTTAATAATGGTTTAATTAATAAATATGTTATTAAAATGTTTTAATATGTTAAAAAATGTTTAAATGGATTAATAAATAATTTTCTTTTACTTTTAACACATATTTCATACAAAATTGGTGTACTTTTATCATTTTTAAAGGGTTTATTCAGTCCAAAGACTGGAGCCGTGGAACAAATTAGGCGTTTAACATGTAAAATGCGACCCCTACTTACGAAATCCCCTTGTTACGAAAAGGGGTCTGGAACAGATTCATTTCGTAAGTTGGGGGCTGACTGTATCCAGTTTTTATGGGAGATTTTGGGTTGTTTTTTTGTTTTGTGTTGGTTTAGGGGTTCTTTTTGCATAATTGGCCTTGTTTTTGTGACATTTTCCTTAACTTTTCCACCTATTCCTTCAAAATTTCCTTATTTTTTAATTTGATGAATATTTATTTATTTATTTTATAAAAACGCGATGCACTGAAGCCGCATTAATTGAAGCGTGAAGTAGCGAGGGATCCCTGTACTTGTTTTAATGGTTTATGCAAAAATCCGAATTTCGATAAAAATGGACCATTTTTACTTTTCTGGCCTTTATCTCAAAAGTGGTTTGTGCGACAAGCGCCTACTTTCGGTGTAGCGCCTCACATATCAACAATCAGAGAAATGCTCAGGCCAGGTTTAAAAAACTCTTTGTTTGCAATAACATGAAAAAAGAAAGATTCAGAAGAGAAGGAGGAATTTTTTTTTTTTTTGCCTGTGGAGGCCACCCGGGATGCGCGGGGAAATTTTTTTTCCTACATCAGCCTATATTATGTATGTGATGTTGTAAACACAGTAGAATTAAATAAATATTTTATATTTGAAATCAACATACTGAATATCAAAGTTTATTCTTTTAATATTGTAATCAACAGAGCATCAAAGGTTTCTTCAACATAACTTTTAATATGGCAGTCAACAACTAACACATACCTTCGTCACGCTCTGTGCTGTTGCTGGCGGTTTATAATTAATTTGTATTTGTTCAGAAATGTCAGCAAATGTGTTGCACAATTTGAAAGGCATTAATTAATTTATTATTTTCATGTTGGGACCTCTAATAGTGACAGAGAACGTTTTTTTTGGCTCATCATTGTCCCCTTCCATCATGCTTTCCACCTTTGTTGTTAAGACAGTCCCGGCCAATGAGAATCGTTGTTTCACCGAACTGGTGAAATTGACCAATCACAAGGTGCGATCGATACTAATTTCGCTTTGCTCACTTTTTAGTACGGTGTATGATTTCATTACAACTGACCGATATATTTTTATTTTTTGCGTCTGAATGCTCAGGCAGGGTTTTTATGTACAATTTCGGCCCAACCGTCCGTGTTACCGCCAACAAAGATATTTTCAAGGCTGGCCTAAATAATTGGATATTAATCAGAACTTTTGGAAAAAAATAAGATTTTTCTTAAAAACTCTAATACAGCTACTAACACAATATAATTATTCATTCATTCATTCATTTTCTGTAATCACTTAATCCTAATTATCGTTGCAGGAACGCTGGTGCCCATCCCAGCCAACTCTGGGCGACTGCAGAGTGCACCCTGAACAGCTCGCCAGGACATCGCAGGGTGGAAACACGCTGACGGCTATGTGGCTAATCTTAACAAAAGTCAGCAATGGTTCTTTTACATGAACCTCTCACCACAGACAGTGAGAGATATGGCTGGCCTTTGATAACCCAGTTAATACACTGTGGTGGTGGTGTTGCAGTATAATTATGTAGATTTAAAATGCAAAACTTTAAATTTTTTGAACCAATTTTTATTTGTGATATTTGAATTTAGACAAAATCCATAATAAACCGCGCAGTTTCTCTCTGACGGAGATGACTTCGAAAAATTTGTATACCAGTGTTATTTATTGCTAAGAGCCATTGTTAAGTGTATCCAGAATAAATAAATAAATAATAAATATCATGGCTCGAGTTGCTAATCTTTTAGCTATTTATTATATTTATGCATTTTTTTATCACAAAATAATAAAAAGCATTGTTGTGTTTAGGTCACTCAAAGTATATTAGTAGTGGGGCTGTTTCTTTAACCAATCAGATTTCAGATTCGCCTCACAGAGCCAGTGAATGGGTTTAGAATAACGTCAGAAATTTCTGTCCTCTGATTGCATGGTTTGGGTAAAACCGGCTAAATAGTCTGTAGTGATCTGCACACGTTACATTAAAAGTAGAATTTTTTTACACTCACAATGGCTGATGGAGTCAGAGAAAGTGGCTTGGTGTTGGACGTTCTTAAAAATTCATTTTCAAGACGAACTTTTCCAGAAAAGCTAGGCATCGTAAGGAGGGTCGATAATGTGGAGCTGAGACTTACGCTTGTTATATTTGGCCAAGCACCAGAATTATCCACAGTTTACATCAGTAGAGGTTACGTAATGAGGTAGCTTAGAGTTAGTTGCAGAAACATGTGAAAAGCCTCCCCCCCTCGCTTTCTCTCTCTCTCTCTCTCTCTCTCTCTCTCTCTCTCTCTCTCTCTCTCTTTTTCTCTTTGCCTCTCTGCAATGCCACTCCTTGTTATATTGTGATATTTTTGTAAGTTATTGATGGTTTGTGTAATTGCGACGTGGTCGTGGTGTCATCAAGAGGATTAAGTCCCACCAAAGATTTAGGTACCGATGCATGTCTCGCCACAGTATGAAATACACGTGTTATTTTACCATTGAATCAACTTAATAGGCTGTTACAATTAATGAAAATGAAATGAAATTGTGTACACTAGTGTAGGGTCTCTCTCTCTCTCGCTCTCTCGCTCTCTCTCTGTCTCTCTCTCTCTCTCTCTCTCTCTCTCTCTGTGTGTGTGTGTGTGTGTGTGTGTGTGTGTGTGTGTGTGTGTGTGTGTAATCTGGGCCATTTGAACTAAAATGGGCTGTCATTTGAAAAATATTGACGGAACTGAAACAAATATTTGACTCATCATAGAGCTGGTTGACATCTAAAATGTTTAAATTATAGATTTCTAACTATGACCATTAATATTTATAACCATTATTCTAAAATATATCAAAGGGCCCATATTACCCAGTAACGGGATCATGTACGCCAGGGGTCCCCAACCACCGGTCCGCAACTCAATTGGCACCGGTCCGCAGAAGAAATAATTAATTATTTCCGTTTGATTTATTATGTGAGTCTGAACGATCTTTATTTTTGAAAAATCTTTCATTTTGAAAAATGACTGTATTCTCTCCGTTACATGTCGATCATTTGAGCCCTAAAATGCAACTCACAATGGGACGGCATGTGAACAGAGACAAGTTGGACATGTTTCAAACATTAGCAGGGATTTTGGGTGAGACTGAGCCTAAGCCATCATTCTACCTGCTGGTGCACCATCACCTGTGTGTTTTTTTTTTTTTTTTTTTTTTTTTTTTTAAAGTTCAAGCTCTACTTCCCAACCAACTTTATTTCAGCTGTTGAAAAATAATATTCATGGAGTGCTTCTTACTCTTCTTCTCCTTCCTGTTATTATTATTATTATTATTGTTGTTGTTGTTATTTTTGATATTATTAATAATAATAATAATGATGATGATAAAATATTATATTTACAATATAAAGAATCTATGACACTGTTGTCGTCCCCCTCGTGGTAAAATTGTCAAGCGTTGACTGGTCTGCGGTGATTAAAAAGGTTGGGGACACCTGCGCCATTCAAATTTTTTTGTCACCAGCTCCTTTTATTAGTAATAATGATTCCAAGTAAACCAACACATACAATTATGATTACTATGACACAGGTAAACACTAATAATGTAAGCCTCATGTACATTACAATGGTACATAGGCAACTTCAAAAAGTATAAAAAAATTCTACTGGATTACGTTATGTGGCTGTTTTTTATTTATTTTTCTTATTCAAAGTTCCTCTTTTTTCTGATTAATTTCAGACATACATAATTCTCACTCATCAGGTATTACTTTCCCTATCACACAGCCACCACCGACCAGGGAGGGGCAAAAGCATGTAAACACCTCCTCTGTAACATACAATACTAGCCCCCTGCCTCTTTTCACACTGTGCTTCATGCATATTTTGGGGCAGTCTTAACACTCGAAGGGAAAGCGCTCTCCACCCCCTCGTATGAACATGCTCACAGACATCCATGATTGGCTGGCGATTGCCGTGAGTGACAGGGAAGTGAGCGTATGTCCCTCCCATGGACTCCAGGTTACGGATGACTGTGGCATTAGGTGGCCATTTCACAAAATGTAATTTATAAGGGGTAATTTGAGTCCATTTTACCCCAAATCTAGTGGCTCACACGACCTTTTCCATAATAATTCAGAGTTTTCAAAATTTGGCAAAAGCTACTTTGCTCGTCTCTTCCATTTTATTCTAGTTCCTACCCATGCAGTCGCTAATAATTACCAAACCATGTCAATAAAATAACCTAAATAAAATAAGCTGGAAAAGAACCAAACCTTGGTGTAATTTACATCAAGTAGAGAGCAAAGAGGCAATCGGAATAAACACTCACCATTACTGAAGTATCAAACCAATGTGCCTAAATCTAATATGGCTACTCAATGATTTCATATCCTGTCATGTGACAAAATCATGATACTCGTAGTATGCTGTAAATAGTGTATCTAGAGGTGGCCCATGTTACCAAATGGTCCATATTACCCCAAGTTACCCCATACTTATCCTATACTAGTATACGTAATTTTATTTTGCGTAACTCAAATAACAGCCTGTTATGTTGATTTGATGGTAAAATAAAATATATTCCAATCTTATTCTTTTCCTTTCTGCTTTTCCCTTCAGGGGTCGCCACAGCGAATCATCTGCCTCCATCTCACCCTATACTTTGCATCTTCTTCTCTTATACCAGCTACCTTCATGTCCTGCTTCACTGCATCCATGAATCGTCTCTTTCGTCTTCCTCTAGGCCTTCTGCCTGGTAGTTCCAACCTCAGCATCTTACTACCAATATACTTACTATCCCTCCTCTGTACATGTCCAAACCATCTCAATCTAGCCTCTCTGACTTTGTCTCCAAAACGTCTTACATGTGCTGTCCCTCTGATGTACTCATTCCTGATCCTATCCATCCTCGTTACTCCCAAAGAGAACCTCAACATTTTCATCTCTGCTACCTCCAGCTCTAGTCAATTAATATGTTGCGATGGTTTAATAACATGCATTTTCTTGCCTGGCATGTAATTCTAAAGTAATCGCATTATTTTTAGTGTTCCCCATTCTGGTACTTGTGAGGCTACAGGTACAAGATCATGGTCTGTAGAGAATGTAAAAATTTTTAATGAATCCGTTTGTACTTCACTGAGTAGCATCAAAGATACCTGGCTCCAAACCCTGGCAAAGATATTGAATCCTCTTGAATGAGAGTCTATATCTTTCATGAACAACCTCATCGGAGTAAAATAACAGATTTATGCAGTCTCTAAATCCTCCTCCTGCCTTGCAGAGTCAGACTTTTATTATCTTCAGAGTGTGTTCCAAAAGTGTTGGTGTTCCCCTTTTTTCCATCCAGACAATATCAATACAATGTAGGTGAATAAGTTGGGTTTATGAGGATAACGCTGTTACCCAAGTACCCTACCTGTTCAAAGTAGGCTTGAGATGTAGCATAAGTTGCCATGGTAGCATATCTCTTGTAAACCTTTCTGATCTTTCGTAACACTGTTTAATCTGGGAGTTACATCTGACGTTACACAGTTATTACTGAACTTACCTGTGTAAGCCGCTTGATAGCAAAGGTTCTAGCTAGGTCTGGCAAGTTTCTATGAGTGTACATATGAGTTAGCATCTCTCTCTCTCTTTCTTTCTTTCTCTATCACCTATCTGCTGTATATCCGACCACTTACATAGTCTTCGCGGTACCACATGAGCATTACTGACCCTAAATATGTGAGAGTTTTTTGCTCCAGTATCAAATTTCATTCTATTAAAAAAAAATAAATAAATAAATAAACATTGCATCACGAAGGCAATATTATGCCTGCCTGGCATCAGTATCCAATGCCCTTTTATAATGTATAAAAATTAGTCTTATACTAAAAATAAAAAATTTAATTGTCTTAAAAATGTATTGTACAGTGGTACCTCGACTTACAAAGTCATTAATTCGTTCCAAAGGTGAGCTCGTAAGTGGAAATGTTCGTTAGATGAAACAAAAATTCCCATCAGAAACAATAGAAAATCAAGGAATCTGTTCCAACCTCCTCCCAAACTCATATAACCTGACATAAATATGTATTTTTGATGTAATAAATTTAAGATAAACATGTAACAATAAACATTTCACAATAATAACACATGTACAGTAACATTAATAATACTGTAATTAACAATAAATAATAAAACAAGACTAAACAATAAGTCAATAAACAATAGAGTAAGTGCGTCTGAACTTAAGAATAACACTTAACATTAACTTACACTACCACTCATTTTTTAAAACTTTTTTATTAATTGATTTATTTAATTTTTTGGATTTTTAAACTCTTTTTCACTTTACTAATTTTGATCACTTCGCCGCACTCCCATTGCCGTTGATCTCTTTCGACTTGATCCACAATAGGGGAAGCCTTTCCATCTCATCATTGAGTCCTTATCTTTCCTCAGATAAAACAGTAACTCCCTTTGCTGGTTTAACAGTCTTCAACATGGCCTTCTGTTTGAGAATTGCTTGTTGATGCTGTTCTCCCATACTTCTTATACAGATTGTCCACGCGGACTCCTTTTTAATTTTTAGCTATGGTTTCAAGAGAACTCGAATTCTCCTCTTGAATAGATCAGCCACCTTCTTACGACCAATCTTAGAGACACTGGGACATGCACAATAAAAAAATAAGACTAAAAAAGTCACAAAATCCGAACCACAGAAAAGAAAAACTTTTGTGCGCGTGCACGTGACAAATGCCGCTACTAATATGCTTTTTTAACATACTGGTTGACCAGCTTAAAAAATGTGATTGCGCATCCTCGACATTAGGTGGCAGTGGCGCTCTCACCTTTGTTTTCTATGGTGTAGGAAAAAAGCACCGAGTAAACGATGTGAAGTGCAGTAAACACTATTTATAGTGCGCGGGGGGTGTCTTCCTGTAGGAGGCATAACAGAAAATAATTGAGAAGCACTGCACAAGGAATTCTCGGAGCACAGAGGAATACACGCGGAAGAATTAAAGGCTAATCAACCCGGAAAAAACATTTTCCCCAGCAGAGCTCATAAGTAAAAAATTTGTTCGTTGGATGGGGCAGATTTTTGGTGAGATCAAAGCTCGTATCATGGAAAATTCGTTACTGGGGACACTTGTAAGTCGAGGTACCACTGTATTTAAAAAAATTCTCCTATTAGAGGCAAACTGACAATGTTCCGTCCATTTTTGTTCGATTCTTTAAAAAGATTATCCATATAAGTGATAAAATGCATATTCTTAGATACTGAGAGAAATTAGCTGCCAGGTGTTCAAGTTGTTAAAAGTGTTCATGTTGGTGAAAAAAAAAAAAATTCCATCAAAATATAGTCCTGTCTGTGACGCGGGTACTGTATTTTAGAATATTTTCCCTATTATAATTCATGTATTCCAAGTAAAAATAAGTCTGCAAACCTACTGGTAAACATTAAATACATGATGAGTAAAACCTAGAGGTGAAATTTATTTAGTGTTAAGAGGAATTAAGCTCTCAGAAATGTTCCGTCCATGAGAAAACAAAATTTCAGTGGAATGCGCCATACACTTTGTAGGCGCTTTGTTAATAACCAGTACTACCTGTCAGACTGCTATATTCGAATTTATCACCTTGTAATCATGGTCTCATTGTGTTGCCAAGAAATCAGGGGATTGATGATAAATTGATTCATACTGAGCACAGCTAGTTTCTAGGGGATTCTTTCCATGAATGAGTCAATTCCATGTGCTGATTGGTTATTTTGTCTGGTCTGGTACCTTCCGAGTCGTTGGATGACTCTTGGCAACCTGCCATGAAGGATAATGCCTTGATTATCATCTTCATGGAGGTTTCCTTGGCATGGATAGTGCCATTGCTTTCTGCATGATGCGAACCTTCGGACAATTTAGAACAGGCAATTAGCCTACTGTGCATGTTTTTGGACTGTGGGAGGAAACTGGGGCACCCAGAGGAAATCCACGCGAGCACTGGGAGAACATGCAAACTCCGCACAGAAACGCTCAGGTCGGGAATCGAACCCAGGCCTTCTTGCTGTGAGGCGGACGTACTAACCACTACGCCACCGTGCCGCCCGATTATTTTGTAGGATATGCTTATTGGGCTTTGGTCATTGGTGATATAAGAAGAAACATGAAATGGTAACGCCTCAATCCTAACATTTAACTTTTAGGCACAACCCTGCCTATACTCTCAAGCTAATAACAGCTTGTATAATCTCTATTTACAAATGCATTCCTAACTGTGTCGGGAAAACATCCAGCTCCTCACCTGTCCTATTATGTAAAACCAGGTCAGTGTTGAACGAGGCCAAAAAAGACTGATGTGTGTTATAAAACTCCAGTATTTTGACTTGCTTGACTTCAGAGTACTACACTGGTGCTTTCATAAAATCATGCATCATTCACAACGGATCCTATAAGCCAGGGATCACCAACGTGGTGCCCGTGGGCACCAGGTAGCCCGCAAGGACAATATAAGTTGCCCGCGGACCTGTTCACTGCTATTTTTAGGACAGGCCCATTTTTAGGACAGCGCCACTCTCCATTGAGCTGCATATAATTTTTTTGAATATATTTTTAAATCAAGTCAATATCTTCACATAGATGAATATCATTAATTATTAATAATAACATCTAATTAAATCTAATTAAATGTAAATTGAGCAAATTTGTAATTTCAGAGGTGTGTATCGACCTAGTAGCCCTTCGCATTAATTGGTACCCATGAAGTAGCTCTCAGTTTCAAAAAGGTTGGTGACCCCTGCTATAAGCTATAACAAATTATTATGTAATCTGTTTACTACTGCTGAGTGGACCAGGATGTGTTATTATGATATTGATTTAGTAATAACAGTATTATTTCCTCTTTATTTCTGTCTCTCTCTCTCTCTCTCTCTCTCTCTCTCTCTCTCGCTGAGTTGTACTGTGTATAAAGATGGTCTATCGCTTGAATCAAGTTTAATTTGCAGATGAATTAGTATCTCCTTCTATAATAGTTCAATTGGATATTTTTTATATGCTGATGGGATTTTCTTTTACATATTACAGGTAGGTGATGTCTGATGAGAAGCACAGCTGCTCCATAACTGACAATTCAGAAGAAAGGACTATCCGTATCTTTTTAGAACGAGAAATGGACAGGCCTCACCAGTAGCCAATGGAAGTTTATCCTTGCCTTGCTGGCAGACTTTGCTGAGAGTAACAAGGCAATGAGAGGGGCTGTATAATGGCCAAGAACAAAGAGCCCCGTCCACCGACATACACTATTAGTGTAGTTGGGCTCTCAGGCACTGAGAAAGAAAAGGGCAACTGTGGTGTGGGCAAGTCCTGCCTATGCAACAGATATGTACGTCCCAGCGCAGACAGCTACTACTCGGAGCACACTTCTGTGTTGAGCACAATCGATTTTGGAGGTCGTGTGGTGAACAATGATCACTTCCTGTACTGGGGGGAAGTATTACACAGAGGAGACGATGGCCTTGACTGTCGTATTCAAGTCATTGAACAGACTGAGTTTATTGATGACCAGACCTTTTTGCCTCATCGGAGCACAAATTTGCAACCCTACTCTAAGCGGGCTGCTACTACAAAGCTGCAGTCTGCTGAGAAACTGATGTATATTTGCACAGATCAGCTTGGTTTAGAGCAGGATTTTGATCAAAAGCAGATGCCTGATGGAAAACTAAATATTGATGGTTTTGTTCTGTGCATAGATGTAAGCAAAGGATGCAACAGAAAATTTGATGACCAGATGAAATTTGTCAATAGCCTTTATTCACAAATTGCTAAGTCAAAAAAACCCATTGTCATTGCTGCAACAAAATGTGATTCATGTGTAGAGCAATACCTACGGGACGTCCAAGCTTTTGCTGCCAGCAAAAAGAATCTTCTGTTGGTTGAGACGTCAGCAGTCTCATCAGTCAACGTCGACCTCTGTTTTAACGCACTAACACAGCAAATGGATAAAACACGCGGTAAACCCAAAATTGTCCCTTACTTGGAGGCTTACAAGACTCAGAGACAGTTAGTAGCTGCTGTCACAGCGAAGTTTGAAAAGATAATTTTGCAAACTGTCAGAGATTATCACATGAGCTGGAAAGTTGTTAGCAATTCATTAAAAAACCATCCAGAGTATGAGGAATACATTAATTTGGAAGGTACCCGAAAGGCAAGGAACATCTTTTCAAAGCATATTGAACTGCTCAGACAAGAGCATATCAAGAAGAGAAGAGATGATTATCTCTCCAGTTTGCCAAAAATTCTCACCAAGATGCTGAACAACTTGGAAGAGATTGAGAACCTGAGCTGGACAGACGCCCAGAACTTGTTAAAAAGCAAGAACGAATTTCAATATTACTTTGTTGTGCTGGAACAAACCCCATGGGACGAGACCGATCATGTCAACAAAATCGATGACCGAAGAGTCCCCTTTGACATCCTTAAAACTGCAGAAGGAGAGCGAATTTATCAAAACCACGTGCAGCATTTGATATCCGAAAAGAGGCGAGTAGAAATGAAGGAAAGATTCAAGAAGACGCTAGAGCGAGTGCATTTCATAAGTCCTGGCCAACCATGGGAAGAGATTATCTGTTTTGTTTTGGAGGATGAGGCATACAAATATATCACGGAAGCTGATCGCAGAGATGTGTATGCACTCCATCAGCAGGAAATAGTTGAAGGGGCAAAAGAGGAGTTTCAGGAAATGCTTTTCGAGCACGCTGAGCTGTTTTATGACTTGGATTTGAATGCCACCCCAAGTTGTGATAAAATGAGTGAAATCCACACTGTACTCAACGAGGAACCAAGATACAGAGCACTACAGAAACTTGTGCCAGACAGAGAGTCCCTTTTACTGAAGCACATTGGATTTGTTTATCATCCCACCAAAGAGACATGTTTGAGTGGTGTGAGCTGCGTGGATCTGAAAGTTGAGCAGGTGCTTGCAAATAGGCTGGTTCAGTTGGACCACGGTCGCAATAATCTGTACTACAATAGCTCCAGTCTTGATAAAGTGAACTTGTGTCTTCTTGGCCGTGACGGACTAGTGCAAGAACTTGCTAATGAAATAAAAGCTCAGTCCACAGATGATGAATATACTCTTGATGGTAAGATCTATGAATTGGACCTTTTACCTGTTGATGTAAATTCTCCCATGCTTTTGAACCATTCCTGGCTCTCAAATTTCAAACCTCATGGGTTCTTTTGTGTGTTCAGTTCAATAGAGTCACTTAATTATATTGGCGATCGTATAAGCCGAATCCGAGCTGAGCTTTCTCAGGGCAGAAGAGACCGATTTGCCCAGCCATCACCATTTATTCTAATCTTAGCAAGTCAGCGAGACATTGTTTGCAAAAACATGCCTATTTTAAGACATCAGGGCCAGCAGCTTGCCAATAAGTTACAGTGCACATTTATAGACATGCCCTCCGGGACCTTTCCCCGAAAGTTCAACGAGTCTCAAATAAAACAAGCCCTCAGAGCAGTCCTCGAAGGCCTAAAGCGCAATTTTGACTTGATGAGTCCCGTGCCCTCCATCAAAGACCTGTCTGAAACGGATTTGCGAATAGTTATGTGTGCCATGTGCGGAGATCCATTTAGTGTGGATCTTATTCTCTCACCATTTCTGGATTCACATTCCTGTAGTGCTGGTCAGCCTGGTCAGAGCAACACCCTGTACCTTGACAAAATTATTGGTGACAGTCGCAGGCGCATACAAGTCACTGTCCTCTCGTACCACTCCTCAATTGGAATCAGAAAGGATGAATTGGTACATGGATACATTCTTGTCTACTCAGCAAAACGAAAGGCTTCCATGGCTATGTTACGGGCATTCTTGGCAGAGGTGCAGGATGTCATTCCGGTCCAAATGGTGGCAATCACAGACAGCCAGGCAGATTTCTTTGAGAATGAGGCAATCAAGGAGCTGATGACGGAGGGGGAACACATTGCTACGGAAATCACAGCCAAGTTTACAGCACTGTATTCGTTGTCCCAGTACCACAGACAAACAGAAGTCTTCACCCCATTTTTCAATGAAGTACTTGAGAAGAAGAGCAGTATAGAGAGTGCCTTCATGTTTGATAGTACACGGGACCATGGCATCTCTGAAGACGTCTTCCCTCAGTCTCCACACAACCATTCACCAGCTTACTCATATTACCCTGACTCAGAAGATGATGCTGAGGGGCCACCACCATATAGCCCAATAGGTGATGATGTACAGCTTCTGCCTACCCCCAGTGAAAGAAAGTATAAAATTGATTTGGAAGGGAATGAGTACCCTGTCCATAGCACACCTGTAGGTGATCATGAACGCAACCATAAAGTGCCTCCACCAGTCAGACCTAAACCTGTGCTAAACAAGCCTAATGTTAAGAAGCTGGACCCCAACTTGTTAAAGACCATTGAGGCTGGAATGAGGGCCAGCAGGAGAACCCGAGGCCCATTTATGGTCCATGATGACCTTGAGGTGGCTGACAATTATGCAGATCCAGCAGACACTGTCCCCAAATCTAAAGGCTATGATGACATTTATGCTGTTCCAGACGAAACCCATAACAGGATGGTCAAGATGCGCAACTCCTTTGGTGGCCATCATTGTTTCTATGGTGATGAGGAGAATGGTTTTGATCGTACATTGAAGTCCCAAGGGAGCAAGCGACCTTCCAAATATAAACATCGATCAAAGACCCTTTTCAGCAAGACAAAAGCGTACCATAGACGGGTACACTCTGATGTCAGTGATGATGAATCAGGTCCAGCTGTGCAGAAGAAGAAAAAAGGTAGGGGTCACCGTGGAAGTGAAGAAGACCCTTTACTTTCACCTGTGGATCCATGGAAAGGAGGGATAGACAATCCAGCCATCACTTCAGACCCAGAACAGGATGACAAGAAGTTGAAGAAAAAGAAAGCAACAAAAAACAAGGAGCCGAAAAAAGTAAGATGGCATATTTATTTATTTGTTGGATTTAAATGTAGTTGCACAGTGAGGCAGCTAAAATACCAAAATGCATCACTTCATTCTTTGGTTGAGCTCGGGTTACTGGCTATGTCGAGTTTCACATGTGTTCCTTTTAGCTTCTCTGTTATGCGTCTGTTGTCCAGAAACCGGCAGCTATGGGAACTGGCTACTTTATGTTCAAATTCAAATTCTCAGCATCTGTGCAGGATTCCTCCAGCCCTGACAAGGATATTGCGGTTAATGCAGATGTTTTCATTCGTCCATGCATTCATTTTATGAACTGATTAATCCTAATTAGGGTCGCGGGGAGGCTGGTGCCCATGTCAGCCGCCTCTGGGTGAGAGCAGGGTACACCCTGGACAGCTCACCAGGCCATCGCATGGCCAACACTCACACAACCATTTCTACTCACACTCACAACTAGGGGCGATTCGGATCAGCCAATTAACCTACTGTGCATGTTTTTGGACTGTGGGAGGAAACCGGAGTACACAGAGGAAACCCACGCAAAGCATGGGGAGAACATGCAAATGCCACACACAAACGCCCGAGCTGGGGATCGAACCCAGGATATTCTTGTTCAGAGGCAGACATGCTAACCACTACGCCACCGTGCTGCCAGTGCATATGTTTATGCTGAAAAATCTTTACAAAAGAATGCCTTTTCTGATTCAGACGTTTATGACATGTGAAATATATTTTATTCTTTTTTCTAGGTTAAAGTTAAAGTTCCAAAGCCTCTGTATCCACCTACTCGAAGAAATTGGGAAAGCAACTATTTTGGTGTTCCTCTACAGAACTTGGTTACCCCAGACAGACCTGTTCCCCTGTTTATTGAGAAGTGTGTGGACTACATTGAACGTACAGGTGAGTCTTATGGTTTTACTTAATATTTCTGAAAGGGTTAAAAATGCTGTATGGTTTGTTTTGCAGTTCAGTAGTACTGCATCAGGTTACACAATTTAATTCATCATTTGTGTAGGATCTTCGAGGACTATTTCAGTTATCAGTGCATGATGTCAAGAGCTTCATTGATATTTTTTCCCGTGGGATCTAACCTAGCCTAACCATGAAGCGTTTGCCTCAAAGCAAAACGTCACGGGGTCAAATCCCGGGCTTGTTGAGGTCACTTTTTTAGTGTGGAGTTTGGATGTCCTCCATGTGATGATAGCTTTCTAGTGGGTACTCTGGTTTCTTTTCACAGTCCCACAACATACACATTAGGTGTGTTGGCTGTCCCTGATTGTCCCAGGTGTGTGTGTGAGAGAAATGTCTGTGTGTGCTGTCTGTGCAATGGTCTGTTAAGCTGTTTATGGTATACCCCACCTTCGCCAATGTTGGCTGAGGTAGGTTCAAGCCTCCCTGTAACCCGATTAGGACTAAGTGGTTTGACATGAGTAAGTGGGTGTGAGACAGCAGGACCTTGAGTGCTTGCGGTATGAATGGTGACAGTTGAAGACAGAGATGTGTGGCCACCATGTCCGCAGTGGTACTTGGGCTACTACTTGGAGCAAAAGCTCAACCATATTAAAAGTCTTTGTGAAGTGGAAATGTAGTTGCTACATTATAAGCTACTCAAATTTAACAATACTGCAGCACTTGTATTTGATGGAGAGTAAGAAATTGCAGAGAGTTTGCACATTTTAAGATGAAGGGGGAGGGTTTGTCTTTGCGTAATCCGTGCAGAAGTCATTAATGCATTCAGTATGCTTTAAGGCCTGCGACTAATTCACACTGAGTGTGTTTTGATGATGCAGCACAATAGCAGCGTGGTGAGCAAAGAGCATCATAACGGGTAGGGAGACGCTCCCCCTCTTGGTGATCAGGCTCTATTCCTGCATTCACTCTTGGACTCGCTTCTGTGAAGGAGTTTAATTTAACAAGCTACTTGATTTAAATTGAATGGTTGTACAGGAAATGTAATTAATCTAACGGCTTCACTGTTTGCGTTTATAACTGCTGGCAAAAATGATGGGCCCACCACATTTGGAGGACGCTCACCCAGCTTTACAGATATCCCATAAAACCAGTTCATTTAATAGCTGAGCATTTTGGCTCCATTCAGATTAAATAAAATACTTTTGATTAATGGTGTATATAAACATATTTTTTCAGATTAAATGGAGGTAGAGAAATTATGGACTCATTGGCGGTATGTTGCTGTAGTAGTTTACACGTCCGCCTCAAAGTAAGAACTTTCTGGGATCGAGACCCAAGCTCAACAAGGCTGTTTCTGTGTGGAGTTTATATGCTCTCCATGCGCTTATGGGTTTCCAGTTGGTAGTCAGCTCTCTTCCCACAGTTTACCCCCTAGGCATGGGTGTTAATGGTTGTGTATTTTGGCTCTGCAGTAGACTGGTGAGGACTTCAGAGTGTACCTCACCTTCGACCAGAGTTGGCAGAGGTTAGGATTCAGCCACCCCGCAACTCTAGTAGGACTAAGCGGTTCGGCAAGTAAATATGAATGAAATATGGACCTATTCAGTACTGAGGAGAAAATAATGGAATTTCTTTGTAATTTGCATTTCTAAAACATATACAAAAACTGAAACAGCCAAATGAGCCATAAGTTAAGAGAGTGCTTACAGACCTCAACAGGCTGTTGGACTTGGCTAGATGAAAGTAAACATGGCCACACATGGTAAATGGTCAAATGAAATAATGGAAAGGAGAGATCAAACAAGGCAGTCCTAGTGGCGTATTGGTTAGCATGTCCGCCTCACAGCAAGAGGGTCCTGGGTACGAGTCCCGGACTCAGGTGTTTCTATGTGTAGTTTGCATGTTCTCCCCCTTCTTGCATGGGTTTCCTTCATTTCCTGAAAATATAAAATGTTACATGAAAACAGATTAAAAGCCAAAATAAAAACCAGGGCTAACAGTTTAATAGAAAAGAAGGTAATAGTGGGTTTAATAGATGTCCTCTCCTTGTTTGGCTGACTGGATGAAAGTGATATTCAGTAATGGATAGTAATATTTCCGGTAGTCATGAACATGATGCTTGATCTAGCGCTGTATTAATTAAAGCAGACAGCCTAATGAAAACAATCGTTATTATTATAAATTATGGGGTTACATGTCGGGTAAAGGACCAGGGGATATGGCAGTTGTTACCTTAAGTCAGTGCACTGCTGTTCATTGAAATTTTGGACATTTTTGCTCCTGCCAGCAGAAAGAGAAGAAGCAATAGATGAAGTAATTTTTCAGGATGATAATGCAGTTTGCCACAGAACAAAGTGCTGAAGATTTTTTTTTAAGGAAAGGCATATGAACTCAATGATATGGCCGCTGAACAGTCTGGATCTCGGTCTGATTGAAAATTTATGGTGGAAATTAAAAACATTGATGCATGACAAGGCTCCATCCGGCAAAGCTGATCTGTCAAGCGCTGTTGGAGAAAGTTGGAGCCAGCCTGATGGAGAATATTGCTTTCATTAGTGAAGTCCATGCCTCATAGAATTCAGGCTGTCATAAAAACCAGGGAAGAAGCAACAGAATAGTAATTGTGATTTATTTTTTTAGTTTGTTTGTTATTGATAAGTAATTTCTTTCTCTACCTTGAGTGATTCCATAATTATTTCATCGATATGTTCCATTAATTAAAATAATTAAGAATGAATGTAATTTGCCTGATGCATCTTTCATGAAGCCGGAGTGTTCAGCTGGTAAACATACAAACATTTTTGCGATGTGATTTCATTATCCTTGCCAGGGATTGGATGCAGCTGTTCAGAATTGCATCGTCGAATGTGTTCATGCCATCACGGCGTTTGAGCCGCAATCAGAAGTTTCCATTTTTCCGCTGCCTTGTTTGTTCGAATGTTCTATAGAAGTACTATAACACTCTGAACATCATTTTGTTGTGATTTTACTGGTAGTTTTTGCTGTTGATGTGTGTGTGTGTGTGTGTGTGTGTGTGTGTGTGTGTGTGTGTGTGTGCGTGTGCGCGCGTGTGGTTGCAGTGAAGGCTTAGAACGCCTGTGGCTGTATCTCGGTATGCTAGGGCTTTATTTGAAAGGCTTTCTGTGGATTAAAGGGGTCATCAAGCTCCCACACACATGTGTAGTTGCTTGCATTCTTTGTTATGTTTTAAAACCCAGAGGAAATGCTTTTGCCTATTTATCCGTCACAGCCTTTTACCAGTCCGAACATGCTGTGGGCTTTTGCTTAGTGCTTTGCCTTTCATTTTGTGATTTACAGACATGTGTCTAAGTGAATATTTCCCCTCCTCCCCTTTAAAGTGTTTTTTTTTTTCTTAATAGGCACTGAATATTTACTTATCACCCCTAGCAACAGTGTCATGTCGTCCAGCTTTCTCACCATGCTTACTCTTTTAGTAGTATTTTATGGAGTAGACTTGGAAAAATTGACTGTACTGATCCATAAGGTATCACAGTGGCTAAGTCAAACTATATAAAAAAAAAACCCATATCTTGTTGACACCAAGTAAATATCTTGTAATATGGGTTCCCATCTTTATTTTTATTCTCTACAAACCTTAATGTGTATACTGTCTGACTTTGAAGCAGAGCAACAGAACACGAACGGGGGCTAAAATTACAGAGCGCATTCCCTCACAACAAATAGCGATAGTTAGTGGGTGTGATGGAATGATAAAATTCTCACAAGCCGGGTATTAATATGGTTGTGTTATGAGATCTGTATTTTCAGCGTGTACACTTAACATTGACGGAGTTATTGTAGTTCAAGACCAACGAAGTGACTTAACATTGAGAGTGCAGTCCTTTAATTAGCATTATGAGTGTACTCGAGTATTTTATCTGATGTAAATGTGCTGCTATTTTGTTGTTGTTTGGAGTTTTCCTTGTGCAATTTCTGGCATGTCTAATGAATATTTATGCTGCTGAAAGCATTTAAACCAGAAAGTGATGATCTCCAGGGCAAAAAAAGCCAATAAGGAAAGCATTTTAAATTGTTTTACTTCAGCAATCTTTTCAGTGTTGTTTTCCCATAAAATGCTTTGTTTGAACTTTAATAACTTTTTGCTTAATAAAATACATGAAACCCAAACTTGATTAAATATTCCATACATTGTACATATCTTTACACATCAAAACACCTTATTGCTATTGTGAATTTCTGTCAAGAAAAATGAATGAATCTGTACATAGGGGCGACACTTTACTGCAAAATGTTTCATGTGATTCACGTATGATTCCGATTTCATGTGATTCATGGTAAATTTGAATTAGAATAACAGCGGGTCATATGTTTTGTTCATGTAAATAAACATGTGTTTGTTTGAATGCAAGCTCTTATTATGTGTAAATGTGTCAAGTTTTATTTTATTCAAAGGCTTACAAGCCAATATCTGTATACTGTTATTTTGGCTATTATCTTGCCTTAGATGAACTGCTCAATTCACATCCTATTCTCACAACTTCACACTTTTTAAATCGAGAAACAGACTACAAATGGCAGTCTTTAATCTTTTTTAATCCGGCTAAATCAAATAAATTCAATTCAGTGTTATTTGTATGGACATTTTTATAACTGACATTGTCGCAAAGCAGTAAAACAGTGAAAGCAGGGGCTTACAGAGTATAAAAGAATTTAAACATTTCCTTTTGCCCCTACACATTCGTAATGAGTGTCGCCCATGGCGACGGTGGTAAAACTCCTTCAGTAGATGCGAGGAAGAAACCTTGACAGGAACTAAAGGGTGAAACCATAAAAATACATACCATATATGAGGAATTCATTACAATCCAAAATGTAGTCCAGTTTGTTATGCAAACTATCAAACAGGTTTTTTAATGTAAGTAAAAACCACCCAATAATGAAACTATATAATTATGTTCAGTTTTAACAGTAGATTTTGGAAGGGCTTTCCTTTCATTTCACTTTAAAGATAAAGCGTTCCATAAACACGCACACATTGGTACATTCATGGAGCACATCAAGTGACCAAGTTGATCTGGTGCTATTTCTTTTCTTCCGTGTCAAAAGTGTAAAATATAAAGTCTTAAGGACATCTAGATAAAGCATAGAGTCCATACCAGTGTGTAACTCTCCTTCTTCTTCCTCTTCTTTTCTTTTCGGCTTTTTCCCTTTTTCAGGGGTTGCCACAGCGAATCATCTAATTCGCTTACTTGATTTGGCATAGGTTTTTACGTCGGATGCCCTTCCTGACACAACTCTTTAGGAAGGGACAGAAACACGCTGACGGCTTTGCAGCTACTCTTTACGAAAGTAAGCAATGGTTCTTTTACATGAACCTCTCACTATAGACAGTGAGAGACATGGCCAGCCATTGATAACCCAGTTAGCTGCACTGGGGGGACAGTGACAACCTTGTGGAGAGTGGGACTCGAACCCCCAACCATAGGATCAGCAATCCAGCGCCCTATACCACTAGGCCACCACTGCCCTATTCGGTGTCACTTCCACCCCCCTTTTCACAGTACAATCATGCCCCCCTCATGAGGATCTAGTGTTCTTTTCCCCCCTTCATGAAGAAGGTTGTAATAACATTACGACATTTTCATAGACACGGACAAGCTTTTATTCTCTTTGGGTTTAATTCTCCTACAATACCCTAAACTTTTTTATTTTTTATTTTTATGATTAATTTTTTGATTATGTTTTAAGCTTACAAGATTTTTTCTTGCTTTGGGTATTAGATGGAAGAGTTGTTAATATTTTAAATATATGCTGCATTCAAATGGCACTGGATCAAGAACAGTAGCAGCGGTGGTGATGTAAAGGTGTGTCAGTAGATAATTCGGATACCAGTGTTGGGTGTCTCTAAACAACTGCTAATTTTTTCTGTCATGTATAACCAAATCCTTTTTGAATACATCCCTTACCCAGAGGTGAGCAGAAGTTTGCAAGACAGTGATGACAGTAGATTATATTTGACTCGGCTCTTGAAAAATTGTGCTTCAAGTGTTAACATTGTCTGTTAAGATGGTTAGGACTGCTGCCTGTCTGTGCAAACTGAAAAAGATATAATGATAATGATCTGGTAAATTGTTTCTCTAGTACCTTATAAAAGCTGGCAGCCAGAACTAAAGTGCTCCCCTGCAGCGACAGCCTTTTGAAGAGTAAAAGTAGGAATTAGATTTTTTTCTTTTGTCAGTATGGTAAGGGAAAAAATAGAACCCAAAAGAATCAGAATGGTCTCCTGTGCTGTCGTGATGCCTTATGGCCAACTTACTTTCGTCTGGTGAATTGAATGTATCACACAGGGGTATTCAGCTGACCTTTTTTAAGGGTCACCTACGGCCTGGTACACCTTAAAAAAAATAAAAACAGGAGAGACCACAAAAAAAAAAAAAACAATAGAAAAGTTTTTAATTGCAAGAACCTACTGATCAGCCAACCGTACACTCGTACAATTATGGTGAACGATTTGGGATCTCAAACAAAAATTGCTATGAAAGGCTAAAAGTAATGCTTACAATGTCAAACTAAAACATATGGCATGCTGTATGCACTCTAATCATTGGGAATTAAATTTTTTGGTGGGTGGGCGGCAGTGACCTTTACAAATAAGCCTTGAATCATTTATCAGGAGTTACAGGCTGGGTACCTGCGCCAATCTTCAGGTCCTGGGGCCAACCTAAAATTCCTTGATGACAATTGAATGAATATAGTTTAAACGATTAACAGGAGTGATTCTTTAAAAGCCACACTGATTTAAAATTGTTGTTTTTACTAGCACCAAAAATTTTGAAAAAATGAGCCCAATTTGTTTTAAAAAGTATGCACTGCAGTATTTATTTGTCAAGACATTTTTGAGCATTACAGAGAGGGAGCAGAAACAGTGGCGGGCTTACAGCAGGAAGGTCCTGGGTTCAAGTGGACTTGGCAGGTTTTCCCTGATCACTTTAGCTTCCTCCATCAGTCCAAAAACAAGCACATTTATTTTGAATTGTATGTTCAATCGTTAACTGGCTGTTCAAAATTGCTCCTAGGTGTGTGTGTGAATTGTTGTATATGAGTGTATGTTTTGCAATGAATTGGCAAACTGTTTAGGGCGTACACCACCTTTGCCTGTAATTGGCTGAGATAGACTCCAGCTTCCATGTGACCCTACTAAGATTAAGTGGTTCAGTAAATCAAGTAAAAGATGATGAAATTGTGTGAAAGCTCTTGATGATGGTACTTTTTGGTAAACTATGAATGCATGTGGTTGTCTGCAACAAGACACAACAAGGAATGTGACAGAGGCCCCAATGTTGAAAAGAAGGCTTCTTGGAAGGAAAGTAGAGCACCTAGAGCTTTGATGTACTTTGATTCATTGGAATCCAGATAGGTTAATATCACAATTTATTAGTGTATCAGTAAATTTAACAATAGGTGACTTTGAGGCATAAGCCATTTTGCCTTCGCTTTGTGCCAAACCCCACAAAAATGAGTCTTAAAAATAACCCAGCGCTTGTTTGAAAAATGGATGTGTTTTTCCTCCATGTGGTTAGTCAGTGTTTCAGGCTGTGGCTTCAGTTGTCTCCTGTTCAGCCAAGCAGAGGTTTTTTTGACACAAATACCAGGTCCCTGGTGAATTTTTCACAAAAAATGTTCAACAACACAAAGTTCCAGTATTCCCAGTGGCATCATGCTGTCTGTGGTATACAAGAGAAGGAGTTGTTCAAACAAATTGCTTTGGACAAGCTGTCGCTACATATCAGGCAGGGTCTTCAGTCCAGAGAGTAGACATTGCAGTAAACATCAGCGTTACATAAATGAGCCAATAAAGGCATCACGATGGATAGATAGTTGGCTTGTAGAATGTGGAGAAAGAAAACATCATGGTTAGTTTGCCTTACAATATATTAAAATGAAAATATGACCAGGAATTTCTTGTATAAAGACTAATCTACGCCGGTTAACCGAAATGAGTTGTTTACCTGTTACAATGCTGACATTTCTCATTAAAGACTAAAGAAATTGTTTTTGTCTAGAGTGCACATTTCTACATTGTTGGTATCTGTGAATATCTGCCATTAATGTGTAGACTGACAAATTATGTGCTGAAGGTTAGGTGGATGGGTCCACTGATTCTTCATTCATTCATTCATTCATTTATTTTCTGAACCGCCTAATCCTAATTCGGGTCACGGGGAGGCTGACACCCATCTCAGCCGACTGGGTGAGAACAGAGTACACCCCTACCATGCCATTGCAGGGCAAAAACACATTGTAGCCATGCAGCCTACTCTTGACAAAAGTCAGCAGTGGTTCTTTTACATTCAGCTCACTATAGACGGTGAGCAACATGGCCAACCTTCGATAACCCAGTTAGCTGCACTGGGGGGGTTGTTAAGTAGGGCTTGAATCAGCAAACCTTGAATCAGTAATCCAGCACCTTACCACTGGACCACCACTGCCCTCCACTGATTCTGAGCTGCATAATTGTTTTAGTACATGGGTCTGATGACTAAACTGGTACTGAAATGTGTGACTCTGACCATTTTACATTTTCTTCAGATAAAAAAAAAAAAAAAAAAGTTTCCCCCCATTTTAAAAATGTATTTGGCCAATTTGCATTAAATCCTGGTACATGCAGGATTATATTCACTGGAGAGGCATCATCATCATCAAACTCAAAAAGTCTGTCAGTCACATGGACAGAATGAACAGGCTCCTATTCACTAATAATAGCTTTAGATAATAATTGTGTAATTAGTTACAGTGAGCTGATTGCTGGTGTTTCACATGTTCAACTTTTTCTTTATTATCTAAAGTCAATAAATGCCAATCCATCAGTGATTGGTGAGAGCACAAGATGCACTTGTGCTCCGATTCATGTGGTTATTGGACCCGTGGAGACCTTAGCAGAGGCTCAGCGGGATGTGAAAATAATGAGGTCTTTCTCTTGTTACAAAATTGAGCATGAAAAGGGTGTAAACTGGGGAGTACTTGAATTATTTAAAAAAACTGTGTTCACCATATTACATATTTTGATATAATATTTCCCAGGCATGTACTAAAGATTTTGATGCATTGATTCATCAATAAACTTGGACATGGAACTATTTATTAAGTTTAAATTTGGGGAGTTTGAAAATGTACCAGTTTCATGATAAGACCCATATACTACACAACAGAAGCAAAAATAAAAATTATTTTTAAGAAAGACAGAGGCAGGTCAGTGGAGCTCTGTGTGTTATTAGAGCTGTGCTAGGTGCTTTGTAGCCAACAGTATCTGTTTAGCCTCAGTATTTAAAGTTTAGCATGTGCTACATGGAAAATAAATAAGCCATGCTCCCTAAAGATGTTCCAGATTTTGGTCCCTTTGCAGTTATAATATCTTCTAGTCTACTGGGAAGGTTTTTTCAACTTGATTCTAGTGGTGATTTTGCTCATTTAGTCATTGGAGAGATCAGGAAATGATGTCTGACTTGGAGGCCTTGGATTGCAAACATCATGATGTTTCTTTGGATTGAGTATAGGGCTCTGTGCAGGCCACTTTAGTTCCTTCCCTTTAACTTTGGTGATAATTGGGCCATGCACTGGGATATTGTGATGCTGGACCAGTGTTGAGCCTCTGAGTTCCAAGTATAGCACAAAAAACACAATGGTTATGGTGTTAGGATGATTGAGCCAAAGCTTGGGCAATTTATCAAGAAGGACTATTTCCGAGTTTTTCAAAAAATTACTTTTAGGTGTGTACATTGGAGCTCACCTGCTTGCTTGTCATAGCTATGGTGTGTTGCAACATATTTTAAGCTACAAATAAAAGATTTACATCACTTGCTTACTCACGCAACCTCACTACTGATAATCTGGACGAGCTGTCCATTCCCGATTCCTAACACTAATGTCATGGTGGCGATTCTGGGAAGTTCCACATTATACGGTAGCTGTGATGGTCATAAAATGCCTTTGTCCACCTTAGTTAAACTAGCAATGATAGTGACAGCTGAAACACTCATGAGAGTGCAGAAGATGGTCAAGAGACCATCTTCCTGACACCCTGAACAGCTTCTTTGCATGTTTTGAATCATGGAGCAGCAGGCAGACTGTACATCTTCCCTCACCAGAGGAATGGCACCAAGCGTGTTCTACCCTGAGGAACAGCTTCATCACCAGGGCTGCAGAACCAGACAAGGTGTCGGTCAAATACTCTATGTCAGGATGCTACAACTTGGGACTCTCAGCCACCTCGTGTTACTGAGTTAAGGACTTTCTCAACAACATACCTCAGGTCTTGAGGATAGAAAACTCATCCACCTTGATCCTGAACACTGGAACACCACTGAGCTGTGTGCTCAGCCCGGCCCTCTTCAACCTGTTTACGCACAACTGCAATGTTCTCCACTCCACAAATACACTTGTGAAGTTTGCTGACAACACCATCATGGTTGGCCTCTTCTCAGACAATGATAAGCCCACTACAGGGAGCAGAGTCAGCCCCTGATAAATTGGTGTTCAACTAATAAACTCATTCTGAATACCAGCAAGACCAGGGAGGTCATAGTGGACAATAGAGGACCAGGAAGACAGAGCATGCTCATCTCATTCATGAGGAGGTGGTGGAGCATGTGGACAGTTCCTGGGCATCCACATTTCATCTGACCTGGCCTGCTCTGTTAAAACCTCACACCTGATGAAGGCCCAAAAAAGGATTTTCTTCCTTCCTTAGGAAGCTGAAACATATTAGACCAGTGGTTCTTAACCTTGTTGGAGGTACCGAACCCACCAGTTTCATATGCACATTCACCGAACCCTTCATCAGTGAAAAATAAAAATATGATTTTTTTTTACAAATTCAAGACATTCACTGTTGTGTTCTTGTATTCCCCATCTCCATGCAGTTTCACGAAGTGTTCCTTTAGTTTTGCTGGTGCAAGACTAGAGTTGCTCAACTTGGCATTGCAAATCATTTAGATTGGACGCTGAGTCCCATCATGTTCCGTGATGCATGTGAATCCATGTTGTACATATTCGTCCGACCACTTTCTTTTTTTTGCTCGACATAGTTAGTATGGATTAAAATATTCCGAAAAAAATCTCACGACTTCACACATTGACCACTGAGCGTGCTAAATTTCCCACGGCACTGATTGGCCAAGCAATGTAATGTGATCATCTGCAGCCAGTGATGGCCAAGCGGGGCGTGTCATCACTAATTGACATGATTAATCGGGTGTGTCTTGACCTCCATGGCGGAGGCTCCGCCGAACCCCTGAGACCGACTCACTGAGCCCCTAGGGTTCGATCGAACCCAGGTTAGGAACCACTGTATTAGACTCTTCTCTAAGCTGCTCAAGAACTTCTACAGCCCTGCAACAGAAAGTATTCGCCGTCTCAGTGCAACGGTGTGGTACGGCAGCTGCACTGATAAGGACAGAAATGACTTGGCTCTGGTGGTTGAAACTGCACAGGGGATCGTGGGCTGCCGTCTACCAGATCTGTAAACTGTATATGCTGTTCGGGTCCAAGAAGGCCAGCCGCATCTTGACGGATCCCACACTCCCAGGAAATGTACTGTTTGTATCACTTCCTTCGGGAAAGCGGTAGAGAAACATCAACACCAGCACAACCAGACGAAAAAAACAGGTTTTACCTCAGAGAGATGAAAGCCATCACCCCCCACCCCCACCCCCTTGTAATCACACACATGCATGCAACCACCCTCCACTGACAGATACTCACACACACACACACACACACACACACACACTAGTTCTTTGTAAAAGGAAATTGAATTTACAAACTCTACGACTGTATGGTACTGCTGCACTTTACCTCATTTAAATTCTAGTTTATTCACTTTGGACATTTACATTCTAGTCTAGCCACCATGCTACTAGTATGTATGTATGTATTTATTTATTTATTCATTCATTCCATTCCACAATGCCTCAATGTATATATATGTCAGTGTTCGTTTCTCATTCATAGGTTCAGGGTTTACATGTTTATTTTATTTTTACTTGGTTTAGTGTACAGAATTACTTGTTTATATTCTGCTCTTGACAGCATCATTTGCAGTTTATTGCCCAGTTTGCACCTTTTAAACTTGTTTGCACCTTTTAATGCTGAGAACCTCATGCAAAATTTCGTTGTGTCAACATAATCACAATAAAGGCTCTTGAATCTTAAGAACATTCAATGTCTTTTTTGCTTGTTTAAAAATACAGCGATCCCTCGCTACTTCGCGCTTCAATTCATACGGCTTCAGTGCATCACATTTTTTTTAAATATTCATCAAATTAAAAAATAAGGAAATTAAGGATGAACAGGGGAAAAAGTTAAGGAAAATGCCACAAAACAAGGCCAATTATGCAAAAAACTCCAAACAAACAAAAAATCCATTAAAACTACACATTTCCCTCTCAAAAGCCCAGTCCCTTCAAAAGTGAGACATTTCATCCACTCCAGATTATGTAATCATGTACAGAAAAGCCTTTAAAAAAATGGTAACCCATCTGCTCAGTGTGAATTAGAGATGAGCTGGGGTGATGTGCAGATGTCCTGAGCCACTGTACAACCCCTGAGTGAGCTGGACACCGTGGAGCACGTTCTGCTCGTTTGAGCACACAGCCAGGCTTACGTTGTCCGAAGCACTTCTTCGTAAAGCTGTGTATTTCTCCCACACGAGCAATCGAGAGTTGATGATTTTACTGCATCAGATGTCACCTGTGTCTACAAAGCAGGGGTTCCTGTGTGTGTGGAGCAGCAAATCTTTATGTAAATGATTTAGTCCTGTGTGTTGTAGGAGAGGTGTCTAGCTGCAGGCAGCAGATAAGGTTCTTCATTTCTCCTAAACCCTCTGCTAGCAATTTTGTAGGGGCTTTACTCCCCCTCTCCTCCCCCCTCACACAGGCCGCTTTGGATAAAACCCAACTCGGTCTATTCACACTAACAGACTGTAGTGCTTATGTAAAAGTACTCAGAGCTGTCTTTTATCCGTCGTGTCCTCATGACTAAACCTGCTGTCAGGGCTTGAGTGTTAAAACACAGTTGGAGCTACTTGTTATTGTCAAGGCACTAAAAGACTGCATTATGGAACTCCCACTGAATTTCATCATTACACACAGTTGTCATGACATCAGTTTACTAACATTATGTTCAAGGCATGTCCTGCACGAGACACAAATTCATGCAACATTTTATACCTTAAAATCGACTAACTACATGTAGCTCTGACCGTTATTACAGATCAAACACTTTGAAGTGTGAGACATCATGTTATTTTTTTCTGTTTGATTAAGAGCTAAAGGATACCGTCTTAGTGACTTGAATTTCATGGTCTCTGTACACAAAACATGACGTCATTTTCGGAAAGTGCGGATTATGTGACAAATTTTCAGCACCAAGAGGGTCAAAAATGGCGACATGGAAAAGGCAAGTATTCAAAACTGATTCTGAACAGAAAAGAGAAGAAAATGAGGATTCATGCATTCATTCATTCATTTTCTGAACCACTTAATCGTAATTAGGGTCGCTGTGAGGCTGGCACCCATCCCAGTTGGCACGGGCAAGGGCAGAGTACACCCTGGACTGCTTGCCAGGCCATTGCAGGGCAGAAACATGCTGACGGCTATGCAGCCTACTGTTGTCAAGTCAGCAGTGGTTTTTTTTTTTTTACATGCCTTACATCATAGACAGTGAGAGACATGCTGACCTTTGATAACCCAGTTGGCTGCATTGGGGGCCATTGACAACCTGTTGAGAGTGGGGCTTGAACCTCCAACCTTGGGATCAGTGGTCCAGCAGCTTTACCACCAGTCCACCCCTGCCCCAGAAAATGAGTATTTATATCCCATATCGTTGGCACAGGTGGCTGCTATTATCATTCGCCCTCATCTCAGGCCTGGCGGTTGCATGAGTCAGCAGTGGATTTGGAAACTCGGTCCACAAATTCTCGAACACTTTTTTTTTTTTGTATCCCATCATTGGTGTAAAATTGACAAATGAGTAATCACGGTAATGCTTTGGTCACAGAATACTTAGTTTTGTTGACTAGTAATGTGTTTCCAAGCCATGGACTTGACCATGTATGGATTGTAGTTTGCGAAGGACATGCTTTTAAAGTGAAATAAATGGAAAGCCCTCCTAACTCTCCAGTTACACATGAACATGTAGATTTTCATTACCAGGTGTTTTTATTTACAGTTTCGATGTTGCAGTCTGCTAAAATCAGTTTGGTAGTTTGCATTAGCTAGTTTGAAAAGGATGCTTTTGGTCGTATGTCACAAGGTGGGCACCCAAAAAGGTGGAGTTCTAATGCATGCAAAATATTTTCATCATTATTTTAGCATTATTTTCGAGAATATCAGTCAGGTTGAAGAAAATAAGGCATCGTGTAGTAGCTTATGACCTCTTCTTTCACTTGTCACCAAGAACAAGCATTCACAATGAACAGTATGAAGTCCAGGCCTATTTGAATCCTAACTGTCAGGGGTGGAGCGGGCGGTGGCGGAGGAGGTGAATTGTTGCCACTCAGAGTTGGCTTTTTTGCCTCTGTGAGCGAACCTCAGTAGGTTTAGTTGGTATGCTTGTCCAATTGGTGTCTCTAGGGAAGCCATTAGGCAAAACAAAAGAAGCCATGATGACAGCGCATTTTTTCTGTTGAAGTAAATTGCTGAAATTACATTGATGTTTCCTACATCGAGACGTAATTCAGTGTTCAGGTGAAGTCACCAGACTCCTAGCTTGCTATTGTGTCAGTTGCATTCAGTGAGATTATGAAAACTGTGAAAGCAAGAACTCTGTTGATCAATTTAAACTTGTAATTTTCAGAGAAACAGAACTCCGATGACATTGTTGAAGAACATGAGGACAGTTCGGTTTTGCAGAATAAACAAACGAACCCTATGTTTGAAATGATTTGTGAAGACGGTGTTGTTACTGTGTCAAATTGGAAGGGGTGTTCTTACAAACAATACCAGACCAGAACAATAATTCCGGTCGGATGCATCATTTACGCCGGAATTGACTTGATCAAGGAGAGTGACATTTTCATCCGCGGACATCAGGATCATGAGGATAGCATGGGCTCTATTGCAGTTTAAATTACTTGCAAGGGCATTTGAAGGATCTAAGGCATGCAGAAATATAAGATATTTCATACTGAACCCTGAACAGGACAAGAGGGCTAAACGAGATGAGTTGTGAAAAAATGCTGTTTTCCGACCCAATGGTTTGTCAAAAAATTTCGAAGGGCTTTGAAGCTCCCGATTTGTTGAGCTATATAAATATTGATGTGAATAGGCAGTGGTGGCCTGGTGGTAAAGTGAGCTGTATCGCTGATCCTAGGGTTGGGGGTTCGAGTCCCACTCTCCACAAGGTTGTCATTGTGCCCCCCCCCCCCCAGGTTCTGCTAACGGGGTTATCAAAGGCTGGCCATGTCTCGCACTGTCTATGGTGTGAGGTGTAAAAGAACCATTGCTGACTTTCGTCTAGCGTAGGCTGCATAGCCGTCAGCGTGTTTCTGCCCCTTGCTAAAGCTTGCGTCAGTTTTGGAGACTTTGTGACCCCAAGATTTGTTGCAATTCTTTAACTGTGAGCTTTGGAGAACTTTTTTATTTCTCGTATCATCCTCCTCACTGTGCGAGGTGGTAAATAACCTCTCGTCCTCGTCCAGGCTTGTTTACCATTGTTCCGGTTGTTTTAAACTTCTTAATGATTCCTCTGGCAGTAGATATGGGGGCAGGTGCAGACGAGGGGAAATCTTATTGTAGCTGTTGCCTCACTTGTGATGGTAGACACACTTCTGCCTTACTTGAATGGTGTGTTCCTTTGTCCTTCCCATGTTGAAGAGTGGATAAGAGAAATACATCATATTTATACCCCAAGCAAACAGGAAGTGATGAATTACTAATTAAATGTTTATAGATACTCTGACCAATTTTATAAACTACTGGAGAAATGACAGTAATACTTCAATTACATTTATTTCCTTGAAAGTGTTATAGGAGCCATTAATTGTGGAACAGGTGATACGAAAAATAATGATTTCTTAGACAGGGATTATTTTTTTTGTTAAAATTCACTTGAGTTGAATTTTACATTTTTCTACAATTTTCAGTGTGAGAGGAGGTTTCCCGAAATAAAAATGTAAATTATTTTAAGGCTTTCAACACATTTTTTACCAGAAGCGTTAATAATTATGGATGGTGATGTACTTACTTTGAAAATAGATGACTTCCTGAATTCTGCCCGGTCTTTAACACAGACCTGTATGATAACCGAAAATGCATCGAATGTAACAGCGAATCAGAGATCAGTAGGAGAAGGAGGTTTAAAACGAGTGGAGAAAATGTTTTTTCAGCAGTTTCTGTTGAGTTATTGAGGCAAAGACAGTCCGTATATCTTCAGAGATCCTTTTCTGTGTTATCAGACACTTGTAATAACAGCCTGTCAGTGGTGAAAATGAGCTGTTGGCTTGATATGTTTGATTTGCCCTCATCTTTACAGAGTGATACTTTTTTGTGATCAGCTATTATGCAGTAAATCAATATTTGACTTATTTCAATAGTTTTTGTCACAATTTTTAAAATTAGGATTGTAAAAAAAAAAAAAAAAAGCAGAAAAAATAAAGCCCAGGCTAAAAAATACTGGCGTTTCCCTTTAACCAACATGTCTCTGTGTTTGTTTCTGCTGTGAATGAAACCAACCAGTTTTTCTCCTGCTATAGATTTTGTCATGAAAACAAAGCAGGAGTTTGTACTCCCTGACCTGTTTCCCCTCCTCCTTTCTTTTGTGTCATCTGCTTTGATGTATTGGAACTGCAGGACAAATATTAATGCCCAGTTCTTGTAATTGATGAGTCGGCTTATATTCCGGCCTGCTTGAATTCCTCAAATAAGCATTTTTGTAAGAAAGCTCATTTTGTCGCATCCAATCAATGCTAAAGTAAGGTCTAGTATGTTCGACTAAATTTTATGATGAATATATGCAATAAAGTGCTATTTTAAAACGAATTTCCTGTGCAGTATGCATTGGAATTTCTTGTAATTTATCTTGTGCAGTAGAAACTTGAAAACCTTGACTTTTCCTAACACAATTTTGCAGCTTCTCATATTCCGAGGTACATTTCATCATAATGTAGTCATTCTGACCTGTCGCCATTCGAGCAACTGATGTGGACAGTGATACGTTTACTCACCTTTCTGTATTACTCCAGCCGTGTGTTGTATCTTGCACGAGTATGTATTTGCAGTAATTATTGATAGATAGAAGTATTTAGCAATAAAAAAAATCTGTTGAAGTCATTTATGAAGCAGGAAGCAGAGATGAATGGAGAAAACTCTTTATTTGATTTGCATGATCTTACAAAGGATACTCATTCAATAGAACTTTTTGATGACACCTAGGAAGTCTTTTTAATAAATACGTGTTTTTTTTTTTTAAGTTCTTTGTATGATATGATGGTGAGGCAGTGGTGGTCTAGTAGTATAGGGCGCTGGATCGCTGATCCTAAGGTTGGAGGTTTGAGTCCCACTCTCCACAGGGTTGTCACTGTCCCCCCAGTGCAGCTAACTGGGTTATCAAAGGCCATGTCTCTCACTGTCTACGGTGAGAGGCATGTAAAAGAACCATTGCTGACTTTCGTAAAGAGTAGCTGCAAATACCGTCGGCGTGTTTCTGTCCCTTGCTAAAGGGTTGTGTCAGGAAGGGCATCCGACATAAAAACGCACACACACACACACACACACACACACACACACACACACACACACACACACACACACACACACACTCTGTCCCCCCCGGACATGAAACGCTAGCTACCTGGCTGTTTTCGAACTGTGGTGTATTTGTATTTGGGGGTGGTCTTAACACACTTGGAGAGAAAGCCTATCCGCTCCATCATATGAATGTGAGTGACAGGGAAATGAGCTTATGCCATCCTTCCCTCCCATTACAGTCAGGCCAATCAGCGCCTACGGACTCCCACTAACAGATGGCTGTGGCATTAGCGTCGATTTGAACGTGCGATCTCTGGGTTTATAGTCACGCACCTTGTTGATGCTCCACTCGGAAACCCAGTATAGTTTAATAGTAAAGTTATTGGACTAGGAATATACACAGCATTTATTTGTTTGACAGTATAATTTGATATTAAAAAGGAAAGATTATTTTTAAAATACTGTTTTTAATTTATTGTAGCTTGTCCTTATGCAGCAGTTCATACAGCAACTTGGATGAAAGCTCAAGTCGGATTTACACACGAAGCAACTATGCAAAGTTGATGAACGGCAGCTAAATAAGAGATGAGAGGCAAATTATTTTCTCACGGTGCAAAGTGGGCAGGTGTGGAGTTGAACTGAATTGAATTTCCACGCAAGCAATAACCAGCCAAAACTTGATTGATAGGTGAGATGCTACCAAAACAGTGAAGTTTCCAAAGTCTATTTGCTTCCACAGCTTGTGTAAAATAGGTGCGCAATTGAGTGGCAAAGTGATTCGTGTGTTGCCCGGTGCTTCCTATTTGAACGTAACTTAAAGCATGACTCTTTTAAGATGTGGGATCTTTTTAAAGTGCAACCCAAAGTGCCACTCTTTTAGACTGAGGAACGAAACTGGAGTACCTGGCAGAAACCAATGCAGGCACAGGGAGAACATGCAAATTTCACACAGAAACTCCCACATTCCAGAATCGAACTGAGCGTGTTGACCACTATGCCACTGTGAAGCCCTACTTCGCAACCAAGTAGTGGCATTGATGTTTTCAAAAGATGATGAGCATATCAGAGATCTGTGATCATGGCTATCTACAAATATTGGGGCTCTCTCGTTTGCAAAAGAACAGTAACGTTTACACGGTACAAACCGATTTTCGTCTCCATCAGTGCATTACAATCAGTCAGTTCGGTGGAGTGAATTGAGTTACAGGACTTTCTCCAGCGTCATTGTGTGTGTGTGTGTGTGTGTGTGTGTGTGTGTGTGTGTGTGTGTGTGTGTGTGTGCATTGAGTTTTTAACGAACTGGTCTGGCTTCACTGAAATCATCTCCTAACATTTAAGCACTGACTTTTTAGTGGGAGGGGAAGATCTGCTTGTAGAGGCGGTTTCTGATTCATCACAGCCGTGGGTTCGTCGTGACTTTGAAAAATAAAACAGATGCATTATATAATAAATACCCAAATGCAGACGTGCACATCCAGTTTTATATTCAATATTGTTTGTCTGATGTAATATATGATAACCAACCATTTAGGTGGGTTGAACTTTTTTTTTTTTTTTGCAATGTTTCTCAGAGATATGATGAATGTTTCATTAGAGAAGTGGTGGCCTGGTGGTAAAGGGCACTGGATCACTGATCCTAAGGTTGGGGGTTCAAGTCCCACTCTCCACAAGGTTGTCATAGCCCCCCACAGTGCAGCTAACTGGGTTATCAAAGGCTGGCCATGTATCTCACTCTCTATGGTGAGAGGTTCAGGTAAAAGAACCATTTCTGACTTTCGTAAAGAGTACCTGCATACCTGACAGCGTGTTTCTTCCCCTTGATAGAGGGGGAAGGGCATCCGACGTAAAAACTTATGCCAAATCAAACATGCGAATCAGATGATTTGCTGTTGTGACCCCTGAAAAAGGGAAAAGCCGAAAGAAAAAGATGATGATGATTAATGTTTCACTTTGAAAGGCATCGCTTTGTTTGAGTGAACATCTGAATTCAATACCTAATTACTTCGGGGTCCTTGCTGTGAAGTATGTCTTGCTGCATCATCCTCCTTCAGTGTAAAAATGCTGCATTGGAGGTGAAGAAACACTGGATTGGTGGGCTGCTGTGCTCTCCAGTACACGGGTGTGAGTCTTTTCAGATGCTTGAGCACTTGCAACAGCATCCTTCAGTGCACTCGCATCTCGCTCAGACAGTGTGAACAGTTCTCTCATTTCTCATGAGTGTCATTTGCAGCGCTTTGTCACTGTGATCATCGCTCAAAGCTCCAGCTTCTGTGATGTACATGGTACTAGAGTAGTCGTGTGTAGATTTTTGGACAGTGTAGAATTTCTACCAAAATATGTACTCCATGTGGGGTAGCACTGCTGTATGTTGTTACCCATTTCCCTAGAGATTATTTATTTGCTTCGGTAATCACTTGAAGTGAAATTACACCCAAATATAATAAAAGCTCGCATACCTCGTATACATCTTTTACACATCAAAACTCCATATTGTTATTACAAGCTGGTTCGTGAAGAATAAAAAAGTTAATACATCCACACGTGGGGCGACACTATACTGTGAAAACAGAATACAGAAGTAATGCATAATAATGAACTAGGAGTTAGATCATTTCTATGAACAAGCCGATATTTGTCTGCTGAATGTAAGTTTGTACTGTGTAGGTGTTCCTAGGTTTATTTTATTATATTCTTATTCTTCTTTTCCTTTCGGCTTTTTCCCTTTCTCGGGAGTTGCCACAGGGAATCATCTGATTTGCACATTTGATTTGGCATGAGTTTTTACGTCGGATGCCCTTCCTGTCACAACCCTTTAGCAAGGGACAGAAACACGCTAACGGCTTTGCAGCTACTCTTTACGAAAGTCAACAATGGTTCTTTTACATGCCTGTCACCACAGACAGTGAGTGACCTGGCCCGTCTTTGATAACCCAGTTAGCTGCACTGGGGGAACGGTGACAACCCTGTGGGGACTCGAACCCCTAACCTTAGGATCAGCGATCCTGCGCCTTAACCACTAGACCACCACTGCCCCTGTTTATTTTATTATATTATATTGTTTTAATATCTGTATATTGTTATTGTTGCCATTAGTCTGCCTCATATGAACTGACAAATTCAGGTCCTATTCTGGTGGTGTCGCGCATTCACCAGAGTGAAAAAATAGCCTCTTTAAACTGGCCTGGCTAATGAAAACAATCAATTTAACAGATCACAACTTTGAAAATGTAAGTATAAATCACCTGCTAATGAAAATATTCTATTCATCTGTGACAGGGGAGTTTGGAAGACTTTCATTCATTGATTCATTCATTTTCTGTTACATCGATATAAATATACTCATATTCATGTGTGATAGGGGAGTTTGGAAGACTTTCATTCATTGAATCATTCATTTTCTGTTACTGCTTAATCCTAATTAGGGTCGCAGGGAGGCTGGCGCCCATCCCCGCAGACTCAGGGCAAGGGCAGAGTACACAGCTCGTTAGGCCATCGCAGGGCAGAAACACTCTGATGGCTATGCAGCTACTCTTGTTAAAACTGACAAAGCGTTGAGAGTGGGGCTTGAACCCCCAACCGTAGGATCAGTGATTCAGCACCTTTACTACCAAGCCACCACTGCCTGGAAGACTTTCATTTTGCTTTGTCACATGTGTGATTGCATGTGCAGAAACAATGGGAATGGAGTACAGGGATCCCTCACTTTCCGCGGTTAATGTGGACCGCTTCACATATTGTAAGTGTTGATTGACTGTTTTAAGCTTCATGTAAAGTAACTCGGTATAAATAAGTGACTTATTTGAAATTAATTTTGATATTATTTGATATATTTGATATTATTTTACAATGTTATGTTTATAATAATTGATTCAGGGGTGTTTTATGAGATACGGTAATGGTATTTATGGATGTATAGTACAGTATGAGCGTCATACGTCACACGTCACTGTAACAACTTACGTTCACCTTCAACTTACGTTTGGCCGTCCGGAACCAATTAAAAACGTAAGTCGGGGAGCGTCTGTAAATCCTTATCAGAAATGGATTCTGTGAGTGGTGTAATACTAATTTGGACAACCATTGTGGAATAAAACATGACTGGGCATGTAGTTCTAGAAAGCAGTCCACCGAGGGTAGTGTGATGCTATGTAACTACCAAAAGTGGATTATGTAAGGAATAGCATAACAGACTGGGTTGTTCTATGAAATATAATGCTGCACATCAGGGGGTCGTGATGCAGCTTCCGTGTCGTGCTGTTACCAAGTACTGAAAGCCACTATAACCCCCCTCCCCCGCCTCCTGTCAGATTGTGTTTTTTTGTCGTATCTAGACTTTATTCATCCATTTTAACCAAAGCATAGTGACTGTCTGCTGATTAGTGTTTAATTTATTAATGAATGACATGTATTGCACGTTTCTATACATAGATAGATTTGAGTTGGTGGAACATCTATATTAGGGGATTAGCTCCTGTTCTCACCTGCGTCATCAATGCAAGTCTCTCACTAGCCTGCCCCTCTCTCTCTCTCTCTCTCTCTCTCTCTCTCTCTCTCTCACTCACACACACACATACTCCAAGTGCAACCTTTGATTTTTTTTCAGTTTGATTGGGAAAATAGAGGAAAGGGAAAGTGGAGACTGAGGGCATCTATAACTGAGACATCATCGATAAATGTTAACATCCTCAAATAAGCTTATTAAATAGTTAGTGATAGCTTATGTAACACGCACATGCATACATTTTCTCTCTCTCTCTCTCTCTCTCTCTCTCTCTCTCTCTATATATATATATATATATATATATATATATATATATATATATATATATATATATATATATATGAATACCCTGTATATACACATACATACACACACACACACACACACACACGCACACAGTATATATGTACACACATACATGTTACTATGGAGACAATAATGTCATAGAAGGAGCAGTTCCATATCAACATTCATGTTGCTGTCAGTTATAGATATTGTGGGCGATCTGATGATCTTATATAATGGAATATTTTATTTTGATATATGATGTGCTTTTAAGAGGAATCATGACAATTGTATCAATAAAAAGGCAGATAGACAGATGGATGGATAGGAGAAGTATCCAAGCATTCCTACTCCCTCAGAACTAAGAAAAAGAATGATCACTCACAACACAATACAGGATGACGCAAAAGACTGCATGGTGGATCAAGAAGAGCAGCGAGCAAATCAACTCCTCCGAAGAGGCTTCAAAACGGAGAGATACGAATGACTTCCGGTCAGACCTTTCAGAATAAAATGAAAATGAAAACAGGATACAGAGATTTGGCTGAAGGTTGAGCCTGGCTGGAGGATCCATAAGTTCAGCATAGGCTATGTGGAGAGTTGTGATTCTGAGTGATGATCATGATCATACCCCAAAAGATCATCATAGAAGTTTTTCCCCAGATTTCTCATTCCTGTTTCTAGATCTTCTCGTTCAGGGGTCGGCAACCTTTGCCATTCAAAGAGCCATTTGGACCTGTTTTCCACATTAAAGAAAACACTGGGAGCCATAAATCCTTTTTTGAGATTTAAAATCAAATAACCCTGCACATGTCTTTTCGTTTTTTCCTTCATGTTAATATAAAATAACAATACGTTGCATTGATTTAAATGACTGCAGAAACAATTAAATTACAATTCTGCTTGCAACAAAAACATTTAGATAAAAAAAAAAATGCCTCTCTACGACTCAAATTAGGATTAAATGGTTCAGAAAATGAATGAATGTGTTCGAATCCTTCTTGTATTTTTGTAAAGAAAAAGAATATCTGTCCCACGAAGCGTGGGACGGGGTGCAGCCAGATTTGTTAACAGGTTGGGTCACCTACCTCACCATCATGCCCTTCGTGAAATCTTCTTCTTTATTCATTATATTAATGTTATTTTGTCAAAGTTTTAATTTACAAAAACGACAGCAACACAGAAAAGTATATGAAGACTTATATTAAGAAGGAGCCTGCTCAACATTCTTTTAAATAATATTAATGCTTAATGCTGCAGTGACCGACCCATTCTGAGAGTGGAGACTGAACCCAGTCTTTCATTTTGTCACTGGGAGAAGAGTTATTTAATTCAGAGATTGCTGTGTATAAACAAATCTCATTCACCAGCTCTTACTTCAGCTGTGATTTCCTGGATTACAAACGCCGGTGGCGGAAAAATCTCTCCGCCGCGCTGCTGATGGTGAGAACACTCCTTGCCATGAGCACAAGAATTTGGAAATCCACCAGCACAGCAGATCAAACACTCTGAGACTGTCAATGTAGCTGATTAATATAACAAGAACACATACACAAAATCGCCCCGCCCACACCAAATAAATATCCGCCAACACCCGTGACTGTTAATTTTCATCTATGTAATTTTCAACCCTGAAAGAACATTTTTGAAAGGGCACCCACTGGGGACCATGGGTACCTGACCGTTGTAGGACTCTGCCTTAGGCAAATTCTCCCGTCATTCAGGTGAAAGCTGGTTTTGATGCAGTGGTTTTTGTAGATGATGTTTGTGGTGCACCCGTCAGCCACTGTAAAGTACAACATTATTTTGAAAAGCCACAGAGCCGCACCAGAGAGGTGAAAGAGCCGCATGCGACTCCGGAGTCGCGAGTTACCTATCCCTGTTCTACATGCTAGTAGCCGTGTTAAATTACTCCTACTTTCAAGCTTCTTGTTTCATCCTCTTGAGAGAATGATATTCATCATTTGTCGAACTATAAGTCCTACTGTGGTGGCAGGGAGGCTGGAGCCTAACACAACCAATACTGGATGGAGTCAGACCATTGCAGGGCCAAGACAAACACAACCACTCACACTAAAATCTATGGGCAATATGGATCAGACAATTAACTTAAGGTGGATTTTCTTTGGATTTCTTAGGAGGAAACTGGAGGAAACCCACACATAAGCACAGGATTACAAACTCCACATAGAAACACCCAAGCTTGGAATTCAAACCCACAACCTTCTTGCTGTGATGCAGGCGTGGTTACCATTACACCACTGTGCCACCTCTTGAGAAATTAAAAAATACAGCTTAGACCGTTCTTCATTAATTCCTTGTTTGGCAGATTTCTATTGTGTAAACCCAAGCAAGGAGACAGGGAAAAATTGAAGAACAAATATTTTATTCTTTCTTTCTCAACACAACAGAATAATAATATAATAAAGGGTCATTATGAATCTTTATTTTGCCCTTTCTTGTGTTCTTAAAGAAGCCTGAACCAGTGCTTTGATTTAAATATCTAATCATTTGAAAACAGTAGGCCATTCGGAGCTGATGAGTATATGTAGTACTTTCCATAGTATGTATGTTCTATTGAAAATACTGCTTTAAACAGACCAGATGTTTGTACGCGCAGGACTCGAGACAGCGGCTGGATGTCCGAGGTGACAGTTCTGACGGGCAAGTGCATGATGTAGTTTGAAAAGCTGCTGTGAGAGGCACAAAATATTCTGGTTGTAAAATTTATTTCCCAATGAAATTATTTTGAAAACATGACTATGAACATTGCTGGATCTACAGGAAAAAAAGAATAATTAAAAAAAAAATGAAACGTGGAAAGTCCCCCCCCCCACCATAATATTTAGATTTTTATGGGGCAGTGGTGGTTTAGTGGATAGGGTGCTGATCCTAAGGTTGGGGGTTCGAGTCCCCACAGGGTTGTCTCTGGACAGTGCAGCTAACTGGGTTATCAAAGGCGGGCCATGTCTCTCACTGTCTATGGTGAGAGACATGTAAAAGAGCCATTGCTGACTTTCGTAAAGAGTAGCTGCAAAGCCGTCAGCGTGTTCCTGTCCCTTGCTAAAGGGTTGTGACAGGAAGGGCATCCGACGTAAAAACCTATGCCAAATCAAATGTGCGAATCAGATGATTCGCTGTGGCAACTCCCGAGAAAGGGAAAAAGCCGAAAGGAAGAAAGAAAGAAATATTTCGATTTTTCAGTTCCAGTATTGCCTTCCATTTCACATGACCACTTCCAAGCAAGGACGGTCGAAAGCGTACACATGCCCCTTTTGTGACATGCAATGCTACCCATCCACTTCTTTTTGAACTGCGATGCATCCATATTTTGGGGGCGGTCTAACACACAAAAACGAATGGTTGTGGTATTCACCTGGATTTAAACTTGCGAGCTCAAAGTTAACAGTCATGCACCTTGTCGATGCGCCACCCGTTAGCCTGGAAAGCCTTTCCTTAACATTTTCCTGTAAATCTCTGTTTTATAAAATGACAACAAAAAATGGATCAGAAGCAACATTAACACCACCTGACTGATCTGCCACTACGCAGCCACATACATGGAACACTGCAATACACTGTGTGTTCTGAATTTTCTTTCTGTCAAAGCCAGCCTGACCAGTTTCAGCAGGTTGTGCTATAGTAACTCTTCTGTGGGATCAGAGCAGCCATACGACCCTTCAATCTCCACATGTATCACTGAGCCTTGGGCACCCATGAAAATCATACCAGTTCACTGGCTGTCCTTTCCTGGATAGATTTGGCATGTACTTAACACTGAATACCAGGAACATCCTCCAGATTTACCGTTATGTATGACTAGACCCAGTTGTTTAGGCATCACAATGTGGCCTTTTTTTTTTAAATTCAATCAGATTCTTACTAATTTTTTTGCTCATTTTTCCTGCTTCCAACACAACAACTTTGAGAACTGACCATTCACTTTCTGTCTAATACAGCTGTCCCATTTAATCTTCTCAGCGCTGCTGTGGGTGCAAACTTTCATTATAACCAACCAGGAAGCCGTACCATACACCTTTTCAAATGACTTGATATTCACTTGAAATAAACTCTCGGGTGTGGCCCCTGCTTTATTCAAATGTAAACCTACATGCGCACTGGCCATTTACAGATAAGATTAGACGCCTCTTGTCTAATACATCACACTCGTGCCAAGCTGATCAATACATTTGTTTTTAAACTGCCGCATACTGATCAGCTTGATGTAGAATGTGTACCCGTCAAATTGGATTTAGTGGTTGTTGGTCCAAAAAAGACAGTGATTGGACAAAATTTAATTCACTTGCAGCATGTGATAACGCCCATCTGCTTTATATTCCGTATGTAGAATTGGTTGCACTCTTATTTATAAGATTTTGTATGGTATAAGTAGAGCAATTAATATAGACTGCTATTTTTTATTTTTTTTTTGGTTTCATGCATTCATCTTCTACATGAAGACCATGGTCACATGGGACACAGACCTAGTTATAAAAGGTTACACTCTCCATGTGACCTTTATCTCATCACAGTGTGATCCTACACAAACAAGCACACTACCATTTATAGAATCTGTTGTTAGTTTGAAACATGGAAATGCCATTTAGACCGAAATGAAAGTTTCAGTGACGACCTAATATAAGGCTCCTAGTGGCACTGATGATCTCTTTATCCCAAATTGAATTTATTAGCTGCTAGGGAAGGGAATCACCAGGGTGAATTTAATAAGACATTATCACAGTACCAAGGTGTAGTTAATTTTGTATTGAAATTCTGTAAGCATAGAAATTTTATGAAAATCCAAGTTAATTTTTTTTCTGATTAGTTTTCATTCATTCATTTTCAAAGCAGCTTAATCCTAATTAGAGTCTGGCTTAGGATGGAGGCTGGCGCCCATCTCAGCTGACAATGGCTGAGAGCAGGGTACACCATCGCAGGGTCAACACGATGAAAAACAAAAGCATTCAGTCACATCTAAGGGCAATTAGCCTACTGTGCATGTTTTGGAAAATGAGGGGAAACTAGCACACCTGGAGGAAACCCTTCATGTAAGCCCAGGGAGACCATGCAAACGTTACATAGAAATGCCCAAGTTGAGGAATCGAACCCAGGCTTTCTTTCTGTGAGGTGGACATGTTAACCACTGTGCCATCCTGCATCGCCATTATTATAATTATTATTATCATTTTCTATAAATGTAAACCTTGAACCATGTAAAAGAAATGAAATGGGAAAGTTTCTTTATCGGTACTTCCACACCAGGTTAATAAATGGCACCAACGACTCTGCTGTACTACCTGCCAATTTGTAAATACAGTCATACCTCTCACCTTACGAAATTAATCCGTTCCAGAAGTGGTTTTGTAACATGATATTTTTCATAAGTTGTGTAGCATTTTACATGTAAAAGGCCTAATTCGTTCCAAGGCCCCCCAATACTACCCCCTAAACTCTTTAAAAATTATAAAAGTATATCTTTTAAGGCCTCCTTCTGCTTCAATATCGTACTGATGGTAGACAGGTTTCGGCCAGATTCCTCTGCGATATCACTCAACCGCATGCCACGAGCCCGCTTTTTCTTCTCACTCGCACCGGCAATCACTTTCTTGGGGCCCATGATGAATGATAAAAAATAAAGTTGCAATGAGCACACTCGAAAAACTCACGAAACAACAGTAAGTCTGTCCTTTACGTGTGTTAGAACTCTGTGATGAACAATGGGTCAGAGGCACATGAAAAGCATCATGGGTATTATGGAGATGCAGCTCCATCATAGCCAATGGGAGGGAGCTGCATCTCCATGACAAACAATGGGTTGAAGGCACACGAAAAGCATCATGGGTATTATGGAGATGCAGCTCTCTCTTAGCCAATGGGAGGGAGCTGCATCTCCGTGACGAACAATGGGTCGAAGGCACACGAAAAGCATTATGGATATTTTGGAGATGCAGCTCTCTCCTAGCCAATGGGAGGCCAGCGGGGCGGGATGTTGGGAGATAGCCAATGGGAGAGCAACTCGCGCATTGTTTGAATTTTAGAGAAGGCGCGTTTGGTAACGTGAATTTTTTCCATATCCAGAGATGGAAATTTTAGGTAAGTGCGTCTCGTAACTTGGATTTTTCGTTTGTTGGGTCTTTCGTAAGGTGAGGTACCACTGTAGTTTAGAGTATGCCCCCTGTAGGACATTAGAGAAGCAGCAACCTTCCACCACCTCAAGTTCAAACATATAATTTTACAATGAATAATAATAATACATTTAAAAAAAAACATTTTTTGCGACCATTATGGCTGTAAGTGAATCGCTGCAGTAAAGAATGACGATGTGTTCATGTATATAACTTTTCCTCCATTTTTTGTTGCTATATTTGCAGTCACAAATGACACATTCAGAAAGAGAACTAATTGGCTGAGCTCTCACGGGAGGGAGGGAGGGATAGCATACACTGTCGCTCAGAGCGATGGCCAGCTAACAGGACAGAATGCAGGTTAACTGAAATGCCTTCCTTATTCTGGGTTATCCTGTTTATAATTAACTTTTATTACTAACCATTAAATATACAAGCTACATGAACAGATGGCACGCGATAATCAACGAGGATTAAAGAGAATCTGATATGTACAGTTCCTTGAAAAAATATTCACCCCTTGACTTTTTTTTTTTTAAATCTATTTTGTTACATTACAACCTGCAACTTAAATGTTTTTTAATCTGAATTTTATATGAAGGATCTGCACAAAATAGTCTAGGTTGGTGAAGTGAAATGTGGGGGTGGGGGGGCAAATTTGTAAAAATAATCTGAAAATTGGCATGTACATATGTATTCACCCCTTGCCCATGAATCCCCTCAAAAGTTCTGGTGCAACCAATTACCTTCAGAAGTCACTTAATTGGTGAAATGAAGTCCATCGTCATCTTAACCCAACCCCAACTTGAAGGCGGATCGGTGCAACCTCTGCTGTAAAGAGGAGTCTGTCATGGTTAAGAGGGAACTGAGTTGGAAGACAAGACTTTCAATTTACCAGATGATGTACGTTTCAACCCTCACTTATGATCACAAGTGGCTGGAATGAGCTTCCTTTACAGGGTGGCGGGCCTCTCCCTTAGAGATAGGGTGAGAAGCTCAGTCATCGGGGAGCAGCTCAGAGTACTATCACTGCTCCTCTGCATTGAGAGGACCCATTTGAGATAGCTCGGGCATCTGATTAGAATGCCACCCTGGTGTGGTGTTTTGGGCAAATATGACTGAGAAGAGACCTCAGGGTAGACCCGCAACATGCTGAAGGGAATGTCTCATGGTTGGTCTGGGAACATCTCGATGTCTCTCCTGGTAGAGCTGGAGGAAGTGGCTGGGGAGACTAACATCTGGGCCTCACAGGCATGTTTAGAGTTTGTCAAAAGGCAAATCCTCAAATGTATGGAGGAAGGTGCTCTGGTCAGATGAGAGTAAAATTGAACTTTTTTTTACTAAAGAAAACATGTCTGGCGTGAACCCAACACATCCCATTTCTCCAAGAGCACCATCCTCACGGTGACAGCAGCATGTTGCTGTGAGGATGATTTTCATCAACTGGGAAACGGATCCAAGTAAATACGAGGATATTTTAGAGAAAAATATGTTTCAGTCTGCCTGTGATTTGAGATTGGGACAGAGGCTCAATTTCCAGCAGGTCATCGACCCGAAGCATACCGCTAAAGCAGTGGTTCTTAACCTTGTTGGCGGTACTGAACCCCACCAGTTTCATATGCTTATTCACCGAACCCTTCTTTATTGAAAAATAAAATATGACTTTTTTTTTTCCAAATTCAAGACATAGGTACTGTATATGTTTTACTGGGGCACCAAAATGAACAGTGCATTAACATCACTGTGTTCAAAGAAGAAAACCAATACAATGCATGAACTCGCCCCATCATAACTACATACCTTTTTATGTGAGGTGTGCATATGTGAGCGTGTGTCTGTATGTGTGTGTATTTATGCTTTATTTACATCTTATGCATTATTTTTGAATGTTTAATTGTTATTATAAGCATTTATAGCGTTGAATATGTATTTATTGATATTATATACACATATACATGTACGTATTCGTCAGTCAGCATGGGGTTGATCCTACTTAGGAAGCTGACTAGCATCATGTTCCGTTATATATGTGAATCCATGTTGTACATATTCGTCCGACCACTTTCTTTTTTTGCTCAACATAGTAAGGATTAAAACATTAAGAAAGAAATCACACGATGTACCATCACGACAGTCACAAGTCGACTACTGAGCACACCAAATTTCCTGCAGCACAGATTGGCCAAGCAATGTAGCGTGATCACCTGCAGCCAGTGATGGCCAAGTGGGGCGTGTCGTCATGAATATGAGGAGTTGGGTGTGTGTCTTGACCTCTGCCGAACCCCTGAGACTGACTCACCGAACCCCTAGGGTTCGATCGAACCCAGGTTAAGAACCACTGCGCTAAAGCAACACTTCAGTGCTTTAAGGGGAAACATTTCAATGTGTTAGAATGGCCTCGTCAAACCCAGACCGCAATCCAATTGAGAATCTGTGGTCAGACTTAAAGATTGCTCCAACATGAAGGAACTCGAGCAGTTTTGCCTTGAGGGATGGGCAAACATCCCAGTGGCAAGATGTGACAAGAGACTTATCTACAGTGATTTGCAGCTGTAATTGCTGCACAAGTACACTTTGACTCTACAAAGTACTGACTTTAGGGGATTAATATTTATACCTGCTGAAGCTTGTTTCACAATTAAAAAAATCTTTAACGTTGTAGGCATGTTCTGTAAATAAAATGATACAAACCTTCAAACAATCCATTTTAATTCCAATTTATAAGGCAACAAGACACGAAGAATGCCAAAGTAGGAGAATACTTTTGAAACGCACTCTCAGGAAGCCTCCTATTCTTTCCTGTTGGTTTGGGAATCAAACCAGCAACCTTTAGGCCACAAACCCGCTTCTTTAACCATTAAGCCACGGCTGCCCCTTAATCTTAATCTTCTCCTTTTACTGACCAGTCTCAGATTTGGCTTTTTTTGTTCCAGCACTGCTTAGAGGAGCACCATCCAGCAATCGTCTCTTGAATAGTGAAGTTGAGAATGCAAGCCTCGACAATTGACGTGACCCGACGGTCGGTCCTGCAATCGGTCGGCGGTCTTTCAGAACCCGCGAACGATGAAACGGCCGCGTACATGTTTCACTTCCGCATTGACGTGTGTGATACTGCGCACTGTCGAAAACGGGTTCGTATGTCCTAAACAAAAATGGCCAGCACGGTGTGTTCCCGTTTTCGGCAGTGCGCGATACCAGAAGCTCTTCTACATTTATTAATTAATAGCTTGTGAATTATCAAAATAATGTTATATCGACAAAATGGAGTCCCGTGTATTAATGTTAGCAATGAGTGAACGTCCCAGTTCAGCCAGTTAAAGGTTCAGGTTGGTGCTGCTCGTGTTTGACGTTTATTCTGATTGATGAAACTTTGCATGCTCACGTATTAAAAGTATTCCGGCAGTTTTATCAGAACAGTGATGATTACTCATATCAAAAGTTAATGTTTCAAAATAATTAGTTGTTTTCAATAATTTAATCCTTTGATATTAAAAAATTCATCAATACATGATACATAAGACACACATCTACTGAACTTAAAAGCAGAAATCTAACGGATTCAATAACAGGTTTTTTTAATAATTAATTTAGACTTCAGGGAACTATTTTGCTTAACTCATGGGTCACGCAACTCATTTTCAGCTGAACCAACTTTGGGTTACCAGAGTCATTTACCCGTCAACCATAATTGGTCCCCCAAATTTTTGAAATGTCGAGACCTGAGAATGGTCCTATTTAATAAAGCTGTCAGTTGAGGACATATGAGGCATTTGTTCCTCAATCTGTAGACTCTGATCTCTGAGGTACCGGTCCTCTTGCTTGTTTGTGCTCCTGGGCTTCTGTGTCTGTCCTGGTTTTTGATGAAATTTTTAAATTCTGTTTATTTTTTAATTCATACAAATCATTTTTATTCAGTTTTGGATTTTAAACTAAGTGTCAACCTGCTTAGCGAGGGAGCGTTTTGCCCGGGTGCTACAGGAAGCCTGTGTGTCACCGTATGTTTGCGGTATTAGTGATGGTGTGTTTGGAACTTCAGAATACTATGATGTTGTGGTCCAACGGCCCGCCACTCCCTGGCTGTCAGCATCGTGACTGTGAAGCCAATGTACTCCCACACACCAGACCTCAATGTAGCCATTGCTTTTTTTCCTAACCGCTCTCAAAGCCAGTACACAAGCAGGCTTGCATATTGACTTGTGAAGACAGTCTGCTTATGAGAAGCCTGTTTATTTTATTTATTTATTTGTTTTGATTTAGTTCAACTGAGTTCAGCTTTATTTGTCTGAAGTATTTTACAATAGTAAATTTCTGAAAAACAGATTTACAAACGAATAGATTTGGTTATAATTGAACGTAACCCCAACTTGGTTGGTGTCTTTTTTTGTTAGTTTTTTTGTGGTGCCTCCTAAATGTATATTTATTCACCCCAAACTATTCAGGTATCCTATAAATAATGTAACTTGAATACAACAATCTTGTTGTGCACCGACAGCTCGTTCACTCTGAACCTGGCCCAGCAACTTCAACCAATGTCTCATTGTATTTAATCAGATCAGTGAGAGGTTCGAGTAAAAGAACCATTGCTGACTTTCGTCAAGATGAGCTGCATAGCTGTCGGGGTGTTTCTAGACTGCGATGGTCTGGAGAGCCATCCAGGGTGTGCTCTGTCCTCACCCGGAGTGGGCTGGGATGGGTGCCAGCCTCTCCATGACCCTAATTAGGATTCAGCGATTCAGAAAATGAATGAATGAGTTTTAATGAATTCTGCAGCATCCTCAGATGAGCTGAAGTCTCTCTGAACACCTTCGTATGTGAGACAGAAACGCATCCCTAGAATCTCACGGTGCTGGCAGCGGATATCATTTGCGAGTGTGATATCAAATGCAGCTCTGGAGCGAGCTGTTTTTGGGAAAGTCGAAATGAACAGGTAACTGAACTTAATTCGTTGCTGTTGTTGCTACAGCGATGAATATCCACAGTTTGAATTCTGATGGAGCCGTGCAGTGATGGAGTGAGGGCGCTCACCCGGCTTTGGATTAGTAAAACATTGTAGGCTCGATCCAGAAGGCGGAGAGCCTCCTTAAGAAGCACAGACACAGTCACAGTAGAGGCTGAATAACTTCAATCTTTAGGAATCTCGAGGATTCTTTTGTTGCTGGATCTTGCCTCAAGATCTTCACGCCCACTTTTTATTTAACAACTCCGCAGTCATAGAGCTTGTCTTAGTTTGCACTCTGCAAGATCATCAGTACCGCTAAGAGAGAAGCTTCCATTCGAGTCACAGTGTGTTCATCACCACTGCGGAGCGTTTACACTGTAATTCTGTTTTAATGGTAGACAGGTTCTCGTTTAGGGCCTCATGAAGCTCGGTTTTAAAGGAACTTTTAAAGGCATTTCGCTGCTGAGGGAGGAAAGCAACTCCACGTTGAAGCTCGTGGCCGCATCAGGATTGAACTTGGTTACGGGGTCATCCTGATGGGGCAAGGAATCACCACGACCATCGAGGTTTGCTGCTGCGGAAGCTCAGAGCAATTGCTGCCAGATTTAAGTTTAGCTGGCATTTATCAGATGCCCCACACCAAAAGATAAACTATAAGGTGCAGAGGGCAGGACTTTTTTTAATAACATTGAAGCAGGAGCACTGAAATATGTCTTCACTCCATTGTTCACCTAACCAGAAAAGAGGGACACACACACACACACACACACACACACACACACACACACACACACACACACACACACACACACACACACACACACGTTTATTTTTATTTATTTACATCAAATTTACATTTGCAGATTCTCTTAAGGAGAATGACTCACAATTGTTTTTATAAAACTCAGCAATCGAGGGTTAAGGGCCTTGCTCAGGGGCCCAACAGTGGTGATGGTGGGGATTGAACCGCTGACCTTCGGATCAGTAACCCATTGCTTCATCCACTACCCCCCCCCTCCAAAAAAACCCCAAAACAAAACACGTTGACTTATTAACTGAAATTTGACATGTAAACAAATGTGAATTTGTTTTGATGATACCATCGAGGATGTAATGTCATATAATCAGGGCATGATTGTCCCCCTCGCTAAAGTTTTGATGTTGTCTGAAAGAGTTATTCTGTTGAGATAAGATTTTTTTTTTTTTTATGGAAATCCA
>CM045732.1:43547497-43557497 GCA_024760905.1 Plotosus lineatus | reverse complement strand
CAGGTCAAGGGAAGAATGATGATGAGTATACACTGAACAAGAATGGTGTGATCTCATTGGCTAACTACGTATATCTGAGATACTAGACATTATTAGTCATCAAAATATTTTGTTGTTTCTGATTGATTGGAAACCATCAAATAATTCTTGGTATTGCATCATTGTTATGGGGTAACTGAATTCTTGCATCATTGCCATGGGATAAGTTGAATGATTACTGCATACTTGGCTCGTTGCAACACAGTAACATGGCTGTCTAAATTAAAAACATTGTAGATTTCTGCTTTTGTATGATAAAGGAATTATTCGACCTTGGCAGATGACAGCACCTCGACTGAATAATTCTTTACATCACACCTCGCTCATTCAATCTGATATCCCCAGTGAATTATGTGTGAATCAAACAATCCCTATGATTTGTCACAGACACTTGAAGCATTATCATTACTATGCTTTTTATATTAAAAAAAAAAAAAAAAAAAAAGTTTTGTTCTGTCTATTCATCCCCAACCTGGCAGGCTTCTCGGGTGGTACCGGTAAGGTGAGGTAAGGTCTGTTGGGCTTTTTACATCCGAGCCTAGTGACTCATCAGGCCGGTGCTTATTTCTGGTTTCTGTAGTGTGAGGTTACCAGGAGTACAACTCGTCCTGGATGGGACGCTAGTCCATCACAGGTTACCATCCCAGTATATTTTTACTGGTACCCATTTATACTGCTGGGTGAACAGAGGCACACTTGTGGTTGAGACCTTGTTCAAGGGTCTTAGAACAATGGGAGTCTTAACTGGGATTCGAACACACAGTCACCTGATCATGACCCCAGCACCCTAACCACCACTACGCCACCGGCCGCACAAGGGGTGGTACTGGTATGCAGCAGTAATCACCCACCACAGGTGCTTCAAAGAGGGACCACCAGTGAACTGGCAAGAGTGTGATGGATGCCGAAGGCTCACTGATTGGCACAGGGAGTGGAGGCGAGTACATCTGGTCTGATCCAACAGAATAGCATGTAGCACAAACTCTTAATGCTGGCTCTGAGAAAGCGGGGTCTGAGCGAACAGTGCATTACAGCTTGCTGTGTATGGGGCTGCCAAAACGCTGACTCGTCAGGTGGTGGTAATGTTATGGCTCATAGGTGGGTATGACTATAACTTTAGGATTGTAAGGTTGCCACTTCAGCAATGGGTTGTGTCTCAACTCACAGAACTATAAAGGAGTGTATCCTGTATTGATGCATTACAAATCTCGAGATGTTTGAACAGGAGTTTTGACCTTGGTGGTAAACGGTTTCAAAAATACTGGCGAGATCACCAAGGTTGAACAGAATTGGTCTTGTGACTTTCTGCAACCAATCGGTGTTTGTTGGTGTTCGGCTGTTTATTCTTCTCGTACACGTTTTATGCATTTCCACTCCGTGCGAGTCTGTTTTGGTTCTGCTGAAACACTGCATGTGTATCAATGAACCAATACCATGTCCATTCAGGTTCGTTCTCCTCTCCGCCTACTCATCTGTGCATGTCCACTCCTTGTTCGTTTGTTCAGAGGCGACCACCAGACACGAACGGACCAATCATTGGACGGTCATTGTGGGACTACACCCTAAAACCGCCCATCAGTATCAAATAATAAGTAATAGGATAGTGATTGGTGACATTCCTGGTTCTCAGATTAAAGCGAGAAGATGTGACATTGATTGACTGAATCTCACACTCATCTTTCGAAGTGTAATGGATGCTTGGCTCTAATGGAACACGAGGTAACTCGAGTCATTGTTCCGCTGGTCGTCTTCAGTGGAGAAACCACAGGACAATTTCTAAAATCAATCTCCCTCACATGATTCCACGAGCAATACTTCGCTCTATTGACTCAAGATCAAGGATGGAAAGTTGGAGGGTTGCTCATCAAAATAGAAAGTGGTTCACCTTGTTTGACTTCTAAATAAGAATAGTACGCCGGATTGCCTCAACTCTCTGCACTCGTCCTTTGTGTAATCAGACCTGTTTGTCTATGCTTCATGCCTCACCTTTAAACTCCCAGTGCTACTGGCGCCGGCATGTAGGAGTGTCCCAGGAATGCACACGTAGTTTATTTTTAAAATCGGATGAAACCAAGTGATTAAATTAAACCACTCTGAACTTACAAACCAAAGCCCTAAGTCATTCAGCTTTTTTTTTTTTTTTTTGGGAGAAAAGACTTTGTCTTTCAGGGACGTTAAGAGAAACTTAAACATCAACACGTAGGAAATTTGAGCCGTCTACTGTTTTTCCAGTTTCCTGTTTGGTGGATGAGGGGTGAATAGGTTTCAGTCAACCTTGTCGGTGCAGTTAGTAAATGTTGGAGACAGATAAATAATATATAATGCTGTGGTTTTCTTTTGTATGAGATGTTTTGGAGTGTGTGTATCGTGCCCCCCCCCCTCTCTCTCTCCAATGGATGATACAGTTGAATGAAATATTTTTATATTGTGTGTCACTAATGATCAAGTCAAGTGGCTTCATATATTCCTCTATCAGTTATTCCAGTGAAACATTAAAAACAAAGCAGAGCTCGTGGACAGAAATAGAACAGGCTTATGACATGATAAATTATACAACTAACCATCTGACCTCATGTATACCACTGCAATGGCGCTAAATTAGGACTCGATATGTAGGGCAGTTTTAAAAAGGAGGTTGGAACAGTCAACATGATTGTGTCTTCAGTAGCACACGGGCCACAGATAGAGAATTAGCCCAGACCTGATTTCACCTCATGCATGTTTTCAGCCCTTTTGCATTCATCCATGTCATGTCAACATTTTTACATCATCCGTAAAGCCACGTCAGCACAGGGAACGACAAGTGGTCATGCAAAGTCACTCAAGGCCAGCAAACGGCTCCCGAGCGGTGCATCGACAAGGTGCATAATCATCAACCTGGAGAACGCGGGTCGGATCCAGGTTGATGATACCGCCATCCGAGACTGGGAGTCCATGTGAGCTAATTCTCCGAACTCTTACTGGAGGAAGAGATGGTATTTGCCCCCAAACGTCACTCACAGGAATCCCCAATGGGTGTTTGTGCGCTTATTTGTACAAAGGGGTAGATATTATTTTCTAGGTGTGTTAGGCAGCCCCCGAATGCTCAGCATGTGGATGGGAGCATCTAATGTCACAGAGGGGGCACATGCTAGCTTACGCCCCTCCCTTGTCGGTGGTGGTGGGGAATAACAATAAAAAATTAACTCCATCAAAAATTGAGTGATGTGAGGCGATTTTTTTTTTTTTGACTCAGTTAATTTAAACTGAATTTTCACACGGCACCATTCAGGTTATAACCTTGAAAGATATCGCTGAATGACAGATGCCTTAAAGCAACGAGTTCCCTTAAACCTTTCGACGGAGTGAGTAAAATCGCTGATTTCGCATGCAGTTCGCATCACTTCCTGTGTGAAAGGCGACTTAAGAGTAATCATTTACATTTACTCCACATGTATGTACATTTCTGGAATTTGTCAGACATCTTTATTCAGAACAACTTCGATTTATTACTTTTTTTGTACAACTCAGCAAGTGAGGGTTAAGGGGCATTACTTTAGGGCCCAGCTGTAACTCGAGCCTTAATTGAGCCACCACGGCTCATCACTGTTTATCATGATGCCTGTACTGTTTTAACCCCATATACCCCCACCCCCTCCCCACCCCATAATCGTTTAATACCACATTCTCACTGCCGCAGCTTTCACTCAGATAGATATCTGTGGTACCTCGAGGAGGAAAACCCCGCAGTGCAGATGCGAAAAACAGTTTTCATTTTCTCATCTTCTTCCCTTTGAAGGCATGTTTCTGCAGCAGTAGCTAAGGTGAAGATTCACAGCAGGTGATATTGTAGAAAAAAAAGTTTGTTCACACCGGTGCTTGTCGACGTTCATATGATGCTGGCGGTGTGGAAATTACACGTTTTTGGTCTTTCCGCAGAAATGCAGAGTTAAAAAAAAAAATCAAACAGCTTCTTTCCTATTTTAAATTTCTTACATGTATTTTTGTTTTCCTTTTCTTTTCCAGGACTCACAACAGAAGGCCTGTATCGTGTGAGCGGCAACAAGACCGATCAAGACAACATTCAGAAACAGTTTGACCAAGGTACTTAATCAGGAGCTGTGCTGGCTGATAAAAGCCTTTCATTTCCACAAATTCGAAGTAATTATATGATTACCAAGAAACTCGGTGTTGATATGCTGGTTAATAACGAATCTCTCTTTTCGGGGGTCAATTTCGATCTTCTTTAATTCCTGCAGGAAAAACAATCGTTCCTTTCATCTCTCTTTGCGCCGCAGGATAATGCGTTCGCCAGAGAGGGAGAGAAAGCGTTTTACTTATCTAATAGCCTCTTAGTCAAAAGCTGATGATAGAGACCTCGGTAGATAATAAGATGAGAGCAATTATGTTCATGTCTAACAGGGCTGGAGTTTGTAATTGTGATGTCGACGGATTCAGAGTCGTGTTTCCTTCTCTGCCATTTTTTTTCTCCTCCCACCAGCCAGATGTATCCCTTCCATACACCAGAAACCAACTGGGGACGTTGAAAACTAATCTGTGACATATAAGGCACTTAAAAAAAATAACAATAATAAGTAACTGTGCCTGGTGCATTGCAGGGCGGCGCAACACACTGTGAGGAAAGCATGAGGTTCCCCCTTAATGAGTAAGAGGAGCATATGCCGTCCTTTCCACACAGAGAGTACAGCCTGTCGTGCTCTCTTCACTTCCAGCAACAGGTGGCTGGGCATCATTTGGATTTGAACTCGTGGCCTGTTGACAAAGGAGCAGATGCCGTTCTGTCACTCATAGCACCCCAGGAGTATTTAAAATGTTGTACATTCCATACAAATTAGCAGGTGTCGTAGGATAACCTAGAATGTCTGCATTAAGATACCTGTCCTGTATCTTCTCCTCTACTCTTACTTTAGTTTACATGGACGAGTGTTACAGTCATTGGTTGCTTGATTTTATGTTTATGTTCTTATTACGCCTTCACAGAAAATGATTCGTTGTGTATGAGTCAAGGTGGGACTCGATGTCTTGTATGGAATAAAACTCAACAGACACCCACGGATAGCTGAATGTATACAGAATAGGACAACCATATCTCATTAGCTCCTCCTCCACTGCAGCAAAGAACGTTTCTGATTAAACGATCTACTTGGCAGTGATGGCCTGGAGGTAAAGGGTGCTGGATCACTGATCCCAAGGTTGTGGGTTCAAACCCCACTGTAAAGGGTTGTTACTGGTCCCCCAGTGCACTAACTAGGTTATCTAAGGCCAGCCATGTCTCTCACTGTCCATGGTGTGAGGTTCATGTAAACGAACCATTGCTGACTTTTGTCAAGAGTAGCTGCATAGCCGTCAGCGTGTTTCTGCCCTGCGATGGCCTGGCGAGCTGTTAAGGGTTTACTCTGCCCTTGCACAGAGTTGGCTGAGATGGGCATCAGTCTCTCCGCGACCCTAATTAGGATTAAGTGGTTCAGAAAATGGATGGATGACCTAATTTTCTGCACAGATGGCGCAGTTGACAGCAAAAAGGTCCTGGGTTTGATTCCCGGGCTTGGGGTATTTCTGTGTGGCATTTACATGTTTCCTTCCCCTGCTTGTTTGAGTTTCGTCCGGGTACTCTGGTTTCCTTTCACAATCCAACAACATGCACAATAGGCTAATTGGTTGTTTCAAATCACCCCTAGGCAGGCATGGGGAAGATCACTCACCCACTCGCCCCAGGCGACCAAATATAAATGTGGACGAGTGGAAATTAATAAATTGATCACCCATGAGGCAAGTAAAAGTTTTAAGCCTGTGTATATGTATTTTTACTAAGACGATTTCCTGAATTTCTGCTTGGGCAGTTATAATGCACAGCGGTATCGCGGTCAGTACACACTGTTTTCGTCCAGCGTACGGAAACTACCGATGGTCACCAGAATGTTCAGTACGGACACAGTCGAGTGCTATGGTCGAGTGTGTACGATTGCCGTAAGATCGCTATTTATGCATGCGCATAGAAGTTGTTCGGCTGAAACTCATGTTTTTGCTGATGTTTCATGTTGTTAACAATCGAGTCGGAGTGTTTCAGTTTTCAGTAGAACAGCTACGTTTCTGAGCGTACTTGAATCGTGAGTATTCGTTACGTTCCTAAAATGACTTGAATATCGCTCGACTACAACAACATGCAAATAAAGCTACCAAAGATACGCAGGCAGGGAAGGCACTATTTCAACTGACACAAAATCAGCATCTTCGCGTTGGTAAACTGATGAGGTTGGCACATGCACTGGCCAAAACATGCTCTCCATTCACATTTGACTGGATTTGCAAGTAAGTATTCTACCTGGTAATAGCACTGTAGGCATGCTCAGTCTGCTGTTTAGGTTTTAAAAAGATTATAAGTCTATATCCAAGGAACTTAAAAGTTCCCTGCTATATCTGTATTGAAGTTGTACAGTAGTAGTACACCCTTGACTATTCGCGGTTTTGCACTCACGGCTTGAGTATTCGCTGACTGCCGAGCAGCTCGCACGTGATTCAAATTCAGCCAATAGCTGTCCTCCTTTCTGCTGATTGGTTGAGATGATGTAACGCACCTTTTTCCTAATTCGCGCACAAGCTGGCAATGAGCCCTTTTTTAGTGTGTTTTAATTACCAGTTAAGTTCTATGATGTCACTCCTGCTAAGCACCAGAAAAAGGTAATGACGTTGAATTTCTCTTCTGAAGAAATAAGACTTTCTCCGGCAGAAACAACAGATTCCTCTGAAGTGCCTGAAGAGAAATAATCGTTTGAACTGTTGTAAAACACTCCACTATTAAAGTCTTTTTCAATTATTATTCCAGTACATGATCTAAGGTAATGTTTAAAATGTTTGTGTGTTATATTTTATTTACTGTGGTGTAGCATGTTTCTCATTTTGTTTTGTTTATCCAATTTATTACATTTCTTGTTCTTTTATGTCCTTTTTGTTATGGTCTGTGTTTTGGAGGACTTTAATTTTGGCGCTGTGCCTCTAACTGTTTACTCTCCGTTTCGGCTGAGAAGCGTGGCTGAGCTGCTCGGTAGCACACACTTGAGTTTACTATTCTCATTTACTCCTAATAAACAAAAGCACGCTCACCTCTGCACCAGAGAATTAACTCACATCACATTACCCTTTGGTTTGTAACGCCCTACTGTAACTTTCTCACTCTAAAACTCGGGTTGAACTCGCTCCGACTGAGGGGCGTGGCTGAGCTGCTTGAACTTAATGCTGAATTCAGTCATCTCATGCCTAATGCAATCCAGTACGTTCCTCTAGTGGGCATTTTTGAAAGCTACACTGATGTATGTTTTTCAGAGAATGCATGTAAAGGTGTTTTTATATGTATGCTGTATAATGTTTATATTTTATTATCAATCAATATCACAGTAAAAAAATTAAGTTGTTCTTAATCATTACTACATTTTACGACATTAATACTTAATTAATGAGTAAGACTGTCAATAGAATGTGTTTAAGAAGCATATTTTAGCGCATGTAATAGATACATAATATTTTACATCCGGCTGCTCATTCGCGCATGTGACGTGATACATGGGGTTTTACTTCCGGGTACAGAACTAGCGGATTATCTCAATTCGCGGGAGGGCTTGGAACTGAACCCCCATGAATTTCGAGGGCCTACTGTACACATCTTCTTCACTATCCCTCAACATCCGGGGATGTCGTTGGGGCGCCTTCATGGCGAGACTTGGGCGGCTCCCATCCCTCTCCAGGTCATGGAAACACGCTGACGGCTTTGCAGCCTTCTCTTTACGAAAGTCAGCAATGGTTCTTTTACATGAACCTCACACCATAGACAGTGAGAGACATGGCCTGCCTTTGATAACCTAGTTGGCTGCACTGGGGGGGACAGTGACAACTCTGTGGGGACTCGAACCCCCAACCTTCGGATCAGCGATCCTGCGCCCTATCCACTAGACCACTACTGCCCACACTGTACACATATTTTCTACCAAAATAAAAATGTCAGTAACCTAAATATTTCACTTTATTTATTGATGTGTCATTTACTATGTATAAATAATGCTTATAAATCAGACTTATTATCATTGCACTGTTAAATTTTGTAGGCGAGTAAAAATTTTTGTGGACTAGTTAACTATGAAAGTTTACTAGCCCACATGGCTAGTTAAAATTTTGAAACTTGCCTATGCCTGCCCCTAGGTATACACATGAATGGTTGCGTGTATTGGTCCTGTCATGGCCCGGCGGGACTTTGCCCAGAGACGGAAAAGAAAGGCCACCCCTCTGCAAACCTTAATTAGGAATAAGTGACTCAGAGAATGATTGAATTAATTAATAACGAAGGGTTACACTGATTTAAAATTTAAAGCAGGGATCAGTACATTTTTTACTGAATTCACAGACAGTTATTTTTGGATGAAATGTTCTTTATGCCCCAACAACACCTGAAATGTGAAAAGGTCTGAAAAACGTCATCTGTGACCATTGCAATCCTGTAACTGTCTTGTTGTCCGTTGGGAAATATCCAATAAGATGCTCCTGTGTTTCCCCGTCCATATGTGATTCTACTCTGCACATACAAGCTGATGGGGGGGGGGGGTTTGCTTTCAGGGGACCTCTGAGGGCAGGGTAGGGTTAGGATGGAGCCCTAAAATGCTGGCTCTCCAGATTACCAGCACCGACTTTAAACACTTACATGCTTAACTCATCGCTAAACACTTGCTCATACTTAATTCCAACGGAGTCGCAGAGAGAGTGGAGCCCATCTCAGCCGACACCGGGTTCGCCCTGAACTGCTCAACAGATCATGGTAGGGCAACACACACAACAGTTCACACACCTAGGGACAATTTGGAATGGCCACTTATCCTTATGTGCATGTCTGTGGAGTGTGGGAGGAAACCCACGTAAGCATGAGGAGAACATGCAGACACTACATAGAAACATCCTGGCTGAGCCTGGGACTCACACCCAGAACCTTCTTACTGCACTAACTGCTACGCCATGGTGCCGCCTCCAGCTTTAAGCAGAACATAATAAATTTGTTTAATTACAAGTTTATTGTTTGAGGATCTTCATCATATTCACCTCGTCATATGTTATAATTGGCTGAGTTTCTCAGACAACATGGCGAGCAAAGCTTTAAATGATCGGAACTCTGCGGAAGACCGTTCTCTGGGCGGACAGACTCTCACAGGTATATGTTTATGGATGAAATACTGTTGTAGAGATTTTGCTTTTTGTTTTCATCCATTGTTCTCATTCCAGCTGAGTCGTAGCAGCCCTCTGGTCCGAGTTGGTGGAAAGTGACCTAATATTTCGGTTGAACGAGAAAAGTTTGATGAAATGAAAAATTCTATGGGTCAGGACGTCTTCTCTTGCCGTACAATTTCTAATTTTACTGTGTTGACTACATTGCGGGATCTAGCGACAGTTGTTCACTTTTAACTTCTAGTTTTGCTATTCACCCTCAGCACTTTTACTTGGTGAAATTCCTCCCTGAAAACATCTAAAGATCTATAAGGTTGAGTTTTATCTTTGCGGTTTCTCTTCACAGACCACAGTGTGGACTTTATGGCGATGGATGTTGCTGTGAATGCTGTGGCCGGAGCACTGAAAGCTTTCTTCGCCGATCTACCAGATCCCCTCATCCCCTACAGTCTTCATCCAGAGCTCGTAGAAGCAGCTAGTGAGTAGAGATTCTTCCTGCTTATTGGCAGAGATGTGGGATTGTTGCCAATGTTCGTTGGGTGTTAAATTGAAAGTATTAAAGAATGAACGACAGTTAAACTTGTCCTTGATAGAGGTGGAGTACCTATAAGAATATCCTTTCATAAAGAAAAGGGGAATATATATATATATACACACACACACACACACACACACACACACATTTTATATATATATATATATATATATATATATATATATATATATATATATATACACACACACACACACACACATTTTA
>CM045732.1:43307497-43544997 GCA_024760905.1 Plotosus lineatus | reverse complement strand
ATATAGATATATATATAAAATATATTCATTCATTCATCTTCCTCTGCTTAATCCGGGGTCAGGTCATAGGGACAGCAGCCTAAAAAATGAGGTCCAGACGTCCCTATCCCCAGCCACTTCCTCCAGCTCCTCCGGGGGCACACCGTGGCGTTCCAAGACCAACTGAGAGGCATAATCCCTCCAGCGTGTTCTTGGTCAACTCCAGGGTCTCTCCCCGGTTGGACATGCCCGAAACACCACACCAGGGAGGCGTTCAGGCGGCATTCGAAACAGGTGCCTGAGCCACCTCAGCTGGCTCCTCTCAATGTGGAGGAGCAGCAGTTCTACTCTGAGCTCTCCCCGGATGGCTGAGCTTCTCACCCAATCTCTAAGGGAGAGCCCCGCCACTTGGCAAAGGAAGCTCATTTCAGCCGCTTGTATCCGCAATCTTGGTCTTTTAGTCTCCACCTAAATCTCGTGACCATAGATGAGCTCCTTCTTCACCACGACAGACCAGTACAGGCTCCACTTTACAGCAGAGACCGCAATGATCCGCCTGTCGAGCTCACGCTCCAGCCTTCCCTCATTCGTGAACAAGACCCCGCGATACTTGAAATCCTCCACTTTATATCATATGTCTATATCATTATTCTGATCCCAAGATTGGGGGTTCAAAACCCACTATTACCAGGTTGTCACCGCTGTGCACCCAGTCCTGCTAACTGGGTTATCAAAGACCCGCAATGTCTCAAACCATTGCTGACGTTAATAAAGAGGAGCTGCACAGCACATCGCAGCAAATTTCTGCCCTGCGATGGCTTGCCGAGCTGTTCAGGGTCTCACTCAGAGTTGGCTGAGATGGGTGCTAGCCTCCCCACGACCCTAATTAGGATTAAGCGATGTAGAAAATGAATGAATGATAACAAAAATAATTATTATTATTAATGTGTAGCAAGTATAGAACAAAGACTCTTGTGAGGCTTTGGCAGCACCTGCCAATCATCATCTCTCGTCGCTCATTTTGTTGATGGTTGTTGACTTTACATGGTTGCTCGAGGCTTCCTGTGTGACATAAGTGCACAAGTACAGTGCCTTGCTAATGGACAACAAGTTTAACAACAGTGCAGATACCTTTGCACATAGATGTACCTCAAAATGTTGTTAATCCCCCCGGGAAAGCCAACAGGTTATTTTTGTGTTGCAATCAGCACAATTCTGCATTTATTTGTTGAATAGTCAACTTCATCTAGATAGTGTAGAGCTGAACTCTGTGGAAATCTAAAATGTGTCTGTTGTTCATCCTCAAGATCCTCACAGCACACTTATCTCTATAGAATTCAGGTGTGGCTACATAGTGACTCATAATATCCTCATCGGTCATGCTGATGTCATTCAGCTAGTCATGTGACTAATAATGAGACAGACGCAGAGCACAAAACACCCCACCTATTTTATCTGAAGTGTAATAGATGTTTATCTTTATCTCAATCAGAGGAAATGCGTGACCTGATCGACTCTGACAAGGGCCACATTATCACGGCTCAATTACCGGGTCACCGCATCACCGAATGCACAGGTCCTGGGATGATGCAGTGGCTAAGATTGACCAAAATTGGTATTGGGTAGACAAACAGTAAACCATTAACAGATGAATGGTTACCTCGGGCTCACTGACATGCTGAAGGCTGGAAAGTCTGGTACGATCACACCTAAGCACTACTGAACAACAAATTACTGTAACTGTTCATATTTTAATATGTTAATACCTCCACATGGACAGCTGGCTACACGTGCATCACTTTAATAAGGAACAAACAGCGAGGTGATGTTTTTGGCAATGATCTTTGGGGAAACCTTGTGTTTTAGAATTTATGAGACTGTAACTTTGACACTTGTGTTAAACCCCTATCCATGGCAACTGTGTAAAAGAGTAGACTCGTTTAACAGGATGATTCACCCTGCTATGCTGCAAAGACTTTTCAGGAATGGTTTGAGGAAAACTGGCCTCTAAAATCCCCATCAGTGGGATGTGCTGGACAACCAAGTCCAAACCATGATGGAGGCCCACCTTACAACGTGCAGCAGGTGTGGGCAGTTCATTTCCCCAATGGGCCACATGATCGTCCATCCACCTCATTTGCTGTTTTTCAGTTCTTTTGTCTTGTTTAGTTGGACAGATCTAGTAGCTGTTGGGCTTGAACAGTTGAAGTCAGTCTGAATTTCTGTGGCTATGCAAAGGACAGCTGACAGTTGATCATTACCTGGATTTGTTTGATTGCCTTACTGAGAATTTTGTTCATATATGTGAGTAGCTCCAAAGGAAACCAACATCTGAGCATGCCTCCTCATGCATGGAACGTTCTCCTTGAGGGTAGAGTAAAAATCCAGCGGTGATACTGACTTAAAGTGCACATATCAGATTGCAGGTCAGTGACTTCCAGTCGATCATCACTGGGGTGTATTATCCACCCTGCTGGTAAAAGGAGAGGAACTCATATGCATTTCACTCTCAACTGTTTTAAAGTCTTCCAATCACCATGCAATGCTCCTAACATGGATACGTATTCGCCAAGGTGACCAGCTGATGGTGTGACTTCTTTCAGTGTTTGCACTTTAGTGAGCGTTGCTGTCCAGTTGCCTTGACGGAAACTGCAACTTTCTCATGAAAACCTTCACCAGGCTTCATATTTTATGAACAAGAATGTCCCTATGTGGCAGTTTTGTATTTAGTTTATTCATCACTGAAGTCTTATTAACAGTAACTGTAAGATCTGCCATCCAGTCTCCATCTGAGAGCTTTAAGCTTACCGGACAAGGCTTTTCCTCTGATTTCAATATGAGTACAACCGTCCGAGTCCCTGTGAGGAAGTGTCCTTCCAAAACGCCCACTCCGACTTTTCTCTCTCTTGTGATAGTGAGAAATGTACCTTTTTTTAACCAGAAGCACTTTTTATAAAGTAGAGCCAGGTATGTAACTTCAGAGAGAAACGTATCTGAACCAGATTCTGAAATGTTGATTTACATGAGCATGTGAACATGGACCAATCCAGAAGTGTCCACTCCGAATTCAAGGTTGATGCCATCAGTAAAATAACACAACAGATATATACTGGCAGTGATGGCTTAGTAGTAAAGGTGGATCACTGATCCCAAGGTTGGGGGTTCAAGCCCCACTCTAAACAGGCTGTCACGGTCCCCCCAGTGGAGCTAACTGGTTTATCAAAGGCCGGACATGTCTCTCACTGTCTATGTTGTGAGGTTCATGTAAAAGAACCATTGCTGACTTTCGTCAAGCATGTTTCTGCCCTGCGATGGCCTGGCGAGCTGTCTAGGGTGTGCTCTGTCCTCGCCCAGAGTCGGGCGAGATGGGCGCCAGCCTCCCTGTGACCCTAATTATGATTAAGCGGTTACAGAAAATGAACTGATAAATTTAGAATCTTACAGGCTGCTGATCTGGATACATGCCCACATTGAAAGTCAAAAAGTTTGTCCACTTCGATCCTTTTGTTCCCAAACTTAAGGTGTCTTGTATTTGTTGTCTTCCCTGAATTTATAGATTCATTTCTACTGGTAAAAAGTCACCGGTCTCACTATTCAATTTTTATTATTTCAATATTTTCATTACAGTGGTACCTTGACTTACGAGTGTCTTTTATAACGACTTTTCCATGATACGAGCTTCAATCCCACCAAAAATCTGCCCCATCCAACAGTCAAATTTTTGATTTACGAACTCTAGTGTAATTGCACATTCTCTACAGTAGGTGGCAGAGGCACGCTCACTGTGTTCCCTACAGCATAGAGAACACAGTGAGAGCACCACTGCCACCTACTGTAGTGGATGCCCAATTACACTTAAATCTAATACAGTAAGGCAAAAAGCATGTTCCCCAGGGTCAGACAAACCCCTTCCCCCTCCGGCATCACACCAATTTGAGAAGCACTGGCCTTGTGGGAGCTCACCAAGAGCCTTTCCTTGCTGGCATTCATAGATTGCACATGCACAAAATTCTCCTCCTCCTCTATTACGCACCACCTCATGCTTGCCCACGTGGCATCATTACCGGAAGGGACTTATTGCTAATTCTTGTTTTATCATTATTATTTATTATTAATGTTAATGTACATTTATTATTATTATTATTAAATATTTATTGTTTTTACACGTTTATCTTTAATATATTCGGTCAAATATGTGTGTTTGTGTCCGGTTATATGAGTTTGGGAGGGGGCTGGAATGGATTAATTGGTTTTCTATTATTTCCGATGGGAATTTTTGTTTTATCTAACGAACGTTTTGACTTACGAGCTCGCCCTCGGAACGGATTAATTGCGTAAGTCAAGGTACCGCTCTACTTTCATTAAGTTTGCATAATGTCTATCAATTTTTTGTTACTTTAAGTTGTTTAATCATTTATTTATTTTACATCTTATATTCTACTGACTCCACTGAGCACAATAACAATGTTGACCAAGTTTGTCCTCCGAGCCCAACACTGAACCTTGGTATTGTTGGAATATAATACAAGATTTTGTCGTTTCAGGGCCTGTGTCAACATTTTGAAGCTGGTGTGACCTTATACTGGTTAATAAAAGCGTAAACTTGTATATTCTTCCTACAAAAGAATTAGACTTTTTTGGTCATTTTTCTTTACAAAACTCAATGAAAATAATAAACAATGCAATGTTTTTCAAACAAATTTCTTTCTAAATCGTAATAGGTTTTCCACTAATATAAATAATCAATATAATTAAAATGTAATAAAAAATGTAAATCTTACTATTGATGATTTTAGTTTTTAAAGGAATATTATTATTTTGGACACACTTGCTGTCAAAGGATAGAACTTCCAGGATAATTACGTTACAGACAAAATTTGAAGAAAGGGGCAAAACTTGGACACAGAAGGGCGGCCAGTCGACGATGACCACTGTTAGTAATCAACATCATCATCATCTTCTTAATCCAGGGTCGGCTCACAGGGGCAGCAGCCTAAGCAATGAGGTGCAGACGTCCCTCTCCCCAGCCACTTCCTCCAGCTCTTCTGGGGGGACACCAAGGCGTTGAGGCTGTAGGGGTCGGATGCAGTGCAAGTTGGGTGACAACGGAAGGCATGGGCTCTGTCGGACCCATCCTCAGCTACTGATCGATGTTAGTGTTTGTTTAATACGGATTGGCGCGAGCGGCAGACTGTTTTGTCAAACAGGACCAAACTCATGCGGGTGACGAGAAACTAAAAAAAACAAAAAAACTTTATTTTGCAGGCCTACTCTGTCAGTGTCGAGTCCTTGAGCAAGGCCCATCATGAGCGTCCTGCTTCCAGATGAGTAATAATTCGCCTGGATGAAAAGTGCTGAGTGAATAAATAAACGTAAATGTCTCTACTGATGATGAGACATCCAGAAAGAACTGGTTTTGTATCTCTAGCCTCGTCCTTCACTTTATAATCCGCTCCGACTCCCAAAGGACGCTCGGGATTAATAATTTAAAGGGATGTGTGTCTATTATTCACGCTTAGGATTCCTTCCTGCTTCCTTCCCTTCATGCTGAAGTGCTGGATCTAACCCTGATTGTGGAAAATGACATGTTTTTGATAACCCTGTAGTCACTCAGCGGTGGACTAATGACTCTGTGCTGCATTGCTTCTCCTTATTTCGCTCGGTGTCTGTCTTCCCGTCTGCCTCTGCGCCTCATCTTACGCTCTTATTCTTTGAGATGTTGCCAGATTTCCAGTCATCTCTTCTTACTCAGCTGAGCAAAAATATTTTTACCCGGTGACGTCAGTGTTAGACTGGCAGATGCGTTGAGACTCGTCTCGCGCTGGTTTCAGTGCCGCCGCTAGCAGGAAGACATGATCTATCTGCTCTGGAGGCATCGTTAAACACCAATCCCGAGTCAGAACAGCTGTTTTAGGGCGCAGTTTGTTGAATTGTTTCAGAAATGTTCTAAAACAGGGCGACGATCTCACAGCTGCCATGAATCAGATTTATGTTTGTGTTTCCATTCTTGCAGAAATAATGGACCATATGGAAAGACTGCAGGTGCTGAAGGACATCGTGAGGAAATTCTCATCTGTGAATTATGAAGTTTTCAAATACGTCATCACTCACCTGAACAGGTAAATGCCCACCTCACTCCCCTCCATGTCTAATCCTTGGATATCTTCATAGCATAGTTTCTAATGTAGCATTAGCATCAACTATCCATCCATTCAGTACTGTATCTACACGGCTTTATGTCAGGACAGCTGGAGTGGAGAGAGGTGGGGCTCAACCTGGGCGGGTTATCAGTGTATAGCAACCTCGTTCTCACACCTTACCTGAGCCACTTACTCCTACTGCGGGAGGCGGAAGCCTGTCTCAGCCGACACTAGGTGAAAGTAGATCCCTGAACAACTCGCCAGACCATTGAAGCGCCAATGCAAACAACCAAGGGGTAATTCGTAGCAGCTTCAATTGGATGTCGTTGGACTGTGTGGGGTGGGGGTGGGGGGGTGGGCGACGACGACGACGACACTGGAGAGTAATCACAAGAAACCCACGCAAGCACAGAGAGAACATCAATTGTGGGGAACCCCGCCCCCATGCACACCCCCACACCACCCCACCCCAACCCACCCCAGCTTGTTAATTGTATTAATGCTGTTGTATGCAGTGTATTATGTATTTAATTAGCTTTGCATGCATAACGAGCCAGTCACTTGATTAAAGACGAAAGGTAATCCTGTCTCTTTTTAATTAAATAGTAATAATTATGAAACCATTATAATAATGTACTGAGCGTTTACGGCGCCAGTGTTTAGTATGACCGTGTGGTGAAAGGATTTTGGTAAATGATGAATTAAACCACAAAACATTTATTAATCAAAGGTCTCTCTCTCTCTCTCTCTCTCTCTCTCTCTCACTAACCTTGATGTGTGCATCGTGCTTTTAATTACATTTTGAACTGCGAAGGAAAACTCCGACTCGAAGCTCTTTTGAATTTGGGTCTGCTGCTGTCGCCTTTGATCCGATGTGAGCTGTTTGCCGAAAGGTTCATTTTTCTGCCAAAGGATCTTGAAAACTTTTGAATGGAGGTTTTGAAATGTAAACTAAAGTGTAAACTAATCATTGTGATCTTGATCTGAGAAATTCAAACAGCTTCTCAGATCACAGATAAAGATTACATTTCATGGTCCACTTATCTTTTTTTTTTTATTTACCCCCCCGAATTTTTTTATTTGTTGGTTATTTACACTCACAGCAGACAAGGGATGCACACGCCCCCTCTGACCTGCGGTGTGGCTACCCGGCTCTTTATGAACTGTTGCACTTGTGTATTTGGAGACAGTTTAGCCCACTTGGAGGGAAATCCCCAAGCACCCCTTTTATTGAGCTCTCAGACGCCCAAGGATTGGCTGGTGATAGCCGTGAGTGACGGGGGCGAGTTTAGCATCCATTACTCCCGTGAGAGAGCTCGGCCGATTTACTCTCACGGACCCCGTTATTGGGTGACCGCGATCTACAGGTTGATAGTCACACACCTTGTTAATGCGCCACCCGGGAGTCATGGTTATCTCTAAAATTTTGTACTCGGGTCTGGTGGCGATGTCTGATCCTCAGCTAATATTCGATTTGATATTGGGAGTGGTGAGAGGTGGGGTACAACCCGGGCAGGTTCTCAGGGTCGCGTGTTTCAGGTACTGCTCATCCCCTGGGAACAAAACAAAAGCACTTGATGAGGAACTGGGAGAGGAACCGTTGATAAATGAGCAGTAGGACATGTTGAAAACTACATCGCCACTTTTATTACACGCAGTCCCGGCACAGTTAATATTTTCATGGCCGCTGAGGTAACCGTGTTCCATTCTTTCTCTTAGGGTGAGCCAGCAGAGTAAGATGACGCTGATGACGGCAGACAATCTGTCCATCTGCTTCTGGCCCACACTAATGAGGCCCGACTTCGAGAACAAGGACACGCTGTCCACCACCAAACTCAACCAGTCGGTCATCGAGAGCTTCATCCAACAGTGCCACTACTTCTTCTACAACGGCGAAATAATCGAGCCTTCCGGCGCCACGGGTTCGTCACCTTCACACGCCGGCCACATGGGAAACGCCGGGCACGGCATGGTGGAGTCACTGCTGGCTCTCCAGCTTCCGCCACCACTGCAGCCCCAGCAGATTCAACACACGCTGCCCTCTGAACCCCTCATTTAACCAACCTTTTTAAAATGGGAAAAGGAGGGGGGGGGGTGAATTAATTTTTATATCAAGTTGAGAACGATCCCATCACAGATATGCATTAAAAAAAGAAAACAAAGAAAGAATGGTTAAAAAAAAAAAAAAAAAAAAATGTACATCTCTGTGACGGAATAAAAAATAAGTAACCCTGATGATTTGTGGCGAACTGATCAAGCCGGACAAGCACGACTGCAAATATGAGGAGGATATATTTATACGACAATTTTTTTTTTTTTTTTTTTTTGATGGGAGAGAGAGGTGAGGGGGCGGGGCTTAAAGACGATTGATCCTTCTTCTGTGTACACTTCATGCACAATCTATTTTAATGGCTTTATCTTTGTTATTTTTGTCTGCTTGGGTTTTTTTTTTTCCTTTTTTCTCTAAAAATATTTTTTTTTTGTAGAAATCAGTTTGTAAACAGTAACAAACACTAACATGGTAACGGAGTCCTGAGCCTGTTTAAGTGTTGGGCTGAGAATTACAACACACACACGACTCACATAACAGGTGCACAGCGGTGCAAACCAGCAGCAAAAATCGCGCTCCTCGTATTCCGATAGCCGCCGAAGGGGAAAAAAACAAACAACCAACCAACCAAGAACTCCAATGGAATGCTTTGGCACATCTGAGACAAGCGGGTGTTCGACTGTGACCTGGATCTTTGCTCCACCCCCCTCACCCCACACCACCCCTATTGGTTTCCGTATTGGTTCTCGCTTTGTTTGTTGTTTTGCACTCTAACATGCATCAATATTCTTTACCTAAATTTGCATGTCATTCGCCACTCATAAGAACTGAAAAGGTAAAAAGACGTAATTTTTTATGCAAACATTTTAAACTCGATCTCATTTGAGGGAACATGGGGGTAAAATTATATCTGCTCATTTTATCATGCCATAGGTTCATTTTAATATCATATTTTTAAGTTTTTATCATTTCTCTCAGTAGAGAAATATATATATATATATATAAGAATATAAATCTAAATATATAAAAATATATATATCTATAAATAGACTCTATATAAATCTATATGTCGGCGCAGTTGGCTGATAATTACGGGGTACTGGAGCTCTGTATAATCTTGTAAACTTATAATCAGATTTCTTTGTGGTTTGCTGTACTAAAAGTTTTTGGATTTAGATGAATTGACTGTAATTAATATTCCCAACCTTAAAAGGAAAAAATTTTTTTGTTTGTTTGTTAAGGTTATTTCTCTTTGGGGTTTTTTTGTTTTGTTTTGTTTTTTTTTGTAGATGGTACTGAATTATGTTCCGCTGTAACAAGATGCTGCTTAGAAAGTTTAGTCTTCATGTGGAAACTCGCTCGAGACAGGAAAGGGTAGATATGACTGATGAGGGGTGAAAGGGAGGTCAGAGAAATAGGGAAATAGTTTTTCCGATACTTTGAAAGAAAACAAAACAAAACAAAAAAAAATCTATCTCAGTCAAATCAACATAACAGGAAAAGGGCTCACTAGGGTCGGGGGACGCGCACTGCTGCTAGGATCCCATTTGTGTAGTTAGATGAAGCAACATTTGTTCTTATGACCTGCCTCATACAAACCTGTTGTACAAACTGAAAACAAACAAAAAAAATCATCGCTATGTATGATAGTAAATAAATAATTTTGACGAACCGAGTTGATGTTATTTGTTTGAGTTAAAGTAACTTCAGTAAATCTTTTGAGAATCTGCTGGGTGTTTATTGTCCGTCACCCCGATACCCTTTGTTTTCGTCGTACAGTGGTACCTTGAGTTACGAGTGTCTTTAATAACGAATTTTCCACTATATGAGCTTCGAGCCACCAAAAATCTGCCCCATCCAACCGGAGAAATTTTGTTTTACGAGCTCTGCTGGGGAAATAGCTTATAGCCTCGTATTCTTCCGTGTGTATTCCTCCGCGCTCTGAGAACACCTTGTGCAGTGCGTCTCAATTATTTTCTGTGATGCCCCCTATTGGAAGGGGGGAAAAACTAAAATTTCACCCCAAGCGCCCTGTGTGCGACTAAAAATAGTATTTGTTGAGAAGCACTGGCCTTGTGGGAGCTCACCACGAGCCTTTCCTCGCTGGCAATCGTAGCGTGCACACGCACAAAATTCTCCTCCTCCTTCTCTGTTACGCATCACCACCTGCCTGCCGACGTGACATCTTTGCCACAGTCGAAGATCGGAGGGGTTATTTGACATTATTATTATTATTATGAAATATGTATTATTTTTTCATGTTTATCTTTACTATATTAGGTCAGATATATGTGTTTGTGTCAGGTTATATGAGTTTAGGAGGGGGATGGAACAGATTAATTTCGTAAGTCAAGGTACCACTGTACTTCCGAAGCTGGAGTCCGATCAGCCCAAAGATGACACATCACTTTGTTTAAGAATCATTCGTTAATTTTCTTAGCCGATTGAGCCCGATTAGGGTCACAGGGAGGCTGGAGCTCTTCTCACCCGACTCTGGGTGCAGGCAGAGTACACCCCGCCTGGACAGCTCGCCAGGGTATTGCAGAACCAACACTCATACGACCATTCGTACGCTCACGTCGGGGTGAATCGGACCAGCCCATTAGCCTGCTATACATGTTTTTGGACTGTGGAAGGAAACCAGACTGCCTGGAGGAAACAAACCCAAGGACAGTAGGAACATGCACGCACACAAACGCCCAAGCTGGGAATCGAACCCAGGACTTACTGCCGTGAGCCAGACCTGCTCACCACCATACTGCCGTAGTTTAATATTTGTAGTGACAAAAAAAAAAAAAAAAGAAAAAAAAAAAAAAAGGCATCTGAGAACAAGGTGCCAGAGCATGACCACATCAGCTTCCTGTCCCGGCAACAGCTGGAGTCTGAGGCTTGACTGGACACAAGTTCACTAACTGGGCGGTTGAGCACTTCTGCTTCATATAACTGTTTTAAATATGAACATGAGTTTCTGATTGGATGACTGTTTACATTTGGATGGCTCGGTGGTATATAGTGGTGATCGATCATGTCCACTTGACAGCACAATGATCGCGTTTGCGTCCTGGGCTCGGTGACGGCGTTTCCGTGTGAAGTTTGCATGATTTCCTCCTCAAGTTCAAACACACATAGTCGCACTCAAAACAATATCGGTGTGTTTAAAAAAAGTCAATAAAGCTCAGAATCCTTACAACTGTAATTTCCATTCACGTGAATGCACTGGGAACATTCCAAATCAAAACATGAAGAAAAAAATATCAAATTTGTTTTTCCTTTAAAAAAAAAAAATTAAAAGAAAAGTGAATATTTGGCGCTTAAAAATAAACAAACAAAACGCCCCCACATTTTCTTCATTTCTTCTTTACAAACTCACAAACTGATAAATGTTTAATGTTTTGTTTTCCTTTGAATCTCTGAACTAATATTTATTTGTGTAAACACGGTTTCTGAGACCTGCTGCACATCTGTCAACACCTGGTACCTGTGAGCAGGTGTTCCAGCCCAGGATGATTGGACTGCGTTCCAGAGTTATTCTGGATTTCTTTTTTTTTTTTTTTCAGAAACTGCATTTTTGATGTCACCCCACAAGATTTCTATTGGATTAAGGTCTGGGATCCGCCCATCGCTCCATAACGCCGATCTAGTCAGTCTGGAACCAGGATGTCGTTCGTTTACTGGTGTGTTTGGGGTCGGTGTCTTGTTGGAACCCATTTCAAGGGCATTTTGTCTTCAGCATAAGGCGACAGAACCTCTTCAAGTGTTTTGAAGGATCCAAACTGATCCATGATCCCTGGGATGTGATAAATAGACCCAACACTGTAGTGCAAGAAGTATCCCCATATCGTGATGCTGGCACCACCAGGCTTCACTGTGGCTTGAATTCAGTGTTAGGGGTCATCAAGGGGCCACTCGACCCAAAAAGAACAATCGTACTTTCACCAGTCCCCAGAATGTTGCTCTGTTTCTCTTCAGTGCAGTCAATGAGCTCTTTGGTGAATTGGAACCGCTTCAATGCATCTTTGTTTTTTTTTGTTTTTTCTGCAGCGGGATGTTGTGGGGGCTTCAGGTAGGCGTTGTCTAATCGTAACAGGACTCAGAGGTCACAGATCGCTTTAGACCTTCTTTGATCTTCCTGAAGCTGATTGGTGGCCAAGTCTTTGCCATTTTGGTTCTTCTTCCATCCATTCGAATGGGAGTTTTCCACTTTCTTCCACATTTTTCAGGTTGTTGTTGCCTTTTTAAAGCATTGGGATCATTTTATCTGAGCAGCCTCTCATGTCCTGCTCTTCTCTATGTTTTCCTTCCAAGCAATTTCTTAATCAAGATCCGCTGTTCTTCTGAACAATGTCTGGAATGACCCATTTTCCTCAGAATTTCAGAGAGAAATGTTCTATAACCTGCAGGTACAACATTCGCTGCTTCCTTCCTTAAATAAGGACAGTGATTGGCTCCTGTTTATAAAGACTGAATGATGTCAGTAACTGAATTCCACACTGATATTTAGAAAACGCCCCTTTCAATTAGTGATTCAATTACACAAAATCAGGAGCATACGGGTCAGGACTGTTGGTTCCGTTGGATTCTCTTACTCCACTACATCTGATAGTAAATAATTTTCCATGTAGAAATATTATTTCTACCAAAAACACTGATTGACAGGTCCATGACGTCTGACAGATTATTTTGAATTGTATGTATTATTAAAACCGCCTGTCCCACATTACTCCTCTGTGCGAGTGTGAATGGTCATGTGTGTTGTAACTCTGATGGTCTGGCGTGCTGTTCAAGGTTTCCCCTGCCTTCGTCCAGTGTCGGCTGAGATAGGCTCCAGTGACCCTAGTTGGATTAAATGGTTTACAGGATGAATAATTGTTGGTAGGAGTATTTGTAAAGATTATTATTATTATTATTGTGGATGCTTATATAGTGCAATTTCATACACGCGTTTGCTCAATGCCCATGAGACCCCAGCGCTCCCTGCGCTCTGGGTACCCGTCGCCACTGAACGGCAGCAGTTGTTGCGTTGTTCTATCCTTTTGATGCTGAGCACCAAGCAGGAAGCAACAACTCCCAAGTTTTAACGTCTCATGGTATGACACGGCCGGATTTGAACTCCGACCTTCCAGAGGATAAAGCGAACGCTCTACCTACTGAGCTAAATCCCCGGTCCTAACTTATTTCATTCGTTCATTTTCTGAGCCGCTTAATCCAATTAGGGTCACGAGGCGGCTGGCACCCACCTCAGCCGACTGTGCGAAGACGGGATACACTCTGGGCAGCTCGCCGAGCCATTGCCAGACCAACACATACATAGAACCATTCACACCCAAACCCAGGGTCTATTTGAAACAGCCAGTTAACCTACTGTGTATGTTTTTGAACTGTGGAAGGAAACCACAATGCCTGGAGGAAACCCACACGAATGCCTAGAGAACATGCATGCTATACCCAGAAACACCTGAGCTTAGGACTTGAACCCAAGACCTTCTTGCTGTGAGGCAAACATGCTCACCACTGCACCACCGGTCCTCACTTGTATTACATACTTGAGTATTCCCCCCTTCATATTTTACAAATTGTACAAATAATGCATTCTTAATGGGCCCCCTGGTGCCTGGCTGAAGGACCCGCAACTCCAGGCAGCTCTCAGATTCATCTTCCATTCTAAAGAGCTACACGAGTCCCTTTGGATCGTTTCACTCAGCCTTGATTTGTAGACTCCGGTTAATAGCCTGTTGCTGCTGTGGATTCAGCGCTTTTCAAGCCACTGCAGTCAAGAGTAGATTCTGCAGCAAAGCAATTTTTCCATGGTGGCCGAGTTATGCTTCATTTCTCTGGTGCGCGCACGCACGCACGCACACACACAAAGTGATTTAAGCACATTCCAGTTTTTTCCCTCTTTACGTTTATTCCTGTCAGAATTTCTTGACCCTGCTGAAGATATTCTCCAGACTGACTGCCACACTTATCTGTGAGGACGGCTCTGTGGATTCGAAGCACGTAGCATTTCCATCTGGCACCAAATTCATGTTCTTGTATAACCTCAAAACTTTTCACTGTTGTGGTTGGAGGTCTCTTGTAACCAAATGCAGACGACTCCATAAATTGAGCGTCAGTCTCCTCAGAGCGATTGTCACGCTGTCATCACCTCGCAATGATCAAGATTATGATGAATGAATGTGATTAATTTTGAAACTGATTCACAAAAACCCCAAAGCAAATTAATTCATAATGTCCAACTTAACCAAATGTTTCAAAAGATTTCTCCAGAGCACCTCCTGAAATAGTTGTGGGTTACCATCATTAACTAGCGCCATTGCTTATGTGACTGACAAGATGCTGGGAGGACGTGAGCATTTTTATCCGAGATGGAGAAAAGAACTTGATTGAACAATCATCCCGAATGAGACTCGTGGCAGTGTGAGGAGTGTCGGGTGTCGTGGTGATAGTGGTCAACACGTCCACCTCACAACAAAAAGGTTCTGGGTTCGAATCCCAGACTTGGCAGGGGTGTTACTGTGTGGAGTTTGTATGTTCTCAGCTCTGCTCAATGTGAGTTTCATCTGAGTACTGTACACCCATTCTTCCTCACACAAGCCAAAAGATGTTCACATTGGGCTCACAGGCTGGTCCAAATTGCCCCTAGCTGTGAGTGGAAACGGTAATGTGGCAAACCCAAAACTCACTCGTTCATTTTCTGAACTATGTAATCTCAATTATGTCGTGGCGAGGCTGGTGCCCGTCTCAGACGACTCTGGGTGAGGGCGGGGCACACACTGAACAGTTCACCAGCAACCAATTATTAATGACCGCAATGGTTCTTTTACATGACTCTCACCACAGAGCGTGAGAGACACGGCTGGTCTTCGATAACCCAGACAGCTGCACTGTTGGACTGACAGTAGGCCAGCACCCTACCACCAGACCACATAATCAGCATGGTCCACCCAGCAGTTCCTGAAGAATAGCTTGGACAAAATTTAAATTTGGGTATGGACACTGGCAATACCTGAGGGATAAAAATGAAAACCATTAATAAACATGATTGACAAGAGTCTGACAAATACAAACAGACTCTGTAAACAAACTGCCTTCAACTCTGCTGCTTTGTCCTGATTTACACGAAAATAACAGGGATTTCCCCCCCAGTCAGGTGACACTACACTGTTCTCTCTCACTTATTTGCCACTGCTTTAATCCTACTACTGTATTTAGAGCTCGGTGTGGGCTGGATCCTATCTCGGCCGACTCGGAACGAACATGGGGTACAAACTGAACAGCTCACCGGACCATCACATGACAAAACTACTCACAAAACCATTCTCATACTCACAGGGAATTTAGAAAGGCCTGTTAGCCCTAATGTGTACATGTCTTTGGTCTGGAGAGAGACAACCAGTAAGAAACCCACAGGAGCGTGAAGAGAACACAGGAGCTCCACAGAGAAACACCCGAGCCTGGGACCGTCTTGCTGTGAGGAGGACCTGCTATCTTCTGTTCAGTCCAGACTTACTTCAGCAAGAGTTATGTAGTTAAGCATCAGCAAGAACCTCAGCCAGGTGATGTGTTAAAATAACGCTCCGCACAAACGCCACAACACCTTTGCTTCTCCTCGAGCCGACATGGGAGAAGGTAGCACCTCAGAACAACATTAGCAAACCTACTGTATCCTTCCCAAAGACAAATGTTGCTTACTTTGCACAGTCGTTCTTTTCTAGCCTCATCATGCACTTATTCGGTAGCACCGACGCTAATGTGACTGCGTTTGCTTCAGAAGATTCCGTTTCTCTTCACCCACAATTCGGGTGTCATCTCAAGCTTCACGTCCACCAGCGAACACCTTGTCTGCTCAGGCAACTGCATCTCATCCTTTCCAAGTTGTTTAATCCTCGTCACCAGTCTGGCAGAAAACATTATTCCTCCTCTTGAAATTTATCATCTGACTGTCAGGTCCACGTTCTCTGCCAACACCTCGCAAGCGTGTCTTCCAACTTACTGATTGGCTCATCAAGTTATTTTTCCTCAAAGGGAAATGCAGTTATTTTTGAAAATGTCACACGTAATTTTTCAACATGTTTACTCAGACAGTAGTACCGCATACTTCGCAATATCATTATACAGCGCCAGGTTCAGCTATTAAGTTTCCTACACAAAGCTAGTTCCTCTTCAGTAGAACATTATTCATAAAATAATTATTCAGGATCTGACTGTAATAACTTCCACAAAGCTTTGAAGCAGACGCAGCAATACAGTTCCTAATCCAGCACAGTGTGGCATTTGGTGTTGGGGTGTAAACGCTGGAGAACCGCCAGGAACTGCCAGGAAGGATGGAACTCACCTGTAATTTTTAATTGTTTTAAATAAACACACCCATGTCGGCATATTTCAGGCGTCACAAATGATGAGATGTAAAACATACACAAAGACTGATGTCATGTACTCATGTTTCCTCGTCGGCCCTGATTCGTGCTGGCTCGATTTTCCAGAAGACAAGGAGCCCGCGTGTTTACATACATAACCAGTGTTTTATTTCACCCCTACTAGAGGATGGAAACCACCCAGACACCCTACGCCAAAACATGCCCTGGGCAACTTTATGATTAGAGAGGCCTGTCACGGTTACATCATGAGAAGAAGAGGTAATGCGAACCATGTAGGACCTGAAGAAACTGCATGGTGATGCCCAAGTAAGAGGAGCACAAAGTTCCTGGAGAAGGAAATAATGCCGAAGAATAAGCGCTGGGCCGAGTAGAGTGGCGTGTTCCATGTAGGCCATGGTGATATCATCTCATCCTTTGGCAAGAGAAGCACAACTTGTGCCTTTCCACTGTTTGGGTTGAACAGCTGTTCATCATTCTTTCTAGATAGTGGGCTGCAGCTGGACATCGCAGGAAATGCACTACAAAGATGGCTGTGTTGTCAATCAATTGATTCACAAAATTGTGTCCAACATGACCATGGGTAGGAATCCCGCATTCAAGAACATGGTCACCCCAGAGTTGTCCTTCTCTGGCAAAGTAACTCAATGACACAGGCCATGCCGAGCAAGCATTTCACCCAGTTTTGCTAAAGTAAGCAAAAATGACAATGGCTTTGCTGCTGGGCTCATGGGTTTGGACCCCCACTGTGGACAACTGCACAAGGTTATAAGTACGAGTGTGCCTCTGTCCACCCAACAGTAAAAATACTCAAAGGTAACGTGCGATGGACTCGTATCTGATCAAGTGGACTACAGAAACCGGGTTAAGTTGCAGCTGTGATGGGCCACTAGTGTCAAGTATAAAAAGCCCAAGAGAAAAAAATGGCAGTCGAGAGACTTGCGCAAATGTGACGTGTCTCCGAGGCTCACAAGGAGTGGCACTGCAGGACTGCATACCAAACTTGGAACAGCTTGTCTTGCAATTGGGTGTATATATTCTGGACTGTATGCTTGCAGTATAATCATAGTAGGTGGTAAGGCCAGTCATGGCTGAAAGAGAATTGTTCACTTTGGCAATTAAATCCATCAACAACTTGCTAAACCACATTGCATAGCGTCGACTCTGAGATGAGAGACGAGCTACCAACTGAGATTTTGTGCATCATGGCGAGATCTACCCAAACCGATGCTGCCCTGACAGTCGTTTGAACAGATCGTCACAGTGTTGTCGCTCTGAACAAATATGTCTGGATTACTCAAAGCTGGTAAGAACAACTTGGCAGAACTTGAGTCAAATTCGATTCTAAATCAGGGTTAAAACCTGCTGGCCAAGTGTTGCCCAAAACAATGCCGTACATTCACCACAATGGGTGTCAAAGCCTTTATACAGAGGATGATTTTGTCTTCATCGGGATTCAGATACTAGCTGATTGAGTGCACGACTCCTCCCTGTGCAAACCTCTCAGGGAAAGGCAAAAACAAACTAATTGAAGGGGGAAAACCCCCAAATACTTTCTCACTCACTTGCCATGCAGCCTCTCTCAACCGAGCGATATCACCATATGCAAATTGCCAGACCAAGAAAAAAAACGAAACCCATACACAACCATTTACTCTCACATATACATCTAGGGGCAATTTGGAACAGCCAATTAGCCTAACGTAGCTAGCTTTGGACTGTGGACTAACAAAGTGACCCAGAGATAGCCCAGACAAGTACAGAAAGAACATACAAACTCCAGACAGAAGTGCCTGTGCCAGGGACTCGAGCCCAGGACCTTCTAACAGTGAAACAGGCACGCTAACCACTACAGTGCTCAGCCGCCAAAACACATTTGTAGCTTTTTCCTCTTAAATTAAGTTCTCGTAACTTGTAACCAGATGGTGTAATGGTTAGTACATCTGCCATACAGTATCAAGGTCCTGGGTTCGAGTCCCCAGCTTGGCAGTCCCGCATGGAGTTTACATATTGTGCTTGAGTGGGTGTCCCACCACAGTCAAAACACATACAACATTAAGATAAGTGCTTCACCATTTATATATTTACGACCGAGATTCATTTTTTTTTTTTTTTTTTTTTTAAAAACAAGGTTTTGTGTTTGTACAAGTTTATATGTGTGTAGCCGAGTACAGAATAACAATAAAGAAAACGCTCATACGACTTTAAAAAATCATCAGAGAATGCAGGCAGGCTGTTTTGTTTTCTTGATTACCCGAGGATCATTTATCTGAACCAAATGGTGTTGAGACCTTACAGGAACCAGCAGCCGTTAAATACGCATCAAAGAAATATGAAGCCTGAAAGCTAAAGATTGATCTTTGTGCTTATAGATTTTTATTATGGAACATTCTTCAAACCCCTAATGTGTGTATGTGTACAAAATCACGTTTTAAAAAAAAAAAAAATAAATATTCATTGAATTAAAAAATAAGGAAATTAAGAAAGAATGGGGGAAAATTATGGAAAATGTCACAAAAACAAGGCCAATTATGCAAAAAAAACAACAACCCCAAAATCTTACATACAGATGCAACAATATATCCAGTTTTGATGCATGTCATCATCTTCATACCATCTGTGTGTGTGTATATATACATATATATATATATATATATATATATATACATATATATATATATATATATATATACACACAGACGCTCCCGAGCTTACTAACGAGTCAGGTTCAGGACGGCCATTCTTAGATGAATTTGTTTGGAAGTCGACACAGGGCATTTTTTCAAGGGGAACGTATGTTTAAACCTTGTATCTTCTTCTCTTTCGGCTTTTTCCCTTTCTCGAGAGTCGCCACAGTGAATCATCTGATTCGCACATTTGATTTGGCATGGGTTTTCACGTCGGATGCCCTTCCTGTCACAACCCTTTGAGCAAGGAACAGAAACACGCTGACGGCTTTGCAGCTACTCTTTACGAAAGTCAGCAATGGTTCTTTTACATGAACCTCTCACCATAGACAGTGAGAGACATGGCCCACCTTTAATAACCCAGTTAGCTGCACTGGGGGGACAGTGACAACCTTGTGGGGACTCGAACCCCCAACCTCAGGATCAGCGATCCTGCACCCTATACCACTAGACCACCACTGCCCACATGTTTAAACCTTGTATAAGTAACCTATACGAGTTTGTACTGTAAACGATCTCTCTCTCTCTCGCTCTCTCTCTCCTTAATCATCTGTACATTATCAATATGTCCCGTGTTTAAACTCCTGGTTCCTCTCAAGCACAGCACAGCAGATCTGATCAGATTTACAGAGTTTCACTCTCATTCAGTTAATTATAATACTGGAGTCAATTTGTTTCTTCTTTGAAACTTTTGGCAAAAGTTCAGAAATGTGGTTCTGCTTCTCTTCCCAAACCTCCGCTGTAAAGCACGTGTCAGCCACGCCCCTCTGCCAGAGCCTAATATTAAGTGTACCTCAGGATAATGTTTAATCATATTTCATACTTATATTTATGATATACCTTCCTCTAGATTTTATTCCATTTCTATTACTACTTGTTCTTCAATTTCATTTCACTTTAGACCTCGGTCTCCGGATGTTTGCAAAATGAACGTTGGTAAGTTGGGGAGCGTCTGTACAGTATTTATATTTACATCTTGTATTTTTTTAACGTTTAATTGTTATTATAAGCATTTATAACATTGAATATGTATTTACTGATATTATATACATGAACGTATACATCAGACGGAGGGGTGGGGGTGATCCTACTTCGCAGATTTTGATGGTCACGTAGGGATCTCGGTCCCAATTACCCACGGAAAGTGAGGGATCGCTGTGTGTGTGTGTGTGTGTATATATATATATATATATATATATATATATGCATACACACACACACTCACTTTCCGCATTTAATTGGAACCGAGATTCCCCGCGATCACTGAAATCCGCGAAGTAGGATCAAAGGATCAACCCCCAACCCCCCCCCCGACTGACGTATACGTACATGTATATAATATCAATAAATACATATTCAATGTTATAAATGCTTATAATAAGGATTAAACATTAAAAAATTAATGCATAAGATGCAAACAAAATATAAATAAACACACAAAGACATGCACCTCACAAAAATGTAAGTAGTTTTGATGGGAGATTTTGGGTTGTTGGGGTTTTTGTTTCTTTCTATAATTGGCTTTGTTTTTGTGGCATTTTCCTTAACCCTTTTCTTCCTTAATTTCCATATTTTTTATTTAGACGAATATTTTTTAAAAATCTGCGATGCACTGAAGCCACATAAATTCAAGCGCGAAGTAGCGAGGGATCCCTGTATGTGTGTGTGCATATATACATACAGGATATACTAGTCCTAAAAAAATTAGCATATTGTGATAAAGTTCATTATTTTCTGTAATGTACTGATCAAAATTAAACTTTCATATATTTTAGATTAATTGCACACCAACTGAAATATTTGAGGTCTTGTATTGTTTTAATACTGATGATTTTGGCATACAGCTCATGAAAACCCAAAATTCCTATCTCAAAAAATTAGCATATTTCATCCGACCAATAAAAAAACGTGTTTTTTTTTTTTTTTTTATTATACAAAAAAAGTCAACCTTCAAATAATTATGTTCAGTTATGCACTCAATACTTGGTCGGGAATCCTTTTGCAGAAATGACTACTTCAATGCGGCGTGGCATGGAGGCAATCAGCCTGTGGCACTGCTGAGGTGTTATGGAGGCCCAGGATGCTTAGATAGCGGCCTTAAGTTCATCCACAGTGTTGGGTCTGGTGTCTCTCAACTTTCTCTTCACAATATCCCACAGATTCTCTCTATGGGCTTCAGGTCAGGAGAGTTGGCAGGCCAATTGAGCACAGTAATACCATGGTCAGTAAACCATTTAGCAGTGGTTTTGGCACTGTGAGCAGGTGCCAGGTCGTGCTGAAAAATGAAATCATCTCCATAAAGCTTTTCAGTAGATGGAAGCATGAAATGCTCCAAAATCTCCTGATAGCTAGCTGCATTGACCCTGCCCTTGATAAAACACAGTGGACCAACACCAGCAGCTGACATGGCACCCCAGACCATCACTGACTGTGGGTACTTGACACTGGACTTCAGACATTTTGGCATTTTCTTCTCCCCAGTCTTCCTCCAGACTCTGGCACCTTGATTTCCGAATGACATGCAAAATTTGCTTTCATCCGAAAAAAGTACTTTGGACCACTGAGCAACAGTCCAGTGCTGCTTCTCTGTCGCCCAGGTCAGGCGCTTCTGCCGCTGTTTCTGGTTCAAAAGTGGCTTGACCTGGGGAATGCGGCACCTGTAGCCCAGTCCACTGCTTCCACAGGTCCCCCAAGGTCTGGAATCGGCCCTTCTCCACAATCTTCCTCAGGGTCCGGTCACCTCTTCTGGTTGTGCAGCGTTTTCTGCCACACTTTTTCCTTCCCACAGACGTCCCACTGAGGTGGCTTGATACAGCACTCTGGGAACAGCCTATTCGCTCAGAGATTTCTTTCTGTGTCTTACCCTCTTGCTTGAGGGTGTCAATGATGGCCTTCTGGACAGCAGTCAGGTCGACAGTCTTACCCATGATTGCGGTTTTGAGTAATGAACCAGGCTGGGAGTTTTTAAAAGCCTCAGGAATCTTTTGCAGGTGTTTAGAGTTAATTGGTTGATTCAGATGATTAGGTTAATAGTTCGTTTAGACTACCTGAACATAATATGCTAATTTTTTGAGATAGGAATTTTGGGTTTTCATGAGCTGTATGCCAAAATCATCAGTATTAAAACAATAAAAGACCTGAAATATTTCAATTATATTAAAGTTTAATTTTTATCAGTACATTACAGAAAATAATGAACTTTATCCCAATATGCTAATTTTTTGAGAAGGACTAGTATATAGCCGATGACGGAGCTATTAAAGTGTGAATCAGATACCCTGTTAAACTCGATTCAGTTTTCTTGTTACAGGCATTTCCTTAAGCCTGTATCACATGGAGCAGCAAATGTTGACGAAAGTAGTGAATTTTGGATTAACCAACTTTTCAAATAGAAGCTGGATGAAATTCAGGCATCTGCCATTTACTGATGTTCAGTGACAATGTGCAACATTCGCATTAATCTTTCTGACAGACGGTCGAGAAACATTAACAACTATCTGCCACCCTTTTGGAACTGTTTGAACGTTTGGGACCTTTTTGCCAACCCCAGGTAAATACCTGGCGGGTATCAATCTCTCCTCAGATATCGAAAGATGGACTTTCAACACACGAAACGGGATTTCTGTCAAAAAGCAGCCCAGCGTGCTGAGGAACGATTGCTTGGTTCAGGCTGTTGCTGCAAATATCCTTCAGCAAAAGAGAAGGAAAGAAGAGACATGATTGCTCCACCCGACCTCATTAAAAAACAACAACAAAAAGAGTGAGAAATCCCTCCCCAGCATTGTGTTTACAACTGAATGAACCAGAGATAACTTTATCGATCCGTGTTACAATTGTTTTGCAAACGTTTGAAGGAAAAATTTTCACACACACACGTAAAATTGTGTGTTTTCTTTTTTTAATCTCTCTGCAAAAAAAAGTGTTTGTGACCCCAAAAACTGTTCTAGAACTGTTTCAAACCCTTTTCCGAACCTGGACGAAGCCCAAAATTTAGAAGTTACCGCTCCATGAGATAATGAGAGATAGTGTGGAGAGACTCCAGCAAATGTGATATTCTGTAATTATGCAGCTTTGAAACCAACCAGGTTCCCGAAAGATCACGTTCATTATAGCAAATCAAAAGCTTAGTATTTAGCTTTATAGACAAAAAAACAATAATATAAATCATGTTTCCACTGTAGAAATGCAAAAACGCTGTTGATGGGGCATTTATTTTACGTTAAGGAGATAAGCCTTTCGTCAAGCTCCTTGTTTCCTGATTACCAACCTCTCAAGTCCACATCTGAAGCTTCACTTTACGCCAGGAAGGTGAATTTTAAGAAATGTACCACTCCAGCGCCAGACATCCAGCTTCTGTATTTGCACCAAAGCCATGAGGGGAAGGGACTTGAGATGGAAGTGAGCGAGCTGCTGTAAAAGAATCCTGAGACTGAAAGATTTGTGAAGGCCTTGCCCTCTTCGTTTTAACACAGAACAAGCTGCAGTTCCAGTGGCATGGAAGAGACGTTTACTCCAACCATATGACTGACTCTTATAAAGTACAATGAAAAGTGCAGATTAACACAAAAGATCTGTTCATTCAGGGAGACTTCTTCCTGTTTAAATCAAATCAAACAATATTATTAATCTGCGTTTATAGTAGTAACATAAGCACCCCTTAAAAAAAACCTTTATGTCGCCAAAATATTATTTTTGGTAATTTTCCTAAAGAGGCAAATAACAATGATTTGACAAAATGAATTTGAGCGATACTGTTGAGAGAAAGTTGGGTTTTTATGAGTGAGGGATAAAATCAGTCAGATTTGAAAAGTCAATCTGAAAAACAGTTGAGGGATGCAAGAAAGCTCACATGGAGAGCAGTCTGAAGGCCGCAGAGGACATCGTTCCCTTTGCTTTTTCTAGTTGGATGCAGATTGAAAGAAGGCCAAAAATAGTGCAAGAGGTAAATGCTAATCGTATGATCTAGATTGGTAGCAGTGCTTATAAGTAATAATTAATAAGTTGGATAATGTCTCTCTTCTCAGGGAGAGTTGAGGAGATGAGAGAGAGAGAGAGAGAGAGAGAGAGAGAGAGAGAGAGAGAGTGAGAGAGCGACAGAGAGAGAGAGAGAGAGAGAGCGCAGTTAAAGCAGGTGTGAAGAAGGGAATTTCCCCTGCTGCCGTCCTGCAGCAAGATACAGTGGATGCCTGCCATTCATCCTCAGCCCTCTCCTTCCTCCTCCCTCTTTTCCCATAATTCTCTGTCCATTTGTCCTTTTCTCTTCCGATTTAGGTGCCGGATCAGGACGAACCATTGGAGCTACGTGCGTCGCCATCGGGCCAGAGCGTGGCCGGCCGTCCTAAAGATTCAGTCAAACGAGGTGGTTGAAACTGCTCACTAACTAAGTTCTCATATTCGCTACTGTCCTCGTCTTCATCGTCTTCCTCATCGTCACGGTCTTCCTGGCCAATGGTGTGCCGGTTTAGAGAGTCAGAACTGGAGCCGTCTCCGTTACCCATGCCTATGTCTGGACTAGGTGAGGGATGTCCAGGCGAGCCCACGGCCTGGGGGCGAGGCAGCAGGATAGCGCTGGGTGGGTCGGGCGTCAACTCGTTGGAGAAAAGTGCTGCAGATTCCGAGTTGGCGTGCCAATCCAGGCTTGACTCCATGGGAGGGCTCTGGAGAGCCACGCGTGTCAGTGACGGCGGGGACGAATTGGACAGAACTAAACCTTCCTGCAACGAGTGGACGTTGGAGTTCTGAGACTCTTGGTTTCCTAAGGAAAAAAAAAAGGGGCATCATGAATTACGGAGTGAAGAGTGAGCCGAAGGTATTTCTGAATAAGTAAAACTACATTCATAGAAGTTATTGTAAATTGTTCCACTGACTGAAGTGCATACTCCTCTCTTCTGCAGCAGTGCTATGTTTTTTGAGAAAAATCTCCTCTCTCAGCTTTTTAACTTCCTCCTGGATTTTCTCCTTCACGCGTTCGCTTTGATCCACCTCAGCACAAACAGCCTAATTACAGACAGAACAACGTTACAGCATCACTTCAAACTTGACTGAACCAACAGCCTACTTTCGTTTTTTTCCTTGCAGCTTTTTCCCTTTTTCAGGGGTCGCCACAACGGATGATTCGAATGTTTGATTTGACATAGGTTTTTACGTCAGATGCCCATCCTGACACAACCCTTTAGCAAGGGGCAGAAACACGCTGACGGCTATGCAGCTACTCTTCTGAAAGTCAGAAATGGTTCTTTTACATGAACCTCTCACCATAGTGAGAGACCTGGCCGGTCTTTGATAACCCAGTTAGCTTAACTGGGGGGACGGTGACAACCTAGTGGAGAGTGGGACTCGAACCCCCAACCTTAGGATCAGCGATCCAGCGCCCTTCACCACCAGGCCATCACTGCCCCTGACTGAACAAACAGCCTACAAAAAAGCAAAAATAAACTGGGAGCATTCGACAATTTATAGAAAACCAGAAATTTTCAAACGGGGCAGCTGTAACCTAGTTATTCAAGAAGCAACTTTGGGACCAAAAGGTTGCCAGTTCAATTCCCGAACCAACATGAAAAATGTGTGGTGGTGGAGGTAGCTGCACCTTCCCTTCATCCACATTCATGGCTGAAGTGCTCTTGAACAAATCACTTAACCCCCCTACCGATCCAAGCACCCCCAAAGTGTGTGGCAGCCCACTGCTGTGTGTGTGTGTGTGTGTGTGTGTGTGTGTGTGTGTGTGTGTGTGTGTGTGCGCAGATGGAATGCAGAGGAAATAATTTCCCTTTCAAGATTAATACAATATAGCAAAATAAGAAAGAACCTGCAGCCTGTGGAGGATTAACAGGAACTTGTGAAAAGTTGACCTCTGCCATTTTGAAAAATAGGCCAAAGTGATCCAGATTCAATAGCCTAGTAGCGTGTGCCATAGGAACCATTAGATCTAAAAATAATGTAGCATATACTGTATCTAAAATAAATCCATGAGATACTGACAGTGCCGAAGTGTTAAAAAGCAAGTGTCCGAGGCAACGGATGCTTCGCAGGGAAAACAATAATTGCAGCCTGAATACGTGGAAGTCACTTAAGACTTATATAAGAGTTAATATGTCAGGGATCCCAGTGAGGTTTAGAAAAAATAGGGGAAAGTCCAAGGCTCGGGCGTTTCGGGCGAGTTTGAATGTTCTAAATGTGGTTGTGTGTGTTTCTTCTAGATACTCTGGTTTCTTCCAAAGACATACATATTAGGATAATTGGTTGTTCCAAATTTCCCCAAGTGAGTGCATGAGTGTTTGTGATTTTGTATGTCGGCCCTGCAGTGGATGTGTTGCCTTTCACCCAGTGTCGCCTGAGATCAGCTCCAGTCTTCCTGCGACTCTAATCAGATTAAGCAGTTCGACAGCTTAGTATGTGAGCGAGGAAGTTTTGACTCTGGACTGCCATCTAGTGGGTGTAATGCTTAACAACCATGCCAACCTAAAAGATACACAGTAGTATGTGAACAGTGATGGGTGCACCGTTTGAAAACGTTTGTTTTTGTACATAAATCAGAGAATAAATAAGCCTGTCAGTCAACATGAACATGAAGGGTTATTTAGGTGGGGAAGCTAATAACGGAATGTCAGGTGATGACGACAGTGTATTATTGCACTTTATATGTATATATAATGAGTACTGAAAAAGGCCTATGGCAAGAATTTGTCTGCATCGGTGTTTAAACTAAGATCACCATTAGTTACTCAGATCTCTATATGATCATCAACAATGTTGGACACTGAGTTGATTTATAAACACATTTAAAATAATTTTTAAACTGTTATAAAATCTTCCACTAACTCTGCAGAAAAGGTGCGTGTGTGTGTATATATATATATATATATATATATATATATATATATATATATATATTCCATACCCAGATTGAGTGAATTCTGCTGTACAGTGTGCTGCAGGGGTCACCAACATGGTGCCTACAGGCACCAGGTCACCTACAAGGAGCTCTCAGTTTTAAAAAACGTTGGGGACTCCTAGTGTAGTGTGTATTTAATGTTTAAATTCACCTGTACTTTCTCCTGAAGGGCACTGTAGACCTGAAAAATGGCTCGGATATCTTTCATCACGCCATCCTTGTCAAAAAACTCAGACCTAGAAATGCAATTCACAGTGAAAAAAAAAATTATCACTGGCTTTCCAGAGGCACCTAAGCTGGAGTCACAGTGGATTTACACTATATCAGTTCTTCCCTGTTGAGTTAAACCAGCAGATTATCCTGGTGGACATGTTTCAGGGGAGCAAAGAAATCAACGTATAACAGAAATGAAGCACTTCCCTAATCATGACCGATTCACTAATATAGAATATTAATATAGAATCTGCAACGATGCAACTTCACTTGAATGATTTATATTTTTCAGCCTGGAGGTATACACTGTACTATACTGTACAGAATAGCGTTTAATATATACAGTGGTACCTTGTCTAACGAGTGTCCCTTATAATGAATTTTCCATGATACGAGCTTCAAACTCGCCAAAAATCTGCTCCATCCACAACGAGCAAAAATTCACTTAACAAGCTCACCTCGAAATGGCTGTTCTGGTCCGATTAGTCCCATATTCTTCCCCGTGTAATTCCTCCGCACTCTGAGAATGCCTTGTGCAGTGTTTCTCAATTATTTTCTTTATATATACATATATATTTATTTCACCCCCCCTGGCGACTAGTGCTTTTTCCCTACACTATAGCGCGACAATGAGAGCGCCACTGCCACCTACTGTAGTGGATGCACAATTACACTTAATTCGAACACAGTATGGCAAAAAAGCATGTTCCCTAGGATCATACGCGCCCCCCCTGACATCACACCACGCCCCCCTTGGGGGGCGCGCCTCACTATTTAAGAAGTACTGGCCTTGTGGGAGCTCACCACCTTTCAGGCTTTCCTCACTGGCATTCGTTTTGTGCACACACACAAAATTCTCTTCCTCCTCTACACACCATCTCCTGCCTGCCCATGTGACATTTTTGCCACAGTCGGGGTCAGTTGAATTATTGCTTTTCTTGTTTTATTATTATTTATTATTAATGTTAATGTACATGTATTATTCTGAAATATTTATTGTTTTTACATGTTTATCTTTAATATATTAGGTCAAATATAAGTGTTTGTGGCAGGTTGTGTATGTTTGGGAGGGGGTTGGAACGGATTAATTGGTTTTCCGTTATTTCTTATGGGAATAGTTGTTTCATCTAACGAACCTTTTGGCTTACGAGCTCGCCCTCGGAACGAATTAAATTCGTTCGCCGAGATATCACTGTACCACAAATGAATGGAGCAATATGATTGGTTCTTATCTCGAGATTATAAGGAATTACCGAGCGAAGCAAAAAATGATAGGTTTATTGACATCAAGACGGTTTCCTCTGCTTGCATTTCTGACATTTAATTTTTTTTAAATAAACCATAATCTCTTACAGGCTTACTTGTGTTCTTGTGTCATACCTCCAGCTTGGGGGAAATCACTAAATAATTGATATTCACATCTCCACCAGGAAATAACTGTTGCAAATCTTTACATGTAGGTGAACGAATAACCATTCATAGCAAAATGTGTGCTAAAATATGGCCAGGATTGTTTTCACATTACATGTTCTATCTTAAAGAAAGACGTAATCCCTGCCCTGCATGTCTCTTGCCTACTTGCAGTTTGTGTTAGACTCTTGTGATCAGGGATCTGGAGGGAAATGATTACCGTTCATAGTACAACTCATGCACTAAATTTTGAGTACAAGCAGCAGACACTCTCACCCATGTTCATTAATAACACTGGCATAGTTCCTCGAGGTGTTGGGGACTGAAGATATTTTATACTCCTGCTGGCTGGTGTTACCCAGGTTTGGGATATTCAAAGATATCCTCTGATTATACCTGCTAAAAGTCAGATTACACACACACACACACACACACACACACACACACACACACACACACACACACACACACAAAAAACAAACAAATTTAAAACGCTTGAATAGGTGTGTAGCCATTGTAGTAGATGAAGACTGGAGTGTGGAGGAAGTCTTACCTTCTGTTGGGCCTGAAGAGAACGTACTCTAGTGCGTGTGTTGAACTGTTGGCTGTTGAGATGAAGCTGAAGAGAAGGAAGACAAGATCTGGGATGCCCAGTATGTGTGTGAGCTGCTTGTGGATCACCTGTTCCCGGAAGGACATCTGCTGCTGTGTGTTTCTGCGGAACCGGTACCAACCAATAACATTCTGTAGGGACAGCAAGGTTACTTGTATAACAGTTGAATTCAGAAGGACAAAAACAAAAGCCTTCTGCTAAAACACCTGAGAGTTCTATGCAGTAAAAATGGACCTCAATACACTGAATTAAACATAAAACTGTGAAAACATCCGCTCATTCAGCAGTACAGCTTACTTTTCTTCGGTCTTTGAGGATTCGGTTGAGATTTTCTTCACTGACTTTACCTGCGTAGTCATAAAAGCTGAAACATACAGAAGGGTATCTGTTTGCACCAGACTCCAACCACAGAGAAAGTACAAAGTGCCCTACACTAAGAACTCTAAATGCTAACTTTACCTGCCTTCAATAAAGAGTTATTTGATAATATCATAGTCTATAACTGCAGCCAATCATACATTAGGGCTTTCTGCAGATTTTGGTCACATATGCTCTCCACCACCATTATTATCACCGTCATCATCATCATCTAAATAACTCTGGCCCAACACTGTATTAAGATGTTTAAGGGTGAGCTTTTCTTTAATTTGTTAAGGAAATAAAGAATTAAGTACTTCGGATGATCAAAAGCTGCATTGGAGAAACCAACGTCTTTTTAGATACCGCCAGTGAAGCAGCACTTATTTTAATCCTTTAAGCTTGTATCTCACAGTCCGGTGAATGCTGATGAACGCAGTGAATTCTGGGTTTCATCAAGACTTGTAAGGCGGGGGGGCACGAACCAGTGTCTCTCCCCCTTATGCCGGTCCCAAGCCCGGATAAATGCAGAGGGTTGCGACAGGAAGGGCATCCGGCGTAAAACTTCTGCCACATTTAAAAAAATGCAAATGATCAATAAGAAATTCATACCGGATCGGTCGAGGCCCGGGTTAACAACGACCGCCATCAGTGCTGTCAACCAACAGGGTGCTGATGGAAATTGGACTACTGTTGGTCGAAGACGTCGAAGAAGGAGAGGCGGGAGGCGTGTCCGTAGGCAGAGAGAGAAGAGGAAATGTGTGAGCCTCGGACTGAGAGTAGGGACTTTGAATGTTGGAACTATGCAAGGAAAAGATAGGGAGCTGGCTGACATGATGCAGAGGAGGAAGGTGGACATACTGTGTGTTCAGGAGACAAGGTGGAAAGGTAGAAAGGCTAGAAGCTTAGGAGCAGGGTTTAAACTGTTTTATCATGGTGTGGATGGGAAGAGAAATGGAGTAGGAGTCATCTTGAAGGAGGGGTTTGTCAGGAATGTTCTAGACGTGAAAAGAGTGTCAGACAGAGTGATGAGTCTCAAGTTAGAAATTGAAGGCGTGATGGTCAATGTTGTTAGTGCTTATGCCCCACAGGCAGGATGTAAGCTAGAAGAGAAGGAGAGATTCTGGAGTGATTTAGATGAAGTGATGCAGAATACCCCCAGAGGTGAAAGAGTGGTCATTGGAGCAGACTTCAATGGACATGTTGGTGCAGACAACAGAGGGGACGAGGAAGTGATGGGCAGGTTTGGTATCCAGGACAGGAATACAGAAGGACAGATGTTGATCGATTTTGCAAAAAGGATGGAAATGGCTGTGGTGAATACTTTCTTCAAGAAGAAACAGAAGCATAGGGTGACTTATGAAAGCGGAGGTAAGAGCACACAGGTAGACTACATCTTGTGCAGGCGATGTAATTTGAAGGAAGTCAGTGACTGCAAAGTAGTAGTTGGTGAGAGTGTTGCCAAACAGCATAGGATGGTGGTGTGCAGGATGACACTGATGGTGAGAAAAGTGAAAAGGCAAAGGCAGAGCAGAAGACAAAGTGGTGGAAGCTGAAAAGGAAGAGTGTCGTGTTGCCTTCAAGGAGGAGTTGAAACAGGCTTTGGGAAGTCAGGAAGTGCTTCCAGAGGACTGGACAACCACAGCCAATGTGATCAGGGAGACCGGTAGGAGAGTACTTGGTGTGTCCTCTGGAAGGAAAGTAGATAAGGAAACTTGGTGGTGGAATGAGGAAGTGCAGGAGTGTGTACAAAAGAAGAGGGTAGCCAAAAAGAAGTGGGACATTGACAGGACCGAAGAGAGTAAACAGGAGTACAGGGAGACACAGCGTAAGGCGAAGGTAGCAGTGTCAAAGGCCAAACAGAGGGCGTATGATGACTTGTATGATAGGTTGAACAGTCAGGAGGGAGAAAATGATCTATACAGGTTAGCACAGCAGAGAAATAGAGATGGGAAAGACGTGCAGCAAGTTGGAGTGATTAAAGACAGAGAGGGAAATGTATTGACTGATGACAGAAGTGTGCTGGGAAGATGGAAAGAGTACTTTGAAGAGCTGATGAACGAAGAAAATGAGAGAGAAAAAAGAGCAGAAGGGGTGACCGTTGAGGAGCAGGAAGTAGCAAAGATTAGTAAGGAAGAAGTGAGGAGGGCATTGAAGAGGATGAAGAGTGGAAAGGCAGTTGGCCCTGATGACATACCAGTTGAGGTATGGAAGTGTCTAGGGGAGGTAGCAGTAGATTTTCTGACAAGAATATTCAACAAGGTCTTAGAAAGTGAGCAGATGCCAGAGGAATGGAGGAGAAGTGTGCTTGTGCCCATCTTTAAGAACAAGGGAGATGTACAGAGTTGTGGCAACTACAGAGGGATAAAGTTGATGAGCCATACAATGAAGCTATGGGAAAGAATAGTGGAAGCAAGACTAAGGGCAGAGGTCAGCATTTGTGAACAACAGTTTGGTTTCATGCCAAGAAAGAGCACCACAGATGCAGTGTTTGCTTTGAGGATGTTAATAGAGAAGTACAGAGAAGGTCAGAGGGAGCTGCATTGTGCCTTTGTGGATCTGGAGAAAGCATATGACAGGGTGCCGAGAGAAGAACTGTGGTATTGTATGAGGAAGTCTGGAGTGACAGAGAAGTACGTTAGAGTGGTGCAGGACATGTATGAGAGATGTAAGACAGTGGTGAGGTGTGCTGTTGGTGTGACAGAAGAGTTCAAGGTGGAGGTGGGACTGCATCAAGGGTCAGCTCTCAGCCCCTTCTTGTTTGCTATGGTGATGGACAGGCTAACAGACGAGGTTAGACAAGAATCTCCATGGACTATGATGTTTGCAGATGACATCGTGATCTGTAGTGAGAGCAGAGACCAAGTGGAGGAAAATCTAGAGAGGTGGAGGTATGCCCTGGAAAGGAGGGGATTGAAGGTTAGTCTTAGTAAGACAGAATACATGTGTGTGAACGACAAGGACCCAAGAGGAACTTTGAGGTTACAGGGGCAGAGATAAAGAAGGTGGAGGATTTTAAGTACTTAGGCTCAACAATCCAGAGCAATGGAGAGTGTGGAAAAGAGGTGAAGAAGCGGCGTGCAGGCAGGTTGGAATGGATGGAGAAAAGTGTCCGTGTGATGTGTGATAGGAGAGTATCGGCAAGAATGAAGGGAAAAGTGTACAAGACGGTGATGAGGCCAGCAATGTTGTATGGTTTAGAGACAGTGGCCCTGGGGAAAAGACAGGAGTCAGAGTTGGAGGTAGCAGAGATGAAAATGTTGAGGTTCTCTTTGGGAGTAACGAGGATGGATAGGATCAGAAATGAGTACATCAGAGGGACGGCACATGTTAGATGCTTTGGAGACAAAGTCAGAGAGGCTAGATTGAGATGGTTTGGACATGTACAGAGGAGGGATAGTGAGTATATTGGTCGTAGGATGCTGAGGTTGGAACTACCAGGCAAAAGGCCCAGAGGAAGACCAAAGAGAAGATTTATGGATGCGGTGAAGGCGGACATGAAGCTCGTTGGAGTAAGAGTAGAAGATGCAGAGGATAGGGAGAGATGGAGGCAGATCATTTGCTGTGGCGACCCCTGAAAGGAACAGCCGAAAGGAAAAGAAGATCAAGACTTGTAAAAGGCGCCAAAAGGTTTGCTAACAAAACACCCCCACCCATGCAAAGAATATGTTAAATAATATATATATATATATATATATATATATATATATATATATATATATATACACATACAAAAATAAAAGGACAGGACAAAGACTTTCTATTGAAACTCCATTTATCACTACAGATCTGTTTCGAGGGGTGGTGAAACCATCCTCTCTCTTCAGGTGATTATAGAAGAATATAATTCTGACAGATCTGAAACAGATCTGTTTCGAGGGGTGGTGAAACAGATCTGTAGTGATAAATGGAGTTTCAATAGAAAGTCTTTGTCCTGTCCTTTTATTTTTGTTTTGTTTATTTGCTCTACCAAAAAGTATTGAGCACTCTCCTACGGAAGGATCTACTCAGAAAATCCTCTCTCTCTCTCTCTCTCTCTCTCTCTATATATATATATATATATATATATATATATATATACATATACACACACACACACACACACAAACATATACAGAGTCACAGTGTGCATTCCAAGTCAACAGGTCCACTATAGACATGGTCTTCTCTCTCAGGCAGCTGCAGGAGAAATACAGAGAGCAACGGCGGCCACTATTCGTCACCTTCATTGACCTCACAAGGGCCTTCGACTTGGTGAGCAGAGACGGCCTTTTCAAGGTCCTCCCCAGGATCGGATGCCCACCCAGACTCCTCAGCGTGATCCGGTTCTTCCACGAAGACATGAAGGGCACTGTAGTCTTCGATGGCTCCACGTCAGAAACCTTTAACATCCGAAGCGGAGTGAAACAGGGATGCCTGCAGGCGCTGACCCTGTTTGGCATCTTCTTTGCCGTCCTACTTAAGCACGCTTTCAGAAATGCCACAGAAGGCATCTACCTCAGAACCAGGTAGGATGGAAAGCTGTTCAACCTGTCCAGACTAAGAGCCAGGACCAAAGTTCAGCTGAAGTGCCCGCATGACTTCCTCTTTGCAGATGACACTGTTGTCACAACCCACTCTGTGGAAGAACTCCATCATGGAGTGCTTCAGCAAGGCATGTCAGAACTTTGGACTCACCATGAGCCTGAAGAAGATGCAAGTTCTGAAACAGAACCTGGACCACCTGCCACAGATCATGATCTCACACCACGAGCTGGAAGTCGTCCATGACTGTCTACCTCAGCTCAACCATTGCCGACTCCCTCTCTCTCGACTCCAAGCTAAACAAGCACATCGGCAAGGCATCCACCAGCATGTCCAGACTGACGAAGAGAGTGTGGACCAACAACAAACTGACGAAGCACACCAAGACCCAGATCTACAGCGCCTGCGTCATGAGCACACTCCTGTACGGCAGCGAGTCCTGGACCCTGTGCGCTCGGTGGGAGCAGAAACTCGATGCCTTCCACATGTGCTGCCTTCAACGCATCCTGGGCATCACCTGGCAGGACAACGTGACAAACATAGCTGTCCTCGAGAGAGCGATAATCCCCAGCATTTTCATCCTACTGAAGCAGTGACACTTGCGCAGTGGCGCTAGGAGTAAACCTCAACACCTTGGAAGCCACCACCACAGACCGGTCGGCTTGGAGGGCGTCAGTCAGAGCAGGTCTCGCCAAGTTCGACGCCACGCTTGCAGAACAGTTTGACACCAAGAGGTAGAGACAGAAAACTGCAAACCAAACCAACGGACCATCTACAGTCTTCCTCCGTATCAAATGCGGAAGGGACTGCCACTCCCAGATCGGGCTGACCAGCCACAACTGAAGTTGTACCATGAGATGAGACACCAGCCACAGCACAGCTCCATAGTCCCTCAAGACTGACGGAGGCCTACTACTATGTGTGTGTATTTCTTGGACATTTGCTTTTATGTAAACATGAACAAGAAGTGAACATTATGCCGGGGAGGGTTTGCTCAACTTTTTTTAGGGTTGGGTTCATTAATCATTTTTCTTCTTTTTCTTTGATTTCTTTCCTTCTGCTCTACTGTAGGATACCTACGGCAGCAGCAATTCTTCCTCAAAGTGCAGCAGAACATTGAGCTTCTTTCAGATGGAAATGCATTTCAATAATGTCGAAGTAATTCCTCTAGATCTGGGGAGGAATGCCTCACCCACTTTTAGGGTTGTTTGGTTCAATTTCACGATTCACCTGACATTCTTTTCACCAGACTATTTTTTGGACTGTAAACAATTCCATATATATATATATATATATACGAGGGATTTAGCTCAGTTGGTAGAGCGTCCGCTTTATCCTCCAGAAGGTTGGAGTTCGAATCCGGCCGCATCATACCATTAGACGTTAAAATTTGGCAGTTGTTGCTTCCTGCTTGACGCTCAGCATCAAAGGATAGAACAACGCAATAACTGGCGCTACACAATGGCGACAGGTGCCCAGAGCACATGAAAACCAAATTTCACGTATGTAATATACTTTGACAATAAAGAGTCATCATTATTAACTGAACACTCCACAGTGCACTTTGAGCATAATATTCAGTATAGATAAAGCGCAATATAAATTTACTACATAACATCACATAACATATATATATATATACACACACACACACACACACACACACACATACACACACATAGGGATCCCTCGGTTTAAAAAAAATAAATATTCATCGAATTAAAAAAATAAGGAAATTAAGAAAGAAAAAGGACGTTAAAGAAAATGCCACAAAAACAAGGCCAATTATAAAAAAAAAAAAAAAAAATCTCCCATCAAAACTACTTACATTGTTGCATCTGTGTGCACGTGTGCATGTATATGTGAGGCACTCCACCGAATGTCGGCGCTTGTCACACGGACTTCTTTCGAGAAAATGGTCAAAAAAGTAAAAGTGGTCATTTTTTTTATCGAAATTCGGATTTTTGCATAAACCACTGAAACGAGTATTCTCTATCTCTATGAAACGAGTATTTATCGATCACTTGCTGAAGTGAAATCGACTAAAACGCACTAAAAATGTATTTTATTTCCATTTTCCTGGCGAGTACCCTCATAAAACTAGGTGAAAACAGTAGCAACCTTACCGGTTTTCTTTGCAATTATTCACCGAGTTCGGTACAAGACACACTATAATCCATACACCAGAAGATCGGTCGTGAAGTTCTCTCTCCATTTTGGATACTGTTTTAATATTAAAATGCCATTTCAGTGAATAAAATAAAGAAATAAAAACAATATGCACATAAACAATGCAGGCTAGTTACTAAGGAAAGATCTGAAACGAGCACCCTGAGTGGTCACATGCTCACTGCCCGTCACACGTTAACTTCCTGTTTACTTCCTGATTCTAGTATACCGCATATAGAACTTATCTCCAACTTTCTTTTCAATAACAGTAAGTAAGTTTATTTATAAGATTGTGAATACACAATTTCTGGAAAAGGAGAGTGAAATGTCATCTGTGATGTCTAGCAGTATTAGTATAGATGTTAAATTCGACGCTGAAATTCGGCTTTGAAGAAGATTATCTCTCTCTCTCTCTCTCTCACACACACACACACACAGTGTGCAAACGGTTAAATGAGCAGCGTCCAGATGAACTACTGCAATTTGAATGCAGTACATGAAGGGAGTGGGGCAAATGAGTGCAGATGCACAAATGAGCACCCACTGCTTACAGTCTGTGTGTGTGTGTGTGTGTGTATGTGTGTGTGAGATACCACAGGTCTGCTGGAATATTAAGAAAGACATGATTCCATTGCAATTCAATCAAAGAAAATTTCATATGCTCAGTATTATGTATTTCGAAACTTAATATGAGTATTGTATGAGTATTGGTATTTTTCTCTGCATGCAAAATTTGATTATGGAATTTTTTTGATCATTTGATTTGTGTGTAATCTTGTCTGCACTGGACATGCTGGATCATGGGTTGTTTAGTTTTGTACGAAAATTGGTCATGACCTGAAAAATACTTAAATGTTTCATACCTTTTACATATAAACAAACTGATGATGATGATGCCAGCTGTGTTGATGAAGATTTTGATTTTGATGTTGATGAAGAAGAGGCATCTGTTAATAAAAGTGTGATGACTGGCGTTTGTGAAGATGATGTGATTTTATCTGCTGAGCAGGATTTAGATGAAGATGATAATGCTGAGGGCAGCGTTGATGAAGCTTACTTGTATAAAGAGATCAGAGAGTTTTGTTATATGATTATCTTATATATATATATAGTTTTCTTAATTTCAGTGTGATTGTTTGAACCCAACAGTGTTTTTTTTTCAATCAGTATCACTTGAAGGCATTTGAACCTTTTATATAATGGTCAAAAAGATACATACTGATCTTCCTGGAATAAACAGAAATGAAAAAAAAAAAAGTCGTATTCTGTTCATTTTTGGGGGTTAACACTGTGACTGATGGGTTAAAAAAGGGCATGTCAGATTAAAATGAGGATGATTTCTCTTATCTCTTCCTAAAACTCTTCCTAGACATGTTCTCTAAAAGTTTATATGGCTGAAGTGCATAAAAATGTTTGGTTGCTAAGGACTAATGATCTTGGAAGAAGTGCAATCCTTGTGCTCATTTTTCTCTGAAACGTCTTTTGAAATTTTTAGTTGAATGCTGACACAAGAAATGGCATAGCTCGCTCAGTTTTCAAGGTATTGACAAACTTTTTGCTGCATTTTGCAGCTTTGGGCCTCCTCTATCTGACTGCAAAAATCTCATTTTTGGACCCAAGAGCCTACTTTCAGTGGAGTGGCTCACATATATGAGTCGGCTTCTTCTCATGCAATACCATCTGTATGTGTGTGTATTTATATTTTATTTACATGTTATGTTATTTTTTAAATGTTTAATTGTTCTTAGAAACATTTATAGCATTGAATATGTATTTATTGATCTTATGTACATATACATGTACGTATACAGTAGGGCCTTGAGTATTCGCGGTTTTGCACTCACGGTTTGCATATTCGCGGATTGCCAAGCAACTGTCACATGATTCAAATTCAGCCAATGGCTGTCCTCCTTCCTGCTGATTGGTTGAGATGATGTAACGACCCCGTTTCCTCATTCGCGCACACTTTGTGCCTGTGCTTTTTAAGTATGTGTGTTTTCAATTACAGTTAAGCTCCGTTGTGCCACCCAAATGCTGCGCACCTCCTCAGGCTTCTGGTAAGGCGCGGAAGTGCCAGAAAAAGGTATGAACGGCATGAAAAAGTAGAACTGCTTGATTGATGCTTCAGGAAGGAAAGCGTTCTGCTGCAGAAGTGCTTAGAACGTGAATGTTGTATGAAACAAGATCATCATCAGAATGGAACCTGCCTTAGTATTCTGGATACTTTTAGTTCAGGGGTCGGTAACCTTTACCATTCAAAGAGCCATTTGGACCCGTTTTCCACATTAAAGAAAACACTGAAGCCACAAATCCTTTTTTTTTACATTTAAAATCAAATAACATTGCATATAATGTTTTCCCCTTTTTCCTTCATGTTAATATAAAACGTATTGCATTGATTTAAACGACTGCAGAAACAATTAAATTACAATTCTGCTTGCAACAAAAACATTTAGATTAAAAAAAATATCCAGCCTCCCTGTGACCCTAATTAGGATTAAGCGGTTCAGAAAATGAATGAATGTGTTCGAGCCCTTCTTGTATTTTTATAAAGAAAAAGCATATCTATCCCACGAAGCATCATATTAATGTTGTTTTTTCATAGTTTTAATTTCCAAAAACGACAGTAACACAGAAAAATATATGTAGATTTATTTTAAGAATGAGCCTGCTCAACATTCTTTATATAATATTAATGCTTAATCACTGACCGACCCATTCTCAGAGTGGAGACAGAACCACACCCAGTCTTTTATTTTGTCACTGGGAGGAGAGTTATTTAATTTGGTGATTGCTGTGTATAAACAAATCTTACCATCTCTACTTCAGCTGTGATTTCCATTTCTGGATCACAAACCCCAGCGGTGGAAAAAAACTCTCGCTTGTCGCACTGCTGATGGTGACAGCACTCCTTACCATGAGCACGAGAATTTGGAAACACACCAACACAGCAGATCAAAAACGCTGAGACTCTCAATGTAGCTGATAGGCATGTCCACTAAAACACGCACACAAAATCACCCCGCCCACACCAAATAAATATCCGCCCACACCCGTGACTGTTAATTTTCATCTCTGTATTTTTCAACCCTAAAAGAGCATTTTTGAAAAGGTACACACTGGGTACCCGACCGTTGCAAAACTCTACCTTAAGCAGATTCTCCCATCATTCAGGTGAAAGCTGGTTTAACTCTAACACCTGGAAGCCAGAGCGGTGAAAGAGCTGCATGAACCACGAGTTTCCGACCCCTGAGGAGGAAGGTGGACATACTGCGTGTTCAGGAAACCAGGTGGAAAGGTAGCAAGGCTAGAAGCTTAGGAGCAGGGTTTAAACTGTTTTTTTCATGGTGTGGATGGGAAGAGAAATGGAGTAGGAGTCATCTTGAAGGAGGGGTTTGTCAGGAATGTTTTAGAAGTGAAAAGAGTGTCAGACAGAGTGACGAGTCTCAAGTTAGAAATTGAAGGTGTGATCTTCAATGTTGTTAGTGCTTCTGCCCCACAGGCAGGATGTGAGCTAGAAGAGAAGGAGAGATTCTGGAGTGAGTTAGTTGAAGTGATACACCCAGAGTACACCCAGAGGTGAAAGAGTGGTCATTGGGGCAGACTTGAATGGACATGTTGGTGCAGGCAACAGAGGGGACGAGGAAGATAGAGACAGAAAGAAGGTTCACGCTTTAGTTTTTAGTTTAGTTTTTTAAGTTGTTTAATTCAGTAAATGTTTAATAAATGTAAATAAATTCATCTGGAATTCCGATCCCACAAAGAATCAAATTAAAGTTGAGTTTGTCAAGCAGGGAATGCGCATTGAATTCACGTCTTGTGGGCGTGGCCCGCAGCGTGCACGCGAGAGAGACAGAGACAGATAAGGAATAACGCTTTAGTTTAGTTTTTTAAGTTGTTTTAATTCAGTAAATGGTCAAGCAGGGAATGCGCTTTGAAGTCACGTCTTTTGGACGTGGCCCGCAGTGCGTGCATGAGAGAGAGAGAGAGAGAGAGAGAGAGAGAGAGAGAGAGAGAGAGAGAGAGAGAATAACGCTTTACTTTTTTAAGTTGTTTAATTCAGTAAATGTTTAATAAATGTGGGCGCATTTGAGCTCATCTGGAATTCCGATCCCTCAAGGAATCCAATTAAAGTTGAGTTTGTCAAGCAGGGAATGCGCTTTGAATTCCAGGTCTTGTGGGCGTGGCCCGCAGTACGCGCGAGAGAGCGATAGAAAGAAAAGAGAGAGAGGTGTGTGTTAATAAAAAATGTTTAATAATGCTTTAATTAATAAATATGTTAATAAAATGTTTAAATGGTTTAATAAATAATTTTCTTTTACTTTTAACACACATTTCATACAAAATTGGTGTACTTTTATCATTTTTAACTGGTTTATGGGGCTTATCCAGTCCAAAGACTGGAGCCTTGGAAAGAATTAGGCGTTTCACATGTAAGATGCGACCCCTACTTACGAAATCCCCGCAATACGAAAAGGGCTCTGGAACGGATTAATTTCGTAAATTGGGGGCCGACTGTGTGTGTGTGTGTGTGTGTGTGTGTATATATATATATATATATATATATATATATATATATATATATATATATATATATATAAGTATATATATATATATATATATATATATATATATATATATATATACACACATACACACACACAAAATATGGGGCAGTGGTGGCCTTGTGGTAAAGGGCGCTGGATCTCTGATCCTAGAGTTGGGGGTTTAAGGGAGGCCAGTGCAGCTAACTGGGTTATCAAAGGCCGGCCTCACCGTCTATGGTGAGAGGCATGTAAAAGAACCCTTGATGACTTTCGTTAAGAGTAGATGCAAAGCCGTCAGCATGCTTCTGTCCCTTGCTAAAGGGCTGTGTCAGGAAGGGCATCCGATGTAAAAACCTATGCCAAATCAAATGTGCTGATTCGCTGTGGTGGCCCCTGAAAAAGCCAAAAGGAAAAGATATACACACACACACACACACACATATATATATATATATATATATATATATATATATATATATATATATATATATATATATATATATATATACACACACACACGCTTTTTTTTTTTACATAATTGGCCTCGTTTTTGTGGCATTTTCCTTAACTTTTCCCCCTATTCTTAATTTCCTTATTTTTTTAATTCAAAGAATATTTATTTATTTATTTTTAATAAACTGCGATGCACTGAAGCCGCATGAATTGAACCGCGAAGTAGCGAGGGATCCCTGTATATGGTTTGTATCCGTATGGTTTCACCCAAATGAGGATGGGTTTCCCTTGTGGACCTGGTTCCTCTCAAGGTTTCTTCCTCACGACCACTGAGAGAGTTTTTCCTTGCCACTGTCTTGCTCATTTGGTACGTGTAGTGGTTGTAGGATATGTTTAAATTCCTTTATGCTTCGTAAGCTCCCACTCTTACTGTTTTACTGTGTAAATCTTTTTTGCAACAATGCCAATTGTAAAAAGTGCCACACAAGTAAATAAAACTAAAACTATACTCAACATTTGTCTAGTATTTATCATAAATTATCGCTAATGTTAATCACTTCTGCAAACATTTGCGCAAATGATGCTAAATCACAGTGGTGTACCCTGATTTTCGATGACATTTTTTGGTAACATTGATGAATCCAAAACTCGCTACATTCGTCACAAATCGTTGCTCCATAAGGCTTTATGTCCAGTTATTTAAACCGTTTCCTTTTTCCATCTTGAGCCACAATCTCTCTTCTTTTTAATTTTCCTCTATTTTCTCCCTAATTTAGTCGTATCCAATTCCCACCCATCAGGTAGGACGTGGGGGCAGGTAGCGCTTTCCCTCCGTGACATGCGAGGCTAGCTACCGGTCTCTTTTCGAACTGCTGCGCATGCATATTAGGGGGCGGTCAAACACTCCGAGGGAAAGCGCTGCCTGCCCCCACGTACAAATGAGCTCGCAGATGCCCATGATTGGCTGGTGATTGCAGTGAGTGACAGGGGAGTGAGCATATGCCAACCATCCCTCCCATGAGGGCTCAGCCAATTACCTCACATGAATGGCTGTGGCATTAACCTGGATTGGAACTTGCGGTCTCTGGGTTAATAGTCATGCACCTTGTCGATGCTTCACTTGGGAGCCATTGAGACTCTCACTATATAAATAAATATCTCAGAGCACGGTTGGAGATTGATTGCTCGATTTTTTTCTTGCATGAACTGTCTCATATTTCTCCACAAGTTAAATCAGTTTTTTTGTCCTGTCTGTACAAACACTGAAGAAAACTAAATGTAAAAAAAAAAAAAGAAAATAATTTAAATCTTACCTAAAGAGCTGGGCACATGGTTCGTGATTATGGACCTCTGAAAAGCAAGCAAAACATAAAACTATGTTTAGTTTGAATCAGAAATTCTCTCACTCACACATTTACTGAACTACTTAATCCTATTAGGGTGACAGGGAGGCTGGAGCCTATTTCAGCCAACATAGGGCGAAGGTAGGATACACCCTGAACAACTCACCAGACCATTACAGAGACAACACATATGCAACCATTCACACTCTGAGACAATCTGAAACAGCCCATTAGCATAATAAGCATGTCTTCGAACTGTGTTAGGAAATCATAAGACCCGAGGAAACCCACAGGCGCACAGGGAGAACGAGCAAACGCCACACAGAAACACTCAAGCTGAGCCCAGGACTCAAACCAAGGTCCTCCTGACAGTGAAGTGGGCATGTTTTTGAATTCCCCTCTGGGACTCAATAAATCTTATCTTAATCACCACACCACCGGGCCTCCTTGATTCAGAACTGTAATGATTTGTTACTCTATTACGATAGAATCACATTTATACATGTACTTGCACTGGAAATAGAAATATCCCTAATGCTTATATACAAACACATGCAATCTCTTAAGGCACCACTCAGACTACAAGCTTTAGACTTTAAGCAAAAGTATGTGGACTACTGGCAAACACGTAAACGTATACTAGTTGAACATCCCATTACACGTTTAGTCCATTTTTCCTCTTATAATAACCTCCTTTCCTCTGGGAAGGCTTTCCACTAGATTTGTGCTCATTCTGCCACTAGAGCATTAGAAAAGTAAGGCAGACCTGTCGATTAAGCAGGGCTGGGGCATTCCAATTAATCCCAAAACTGTTCGGTAGGCTCAAAGTTTGGTCTTGTCTCACTAAGTTATTATACAGCAACCTCACTTAGAGCACAGAGCCAAGTGTCAAGCTGGAACCATGTTTCCCACTACAGCCTTCAAAAAATTTTGTTGGGGGGGGCACAATCTGATTGGTTGTAGTAAGTCCGTAGTCTGAAGGGATTTGACATGGAGCAGGAATAGCAAGAGATCAGTTAGAACAAAAACACACAATCAATTAAAAAAAACAAACAAACAAAAAAACAAACCCAATAATAATAAAAAAATACATAAGAATATTCACATAGTTCTGATAATACAATGTTGTCTTCCTAAATGTGTTTCAGATATAATTTAGTCAGTGATGCCTGAACACAAACACAAACAAGTGCACATACACTTCACCAGACCACCACAGGGTCAACACAGAAAAGCACACTCACACCTAACGTGCATGTCTTCAGACTGAGGGATGAAACCAGTGTACCCGAAGGAAACCTATGCAAGCACAGGAAGAACATGGGAACTCCATAGGAAAAATGCCCTCGCCCAGAGAGGTGAACATGCTAACCACCATGCAACTACAACACCCCAGTAATAATAATATTACAACTACTATTATGTATCGTGGGGCCGGTGGTGTGTTGGTTAGGGTACTGCGCTCATGATCGGGAGGTTGTGTGTTTGAATCCCAGTTAGAACCCCCCACACTGTGCTAAGACCCCTAGGCAAGGTCTCAACCACGAGTGTGCCTCTGTGCCCCCAGCAGTATAAATGGGTACCAGCAAAAAATATACTGGGAAGGTGAGCTGCGATGGACTAGCGTCCCATCCAGGAGGAGTTGTACTCCTAGTCACTTCACGCTATGGAAAGCGGGGATAAGCACCGGCCTGATGAACCCCTAGGCTTGGGTGTAAAAATCCCAACAGACTTTACTTTACCTAGTATTATGTATTACAATTACTACATATTAGATTGATGGTATTTGGCAAACACACTTATCCGGCGTGATTTACATGTATTATTTTTATAGAAATGTGTTTTTGAAATGTTGGGGGCAGTGGTGGTCTAGTGGTATAGGGCGCTGGATCACTGATCCAAAGGTTGGGGGTTCGAGTCCCACTCTCCACAAGGTTGTCACTGTCCCCCCCAGTGCAGTTAACTGGGTTATCAAAGGCGGGCCATGTCTCTCACTGTCTATGGCGAGAGGCATGTAAAAGAACCATTGCTGACTTTCGTAAGGAGTAGGCTGCAAAGTCATCAGCGTGTTTGTGTCCCTTGCTAAAAAGGGTTGTGACAGGAAGGGCATCCGACGTAAAAACCTCTGCCAAATCAAATGTGCGAATCAGATGATTCGCTGTGGCGACTCCCGAGTAAAAGGGAAAAAGCCGAAAGGAAGACAGACATTATTATAGAAATGTGTTGTTGAGGGTTAAGGGCCAAAATCAAGGACCCAACAGTAGCACTGGGCTTGAACCTGAGCATAGGATCAGTAATGCAGAGCCTTGATCAGTAAGCCACCACCGTTATTATTATCATAGCATGTTTAAGGACTTGCCTCATCAAGACTTTGTATCTGTTGAAGGCGCAATGATTTATGATGGCTGCTTGAAAACAATGGCACCTGTTCTAATGTTTCAGTTCAAAATACTTCAATATTCTGTTCTGCATCATCATGGACAGAAACTATTGTATTTTTGTGTCTTTCTTGCAAAGAGGAAAAAGGATTCATTGTATTTCGTGTTCGATTTCAGTCCAGTAGCCATGCTGAGCGAGAACACAGCAACTAACTGCTGTGTGTGTTTTTATCAGGTTGACTGTGACTCACTGAACAGTTGGTGTCTCTACAAATCCACCCACCCAACACTGTAAAGTTATAAAAATACATTCTCAGTTTAATGGCAAACAGGGACACACCCATGACCCACCCAGTGTCTGCTCGTACCCTACTTTAGGGATCCATTTAGCTGATACGAGCAGTCTGTATAAATTGGAATCCATTTCCTTATGTGCACATGTCCCTGTAACACTGCAGCCTCTTCACCACACCACCTCTCAGTAAAGGTTGCACCAATAGCAAAAGCTTCACTGGAGCCATTAATTTCAATACCTCATCATGAGCAGCTGACACCAGCGCAAACCATCTGAGTGACAAGCTTGTTTCGTTTTATTTCACTGTAACGACGGATTGATAACGTCTTTCTGTCATTCAAATCACAAGTCAATAAGGTATATTACCTACTTTCATAATGTATGTTCCAAGGCCTGTTCATACGAGGGACGCGTCAGTAACATGGATGAGGAAATCATATTTATACAAAAAAATCTGGATCATGCAAAATTAATTAATGCTGCTGTAGCCTCAGCCCTGCAGCATTTTCACTCATTTTCTGAATCGCTTAACCCTACTAGGGTCATGAAGGGCCTGGTCCATCTCAGCTGATGCTGGGCAGATACACCCTGAACAGCTTACCTGACCATCACATGGCTAAAACATACAACCCATCCATACTCACACCTAGGGGCAAGTTGGAACAGTCAATCAGCAGAACATGAATGTATTTGGACTGTGGGAGGAAACCGGAGTACCCAGAGAAATGCCACTCAAGCACGGGAGCAACATGCAAACTCCACACAGAAACATCCTCACTGAGCCCAGAACCTGAACCCAGGACCTTCTGGGGGTTGCAAGGTGGACATAGTTGCCACTACACCAACACGCCGCCAAGGTATTTTCAACAATGGATAAATGTGGATAGATTATTATTATTCATAATAATTATAATAATAAAAATAATAATAACAACAACAACAGATACATTTTTAAAAAGGTAAGATGGTGCTCATTTACCTACTATTTGTAGGAACTCTGAAGTACTAATCTGAGAGTCACTTATGCTTAAAGTTTCTTCTTGCCTCACTTCTCCCAACAGGAAACCCTCCTGAAAAAAAAAAAACACATATGGAGAAATATGAACTTGCACTGTGTTATTGTAGACAGAGAAATAATAATCATCTGACTTGGACTGTGTCGTCTTCAGTTATTTAGACAGACAGACAGACAAGCAGCAGGAAATTAAAAAACAAAACAAAACAGAAAATAGAATGTGTGCGTGCGCAGTGCAACTGGAAGCTCTGAGATACTTCATGTAGTGACCTGCACTGACCATCTTGAAATGTTGAACACTACCTTTCCTTTTTTCACCACGGGGAGACATCAACACTGATCAGTATTTAAGAATCACTGAAAAGAGCTCGGCAGCTAAATTTCTGCTTTTCAGGAACACAAGCCTGCCTGGCCAAATTAATTCATCCCTAATCTCGTGTGGCTTGTCTGGGCTGATGAAAAAACAATAACAACAACAAAAAAACAACAACAAAAAAAACCCTTATGAGTCCACAATACTTGTTTTAAGTCCTTTCAGACAGCTCTGATGCCACATTATTATTATTTCAGTCTTTCCTGGGCAATGTGCCATATTGCAAGACCATCAAATCATAGTGTGTTTGCGATCATTAAAAGCCACGTATGAAATTAACATGTGTTCTTTTTTGAATGTAAATGAAAAACTGTATTAAGGAATGCACTAACATTTTAAATAAAACTGATGACAGCAGAACTGAGAGGGGGAAAAACAAATGTTTTTAATTAACACAGATTTGCTACATAGAATACACTGCAATTTCCAACAAAATATCGACCTCATTTTAAATTTCAAACATTCACCTGTATACCCTACAGCATGGAATTCAGTTTCTGATTATAACAAACCACCATTTTTAACCTTCATCAAATGCTTTTCTCACCTTGGGGGGAAAAATGTTAAATATGTGCAGACAATCAATATAATCAATGTAAATAAGGAATAAACACAAAATTAGGTCTAATTCTCTTAGTAATACTCCAGTCTATGAACTCTTTTACAAACCACATGTCAATTTTAATTCAAACTTTATGGCGCGAGTTAAAAATCACTGTCGCGATTAAGTGGCTGTGGATTATTGATCTGAAATTCAGGGGTTCAAGCCTCAATATCAGTGAGATGTCACTGTTAGGACCTTGAGCAAGGCCCTTACCCCTCAACCAGTTTTATAAAAATGATAAATGTAGTCACTTTGAATACGGGTGTCTACCAAATGCGTAAATGTAATGATACGAGCAAGAAGACGCCAACAGGCCATTTGGTACATCATTATTTATGAAAAAAGAAAAGATCATTTATACTGCATTCACACCCATGAGTGTAAAACTAAAACTAAAGGTTAAGCACAAAATGGCTTTCAAGAACTGTTGTCAGTTCAGAACTTTAAAGCTTTAAACATGGCTGACTTCACCAAATCAAATCCTGCTCTGCTGCATTTTTTGCTGAAGACTGGGCCATGCTTGCTACACTTCCTGCCACACCACTACTCCTGAACTCCCCATCGACTGTAATAAAGAGCGATCTAAAAAGCAGCAGTAAGGGACAGAAACAACCTGCTGACCTTACACTTCTAGAACATTATCTTGACTCAGCAGTATATTAGCAGCCCGAAACTACAAAAGAAAAAAAAAAAAAAAAAACACCCCATGGTATTAAAGTAGTTTTCTGTACCCCAGTTAGGAGAACATGCTGTATTTGCAAATTGTTTCCCATCTTTTCAGACTGAAAGAAATAACAGTACATCATGTTAGTGAAGAAGTAGCATGTGTACACTAAATTAATGCAGCACGAGATATAATATGACAAACCACTTAATCCTATCAGGATGACAAGGAGACTGGAGCCTATCTCACTTGAGACCGGACGAAGGTGATGAACACCCTGAACTGCTCATTAGACCATTGCAGAGTCAACACATAATGAACTATTCACGCTCACTCCAGGGGTGACTTGGAACAGCTGATTAGACTAACTTTTGGATATCTTTGAAAAAAGGCCGTGGCTACCCGTACGGCATCGTATGGGATTTATTTTTTGCTATTCGTACGGCAATCCTTTTGTGCATGTGCGTTGACCTGCCACCGACTGGAAATGAGGTTACTCATTGTGCTGAATGCTAAGCAGATGATACCCGTATAACCCTAACCATGATGAAAATTTATCCCTGAGATGGAACGTGTGTTCTTCAGTCGCCATTTTGACCACGTGACTGACGTCAGCTCACGCATGTGCAAAGTCTCGTTTTCCGAGATGCCGTATGAATAGCAAAACTTCGTAGGAATACGGTGCCGTAGGGCTAGTCACTGCGTTGAAAAAAAACAGGAGTACCCAAAGGAAACCCACACAACTATGGGGGAGACATGCAAACTCCACACAGAAATGTCCTCACCAAGCCCAGGACACAAACCCAGGACTGTCTTGATGCAAGTGCTAACCATTAAGGTGACGCCCTTGCCAAACCAGATACATTATCTGGTATTTCTTCCAGAATGGACTTCCACGTCATTATCCACATTGTGCCCCACTGATATACAGTCACAAACATTGGTACAGGGTGACCCAAAAAAACGGGAATTTTTGAATTGCATATTGCTAGACATTAGCAAGTGGCAACACTGGGAGACAGTGACCTTGAACAAGTAAATACTTCACCATGAAAGGTTAGTCATTTATTTTTAAATGGCATGTTTTAATGTTTCAATTACTATAAATAAAATATAGTATTGTTAAAAAAATTCCCATTTTTTGGGCCACCCTGTATTTAAAAAAACCCAGCTCGATTGTCAGCTACTAACATGAAAATGAAATTCTGGTATGACAGGGATGGTATCAGGATCATGTGATCCACACATTTATCATGATATAAAGGTGACGCATTATATTATGCAATTCATGCAATGCAAGAATTTTCCTTCCCTTGCATTTAGTAGTTACACAACTTCTGAAACTGTAAATTTGTGAATTCTTTGGTACATGTCATAAAACCTAGATTAGTACGCAGAACATTTTAGCAGGTGTGATTTAAAGTTTAATATGAGGAAAGCAAACTTTGTCCTATTGAACTAGCCATTATATATAAAGTTAGCCGGCTAGTCAAGTAAGAATCAATAAACATAGCAGTAATAATAACCAATTTACACGACAAACATTAGATAACTTCTGTAAATGTTTAAAAATAGGACACATGACTGTCAAATGCAAAACGCTACACAAAAATCTAGTCACGAGAGACTACTAGCTATTAGCCGCTAACCTGCTGTCATCGCCTATCATAAGCAACAGCGGGAGTTAGCTCGCGAGGTAGTTAGCGTTAGCTGCCACACCATGAATACTGAGCTAATAGCATCCTACTAAAGGTGCTGCGTGTCACATTGTTGTTATATGTCCAGGTTTTTCACTGAGTGCGCTCCGTACTTACATGGTCGGAGTTACTGTTAGCGCTGTGATAACACACAGAACTAAAAGTATAACCCGAAATCGACGCCGCCATGATAGAAACATACCCGCCTCTCCCACAACCCCCTGCGCGCGCAGATGTTTTGGAATGACGTCAGTCAGTTAAGGAAAGATATTGAAGGATCGGTACAGAAACCTTATTTTGTGATTAAAAAAAGAAATAAAAACAAACCTAAAAGTGAATTCCTTATGGAAATTGTTTATTAACTGCCACACTGAAGAATGGTGCGATTCAATGTTCTGTGAGAGTCTCAGGAACAGTACTGAACCAAAGAAGAAATTCCCAGAATGTTTGGAAATGGTTCTTGAAACGACCAAAAAAGAACTTACAAAAAAAAGGTGTGTTTCCCCTTGATAGTCATTCATTCAATATTGCTACTAAACAGCTTAATCCTATTATAGTCACGAGGATCACGAGGAGACTGGGACTTATCTCAGTCAACTCTCAGCGAACAAGCTAACCACTGTGATTATTATTACATAATATGTTATTATTCAGGCTGCATGCTGGCATAGTGGGTAGCGCCATTCTGGGTTCAAGTGCCAGGCTTGGTGAAGGTGTTTCTGGGTGGAGTTTGCATGCTTCCTTGAGGTACTATGGTTTCCTCTTGCGTTCAAAAACCATGAACCCATTGAAAAACCTGAACATGAAAAACCATGAACCCATTAGGCTAATTAACTGTTCCAATTTGATGCGAGTTGTGTGTGTGTGTGTGTGTGTGTGTGTGTGTGTGTGTGTGTCTAAATGAATAAATATCATTTCAGTTCATTACAGTTATTTTCTGAAAGTAAGCACAAATAGGGAGGTGTAATCACCCAGACAATGGGAAAGCAATTTCATTCATTCATTTTCTGAACCGCATAAAACTAATTAAGGTTGCGGGTAGGCTGGCATCCATCTCAGCCGACTCTGGGTGAAGGCAGAGTACAATCTGGACAGCTCGCTATGACATTGCAGGGCAGAAACACGCTAACGGTTTTGCAGTCTACTCTTGACGAAAGTCAGCATGGTTCAATTCCTAGACACTGAGAGAGATGGCCGGCCTTTGATAACTGCTGCCCTGGGGGACAGCAGTGACAACCTAGTGATCGTGGCTTGACCTCCTGACCTTGGGATCAGTAATCCAGCACCCTACTACCAGACAACCACTGCCCCGGAAATCAATTTCACATACGGCAGTTCAATGTTGTAAACTTTAACCTTTAAGAATAACCTAATTATGGAAATATTTTAGACTTGTGTTGCTAGTATTGTAGATTTATAAATTGCACCCATAGCTTGCAGTGATCCTATAGGAATGCTATACTGAAAAAGATACTGAGACAGAATTATAAGGTATAAATATTATGTCATATGTCCTGGGTACTCTGAATGGGCCATAGGTATGAATGTGAGTGTGAATGGTAGTTTGTTCAGGGGGTACCCCGCCTTCTCTGTAATTGGCTACAGTTTGCCCCATGACCCTGATAGATAAATGGTATAAGATGATGGATTGATGGTGAGTTGTTCAGTTCATTTCTGTAACTGATTAATCCTAATTAGGGTCGCGGGGAGGCTGGCGCCCATCGGGCAGAGTACACCCTGGACAGCTCGCCAGGCCATCGCAGGGCGGAAACACGCTGACGGCTTTGCAGCCTACTTTGGTGAAAGTCAGCAGTGGTTCTTTAACATGCCTCACACCATAGACAGTGAGAGACATGGCCGGCCTTTGATAACAGAGTTAGCTGCACTGGGGGCAACTCTCTTTCCATGAAATAACTTTAAAATTAAACCTCGGACCATATGGTGCAGGAGCAGGCGCTCCATAAAATAGGTAGATTGGCTAGGTATGTATGGATTGGCTTATGTTGCTACCAAGGTTTTGTGTGTGTGTGTGTGTGTGCTGTACCCAACAATGAACTACTGTCCTATCCAGGGTCTGTTCCCACCTCATGCCTATTGTTCCTCAGATAAGCTTCAGCTACACAGAGACCCAAACTTGAATGAGGCAGTTACTGACAGAGAATGAAGTAATTACAATACAAATAAAAGCTGTTTTCTTTCTATATAAGACAATTGCAGACATGCACTCATGCATTTTATTTCCTCCATTCCCTCCTCATAACAAGTTTTTTTATGTCACTTTCTCAGGGTGACATATACGTAGTATTATTTATCCAAGAGATTATCTTGACTGGAGGGAAGTAATTGAACTATTTGTGATATTGCATCATTGCCATGGGACAACTGAATTATTGCTATGTTACCATTGGATAAGTTTATGGATTGTGGCAGCACTGGCACATGCAATACAATAACATGACTGCCTACTTTTAAAATATTTGTAATAATAAAACAATTATAGAATTTTAGTTTTATACGACAGCAAATTACAGTATTCAGTCTCGGCCGATAAAACCCCTTTAAATGAACACTTCTCTATATCTCACTTTACTTCAACTCATTCAATAACCGCTTATTGGTTTTCTTTGATCCTGACTTAATTTCACTTGTTTTCTCCATGATCTCAAGTTATTTATTTTGTTCTCTTGGGAAAACAGATAATGGAATAATTTTCTCAAGATCTATACTTATAGATTCTTCAGGGCAGTTGTGGTCTAGTGGTATAGGGCGCTGGATCGATGATCCTAAGGTTGGGGGTTCGATTCCCACTCTCCCCAAGGTTGTCACTATTCCCTCCAGTGCAGGTAACTGGGTTATCAAAGGCAGGCCATGTCTCTCACTGTCTATGGTGAGAGGCATGTAAAAGAACCATTGCTGACTTTCGTAAAGAGTAGCTGCAAAGCCATCAGCGTGTTTCTGTCCCTTACTAAAGGTTGTGTCAGGAAGGGCATCCGATGTAAAAACCTATGCCAAATCAAATGTGCGAATCAGATGATTCACTGTGGCGATCCCTGAAAAAAAAGCCGAAAGGAAATCTCCCTCATACAGTGGTATGAAAAAGTATCTGAACCTTTTGGAATTTCTCACATTTCTGCATAAAATCACCATCAAATGTGATCTGATCTTTGTCAAAATCACACAGATGAAAAAACAGTGTCTGCTTTAACTAAAACCACCCAAACATTTATAGGTTTTCATATTTTAATGAAGATAGCATGCAAACAATGACAGAAGGGGGAGGAATAAGTAACTGAATCACATCACATTTAATCACCATCACATTTAATATTGCGTGGCCCCCCCTTTGGTAGCAATAACTTCAACCAGACACTTCCTGTAGCTGCAGATCAGTCTGGCACATCGATCAGGACTAATCTTGGCCTATTCTTCTTTACAAAACTGCTGTAGTTCAGTCAGATTCCTGGGATATCTGGCATGAATCGCTGTCTTGAGGTCATGCCACAGCATCTCAATGGGGTTCAAGTCTGGACTTTGACTTGGCCACTCCAGAACGTGTATTTTGTTCTTTTGAAACCATTCTGAAGTTGATTTACTTCTGTGTTTTTGGATCATTGTCTTGTTGCAGCATCCATCCTCTTTTTAGCTTCAACTGTCTGACAGATGGCCTCAGGTTTTTCTGCAAAATATAAACTTTTGAATTCATTTTTCCATTAGTGATTGCAAGTTGTCCAGGCCCCGAGGAAGCAAAACAGCCCCAAACCATGATGCACTCTCCACCATGCTTCACGGTGGGGATGAGGTGTTGATGTTGGTGAGCTGTTCCATTTTTCCTCCACACATGACGTAGTGTGTTCCTCCCAAAAAATTCAACTTTGGTTTCATCAGTCCACAAAATATTTTGTCAAAACTTCTGTGCAGTGTCCAAGTGCCTTTTTGCGAACATTAAATGAGCAACAATGTTTGTTTACACAACAGTGGCTTCCTCCTTGGAGTCTTCCCATGAACCCCATTCTTGGCCATTGTTTTACATATAGTTGATGTGTGCACAGAGATATTGGACTGTGCCAGTGATTTCTGTAAGTCTTTAGCAGACACTCAAGGGTTTTTTTTAACCTCTCTGAGTATTCTGCGCTGAACTCTTGGCGTCATCTTTGGTGGACGGCCACTCCTTGGGAGAGAAGCAACAGTGCCAAACTCTCTCCATTTGTAGACAACTTCTCTGACTGTCGATTGATGAACAGCCAGACTTTTAGAGATGGTTTTGTATCCTTTCCCAGCTTTATACAAATCAACAATTCTTGATGGCGGGTCTTCAGACAGCTCTTTTGAGCGAGCCATGGTGCACATCAGACAATGCTTCTCATCAAGACAATTCTTACCAGGTGTGTGTTTTATAGTGGGCAGGGCAGCTTTAAGCCACTCATCAGTGATTGGGCACACACCTGACTTAAATTGTTTGGTAAAACTTGGTTTCAATGGCTCTTTAAGTCTCCTTAGGCAGAGGGTTCATTACTTACTCCTCCCCCTTCTGTCATTGTTTGCATGCTATCCTCATTAAAATATGAAAACCTATAAATGTTTGGGTGGTTTTAGTTAAAGCAGACACTGTTTTTTCATCTGTGTGATTTTGACAAAGATCAGCTCACGTTTGATGGTGCTTTTATGCAGAAATGTGAGAAATTCCAAAAGGTTCAGATATTTTTTCATACCACTGTACTTATAGATTCTTCATTGCAACAGTGTAGGAAATAAATATGTGTCACTGTTTCAAAACTGGGCACCAACTGAAATAGATTTATTATTCACTATTACAGACATAAATAATATAAATAACTTATTTCGAGGCAAGACTAAATAAATTAATTTGTTTTTTTGGGAAAACTAAAAAATTAAATCAATGTACGAATGCTCATTTACTTAGGTCCCCTGTACTGTATGTTTCCATAATTTTTGGACTTATTTTATGAAATGTTATCATTTTATTTTAATCATTAATTTATTTTATTTATGAATATTTTAAAATTTGTTTTATTTCCTAAATATTTTTTAATAATTGAAATTAAATAACAGGATGTCATAGTGGTCAGCACGTCTGTCTGTCTGGAAGAAGGTCCTGGGTTCGAGTTGCGGGCTTGGCTAAGATACAGTCTCTCCCGTGACTCTAGTAGTAGAATTAATTGTATTAGCAAATGAATGATTAAAAAATATTTTCCCCATTAATTCAGTTCCTGAAAAGCTTAATACTAATTATGGTCATGGAAAGGCTGGCGCCCATCACAGCTGACTCCAGGGGAAGGCGGGGGGGGACACTCTGGACAGCTTGAAAGGCCATCACAGGGCCAACACGCACACAACCTTTCACACTCAAAAATAGGGGAGATTTGGAACAGCCAATTAACCAACTGTGCATGTTTTTGGACTGTGGGAGGAAACCGGAGAACACGGAGGAATCCCACACAAGCACAGGGAGAACATGCAAACTCTAAACAGACATGCCCGAGCTGGGAATAAATGAAAATGAACATAACAGGAGTTTTGATAGTACTTATTTGTCAGTGATGATCCATACAAATGTGTGTGGACTTTTCATTTTAACACACAAAAAATAGTGAATGTTGTGTTCACAATAATATTGTTATTATTATTATTATTATTATTATTATTATGAATAATAATAATAATAATAATAATAAGAAGAAGAATATATTTGTTCATTTTCTGAACTGCTCATGCGATTGTCTGGTGAGCTTTTCAGGGTATACTCCATCCTTGCTGCGAGTTGGCTGAGACGGGTGCCAGCCTCCCTGCAACTCAAATTAGAATTAAGCGATTCAGAAGATGAATGACTGAAGATGAATTTCTGAAGCGCTTAATCCTAATAAGGGAAAAGTACATCCTGAACAGCTTGCAAGGCCATCAGAGGGTGAAAGTAATAATAACTGTGCTCATTGTAGACTTCAGGAATTCAGCCGTGAGGGGGCACAATCCAGTGTTCTCTGTCATGCCGGTCCCAAGGCCAGATAAATGCAAAGGGTTGTGTCAGGAAGGGCATCCAATGTAAAACATGCGCCAGATCCAAGATGCAAATCACAAATATTACCTCCATACTGGATCGGTCAAGGCCCGGGTTAACAATGGCCACCATCAGTGCTGTTAACCAACAGGGTGCTGGTGGAAATTGGACTACTGTTGGTCTAAGAAGGAGAGGCGGGAGGCATGTCTATAGGCAAAGAGAGAAGAGGAAAAGCATGAGTCTAGGACTGAGAGTAGGGACTTTGAATGTTGGAACTATGACAGGAAAAGGTCAAGAGCTGGCTGACATGATGCAGAGGAGGAAGGTGGAGTTGAAACAGGCTTTGGGTGGTCAGGAAGTGCTTCCAAATGACTGGACAACCACAGCAAATGTGATCAGGGACACAGGTAGGACAGTACTTGGTGTGTCCTCTGGAAGGAAAGTAGATAAGGAGACTTGGTGGTGGAATGAGGAAGTGCAGGAGTGTGTACAAAGGGAGAGGTTAGCTAAGAAGAAGTGGGACATTGAGAGGACCGAAGAGAGTAAACAGGAGTACAGGGAGACACAGCGTAAGGCGAAAGTAGCAGTGGCTAAGGCCAAACAGAGGGCGGATGATGACTTGTATGATAGGTTGGATAGTAAAGAGGGAGAAAATTATCTATACAGGTTGGCACAGTAGAGAAATAGAGATGGGAAGGACGTGCAGCAAGTTAGATTGATAAAGGACAGAGAGGGAAATGTATTGACTGATGACAGAAGTGTGCTGGGATGATGGAAAGAGTACTTTGAAGAGCTGATGAATAAGGAAAATGAGAGAGAAAAAAAAGAGTAGAAGAGGAGCAGGATGTAGCAAAGATCAGTAAGGGTGAAGTGAGAAGGGCATTGAAGAGGATGAAGAATGGAAAGGCAGTTGGTCCTGATGATATACCGTTGGAGGTATGGAAGTGTCTAGGAGAGGTAGCAGTAGATTTTCTGACAAGAACATTCAACAAGGTACTAGAGAGTGAGCAGATGCCGGAGGAGTGGAGGAGAAGTGTGCTGGTGCCCATTTTTAAGAACAAGGGAGACGTGCAGAGTTGCAGCAACTACAGAGGGATAAAGTTGATGAGCCATACGATGAAGTTATGGGAAAGAATAGTGGAAGCTAGACTAAGGGCAGAGGTCAGCATTTGTGAACAACAGTTTTGTTTCATGCCAAGAAAGAGCACCACAGATGCAGTGTTTGCTTTGAGGATGTTAATAGAGAAGTACAGAGAAGGTCAGAGGGAGCTACATTGTGCCTTTGTGGATTTAGAGAAAGCATATGACAGTGTGCCCATAGAGGAACTGCAGTATTGCATGAGGAAGTCTGGAGTGGCAGAGAAGTATGTTAGAGTGGTGCAGGACATGTATAAGAGATGTAAGACAGTGGTGAGGTGTGCTGTCGGTGTGACAGAAGAGTTCAAGGTGGAGGTGGGACTGCATCAAGGATCAGCTCTGAGCCCCTTCTTGTTTGCTATGGTGATGGACAGGCTGACAGACGAGGTTAGACAAGGATCTCCATGGACTATGATGTTTGCAGATGACCTGGAAAGGAGGGGAATGAAGGTTAGCCTCAGTAAAACAGAATACATGTGTGTGAATGACAAGGACCCAAGACAAACGGTGAGGTTACAGGGAGAAGAGATAAGGAAGGTGGAGGATTTTAAGTACTTCGGGTCAACAATCCAGAGAAGTGGAGAGTGTGCAAAAAAGAGGTGAAGAAGCGTGTGCAGGCAGGTTGGAATGGTTGGAGAAAAGTGTCCGGAGTGATGTGTGATAGGAGTGTGTCGGCAAGAATGAAAGGAAAAGTGTACAAGATGGTGTTGAGGGCAGCGATGTTGTATGGTTTAGAAACAGTGGCACTGGGGAAAAGACAGAAGGCAGAGCTGGAGGTAGCAGAGATGAAAATGTTGAGGTTCTCTTTGGGAGTCATGAGGATGGATAGAATCAGGAATGAACACATCAGAGGGACAGCACATATAAGACGTTTTGGAGACAAAGTCAGAGAGGCTAGATTGAGATGGTTTGGACATGTACAGAGGAGGGATAGTGAGTATATTGGTAATAGGATGCTGAGGTTGGAACTACCAGGCAGAAGGCCTGGAGGAAGACCAAAGAGACGATTCATCGATGGAGTGAAGCAGGACAGGAAGGTCGCTGGTATAAGAGAAGAAGATGCAAAGGATAGGGTGAGATGGAGGCAGATTATTCGCTGTGGCGACCCCTGAAGGGAAAAGCCGAAAGGAAAAGAAGAAGAAGACTGATGGTGCTTCATGAGCCTGTAACAGTAAGTTTCTCCATTGTGAGATTAATAAAGCTGTATCTTATGTTATACACAACAAGCTGTACTTTATATATTTATATTGCTCATTCAAAGTAAAAACCTATGCAAAATCGAATATGCAAATCAAATGATTCGCTGTGGTGACGTCTAAAAAAAAAGGGAAAAAGCCGAAAGGAATAAAAAAAGAATATTGTATATTAAACTTGCTGCTCTCTGCACTTCTGATTGGATGCTTAGCCGAATTTTTGTAACCCTGTATTTATTACATGTTTAATGATATATGTGAAATTATATAAAAAATACTAATGATAATATAATAATCATTGTTATTATCATTAATTTTTTATCTAGTGGAATTTACTTGTGAACACGTCATTCAGGTCTGTGTGTCCAAAACATGAGGTCAGGATGACGTGTTGACGTTCACTCGCGACTTTTATTTTGAAATGGTTCATCCAAGACGCCATGTCTGGTTGGAAGCTTTCGTAATGGCTTCAGAGCGCTCACATGTTCAGGAGAGTTCTTTACAATCAGGCACTGATTCTGGGGGAGATTTTGCTCCATCACAACTCGGAACAAAAGAATAGTAAGCAGTTTTTTAAATCCGAAAATACTTATTTCATAGCCATCTGTATTAACTTCAAGACGTTTGGATGTCAAAAACCAGTTGATGTTTTTCCCGAGTTTAAAAAAAAATATATTATATTTAATACCTGTCTTGAATACTCTGAGTGAATTCGTTACCTCTGGGATTTACGGCGATTGTCCGATGTCATGGGTTCATACAACTTACTTGTAGCTGTTCGGTTCCTGATGACCGGTTGTCATGGTTACAGTAACCCAAATGTCGACGCAAGTACTGAACGTGATGCTGTGTCTTAGGTTGGTAATATGGTTCTGGCAATACGTATATTTACCGCACAAAAAAAATTCAGCTGGTGATGGATCACATCTTGAATGATTCTTATAAAAAAAAATGGACTCTTCATTTTGCAAATACCAGTGTATACAGTAGTGTAATATAGCTGTAGTCACACTGTGAAGGGAAATAAAAATACAAAGGAAAAAGGAAGTGTTAAAAATAGCTTTAAAAGAATCTTGATAGGATGGTATATCGTGTAATATTGTCATAGGTGAAACTATTTCTGTGGTTCAGTAAAATTAATGTCAATTTCTTTATATTTGAGTAGGTGAACATTAATAGAGTAAGTCTCACTATAACTAATAATATATAAATAATATCATCATTTAGAATTTATTGAAATATGAACCGTTGAGAACCCATGACTTTTTAAAATCTGGATACAGGATTTTTTTAATAAGCATTTTTTGTGTTGTAAGGATTATGCAAAAACCAGGGATCTGGTTTTTATCGAAACTGGTTGAGGGGTGGAGCCTGGGCCTAAAAAAAGAGCAATTACTGTATATTTTAGAGGTGATCTGTGCATAGCAAGTGGGGCAGTGGTGGTCTAGTGGTTAGGGCGGAGGATCGCTGATCCTAAGGTTGGGGGTTCGAGTCCCCACAGGATTGTCACTGTCCCCCCCAGTGCAGCTAACTGGATTATCAAAGGCAGGCCATGGCTCTCACTGTCTGTGGTGAGAAGCATGTAAAAGAACCATTGCTGACTTTCGTAAAGAGTAGGCTGCAAAGCCGTCAGCGTGTTTCTACGACATGGAGAGGGATGGGCACCACCAGGCCAAATCAGCCAAAGTCTCACCATGAAGGCGCCCCAACGACATTCCCCGGATGTTAAGGGATGAGTGCAGTGTGCATAGCATGTTGGAAAAAAATCCCTATCTTTCACATGAGGCGAAATGTTCATCTAACACTCACTAGGGGGACACATTTCATTATAACCTTGCCGAGCTAAAATAATTAATTTGTGCCTGAAGGAGGTAACTTACACACTATGAGTGCCAATCTAGTTATGTGCACATTTTAGATATACAGGCAGTGCTGTAGTGGTCAAAAAATAAGTGAGTACACGATGGCAGTGAAGCGAATGAGGTGCGTGGAGCAAGGGAGGGTGTGGTTTTGGCTTTGAAACTATATCACTTCATCTCCGCTTTTCATTTCTACAGTCGCGGAAATTTACGTTGATCAACTAAAAATTAGACCAAATTAAGTGAGTACACGCAACTCAGTCACTAAAACAAGTGGGTACACGGTGTGTACTGGTGTGTACCCACCACTATCGCACTGCATACAGAGATCCTCACTTTCCGCTGTTAATTGGAACCGAGATCCCCCCGCAATAACTGCAGGAAGTAGGATAAACCCCCCCCTGACTGTCGTATACATACATGTATATGTTTATGTATTATCAATAAATACACATTCAATGCTTATAATAACAATTTAAAAAAAAAATGCATAAGATGTAAATAAAATATAAATGCACACACATACTGACATGCACCTTACAAAAATGTAAGTGGCTTTGATGGGTGGTTTTGGGTTGTTTTTTTGTTTTGTGTTTGTTAAGTTTTTTTTTTTTTTTTGCATAATTGGCCTTGTTTTTGTGGCATTTTCCTTAACCTTTCCCCTTTTCTTCCTTAATTTCCTTATTTTTTATTTCGATGAATATTAAAAAAAAAAAAAAAAAAAACACGATGCACTGAAGCCGCATCAATAAACGAATAAATTGAAGCGTGACGTACCGAGGGATCCCAGTATATACCAGTACTCTGTAGTTTGTGGATGAGATAAAACTTAGAGAAAAACACTTTCCTGTTTGAGGGATGTACAAGATGAATGGGGTTTCAGCTTTCAGAGTCACTCAAGGTGAGTAGGGTAAGTATCAAGGTAAGTATCTCAATTAATAGTCCATAAATGGTTTTCTGTTAGTCTTCCATAATAATGACATGTCTGTTGGAACTCGCTGCAAAATTATAAACACACTACCTCCGAAACTGGCTTTTGACCTTTCTCTTACCTAATCCTTTGTTCATGACATGGTAAAAATCAATAAATTTCTGTGACTTGTGTTGGGAGTGTCTCCACCAAGTTTGATTAAAATCATTGTACCAGTGTGGTTAGGATCTTGTTTCTCAGAAAAACTGACCAACAAACAAATGTTGGTGATTTCAGTTTATTGCCATAACCTTGACTGCTTAGCGACTCCCCCTATTCCTGCTATGAATAATACAGTGCATGACTCTGGCTATTGTTTTCTTTCTCCTAGTTGGGATGATGCATACAGTAGAGAGCTCCAGACTTACAGAGACATTGGAGATGTTGGAGAAATATGGTATTATCTTCCCATATGATGGATCACACTCCTTTTTCTACCTTCTTGGATATCAGTAGACTTGTGTTGAGATTTCAAATGTTGTAGATAAAAATGACTGCTAAGAACTAAGAAAGGGTTCAGTATATGATCATGTGGGTCTGATGATGAACCTGTGGAGACCGTAACAGATGCTCAGTGGGACGTGAAAATAATGACGTCTTTCTCTTGTCACAAAATTGAGCATGCAAAAGGTGTAAACTAGGAAGTATTTGAAATATTTCAAAAACTGTGTTCACCACATGTACATATTTTGATATGATATAGTATTATCTCCCAGGTATGCACTAAAGATTTTGATACATTGATTCACAAATAAACTTGGACATGGAAACATTTATTCAAATTTGAAGTTGGGTAGTTGGAAAATGTAACATTTTCATGATCAGACACATGTACTTTCAATTATTCAGTAAATAAGTGCAATGCTTTCGTTTCTCTGTTCTCAGGTTTGGGGAGGAAAGTATGAACCGTATAATTCGGTGGATGGTGAAAGAGAATGTATCTGAAAACACTGCCATACTGGACATTGGAACTGGAAATGGTGTCTTCCTTAAAGAACTGGTATACTGTACCATAATTTACAAATACAGTGAACTGCACAAAATATAAATTCATATATAATCAGGTATTTTGTATGTATATTTTTAAGGCCAAGCATGGTTTTATGAATCTTACTGGAATAGATTATTGCAGTGCCTCAGTAGAACTTGCAAGAAATGTCCTGGAAGAAGAGGGCTTCATAAACATTAAAGTTCAGGTAAGAGCTCTTCATTGTTTGACATTTGAAATATTTTCTGATGAAAAAAAATCATGCTGTTACAGTTTCAGTATTTAAAAAAATTTTTTTTTAATGTTTTGATATGAAATCAAGCTTCAAGAAGTGCTGAGTGACAAGCGAGTCAATGTACAGGTAGACTACATCTTGTGTAGACGAGCAATTTGAAGGAAGTCAGTGACTGAAAAGTAGTAGTGGGTGAGAGTGTTGCCAAACCATAGGATGGTGGTGTGCAGGATGACTCTGATGGTGAGGAAGGTGAAAAAGGCAAATGCAGAGCAGAAGACAAAGTGGTGGAAGCTGAAAAAGGAACAGTGTTGTGTTGTCTTCAAGGAGGACTTGAAACAGGTTTTTGGTGATCAGGAAGTGCTTCCAGATGACTGGACAACTACAGCTAATGTGATCAGGGAGACAGGTAGGAGAGTACTTTGTGTGTCCTCTGGAAGGACAGTAGATAAGGAGACTTGGTGGTGGAATGAGGAAGTGCAGGAGTGTGTACAAAAGAAGAGGTTAGCTAAGAAGAAGTGGGACATAGAGAAAACTGAAGAGAGTAAACAGCAGTACAGGGAGACACAGCGTAAGGCGAAGGTAGTGTGTCCAAGCCAAACAGAGGGAGTCTGATGACTTGTATGCTAGGTTGGACAATAAGGAGGGAGAAAATGATTTATACAGGTTGACACAGCAGAGAAGGAGAGATGGGAAGGGCGTGCAGCAAGTTAGAGTGATAAAGGAACTAGTAAGGGTGAAGTGAGGAGGGCATTGAAGAGGATGAACAATGGAAAGGCAGTTGGTCCTGATGATATACCGGTGGAGGTATGGAAGTGTCTAGGAGAGGTAGCAGTAGATTTTCTGACAAGAACATTCAACCAAGTCTTAGAGAGTGAGAGGATGCCGGAGGAATGGAGGAGAAGTGTGCTTGTGCCCTTTTTTAAGAACAAGGGAGATGTGCAGAGTTGTGGCAACTACAGAGGGATAAAGTTGATGAGCCATACGATGAAGCTATGGGTAAAAATACTGGAAGCTAGACTAAGGGCAGAAGTCAGCATTTGTGAACAACAGTTTTGTTTCATGCCAAGAAAGAGCACCAGAGATGAAGTGTTTGCCTTGAGGATGTTAATAGAGAAGTACAGAGAAGGTCAGAAGGAGCTGCATTGTGTTTTTGTGGATCTGGAGAAAGCATATGACAGGGTGCCGAGAGAGGAACTGTGGTATTGCATGAGGAAGTTTGGAGTGGCAGAGAAGTATGTTAGAGTGGTGCAGGACATGTATGAGAGCTGTAAGACAGTGTACTGTCGGTGTGACAGAAGAGTTCAAGGTGGAGGTGGGACTGCATCAAGGGTCAGCTCTGAGCCCTTTCTTATTTGCTATGGTGATGGACAGGCTGACAGACGAGGTCAGACAAGAATCTCCATGGACTATGATGTTTGCAGATGACATTGTGATCTATAGTGAGAGCAGAGAACAAGTGCAGGAAAATCTAGAGAGGTGGAGGTATGCCCTGGAAGGGAGAGGAATGAAGGTTAGCCTCAGTAAAACAGAATACAGTTGGCCCCCAACTTACGAAGACCCCTGTGTACGAAATCCCCGGGTTACGAAAAACATTTCCCTGAGTTTCCGTACCCGAGATACGAAACAACCCCCTATTACGAAAAGAAATTCAAACGCGCCAATCAAAATTTCACACGAAGCGCGAGTTGCTCTCTCATTGGCTGTCTCTCAACATCCCGCCCCGCTGGCCTCCCAGATCGAGACAGAAGGAAGCTTCACTCTTTCGTTTTTAGTTTAGTTTTTAAATTTTTTTTAATTCAGTAAATGTTTAATAAATGTGTGTGCATTTGAGCTCATCTGGAATTCCGATCCCTCAAGGAATCAAATTAAAGCTGAGTTTGTCAAGCAGGGAATGCGCTTTGAAATCACGTCTTGTGGGCATGGCCCACAGCGTGCGGTGAGCGAGAGAGACGTAGAGAGACGGAGAGAGACAGAGAAGGAATAACGCTTTAGTTTTTACTTTAGTTTTTTAAGTTGTTTTAATTCAGTAAATGGTCAAGCAGGGAATGCGCTTTGAATTCCACGTTTTGTGAGCGTGGCCCACAGCGCGCGCGAGCCCGCGAGAGAGAGATAGAGAGAGAGAGAGAGAGAGAGAGAGAGGTGTGTGTGTGTGTGTGTGTATTAATAAACATGTTCAATAATAGTTTAGTTAATAAAATGGTTTAATATGTTAATTAAATGTTTAAATGGTTTAATAAATAATTTTCTTTTACTTTTAACACATATTTCATACAAAATTGGTGTACTTTTATAATTTTTAAAGTGTTTATGGGGTTTATTCAGTCCAAAGACTGGAGCCTTGGAACGAATTAGGCATTTAACATGTAAGATGCGACCCCTACTTACAAAATCCTTGTGTTACGTAAAGGGCTCTGGAACGGATTAATTTCATAAATTGGGGGCCAACTGTACATGTGTATGAACGACAAGGACCCAAGAGGAATGGTGAGGTTACATGGAGCAGAGATAAAGGAGGTGGAGGATTTTAAGTACTTAAGCTCAACAATCCAGAGCAATGGAGAGTGTAGAAAAGAGGTGAAGAAGCGTGTGCAGGCAGGTTGGAATGGTTGGAGAAAAGTATCCGGTGTGATGTGTGATAGGAAGGCATTGGCAAGAATGAAAGTAAAAGTGTACAATATGGTGATGAGGCCAGCGATGTTGTATGGATTAGAAACAGTGGCCCTGGGGAAAAGACAGGAGGCTGAGCTGGAGGTAGCAGAGATGAAAATGTTGAGGTTCTCTTTGGAGTAACGAGGATGGATAGGATCAGGAATGAGTACATCAGAGCGACAGCACATGTTAGAGGTTTTGGAGACAAAGTCAGAGAGGCTAGATTGATATGGCTTGGACCTGTACAGAGGAGGGATAGTGAGTATATTAGTAGTAGGATGCTGAGGTTGGAACTACCAGGCAGAAGGCCTAGAGGAAGACCAAAGAGAAGATTTATGGATGTGGTGAAGGAGGACATGAAGGTAGTTGGAGTAAGAGTAGAAGATACAGAGGACAGGGTGAGATGGAGGTGGATGGTTTGCTGTGGCGATCCCTAAAGGGAAAAGCCGAAAGGAAAAGAAGATGCAAAATAAATCATTGTGTGTATTGTTTTGATGTCTCATTATAGCGCAGCACGTTTTCACACTTCACTTGCCACTGCTTTGCTGAACCGCTTAATCCTACTAGGGTTGCGAGAAATTGGTGCCTGTTTCACCTGATGCTTGTTGAAGTCAGGGCACATCTTGAACAGATCACTTGACTCTTGCAGGGCCACATTTTCACACTTGTGGTTTTATTGATTATAAATGTGCGATGTCTGTTTATGCTTGTTATTTAAATATAGGAGCAAGATTTTCTGAATGCCAACCCAGAACTGAATGGCTTTGGCCTGTGTATAGACAAAGGCACTTTTGATGCCATCAGCCTGTACCCTGAAGGTCGAGAAATGGCAAAACTGCAGTATGTGTCCTCACTGAGAGCAGCTCTAAAGCCACAGGGTTATTTCATCATCACTTCCTGTAACTGGACCAAGGAGCAGCTGCTGCAGATTTTCAGCCCAGGTACAGCAACTAAAGTGACTTAAGAGATACCATGATTCAGAACACGGAAGCCTGTGAGTGGCTGGCGATCACTGTGAATGACAGGGAAATGAGCGTATTTATTTTTTTATTATACAAATTTTATGATACAAAAAAAAAAAATCTTTTTTTTTTAATTATACAAAATTTCAAAGTTCAAATCTGGGTTAATGCCACAGTTGTCCATAACCCGGATTTGAACTTTGAAATTTTAAAAATTTCAAAATTGAAAGTTTGATCTATAGGTTAGAACACTGATTTCTGTTGTGGCCAGCATGTTGCTGTAGGTTAGCACGTCCACTTCCCTATAACTAGTCCCAGGCACCGGAGTCTCTGTATGGAGTTTGCATGTTCTCCCTTTGCTTTTGTTTGTTTCCTCTGGGTACCCTAGTTTCCTTCCACAGTCCAAGGACATGCAGATTAGTCCAATAGGCTGCTTTAAATTTCCCCACAGTGTATGGTAGTATATGTGCACTGATCTTGCAATAATATGGCGAGCTGTTCAGGGTGTCCCCTGCTTTAGTCCAGTGTTGGCTGAGGTAGGCTCCAGCCTCGTGGCGACCCAAGTAAGCAGTCGCTAATAAGAAGTTTGACAAATGAGTACATGAATGTGTAATCAGTGCTCTCTGCATGATTATAGTCTGTTTAATGTACAGTGGTACCTCACCTTACGATGGTCCCAGCATACCAAAAATCCAGGTTACGAAAATCATTTTACAAAATTTTTTGTCTCTGTATACGAAACAAGTTCAACGAAATGCGCCAAACGCTCCATTCAAATATTCAAACGCGCCATTCAAACATTCAAACAATGCACAAGCTGCACTCCCATTGGCTAGCTCCCAACATCCTGCCCCGCTAGTCTCCCATTGGCTATTATGGAGCTGCATCTCCCATAATGCTTTTCGTGTAATAGACAGAGTTACTGTAGTTTCATGAGTTTTTTTTTTTGTGCTCATTGCAACTTTATTTTTTGACTCAGACTTTTAAACTTCATTTATGGATGTGGTGAAGGCGGACATGAAGGTCGTTGGAGTAAGAGTAGAAGATGCAGAGGATAGGGAGAAATGGAGGCAGATCATTTGTTGTGGCGACCCCTGAAGGGAACAGCCGAAAGGAAAAGAAGAATAAGAAACATTTGTAAAATTATAACTTTGCTAAGAAGACATGGTCAACACACGCGTGCACGCACACACACACACACACACACACACACACACACACACACACACATGCGTGTGCACAAACACACACACATGCGTGTACACACACACACACGCGCGTGTGTGATTTCTGGTGCGAGTGAAAATTAGCGGGCTCGTGGCATGCGGTTGAGTGATATCGCAAAAGAATATGGCCAAACCCGTCTACCATTGGTACGATATTGAAGCAGAAGGAGGTCTTAAAAGGTATGCTTTTATAATTGTTAAAGGGTTTAGGGGGTTGTATGGGGGCCTTGGAACGAATCACACGTTTTACATGTAAAGTGCGGTTCAATTTATGAAAAATCCAGGTTCAGAAAAAGGCTCTGGAACGGATTAATTTCGTAAGGTGAGTTACCACTGTATATTTAATAAAATAATGACTTTTATTATATAAAAATCTCAGGACTATGAATATCCTAAAATGTTTCTAAGAACCAGTGACAGCTCCTTCAGTACTCAGAATTATATAACCTATGCACATGAAATGTACATTGATATCTCTACTGTCATTGGGTACGATAACAATGGAACACCGATGATGATGAATCCCAGTGAAGATGAACCTTTTATGTGACTTTTGAAGGATTTTAGTTGGTGATACAGTACGTTGCTTAGTTTTGTTTGAAATGGACAGTGGGTGGTGCAGGTGTGTTTTGATGGCTGAACCACAGGTATACATTGGGTTACGTCGTTAAGTCGAAAACGACTTAACTCGAATTAACTTGTCTCTAGGCTAGCCTAGGCTAGGCTACGCCAAATTTACTTGTATAATTATTTATATATGTATATTTTGTGTGTGTGTGTGTGTATGTGCGTTAATAAAAAATGTTAATAAAATGGTTTAATATGTTAATAAAATGTTTAAATGGTTTAGTAAATTATTTTCATTTACTTTAAACACATATTTCATACAAAATTGGTGTACTTTTATCATTTTTAAAGGGTTTATGGGGTAGTCTTGGGAGCCTTGGAATGAATCACGCGTTTTACATGTAAAATGTACCTCTACTTACGAAAACTCCAGGCGACAAAAAAGGCTTTGGAACGGATTTATTTCATAAGTAGAGGGCCGACTGTATTACCAATTATCATACGATAAACTTAAAAGTGTGAGAAGAACAGCTTAAAGGTTTCAGAATGTAATTTTTTCAGGTCTTTAAATATTTCAGGTCTTTTATTGTTTTAATACTGATGATTTTGACATGCAGCTCATGAAAACCCCAAAAAAATCTCAATCTCAAAAAATTAGCATATTTCATCCGACCAATAAAAAAGTGCTTTTAATACAAAACAGTCAACCTTCAAATAATTATGTTCAGTTATGCACTCAATACTTGGTCGGGAATCCTTTTGCAGAAATGACTGCTTGAATGCGGCGTGGCATGGAGGCAATCAGCCTGTGGCACTGCTGAGGTGTTATGGAGGCCCAGGATGCTTCGATAGCGGCCTTAAGCTCATCCACAGTGTTGGGTCTTGTGTCTCTCAACTTTCTCTTCACAATATCCCACAGATTCTCTCTATGGGGTTCAGGTCAGGCTGGGAGTTAATTTCCTTAAAAGCCTCAGGAATCTTTTGCAGGTGTTTAGAGTTAATTGGTTGATTCAGATGATTAGGTTAAGAGCTCGTTTAGAGTACCTGAACATGATATGCTAATTTTTTGAGACACGAATTTTTGGCTTTCATGAGCTGTATGCCAAAATCATCAGAATTAAAACAATAAAAGACCTGAAATATTTCAGTTGGTGTGCAATGAATCTAAAATATATGAAAGTTTAATTTTTATCAGTACATTACAGAAAATAATGAACTTTATCACAATATGCTAATTTTTTGAGAAGGACTAGTATATGTAATAACCCTGCAGGAGGAGTAAAGGTAGGTAAGGTAATATGGGCTTTTTACACCCGAGCCCAGTGGCTCATCAGGCCGGTGCTTATCCTCGGTTTCCATAGCGTGAAATTAGCAGATGATCAACTCCTCCTGGATGGGACGCTAGTCCATCGCAGGCTACCTTCCCAGTATATTTTTTACTGGTACCCATTTATACTGCTGGGTGAACAGAGGCACACTTGTGGTTGAGACCTTGCCCGGGGGTCTTTGCACAGTGAGGGTCTTACTGGGATTTGGACACACAACCTCCTGATCATCAGCCCAGCACCCTAACCACTACGCCACTGACCCCGCTTACTGCAGGAAGAGTGCAGATTATAAATTAGTAGACAGTTGCAAGAACAACACTGACATCGGTATAGACCAGTGGTTCCCAATCTTTTTTTACTCCTGCACCCCTAAAAAGATTTTGCTCTGACCTCGCACCCCCTACATTTTGTACTTTGTTCAAGGATAAATGATGTGGAATCATACTCAATTTGATCAAAATAGGATATTTATTTCAAAAGTTAAAGCCCTACTTCTTGCACCCCCAAGAGGTGCGAGCGCCCCTGTCTGGGAACCCCTGGTATAGACCATAATAACATCATACGAGACATCAGAATAACATTAGCACCACACCATGAAACGATCGGAGAACATCGGAACATATCAGAATAAAATGAACAAAAACATCAGAATATGATCAGCTTGGATTAGGATCATGGTTGGTATCATGAGAGTGTACCATAACATTAACACCACCTGACTGGTCAGAGGTTGGGCAGCCCTATAAACTGATATATACGGTTTGTTCAGACATCTTTCTATCATCTCCAGCGCTTAGAAGGTGCCACTAATATGTAAAATATTGTTTGTCATGTAGATTAAAGTAACTATTTGCTTATATGTGCTGATATTTGCATATGTAATATTTTGCTGTGGTCCTCTTGCAGGCTTCGAGTTACTACAAGAGCTTCCTACTCCCCGTTTCCAGTTTGGTGGTATAATTGGGAGCAGCGTCACAGCTTTGGTCCTTACACGACTCAGATGATATCAAACTTCTTATTTTAAGTGGCTTTGAAAGTCATTTGTAAATTGTAAAACTTCCCACCGTTTTTCTTTCTGTTTCTTTTACACATGTATAAAAGTACTTTAAATGCTGTGGGTCTATGTTTATTTTGTTAGGCAGTAACCAGGAGAATAAATCCATACTCCACATATTTGTGTAATTAATGCTGATATCGGGCTGATACTTTATATACTTTTTAATTATTGACATTGTTTGGATAATAAATATGAGCATACATTATCTGTTCTTGTATGACTAGATAGCTATTGACTTGCTGCATGTACGGTACTAATACATAAGCCAAGCCTCCTGAGGGTAGTGTTTATTAAACAAATGCCAACAGTCATGGTCGTACTGAAACCACAGAACTAAATTCAGTAACTATGATTAGTTCATAATTATAGTAATATTAATAATAAGATGGGTTTTGGGCATCTACTTTGTGCCATGTTCCCTGTCCTTTAGAGAAATTTTTTGAAAGGGGTTATTGGACTAATCCTAATTTTTTAATTGCGGTAAATCTTTGTCTAAACTCTTAAGAAGTTGTCCTCTCGACAACCGATAAAATTATATTGCGAATGCAATCAGTTAAAATGGATTATAATCAGCACGTTTCCTGCTGAGATAAGCTGAGTAGCTTGGACATCCAGGGCCCACTTGAGGGGTGACCTGCTGCTCCACTACACCAAAAGTAGTCCGGATATCTGACTGGGGTGGCTCCCTGTCGTCTCGCTTTAAAGGTGATCCTGGCACATCCAATTGGGAGGAGGCCTTGGGCATATCCAAAATGAGATTATGTATCTCATCTGGCCTGGGAATGCCTCAGAACCCCCCAGGAGGAGCTGGAGGGTGTTGTCAGGGAGAGATGACTGGGATTCCTTCCCAGACCTGTTGCTTTTGCACCCCTACTTTGCATATTCAGTGTAAAAATGGGTCATGGTAGATGGATGAATGAATATATGATGTATATTAGATAGATTAGATAGATAAGGGGTGCCTGGGTTTTCTCCCACGGTCCTGTCATGCACATTGGGCTAATTAGCTATGCTAGATTCCCAATGTGTGGGTGTATAAATAGTATTAGCCCAGCGATAGCTGTTGTTTATTTACTACAACTCCAGCCCCCGGGGTTTTCCCTAAGAAATAACCACTTTTTATTGAATTTAATGAAAAACATGAGTCAGTTTTTACCTACATGGCTTGTTTCTAGTATTGTTTTATTTTCCTCCAATTCAGACTTCACTTCTGAGTTCAGAACAGTTTTTTTACAGAGACAACATCAGCAAAAACCATGAAAAAGAATATTCTCAGGAAAAATTTTGAATGATTTTCAGTTGAAGATGAAAAGGAAGTAAGGAATTTTTATGTTTTACAAACAAATATGACTTACAAATGGTCAGATAAACAACAGATAACAAAGGGTGGACAACAAAGAAAATGCCATATTTACTTTTTTTGAAACAGAAAGAAGATAGCAACACTTAAATAAACATGAACAGACCCTGTACAGAATTAAATAGATATAAAATTTATTTACATACTTATTTTATATATATATACTAGTCCTTCTAAAAAAATTAGCATATTGTGATAAAGTTCATTATTTTCTGTAATGTACTGATAAAAATTAAACTTTCATATATTTTAGATTCATTGCACACCAACTGAAATATTTCAGGTCTTTTATTGTTTTAATACTGATGATTTTGGCATACAGCTCATGAAAACCCAAAATTCCTATCTCAAAAAATTAGCATATTTCATCCGACCAATAAAAAAGTGCTTTTAATACAAAAAAGTCAACCTTCAAATAATTATGTTCAGTTATGCACTCAATACTTGGTCGGGAATCCTTTTGCAGAAATGACTCCTTCAATGCGGCGTGGCATGGAGGCAATCAATCTGTGGCACTGCTGAGGTGTTATGGAGGACCAGGATGCTTCGATAGCGGCCTTAAGCTCATCCACAGTGTTGGGTCTGGTATGTCTCAACTTTCTCTTCACAATATCCCACAGATTCTCTATGGGGTTCAGGTCAGGAGAGTTGGCAGGCCAATTAAGCACACTAATACCATGGTCAGTAAACCATTTAGCAGTGGTTTTGGCACTGTGCGCAGGTGCCAGGTCGTGCTGAAAAATGAAATCTTCTCCATAAAGCTTCAGCAGATGGAAATATGAAGTGCTCCAAAATCTCCTGATAGCTAGCTGCATTGACCCTGCCCTTGATAAAACACAGTGGACCAACACCAGCAGCTGACATGGCACCCCAGACAATCACTGACTGTGGGTTCTTGACACTGGACTTCAGGCATTTTGGCATCGCCCTCTTCCCAGTCTTCCTCCAGACTCTGGCACCTTGATTTCCGAATGACATGCAAAATTGGCTTTCATCCGAAAAAAGTACTTTGGACCACTGAGCAACAGTCCAGTGCTGCTTCTCTGTAGCCCAGGTCAGGCACTTCTGCCGTTGTTTCTGGTTCAAGAGTGGCTTGATCTGGGGAATGTGGCACCTGTAGCCCAGTCCACTGCTTCTACAGGTCCCCCAAGGTCTGGAATCGGCCCTTCTCCACAATGTTCCTCAGGGTCCGGTCACCTCTTCTGGTTGTACAACGTTTTCTGCCACACTTTTTCCTTCCCACTGACGTCCCACTGAGGTGCCTTGATACAGCACTCTGGGAACAGCCAATTCATTCAGAGGTTTCTTTCTGTGTCTTACCCTCTTGCTTGAGGGTGTCAATGATGGCCTTCTGGACAGCAGTCAGGTCGGCAGTCTTACCCATGATTGCGGTTTTGAGTAATGAACCAGGCTGGGAGTTTTTAAAAGCCTCAGGAATCTTTTGCAGGTGTTTAGAGTTAATTGGTTGATTCAGATGATTAGGTTAATAGCTCGTTTAGAGTACCTGAACATGATATGCTAATTTTTTGAGATAGGAATTTTGGGTTTTCATGAGCTGTATGCCAAACTCATCAATATTAAAACAATAAAAGACCTGAAATATTTCAGTTGGTGTGCAATGAATCTAAAATATATGAAAGTTTAATTTTTATCAGTACATTACAGAAAATAATGAACTTTATCACAATATGCTAATTTTTTGAGAAAGACTATGTATGTATGTGCTTTTTTTTTATACAATAACATATATTAGAGAGTGAGAGAGAAAGGGGAATAAATAAAAAATATAAATCAAAACAAAGCGGAGTGGGGGATTTGACCCAAAAAGAGGAAACAGAGAATTGCAATATAACAAAAATGATTGCCACTGATAAAAATAAACATAGATAAAATTAAAAGACTATTTCTTGTTTCTATACTTCTAATTGAATGAGTAATCGGTGCAAATTTCAGGTACAACATGGTATCCAGAACCTTTGAGCGCTGGAGGGAACACGATGTGACTTCCAGAGAAAGATAATTTGTCACCTTTGCCATGAAGGGAAAAAATAAAACGTCCAACTGATTGGCAGGATATATATATATATATATATATATATATACAGTGGTATCTTGACTTATGAAATTAATCCATTCCGAGGGCGAGCTTGTAAGTCAAAATGTTTGTTAGATAAAACAAAAATTCACATAGGAAAAGTAGAAAACCAATTAATCCATTTCAAGCCCTTCCCAAACTCATATAACCTGACACAAACACGTATATTTGACATAATACATTAAAGATAAACATGTAAAAACAATACAAATTTCATAATAATAATACATGTACATACATTAACATTAATAAACATTAATAATCTTTTTATTCTTTTCCTTTCGCCTGTTCCCTTCAGGGGTCGCCACAGCGAATCATCTGCCTCCATCTCACCCTGTGCTCTGCATCTTCTCTTCACACCAACTACCTTCATGTCCTCCTTCACCACATCAATAAATCTCCTCTTTGTTCCTCCTCTAGGCCTTCTGCCTGGTAGTTCCAACCTCAGCATCCTACTACCAATATACTCACTATCCCTCCTCTGTTCATGTCCAAACCATCTCAATCTAGCCTCTCTGACTTTGTCTCCAAAACATCTTACATGTGCTGTACCTCTGATGTACTCATCTTATCCATCCTCATTACTCCTAAAGAGAACCTCAACATTTTCATCTCTCCTACCTCCAGCTCTGCCTTCTGTCTTTTCCCCAGTGCCACTGTTTCTAAATCATACATCGCTGCCCTCAACACCGTCTTGTACACTTTTCCTTTCATTCTTGCCGATACCCTCCTATCACACATCACACCGGACACTTTTCTCCAACCATTCCAACTTGTCTGCACGCACTTCTTCACCTCTTTTCCACACTCTCCATTGCTCTGGATTGTTGAGCCTAAGCTCCCTACGACCTTCTCTGTACTTCTCTATTAACATCCTCAAAGCAAACACTGCATCTGTGGTGCTCTTTCTTGGCATGAAAACAAACTGTTGTTTATAAATGCTGACCTCTTCCCTTAGTCTAGCTTCCTCTATTCTTTACCATAACTTCAACATATGGCTCATCAACTTTATCCCTCTGTAGTTGCCACAACTCTGCATGTCTCCCTTGTTCTTAAAAATGGGTACCATCATACTTCTCCTCCATTCCTCTGGCATCTGCTCACGCTCTAAGACTTTGTTGAATGTTCTTGTCAGAAAATCTACTGCTACCTCTCCTAGACACTTCCATACCTCCACCGGCATGTCATCAGGACCAACTGCCTTTCCACTCTTCATTCTCTTCAACGCCCTCCTCATTTCACCCTTACTAATGTTTCCTGCTTCCTGGTCCTCAACGGTCACCTCTTCTACTATTTTTTTCTCTCTCATTTTCCTCATTCATCAGCTCTTCATCAGCTCTTTCCATCTTCCCAGCACACTTCTGTCATCAGTCAGTACATTTACCACTCTATACTTAATCACTCTTACTTACTGCACGTCCTTCCCATCTCTATTTCTCTGCTGTGTCAACATGTATAAATCATTTTCTCCCTCCTTACTGTCCAACCTAGCATACAATTCATCATACACCCTCTGTTTGGCCTTTGACATCGCTACCTTTGCCTTATGCTGTGTCTCCCTGTACTCCTGTTTACTTTCTTTGGTCCTCTCAATGTCCCACTTCTTCTTAACTAACCTCTTCCTTTGTACACACTCCTGTACTTCCTCATTCCACCACCAAGTCTCCTTATCTACTTTCCTTCCAGAGGACACACCAAGTACTCTCCTACCTGTCACCCTGATCACATTTGCTGTGGTTGTCCAGTCATGTGGAAGCACTTCCTGACCACCCAAAACCTGTTTCAACTCCTCCTTCAAGACAATGCAACACTCTTCCTTTTTCAGCTTCCACCACTTTGTCTTCTGCTCTGCCTTTGCCTTTTTCACGTTTCTCACCATCAGAGTCATCCTGCACACCACCATCCTATGCTGTTTGGCAACACTCTCACCCACTACTACTTTGCAGTCACTGACTTCCTTCAAATTACATCGCCTACACAAGATGTAGTCTACCTGTTTGCTCCTACCTCCACTTTCATAAATCACCCTATGCTCCTCTCTCTTCTGGAAGAAAGTATTCATCACAACCATTTCCATCCTTTTTGCAAAATCTACTAACATCTGTTCTTCTGCGTTCCTGTCCTGGATTCCAAACCTGCCCATCACTTCTTCGTTCCCTCTGTTTCCTGCATCAACATCTCCATTGAAGTCCGCACCAATTACCACTCTTTCACTTCTGGGGGTACTCTGCATCATTTCATCTAATTCATTCAAGAATCTCTACTCTTCTAGCTCACATCCTGCCTGTGGGGCATAAGCACTAACAATATTGAACATCACACCTTCAATTTCTAACCTGAGACTCATCACGCTGTCTGACACTCTTTTCACTTCTAAAACATTCCTGACAAACCGCTCCTTCAAGATGACTCCTACTCTATTTCTCTTTCCAGCCACACCATGATAAAACAGCTTAAACCCTGCTCCTAAGCTTCTAGCCTTGCTACCTTTCCACCTTTTCTCCTGAACACACAGTATGTCCACCTTCCTCCTCTGCATTATGTCAGCCAGCTCTCTACCTTTTCCTGTCATAGTTCCAACATTCTCAGCCCTAGACTCATGCCTTTCCTCTTCTCTCTTCGCCTACGGATACGTCTCCCACCTCTCCTTCTTTGACCTCTCCTTCTTCGACCAACAGTAGTCCAATTTCCACCAGCACTCTGTTGGTTAACAGCATTGATGTTGCTTGTTTTAAACCCCGACCGCGACCGATCCGGTATGGAATTCTTATTTTTGACTCGCATGTTATATGTGGCATTGGTTTTATGCCGGATGCCCTTTCTGATGCAACCCTCTGCATTTATCTGGACTTGGGACTGGCATGAGGATGAACACTGCCCCCCCCCTTACAGCTGTCTTAATAATAATTAATAATAATCATAATAAAACAGGAATAAACAATAAGTCAACTAACCCTTCCGAACATCGACTGCTGCGAAGATGTCAGATGGGCAGGCATGAGGTGGTGTCACAGAGAAGGAGGAGGAGGAGAATTTTGTGCATGTGCACGCTATAAATGCCAGCGAGGAAAGGCTCGTGGTGACCTTCCGCAAGGCCAGTGCTTCTCAAATAGTGTGTTGGGGAGGTGGAGGTATGACCCTGGGGAACATTCTTTTTTGCCATACTGTACTAGAATTAAGTGTAATTGCGCATCCTCTACAGTAGGTGGCAGTGGTGCTCTCAGTGTGTTCCCTATGGTATAGGGAAAAAGCACCAAGCAAACGATATGAAGTGCAGTAAACACTATCTATGGTCACTTGCGGGGTGCTGGGGGGGGTGGAATGAAATGTTTTTCTTTTTTCCTATGGGGGGCCTCACAAAAAATAATTAAGAAGCACAAGGCTGCATAAGTCGTTCTTGGAGTGCGGAGGAATACGCGCAGACGAATATGAGGCTGATCGGCCCAGAAAAGCCATTTCCCCAGCAGAGCTCGTAAAACAAAATTTTGCTTGTTGGATGGGGAAGATTTTTCATGCAATCAAAGCTCGTATCATGGAAAATTTGTTATAAAAGACAATTGTAAGTCAAGGTAAGTCAAATATGAATTTGCAAGATGAGGTGACGTGATATACTAGTATTTCTTAATATTTCTTCAACATTGCCAAAGTGAAATTCTAAACTGTACCTTATGTATGTTCAAAGCAGAGAATGGGCTGATTCTATGTTTGCGTTTTGCCTCTTCTACTATAATCTGAATCCTGGACTAAATTAGCACCAAACGAACCTTCTCGTTATTACAGCTCTGCAATTACAATCAGTGCATTGTCATGCCAGTCACAGAAAAGAATAGACAGCACATTAACCTCAGTGCTAGCCTGCTGTCATCCTCTTAAATGCAAGCGTATGTTAAGCAAGCTATGATTTATGCCTAAATGTTCTGTTAAGCTTAAATTATTTCGGCACAAAGTACTATCCTGTGAAATGTGTTTCAGTTCGAGGTTGAATGGACACACTGCTTTTTCAAAATTGAACATTAATCATCTCCAAAGCTGGCTCATTACATAGGCAATATAGATGAGTACTGTCTACCTACATGGGTATCCAAACAAGGGAGGAAAATAATCAGAATTTTTAAATTTAATGCGACAAATTGGCAGTATTACAAAAAATATAAAAAACCATAATGAATTATTTAAAGACAACCCTACAACAAGAAAATTATATGGGCCAATAAATTACCCTGTTTTGTCACTTGCACCTATTGATTTGGATCCCTCGTTACTTTGCACTTTAATTCATGCGGCTCCAGTGGATCGTGTTTTTTTTTTAAATATTCATTGAATTAAAAAAATCAACATCAAATAAAAAAAAAAAACCCAAACCCCTAAACAAACAAACAAACAAAAAACAACAACCCAAAACCCCCATTAAATCTACTTCCATGTGAGGTGGCATCTGTGTGTGCGCATGCATCTGTATGTGTGTGTATTTATATTTTATTTACATCTTATGCATTTTTTGAATGTTTAATTGTTATTATAAGCATTTATAGTGTTAAATATGTATTTATTTATATTATAGACACATATACATGTCCATATAGGTCAGTCAGGGGGGTTGATCCTCGTTCGCGGAATTCAGCGGTCACAGAGGGATCTCGGTCCCACTTAACCACAGAAAGTGAGGGATCCCTTTATATATATATACATACATACACACATCTATACATACACACACACACACACATATATACAAGATACATAAGACATATATATATATATATATATATATATATATATATATATATATATATATATATATATATATATATATATAGTATTGTGCAAGTCTTTGGAATCTTTTTTAGTGTAAACTTTGGTATATATTTTATTTTATTTTAAATTAAATATTGCACAAAAACACAAATATAGGATGTGACTAGAGAAAGCTGATATTATGTATAAGAGACAAGAATATAATGAAGGTTGCTATGTTTTCAATGCAAATAAGGGTAACAGACATCTCCATAAAACTGTGGCTGATTCTGTCAGAGACCCGGTAGGTGTTGTAATTGTAAAACTTCATAAAATGGATGTGATGCTATTCTATTTTTAAACAAAAAGTCAGAATCACACCTAACATTGAATTAGTTTAATTTATTACTGTTTAGTGTGCCTTATAGAATTTTTGTGGAGATCTTTAATTTAAGCTCATTATTTATATGTAAATATGAGCATCTTTGTTCTACACCAATCCACCATATACACAGTATATTTATAAAATCATATGAGCTTGTAAAATTTCATGCAAACATCTGTAATCTTTCAAAGATGTTTCAACATTCCACTGAACTAAAATGATCCAGCTAGAAAACCATCTTGTAGTGGGCTGAGAATTTGAACGATCTTGTTAACAGTTTTTGAAAAGAAAACTCGTTTCAGTAAGATGGAGTTAAGGCACACACAGCTCAGAAATCATTGGATGTTCTGAGGGAATTGGTTCTAGCTCGGGTGATCTTATTCTGCGGTGATGTTGGGTACCTGGCCTGTTACCCTGACCTCATCCCTAGTGATTTGTTTTTTGTTTTTTTTTTGCACCATCTTAAATCAAACTTGTATACTTATCGACCCCAAACTCTTGAAGCCCTTAAGGTTGATATTCGGAAGGAGATAATCATTATTCCATCTGACATGACCCACTGATCCATGGTAGCCTTCAGATATCACCTCCAAGGGCGTTTAGACAATGATGGCCACCATTTGGAGGACGTCCACTGTCAGAATCGATCACTTGTCACCTCTAACCTCTCAGGTTTGATCTGATCCTCGTGGGTAAGAGGTCCTTTTGCACAGATCTGGACTGGAGATTAAGCCGACAGACAATATAGAAACACCCATTTAATTGTTGATTATACCAGTGTTTATTGTAGGCCGGTGGGGCAGTGGGTATGATGCTGGGCTCATGATCGGGAGGTTGTGTGTTTGAATCACAGTTAGACACCCATTGTGTTAAGACCCCTGGGCAAGGTCTTACCCACAAGTGTGCCTCTGTTCACCCAGCAGTATAAATGAGTACCAGTAAAAATATATTGGGAAGGTAACATGCGATGGACTAGCGTCCCCTCCAGGAGGAGTTGAAATCCTGGTCGCTTCACGTTATGGAAACCGGGGATAAGCACCACCTTGATGAGCCACCAGGCTCGGGTGTAAAAAGCCCAACTGACTTTACCTTTACCATTGTTTATATACAGTCGACCCCCGTTATTCGCGGGGGTTCAGTTCCGGCCCCTCCTGTGAATCAAGATTATCTGCAAGTTCTGTACACAGAAGTAAAACCTCGTGTACTAAAATATGCTTCTTAAAAACATTCTATAGACAGTCTTACTCATTAATACCATATTAATCTAATAAAATGTAGTAAGGACTAAGATAAACTTAATTTTTTACTGTGATATTTATTGATAATAAAATATCAACATTATACAGCATATATATATATATATATATATATATATATATATATATATATATATATATATATATATATATATATATATATATATATATATATATATATATATATATATACATACACACACACACACACACACAGGTTACAGGGATCCCCCGCTACTTCGCGTTTCAATTAACGCGGCTTGAGTGCATTGCGGTTTTTAAATAAATAAATAAATATTCATCAAATTAAAAATAAGGAAATTAAGGAAGAATAGGTGGAAAAATTAATGAAAATGTCACGAAAACAAGGCCAATTATGCGGGAAAAACCCCCTAAACCAATACAAAACAAAAAACACCCCAAAATCTCCCATAAAAAATGGATACATTGTTCCATCATCCTGTGCCTGCGCAGCCACGCCCCCTTTGCAGGAGCCTAGTATTAGTGTAACTCAGGACAATGTTTAATCATACTGTATTTCATACTTATATTTATGATCTATCTTTTTGTGGATTTTATTCTATTTCTATTTCTATTTATTCTTCAATTTCATTTCACTTTCACTTTTGACCTTGGACAGCTTGGTATCTCCAGATGTTTGCAAAATGAATGGTAAGTTGGAGAGCATCTGTATTTTTCTTTTATTTACATCTTATATTATTTTTTCAATGTTAAATTGTTATTATAAGCATTTATAGCATTGGATATGTATTTATTGACATTATATACACATGTACTATACATGTTATTATACGTCAGCCGGGGTGGAAGGGGGGGTGATCCTACTTCGCGGATTTCGATGGTCCCAATGGTCTCAATTAACCGCAGAACGAAGTGATGAAGTCTAATAACCTTGGATAAACTTACAGCACTGTAGTTTTCAAAAATGCCCACTAGAGGGAGGCGTTGCATTATATTTACTTTGTCTGTCTGTCTTCCTTTCGGCTTTTTCCCTTTTTTTTACTCGGGACTCGCCACACTGAATCATCTGATTCGCACGTCTGATTTGGCAGAGGTTTTTACGTCGGATGCCCTTCCTGTCACAACCCTTTTAGCAAGGGACAGAAACACGCTTTGCAGCCTACTCTTTACGAAAGTCAGCAATGGTTCTTTTACATGCCTCTCACCATAGACAGTGAGAGACATGGCCCGCCTTTGATAACCCAGTTAGCCGCACTGGGGGGGGGGACAGTGACAACCTTGTGGAGAGTGGGACTCGAACCCCCAACCTTTGGATCAGCGATCCAGCACCCTATACCACTAGACCACCATTGCCCCCATTGCATTATATTTACTTTACATTGCATTATATTTACATGAAGTGGATATCAAAAGGATCCTCTTCTTCTCTTCCTTTTGGCTTTTTCCCTTTTTCAGAGGCCGCCACAAAGGATGTCTGTCTTCCTTTCGGCTTTTTCCCTTTTACTCGGGAGTCGCCACAGCGAATCATTTGATTCGCATGTTTGATTTGGCAGAGGTTTTTACGTCGGATGCCCTTCCTGTCACAACCCTTTTAGCAAGGGACAGAAACACGCTGACAACTTTGCAGCCTACTCTTTACGAAAGTCAGCAATGGTTCTTTTACATGCCTCTCACCATAGACAGTGAGAGACATGGCCCGCCTTTGATAACCCAGGGGACAGTGACAACCTTGTGGAGAGTGGGACTCGAACCCCCAACCTTTGGATCAGCGATCCAGCGCCCTATACCACTAGACCACCACTGCCACAAAGGATAAACTTGAATAAACATGCTACAGAAGATAAAATGTGATACACAAACATTCTAAACCTTAACTTAGGTATAGTACTATACTGGAATAATAACTGAAAAACATTGTAATACTGTACAGTACGATAGAACTAGAAGTATCCAGAATATTAAGGCCGATTCCATTCTGATGTTGACCTTGTTTCATGAACATTCACCTTCTTAGCACTTCCACAAAAACCCGATGCTACACTAGCTCTGATTGCCTTTTCATTTTTCTTTATGTAGTGGACTGTACTTCCATTCAATTTCTAATCTAACTTTTTCCTTCCCGAATCATATCAAGCAGTTCTACTTTTTCATGCCGCATCATTACTGTACCTTCTTCTGGTGCTTCAGCGTCTTACCAGAAACTCGAGAAGGTGCGTAACGTTTGGGTGGCATGATGGAGCTTAATTGTAATTAAGAACACACACACACACACACACACACACACACACACAAAAAGCACATGCACAAAGTGGAAAAAAGGGGCGTATACATCATCTCAACCAATCAGCAGGAGGGAGAACAGCCATTGGCTGAATTTGAATCACGTGACAGTTACTCGGCAATCCGCGGAGGTGTGAGTGCAAAACCACGAATAGTCAAGGGCCTACTGTACTATGCAATGTAGAAGAAAAAGATGTGAGTGTGAGTGTGTGTGAGAGAGAGAGAGAGAGAGAGAGAGAGCGAGAGAGAGATGGAGAGAGAGAATCACAAAGTCAAGACATGATCATGGCCTTAGAGGTGCTCATCAGACAGACTTCCATAACCTCAGTCAACATGCCCAAGGCCAGAAAGCATGAGCACATGAGACATGCCCTCAGAATCATGAAATTCACAAAATTAATGTAAAAATATAAAAGGCAGAGCAAATGAGAAGTGAAAGGTCTAAATTCAAGCACACACAATTACTACTTGTTCCTGATTAAAAAAAAAAAAATCCCCCAATAATAAAAGCAGGCAACAATAATGATACAGGAGTAATAATAATTAGCATGAGAAAGAATGATGTAATACCCTGAATCAGTAAAAGGAAACAAGCAGGGGATAGACATGTTTATGAGTCAAGGTGCAGAACAAGGCTTCATTAGTGTGAAAGTAGGAGCTTCCTTCATTCAGTAAGTGTGTATCCACTCATGGGGGTTCAGTGATTCCAGCAGCACTTGATCACCTGGAACAAAAACCTAGGCAGCACTGCTTGGTATATTGGGAGAGAAAGAAAAACATTGGGGCAATTTTTATTTAAAACATTAATTATGGAGGCCATGTATTCCTGTTGCAGCACCTCCAGTTCCCCTGAAACAGTAGGTACTGGTCATGGACCCATTGTGTCTTTAGTAAACAATAGTTGTAGTAGGAGTGTATAAAACACACACACACACACACACACACACACACACTGTACAGCAGATAAAATAGCACCCCACAATCTACCAGTTTACATCAGTGCTTTTTTTGTGCTGTTCTTTTGATTGTTGTATTCATTGTGTGTAAACCTTTGAGATTTGTGGGTGATGAGGAAAGTAAAAATCTCATGTAATGTTGAGAAACTTTTGTGCAACCATAGGCATGAATACTGAACCCTGGTCACTATCAATATAAAGTGGAATTTTATTCATTTGTTGAACTGCTTAATCCTAATTCAGGTCACAGGTAGGCTGGTGCCCACCCCAGCCAACTTTGGGCAACAGCAGAGTACACCCTGGACAGCTCGCCAGGCCATCACAGGACAGAAACACATTGATGGCTATGCAGCCTGCTCTTGTCGAAAGTCAGCGCTGGTTCTTTCATGCTTCACAACGATGTCATGTGGGCACGAAGATGTCACGTGGGCAGGCATGAGGTGGTGCGTAACAGAGGAGGAGGAGAATTTTGTGCATGTACACGCAATGAAGGCCAGTGTGGAAAGGCTCATGATGAGCTCCCACAAGGCCAGCGCTTCTCAAATAGTGTGGCGTGCCCCGCGATGCCCAGGGTTACGGGACGTATGACCCTGGGGAACATGCCTTTTGTCCATACTATATTAGAATTAAGTGTAATTGTGCATCCTCTACAGTAGGTGGCAGTGGCGCTCTCACTGTGTTCCCTATGGTGTAAAGAAAAAGCACCAAGCAAACAATATGAAGTGCAGTAAACACTATTTATAGTCGCTCACGGGGTGCGTGCGGTGATAATGTTTTTTGTTCTTCCTATAGGGGGCATCACAGAAAATAATTGAGAAGCACTACACAAGGCGTTCTTGGAGCTCAGAGGAATACACGAGGAAGAATACAATGCAAATCGGCCCGGGAAAGCAATTTTCCCTGCAGAACCCGTAAATCAAAATTTTGCTCTTTGGATGGGGAAGATTTTTGTTGTGATCAAAGCTCGTATTATGGAAAATTCATTATAAAAGACACTCGTAAGTCAAGGTACCACTGGAAATTAAATTATATTACTCTCAACTGGATTATAACCACGTTGTTATTTTAGCAAAATCATGGATTACCCCAAAGCAGAATATAAATCAGTGTATATCTTGTTCAGGTTTGTCTTTGCAGAACATATAAGCACACATGAGGGAAACCAAATTTGTAGCTTGTGCTGAGTTACAGGGAAGAGAATAAGCATCCCATAAAAACATTAGGACGGGAAGTAATTGCCTAAACACAAAAAAGGTGGAATCACCAGGTTTAGAACAGGAAACAAACGTACTTGCCTGTAATTATGTGTTTTTTTCATTAAAGGTTATACAATGAAAACCTGGACAGGAGTTAAATGATAATCATTCCAAGTCATAAAGTCAGGTCTGTTACTAATTATAATTATACACGAGTTGCAATGCAAAATACCCTCGCCATCTCTCTAACATGGTGGCTGGAGAAAAGTGTTCGGTGTGATGTGTGATAGGAAGGTATCGGCAAGAATGAAAGGAAAAGTGTACAAGACGGTGATGAGGCCAGCGATGTTGTATGGTTTAGAAACAGTGGCACTGAGGAAAAGACAGGAGGCAGAGCTGGAGGTAGCAGAGATGAAAATGTTGAGGTTCTCTTTGGGAGTAACGAGGATAGATAGGATCAGGAATGAGGACAGCACATGTAAGATGTTTTGGAGACAAAGTCAGAGACGCTAGATTGAGATGGTTTGGACATGTACAGAGGAGAGATAGTGAGTGTATTGGTAGTAGGATGCTGAGGTTGGAACTACCAAGCAGAAGGCCTAGAGGAAGACAAAAGAGAAGCTTTATGGATGTGGTGAAGGAGGACATGAAGGTAGTTGGTGTAAGAAAAGAAGATGCAGAGGATATGGTGAAATGGAGACAGATGATTCGCTGTGGCGACCCCTGAATGGAGCAGCCGAAAGGAAAAGAAGAAGCATGTCTCTCACATTGACACCTTGAGGTTTCTGGGAAGCCTATTTTCACAGGATCAATGGTGGCACTGTCCAGAAGAAAGCCCAGTAGAGGTTATTTTTTCTGTGACAACTCAGGAAACTTTACCTTTTCACTTTCTTCCAGCACAATCTTACAGTCTGTCCTCTGCACATCTATGACTGTCGGGCCTGGCTAGGCCACTAAACAGCACAGGAGCAGACTGCAGTAGAAAATCAGGTCCTCAGAGACGATCATGGTGGCCGACCCGCCCTCTGTTCAGGGCTTGTACAGGTCCAGGAAGAGAAAACGGCAGGTAGCATGTTACATTTTTATCATTTTGCAGACGCTTTTATCCAAAGCGACTAACAATGTTTTTTTTTCAATACAAAAAACATACAGACCCAACTCATCCTGTTTGAACTCCTCTCCTGGGAAAGTGTTATAAACCACTGTATGCTGTTGAACTGACCGCAAACCACCGTATAATATCCCACCATATATATATGTATATGTTTATTTACTACTCTAACTCACCAACACTTGTTTGCATTCAATGTGAATGACAATGGGCAGTGGCAGTGGTGGCCTGGTAGGGCAGTAGTGGCCTGGTGGTAAGGTGCTGGATCACTGATCCCAAAGTTGGGGGTTCAAGCCCTACCATCAATGGGTTGTCACTACTGATGTCCTGGTGAGCTGTACAAGGTGTACTCCACCCTTGCCCGGAGTCAGCTGGGGTGGGTGCCATCCTCCCTGTGACTCTGCTTTCCTGTATGGCATCTGATGTGAAACCGGACTCATATTCCTTGTTTGTGTTGACAAATGTTTTCACTCGAGTTGATGCTGAATTGGTGTTTTTGTTCTGAGTTGGACTGTCCAGCTGTTATTTAAATTTGCATATAATTTGCATATTTTTTATCTATGTTACTGTAGTTCTGGCATTTACTGGTGAGTGGTGTGTGTGTGAGGGGACGATTGCTTTGTGTCTTTGCTAAATACATTAATATCAGATTCCTCATTCACCACTGGCTCTCAAGTCTTTGCTTCTTTTTTGTTCAATTGAATTGACAAAATCACATACAAATTGCTTCAATACAAATTATATTGCATATGTGGGATATTGTCTCATGTATATTAAGCCACTAATCTATCTGACTTTTCCTTAATTTGCTATTGTATGGTTAATCATCATAATTCAATGGGTAAAATTCCCAGTGTGGATTAACTGTGACCTGGTTTTATTACATCCTTGAGCCCATCTTGTTGCCACCAAAGACCTTATGATTTTACTGTGAAGTGAAAAAAATTTTTTTTTTTTCATGTACAGTATAATTTGAATGCAAGAAACATGCCTAGGCAGTGGTGTCCTGGTGATAAAGGTGCTGGGTCACTGATCCTAGGGTTGGGGGTTCAAGCCCCACTCTCAACGGGTTGTCACCTTCCCCCCAGTGCACTAACTGTGTTATCAAAGGCGGGCCATGTCTCTCACTGTCTATGGTGTGGGGTTCATGTAAAAGAACCATTGCTGACTTTCGACAAGAGTAGCTGCATAGCGGTCAGTGTGTTTCTGCCCTGCGATGGCCTGGTGAGCTGCCCAGGGTGTACTCTGCTCTTGCCCGGAGTCGGCTGGGATAGGTACCAGCCTCCCTGTGACCCTAATTAGGATTGAGCGATTCAGACAATGAATGAAACAGAGCTAAGTGCAACCTTAAAATCCCTTCAGCCAACAGATCAGTGACGACTCTTTACAAAAAGCTGAAACAAACTTGTTTTTGCTGCCAAGTTTGCATTATTCATGCGCGACATGCCATGAAATCCAGTTATACCTTTTTTTTTCGCCAATTTTTTTTAAAAACAGCGACTTTCCAACACTCAAAAATATTCAACGTCTGCAGTATATTCAGCTATTATTTTTGTTTTCTATAGTCATGCCCTTTAACCCAGACTGGCATGAAGCACATGCAGCGAGCTGCTGGTTTGGATTATTAGCCAAATCGGTCGAAAATGTCTACAGTCCTTTGTTGTCTCAGTTCACACTGTTCTGAGATCTGTTGCTTCCATCAAACTCTAAATTATCATTGTAAATGTCTCACTTTTCACATTTAATAGGTTTTCTGTTTTGTAATGTGGATAAAATATAGATTGATTAGATTCACAGATAATTGTATCCTGTTCTTATTTTATTTTATGATACACTGTATTAATCCCACTTGAGAAGTTTCTGCATCTGCATTTAACCCACCCAAAGTGAACACACACACACACACACACACACACACACACACACACAGGAGTGAGCAGCCACACAGTGGTGTGCCTAAGGGGCAGGGGGTGGGGGTGGTGGGTGCCATGCTCGGGAGTGCTTAGGCCATGGGGGAGGAGAGTGAGCGAGGGGGGTGCAGCTCCTCCCTCTCCCACCACCACCCATTTTTCCTGGTGGTTTTAGAATGGAGCTAGTGACTTTTATGTCCCAAACCTGCTCCTCTATCCATTAGGCCACACCTGCCCCCAGTCTACCTTTTCCAGATATATTGCTTTATTGATATCCTTTAGTTTATAACTATCAGGGTAGGTCATTATCTCATCTTACATTATTAGTCTATTCTATTGAGTATACTGTAATACCAGATATTGTTCAGCTGTATTTAAAGTAGTAATACATAACTGATACCACATGAGGGCACTATTTATCAACTTAATGCTATTACAATGACGCACAGATGCACTCAACAGTTCAGTTCATTCATTTTCTGTAACCGCTTAATCCTAATTAGGGTCACAGGAAGGCTGGCGCCCATCCCAGCCGACTCCGGGCAAGGGCAGAGTACACCCTGGAGACATGGCCGGCCTTTGATAACCCAGTTAGCTGCACTGGGGGGACAGTGACAACCTCTTTGAGAGTGGGGCTTGAACCCCCAACCTTTGGATCAGCAAACCAGTACCCTATACCACTAGGCCACCACTGCCTCTTGCCCTCAACAGTAACGCAGCAAATTACGATATGCCGAAAGACCACAAGTCTGTATAGGACATTTCCAGTCAAAGAAATATATGGACGTTTAAAAATGTCTTGAAATTATTTTAATATGTTTAATAAATGAAGCAGTGGTAACCTGATGGTAAGGTGCTGGATTACCGATTGCAAGGTTGGGGGGTTTTTAGCCCCACAGTCAATGGCTGTCCCCCAGTGCAGCTAAGTGGGTTATCAAAGGCTGGCAATGTCTCTCACTGTCTATGGTGAGAGGTTCATGTCAAAGAACCATTGCTGACTTTTGACAGGAGTAGCTGCATAGCCGTCAGCATGATTCTGCCCTGTGATGGCCTGGCGAGCTGTCCAGGGTGCACTCTGCCCTCGCCCAGAGTTGGCTGAGATAGGCATTAAGTGGTTCAAAAAACGAGTGAATGATTGTTATTTAATAAATTTATTGATTAGAAAAAGGGGAGAGGTAAAATCACACAGATTTAGTGTTTCGAAACAGTCTTCCTGTCCCTTTTGCAGAAAAGCATCCCCAAAGCATGATGTGTCCACCCCCATGCTTCACAGTAGGTATGGTGTTCTTGGGATACAACTCAGCATTCTTCTTCCTCCAAACACGGCGAGTGCTGTTTAAACCAAAAAGTTCAATTTTGGTCTCATCTGACCACCGTCCAGATGGTCTTTAGCATATTTCAGACGGGCCTTTACATGTTTTTTGTTTAGTAGGGGAACCTTTCGGGCAATTCAGGATTTCATCTCATGACGACGTAGTGTGTCAATTATTGTCATCTTTGTGACGGTGGTTCCTGCCGTCTTCAAATCATTGACCAGTTCCTGCCGTGTAGTTCTGGGCTGATTACTCACTGTTCTCAGGATCCTTTGAACCCCACGAGGTGAGATCTTGCACGGAGCGCCACTCCTTGGGAGGTTGTCAGTGATGTTATACTTCTTCCATTTTCTAATAATGTTTCCAACTGTTGATCTTTTCTCACAAAGTTGTTTACCAATTGCAATTTGACTCATCCCAGCTTTGTGCAGTTGTACAATTTTATCTCTGGTGTCTTTGGGAAGCTCTCTGGTCTTGGTCATGGTGAAGACTGCAGTCTGACAGTTTGAAGGTGTGTGCAGGTTTAAAGGTGTCTCTTATGCATCTAATCAGTTCAAACAGGTGTCATTCATACTGTTAACGAGTGGGGGCCGAAATAATGTTTGTTTTCTAGCTGCCCAATGCTTATTGGCCTCCCATTTTCACAAATAAATTGTTTAAAAATCATACAATGTGATTTCCTGGATTTTTTTTATATTCTGTCTCTCAAGCTTGATGTCTACATATGATGAAAATTACAAACCACTTTTATCTTTTTAAATGGGTGAACTTGCACATTTTTATGTTCCCCAATACTTATTGGCCCCACTGTATATAAGTAAAAATAAAAAGACAGAACAAAGACTTTCTATTGAAACTTCATTTTCACTACAGATCTGTTTCGAGGGGTGGTGATACCATCCTCTCTCTTCAGGTGATTTCAGAAGAATTCTTGGGTAGTTCACCACTCCTCTCATTTACTCCCTATAAACACAAACCACACGCTCACCAGCCAGAAGATTGTCTCACATCATGTCCCTGCTTCCTTGTGTTCTCTCTGGTTCCTGGTCCCAGTGTTTAATGTAGTTTGTGTTTTTCTTCATCATCGGTACTGTATTTAAAGTGTGTGCACTCTGTTTAAGTGCTTCCCTTTTGAATAATAAATCCACTCTGTGCCATCTCACACTGCCTCCTGCATTCTGGGTCCGGCTGAAAGTTCATTACCTCATTACGTCACACTTTTATGTTCTTTATATATATATATATATATATATGGGGCAGTGGTGGTCTAGTGGTATAGGGTGCTGGATCGCTGATCCAAAGGTTGGGGTTTCAAGTCCCACTCTCCACAAGGTTGTCACTGTCCCCCCCAGTGCAGCTAACTGGGTTATCAAAGGCGTGCCATGTCTCTCACTGTCTATGGTGTGAGGCATGTAAAAGAACCATTGCTGACTTTCGTAAAGAAACCTCTGCCAAATCTCTGCCAAATACTCCCGAGTAAAAGAGAAATAGCCGAAAGGGAGACAGATATATATATATATTATATATAATGTAGCAATGATTAAGTAAAAAAATTAATTTTGTACTGTAATAGTTATTGATTTTATATATATTTTATATTGATAAATATATATATTTATACATACACACAGTTGGCCCTCTACTTACAAAAGCCTCTGAATACGAAAAATCCAGGTTACGAAAAACATTTTCCTAAATTTTCGTCCTCTTTTTACGAAAACAACCTCTTTTTACAAAAAGCGCCAAAAGCACCATTCAAAAATTCAAACGCGCTATTCACAAATTCAAACAATGCGTGAGTTGCTGTCTCACTGGCTGTCTCCCAACATCCTGCCCCGCTGGCCTCCCATTGGCCAGGAGGCAGCTGAACTGTACCCATACTTCCTGTACCCATACTTCCTGTTTGTCCCATGCGTGAGAGAGGAGAGTTGAACAGGAATGTTGGCTCGTGAGTTCTCTTTGAGATTGATCATCAGTGTTATATTTTGCTATCCATCATGGACCCGGAAAATACAGAAAAGCAGGAATACAGTGACGGAGGCAATTATTTCGGAATGATATTGAAGCAGAAGGAAAACAGAGTGCTCCGTGGGAGAAGACCTCCAATCTCACAAGGAAGCAAATTAATATTGAATCAGGACCTCTGATCTTTCAAACATGTACTGTAATTCTGCTTTAAATACAACATCCCATCCATTTAAACATTTAAATAGAATTGGTCCGTCGGCTGCGCATTGCGTGTGGGTGGAGCCCGCATTCGGCAAAACACACCAGAGAGAGGGAGAGTTTTGTGTGTGTGTGTGTGTGTGTGTGTGTGTGTGTGTGTGTGTGTGTGTGTGTGTGTGTGTGAGAGAGAGAGAGAGAGAGAGAGAGAGAGAGAGAGAGAGACAGTGTTGTGTGTGTATGTGTGTTAATTAACACCTCCGATCTCGCAAGGAAACAAGTTAATATTGAATCAGGACCTTTGATATTTCAAATAGGTACTGTAATTCCGCTTTAAATACAGCTTCCTGTCCATTTCAACATTTAAATACAATTGTTCCGTCAGCTGTGCGCTGCATGTGGGCGGTGCCCGCATTTGGCGAAACACACCAGAGAGAGGGAGAGTTTTGTGTGTGTGTGTGTGTGTGTGTGTGTGTGTGTGAGAGAGAGAGAGAGAGAGACAGAGAGAGACAGAGACACAGGGAGAGAGATGGAGGGAGAAGTGTTTTGTGTGTGTGTGTGTGTGTGTGTGTGTGCATGTGCATTTATAAAAAATGTTTAATAATGGTTTAATTAATAAATATGTTAATAAAATGGTTTAATATGTTAATAAAATGTTTAAATGGTTGAATAAATAATTTTCTTTTACTTTTAACACGTTTCATACATATTTTATACAAAATTGGTGTACTTTTATCATTTTTAAAGGGTTTATGGGGGAGTCTTGTGAGCCTTGGAATGAATCACGCATTTTACATGTAAAATACGCCTCTACTTACGAAACTCCAGGCTATGAAAAAGGCTCTGGAACGGATTAATAGAGGGCCAATTGTATATACTGTATATATATATATATATATATATATATATATATATATATATATATATATATATATATATATATATATACACATACATACATATAAAATATTTTTGCAAGAACATAATATAATAATTAAAATGCTATATTACTTGAGTCAAAGAATCTAATCAAAAGAAGAAAGCTTAAATGTTCTGGCACATTACAAGATCCTCGGGACTGGCCAAGACCATCCTGTAGGGAACAGTGCAAGAGGGAGATGGGAGACGAAGAGGCAGGCAGAGTGGACTGGCCTTGACTGGAACATCCTGCTGCAGACAACCGTGGATTGAAAGGAATAGCAGAAGGTGGTTACTGAGTATGCAGTGGTGCCCCAACGGTTAACCAGACTATGGGATAGGTGAAAGTAAAGATGGTGATTATTACTTACAATCCAGAAGAATAGAACAGTTATTCCACAAACTCCAATCAGATATGAAGTAAACTGTAATAATAACTTGTAAGACATCATCTGAGCAGTTTATGAGCGGTAATCATCATCAAATGAGTGGTAAGAAGCGGAAAGACTGTTCTTTGGGTTGTACTGTATAAGGTTCTCTCTCTTAGTAGCCTGAAGAAGCTCCTACGTGGATCAGATTGTCACTCCAGCTCGATCAGTGGATCATCAGAAAGGATATTCCTTCTTTAATAATGCATAGGCACTGAGGAAGTCGCTCTAATGGAGCTGCAGTCACTGTTCTGGGACATTTCTCTTTTCATTACCATTGCAATATTTCATCGTAGTTATAGTGGAATTTTAATGGAACTGACTGTACTTTTGGCCGTAATACTTCTTACTCTGTCATAGGTCTCTTATCTATCAGTCCAAATTTTTATACTGATCAAATCTAGCCTCATGTTGGACTCATGTTAATTAAGAGACATTATTGGTCTAAATGAGGATGTATCACTAATGAAACTTATATGGAATAATGAACAGTAAGTTGATATTTCAGATGTTTTTTGATTTATTTATCTATCTCTTCTTTCTTCTTCTTTTCCTTTAGGCTTTTCCCTTTTTCAGGGGTCACCACAGTGAATCATCTGACTCGCATGTTTGATTTGACATAGGTTTTTACGTCGGATGCCCTTCCTGACACAACCCTTTATCAAGGGACAGAAACATGCTGACGGCTTTTCAGCTGCTCTTTATGGAAGTCAGAAATGGTTCTTTTACATGAACCTCTCACCAAAGACAGCGAGAGACATGGCCGGCCTTTGATAACCCAGTTAGCTGCACGGGGAAGATGGGGGTGGGGTGGGGGCACGGGACACAGTGAAAACCTTGTGGAGAGTGAGACTTGAACCCCCAACCTTAGGATCAGTGATCCAGCACCCTTTACCACCAGACCACCACTGCCCCTATCTATCTATCTATCTATCTATCTATCTATTTATTTATTTTATCAGCTCCAAAGTTCAACTGAGGTAATATCAGCACTGTTACATTTTCTGTTATAATAGCTGTTGAAGTGAGAGTTAGTCAGCTTTCTTCCATTCCATAAATGAGGTAACTGAAACTTCAGAGCACATCCAAGCATATCTTTGATGTTTATGATTTCTGGCACCCTGCCTCGTTTACAACATGACATGGTTGCATCCATCACACAAACCTACCTTGCCTCAGTGCCAGAACAATAAAAGATTGATATAAGATGTAGTTGATTAAGTGAGTACATACAGCAGTCTTAGTGCACGGCAGAAGAGTTATTTCTGCTTCCTTTTCCTCTCCTCTCCCGTCTTCATTTATCTTCTTAATTCACCTTCAGTAATCTCTGCCACAAAGGGGTGGTGGAGAATCTGAAGCTTCTCCCAAGAGCAGCCCTATTGAGACAACCAGTTCACTGCAGGACACAGTGCACACACTCTATCACACCTAGAGGCAGCTTTGGGTAGACAATCCACCTACTGCCATGTTTTCGTGAGGAAGGAGGAAATCACAATGAACCACTGTTTCACCCTTGAGCAAGACAACTGCTCAGCTAGACAGTGAAATCATAATGAGAGCGTGTGAGAGAGAGACAGAGAGAGAGAGAGAGATGTGTGAAATAAGCCAGCTGTCACTGGTAAAAATATGACAGCGATTTGCAATGTTTTCATCAAGTTATGAAACTGTTTATGATCTTGACTGAGAGTTCAGAAGAAACTAGTAGGGTCATTAAAGACTGTCTGAAGCTTGAGTGTTTGTACCAGGCTGCGGATTGTGGCAGGATGCAAATGTCTTCAAAGTAAAAGGTTTTCTCTTTTTTTTTTTTTTTTTTTTTTACATTTATGGTGTTATCTCCTGTGGAGAAACATTACAGTTCCTGAAATCTCAGTTGAATTGAGTTGAGTCATTAATTTCATTTACCTTGTTTAACCCTTCAATGTCCAGCAGGACCATATGGTCCTCTTTCAAAAATGCAGATAACTACTACACGCATTGTACTCAGTGCTGCTGCCGTTCAGAACGTGTTCTACACTTGTTGTGGCATCACCTGATGTGCACAGCTTGGTCCCACATACCGCACTCAGCTATGAAACAACCTTGAGTGTGCAGGATTGTGTTGTTCACAAATTTGTAAGAGTGTTATTATTTGTTATTATGTTATTATTAGTGCTGGGGCGGTGGTGGTCTAGTGGATAGGGCGCAGGATCGCTGATCCTAAGGTTGGGGGTTCGAGTCCCCACAGGGTTGCAACTGTCCCCCCAGTGCAGCTAACTGGGTTATCAAAGGTGTGCCATGTCTCTCACTGTCTATGGTGAGAGGCATGTAAAAGAACCATTGCTGACTTTCTTAAAAGAGTAGCTGCAAAGCCGTCAGCGTGTTTCTGTCCCTTGCTAAAGGGTTGTGACAGGAAGGGCATCTGACGTAAAAACCTATGCCAAATCAAATGTTCGAATCAGATGATTCGCTGCGGCAACTCCTGAGAAAGGGAAAAGGCCGAAAGGAAAAGAAGATGTTATTATTTGTGCTATTATAATTTTATTGTAAGAAATGTGTTCAGTGTGTTTCCTCAGACCTTTTTGATTAGAAAAAACTAGTGATCATTTTTTTTAACTTCATTAAATTATTTTGGCGTTAAAGGGTTAAGCATTTATTAGTTCAGAGTTAACTGTCAGTTATTAATGTACTTCTTCTTATGAGTTACCAATCTTTTTTGGCAATTAAAAAAACATGTTGCTGTTCCAAAGGTTGGGGGTTCAAGCCCCACTCTCCACGGGTTGTCATTACCTCCCCCAGTGCAGCTAACTGGGTTATCAAAGGCCAGCCATGTTGTTCTTTGTCTATGGTGTGAGGTTCATGTTAAAGAACCACTGCTGACTTTCGACAAGAGTAGCTGCATAGCTGTCAGCGTGTTTCTGCCCTGTGATGGCCTGGTGAGCTGTCCAAGGTGTACTCTGTCCTTATCTGGAGTCAGCTGGGATGAGCGCCAGCATCCCCTTGACCTTAATTAGGATTGAGCGGTTAAAGAAAATGAATGAATCTAGAAAGTTGCTGTTGAAGTAGAGGAAGATCGGGGTACCAGGGATTTAGCTCAGTTGGTAGAGCGTCCGCTTTATCCACCGGAAGGTTGGAGTTCGAATCCGACCGCGTCATACCATAAGACGTTAAAATTTGGCAGTTGTTGCTTCCTGCTTGGCGCTCAGCATCAAAGGATAGAACAATGCAATAACTGGCTCCACAGTGGCGACAGGTGCCCAGAGCACAAAAACCAAATTTCATGTATGTAATGTACTTTGACAATAAAGAGTTATCATCATTAACTGAACAATCCCCAGTGCGCTTTGAGCATAATATTCAGTATTGATAAAGTGCAATATAAATCTACTACATAACATAACATAACATACCAGGCGTGCTTTGGGGCGCTGTGGGTTTTGAACCTATGAACTAAGGAAGGCCTGTGGCCGCCAGTCTGAAATGTAATAATGCCATGTATTTCATCCTCCATAAATCTTAAGCAACTGGTTGAACTTCCTGATCATGTACTCACAGTAATTATTGAATCATTAGCAGTATCAATATGAGGATGAATATTAATTCAGAAAATAATAGCTTTGTAATGAGGATCATATTAATTTAAAGACATTTGTAATCCTGAACTGGAGAACTGTCCAATAAAGTAATCTTGAATGAAATATATATTTGCATTGTTAGTGATTAAACCTACAGAAAAGCAGTTGTATGATTTCCTGCGCCACGCAATAGTATTGGATGATTTATGTGATTATTGTATGAGGAGTTTATTCACTGGAGCTCCCTTAAGCAATTGGGGTAGGGGCGTCCTACTAGATCAACTCGAGGTATGTTGAGACATGTATGGTTATACCGTGATATGTAATGTCATAAGAGACCAATCAGAACAAGGTCAAGTTATCACATGATGCCACTGAAGAACAACCAGAGTGAAATGGGCACAAAATAAGCCGCTCCAGTACTGCAGTCCGAGCTCGAGATTTTCTCTTTGAACAATGTCTTTGATGTGATTGTTTACTCTTTTTTTCCTACAGGCTTAATAAGTGCATGAAAAATAAGTTTGGATTTCTTGAACTGGACACGTTTCGCCATGTCACTGTCGCGTATAAATCTTGTATGTCCAAAATCACTACTTTCAGTTAAATAAATAAATAAAAAAAATTCTTTTAAAATAATTGAATAGTGAAACACAACCGAACGTTCAATAAAACGAAACTAGTAATTTTGGACCTTGGGCAAGCATTTCTCTAAAATAAAAATGAAATACATAACGGGTTGGACTTGTAATACTCAGAGACTGCCGTTTTTGTTTTGAACTAGAACAATGAGACAGCATTTGGCGGTTTTCTTCGGGATTCGTGTTCAATTGCTGAACGCCATGCTCTCTTGGCTAATCAGAGATTTTGACAAATGACTTTTGTAAGGGTGGGCAATTTTTGGAAACATTTGTCTTGTTAATTTTACCATTGGTCTCATTTCACGAGATCTCATTTTCACGAGACAGTTTACTTCATACAGTGGTAACTCAATTTATGAAATTAATCCGTTCCAGAAGTGGTTTCGTAACCTGGATTTTTCATAAGTTGAACCGCATTTTACATGTAAAATGTGTGATTCGTTCCAAGGCCCCCAAAACTACTTCCTAAACTCTTTAAAAATGATAAAAGTATACCTTTTAAGGCCTCCTTCTGCTTCACCACCGATGGTAGACGGGTTTGGCCATATTCCTTTATGATATCACTCAACCGAATGCCACGAGCCCACTTCTTCTTTTCACTTGCACTGGGAATCACACGCACATGTGTGTGTGTGTGTGTGTGTGTGTTTGTGTGTGTGTGTGTGTGTGTGTGTGTGTGTGTGTGTGTGTGTGCGCGCGTGTGTGTTGACCATGTCTCCTTAGCAGAGTTATAATCTTACAAATGTTTATACAAGGTTAAAAGCCTGAGCCAAAAAATAAAGTTGCAATGAGCACACTCGAAAAACTCATGAAACAACGGTAACTCTGTCCTTCACAAGAAAAGCATTATGGGTGCTCCATAATAGCCAATGAGATGGAGCTACATCATCCCTCCTAGCCAATGGGAGGCCAGCAGGGCGGGATGTTGAGCGATGTAGTCAATGGTAGAGCAACTCGTGAATTGTTTGAATTTTTGAGATGGTGCTTTTGTAATGTGAACTTGCTTCGTATCCAGAGACAAAAGCTTTAGGAAAATGTTTTTCATAACCTGGATTTATCGTTCGTTGGGGCTTTTGTGAGTTGAGGTTCCACTGTTCCTTTTATCAGTAAATATAATCTGTGCATTGAAGTTATTCTCGTTAATATTCTTTTCAACTTGTAACTAGGCTTCAGTAGTCACAATAGATGTGATATCTTATCTTCATCATCTTCGTCATCTTCTTCCGCTAAATCTGGGGTCACAGTCACTGGGGCAACAGCCTATGTAATGAGGTCCAGACATCCCTCTCCCCAGCCACTTCCTCCAGCTCTTCCTGGGGGACATCGAGGTGTTCACAGACCAGCTGATAGACATAATCCCTCCAGCATGTTCTAGGTCAACCCCGGGGGCTCTGCCCTGTCGGACATACTCCAAACACCACACCAGGGAGGCATTCGGGAGGCATTCTAACCAGATGCCTGAGCCACCTCTACCAGCTCCTCTCAATGCGGAGAAGAGAGTCTACTCGGAGGTCCTCCTAATGGCTGAGCTTCTCACCCTATCGTTAAGTAAAAGTCTTGCCACCGTGCGAAGGAAGCTCATTTCAGCTGTTTGTATCCGCAATCTTGTTCTTTCAGTCACTACCCAAAAACTCGTGACATTGGTGAGGGTTGGAACGTAGATCGACTGGTAAATTGAGAGCTTTGCTTTGTGTCTCAGATCCTTGTTCACCACGATGGAACAGTACAGGCTTCGCTTTACAGCAGAGGCTGCAGCGATCCGCCTGTCGATCTCCCGCTCCATATTTCCCTCACTTGAGAACATGACCCTGAGATACTTCAACTCCTCTACTTGGGGCAGGACTTTCAGACTAGTAGGGTGCAAGCCACCCTTTTCCGGCTGAGAACCATGACCTCGGACTTGGAGGTGCTGATTCTTATCCCAGCCACTGCAATGTTCTCCAGTAATGGGTACCAGATTGATGAAGCCAAAAAGACAACATCATCTGCAAAAATCAGAGATGACAGCCAGTGTCCACCGAACTAGAACCCCTCAACACCTCGCCTGCGCCTAGAAATTCAGTCCATAAAAATTATGAACAGAATCAGTGAGAAAAGACAGCTGTGATGGACTCCATCCCCCGCTGGAAGTGAATTCGACCTGTTTTTACCAATGTGACCAAACTCTGGCTCCGATGTCCACCACCGGGTTTGGGGGTTACCGCCACGACAGGCACCCATGACCTTCCGACCACAGCTAAGTATGTGTAGATTGAATATTTTTGCTCTGAGGAATAATTTTCAGACTTTTGTGTTGTCTGGGTTGAAGTCTGGTGCTACCAGTCTACGAACCATCCAAACAGCCAAATGTTTGTATTCTACAGAAGCATTTTATCTGGTCAAAGAAATGAATAATTTCACAAGTACTTCTTTTGAGAAATATTTATAAAGCTGTGTCAAAAATATAGTCTAAACTTCACTGCAAAACCTTAACTTATGGGGGGCTAGTGGTTTTTTTATGGTTCTAGTAAATTTTCTGAGCCGCTTGCCCTGGGGATTAGCAGATTACAAAAGTCTATGTTGACCCCGATACATGCTGATATAGTTCTCTCTCTCTCTCTCACTCTCTCTCTCTCTCTCTCTCTCTCTCTCTCTCTCGCTCTCTCACTCTCTCTCTCTCTCTCTCTCTCACTCTCTCTCTCTCGCTCTCTCTCATTCTCTCTCACTCTCTCTCTCTCTCTCTCTCTCTCTCTCTCTCTCTAGCTCTCTCACTCTCTCTCTCTCTCTCTCTCTCTCTCTCTCTTTGTCTGTCTCTGTCGCTCTCTCTCTGGGTGTGTGTGTGTGTGTGTGTGTGTGTGTGTGTGCGTGTGTGTGTGTGTGTGTGTGTGTGTGTGTGTGTGTGTGTGTGGGATGCCCCGCCCATGCACAAGTGTGTGTTTCTGTGCACGTGACTGAACAAGTGAACCATAGGTTGTATTACAATATCATTTCTTAAAGAAGATACCCGATGATGTAAGGATTGATTGATCAGTTGAGATGTTTATCTGTCATAAAGTCTATTTCCAACACACAAAGTCAGACAAGGCTTAACCTTTTAACAGCAGCTCCACTTTCAGCTGCTTCGACTAAAAAAGAGGCAAGGCTACAGATACAAAGTTAAGTGAGTGTCCTAGGATCGAGTGGGGTTATGAGACATAGTTAACGACACTCGTTAAAACCCCCACAGAGAGACATTAAAAGTGACTGATAGCATTGCTGTTTGAAAAAAAAAGATTAAATGTGTAAATGTGGAGATAGAAGGTGTCTGCCCAGTCGCAACGATATATCTGAATTACTGCCTCGAGTTGAAAAGCTTGATAAAGAGCAAGATTTAGAGAGAGAGAAAGTGTGTATGAGAGAGAGAGAGAGAGAGAGAGAGAGAGAGAGAGAGTGTGTGTGTGTGTGTGTGTGTGTGTGTGTGTGTGTGTGTGTGTGTGTGTGTGTGTTTTGGAATCCGTACACCATGCACATTAAGAAACTGGGACAGTTAAAACATTTTTAACGCCCTTGTTTAGTCACTGTGTGATTAGTATGTCTTTCAAACTCCGATTGAAATGATAGGAACCTCCAGCACGTATTCTAGTCATACCAAAAAAAATCTTTCAACACCAAAATTTCTTTAGTTTCCTTAGCATTCTTTCTAAGGTTACCTTAGATTTCTGGGCACATTTAATCCTTTAAAATTCAAAAAATTATAATTGTAAGTTGTTCTGTATAAATGCATCTGCAAAATGTAAATAGTGCTCCATGCTAATGTCACTCTAATTTGTACAAATGTTATTCTGGTGTGTCTCAGATATTATATGAAAAGGGCAAATTTTATTCGAAGTGTTCTGAACACAAAAAACAAACATTTTTTTTGATACTTCCAAAAAAATGTACTCTCCCCTGAAGTTTTCCTTGAAATCCTGAAGTGTCCTCCGATGTATACTGATGTACACCATTTATGATCTACACCAATTAACCCAATTTTCTCAATTTAACATCAGTATATGATGAAAAATTACAATTTTGTTTTGTGTGATTAAATGCTTAATCTTACTAGTGTCAAGGAAGGTGGAGTCTATCTTAGCCGACACTGAATGAAATCAGAATGCACCCTGAATAGACAACACACACACACACACACACACACACACACACACACACACACACACACACACACACACACACACACACCATTCACTCTCACACCTAGGGACAATTTTAAATAACCAATTAGCCAAATGTTCATATCTATGGAATGTGGAAGGAAACCGGAGTACCTGGAGGAAACCCACATAATCATGGGGAAAACACCACACAGAGACTGGGTCTTCTTGCTGTGAGACCTATGTATTAACCAGAATATGTGGAGTGGATACATATACCATAATCCTGGCCATTACAGCTTTTTCAATAGATGCATTTAAAAGAAGTACATGATCAGTGATAATATATCTATAATTTCTTTAAGATTTTCCTGCATGTAGAAATGTTTCTGAGGTAACAGGTTGTTTCACTGCTGATGACTTAAACGGAGGAGGATTACCATCACCTTTTTCATTTCTCTCTTTTGCTTTATGATTTTTTAAGACAGCAGCCCCTGATAAGACAGTGACTTAACATTGAGGGTATTGCTACCACAACAACAGGGAAAGAGCAATAATAGGCTTCGGGCCATAACACAGTGCCACCTTAAAGTGGGAGGAATTCCACCATGAGTCTTATGTTATTATACTGTCCTCTGCCAGCAGAAAAATGAAATGAAAAACACGGACCTTAAAATACCCCACATTTGATATTCTCTTGGCTACTCACAGACACATAATGCAGCAAATTCTATCTGTTTTCATGCACCGGACAATCAATTTATCTGTTTTTAATAAAAATGATGAATAAAAACAAAATATGATTTTTCACTACACAAAGCAATAGTGGGTGAGCAGTAAAATGTAAAAGGAATAGAGTGATAGAGTGAAATATTAGTTGTGGTTTTGTAATTGACGAGTTTATTATACATAGATTCTAACCTGGGGCTTGTCAAAGACTGAAAGAGTTTTAGGTTTTACTTCGCTAATAGTTGGTGATTACATCCATTAATATATAGTAGGCCCTCATTATTTGTAGGGGTCATGTTACGCCCCTTCCCGCAAATCCCGCAAATCTACGAATTATTGACACGGTTTAAAAACCCTATGTATGATATCACATACATTATAATATGCTTATTAAACCCATTCTATAGACAGCCTTACTCATTAATACAGTAATTTCTTTCCTTCTCTTGGCTTTTTCCCTTTCTCGGGAGTTGCCATATCGAATCATCGCACATTTGATTTAGCAGAGGTTTTTACGTTGGATGCCCTTCCTTTCACAACCCTTTTAGCAAGGGACAGAAACGCGCTGAAGGCTTTGCAGCCTACAGCTTACTGATTAATACAGTAATAAAGCAATAAAATGCAGTAATGATTAAGTAAAAACCTTTTAATTTTGTACTGTGACAAGATTTATTAATTATTATTATTATTATTATTATTATTATTATTATTATCATCATCATCTTCATCATCATTTCACGCTTAGTCCAGGGTCAGGTCGCGGGGGCAGCAACCTAAGCAAAGAGGTCCAGACGTCTCTCTCCCCAGCCACTTCCTCCAACTCTCCCGGGGGGACACCGAGGCGGTCCGAGACAAGCCGAGAGACATAGTCCCTAAAGCGTGTTCTAGGTCGACCCCGGGGTCTCTTCCCGGTTGGACATGCCCGAAACACCACACCAGGGAGGTGTCCGGGGGGCATTCTAACCAGATGCCCGAGCCACCTCAACTGGCCCCTCTCAATGCGGAGGAGCAGCGTATCTACTCCGAGCTCTCCCCGGATGGTGAAGCTTCTCACCTTCTCTAAGGGAGAACCCCGCCACCTGGCGAAGGAAGCTCATTTCAGCCTCTTGTACCTCTGTACCCAAAGCTTGTGACCATAGGTGAGGGTTGGAACGTAGATCGACTGGTAAATTGAGAGCTTCGCCTTGCGGCCGAGCTCCTTCTTCACCAAGACGGACCGGTACAGGCACCGCTTAACAGCAGAGGCTGCAGCGATCCGTATGTCGATCTCTCGCTCCATCCTTCCCTCACTCGTAAACAAGACCCCAAGATACTTAAACTCCTCCACTTGGGGCAGGACCTCATTCCCGACCCGGACGGTGCATTCTACCATTGTCTGACTGAGAACCATGGCCTCGGACTTGGAGGTACTGATCTTCATCCCGGCTGCTTTGCACTCAGCTGCGAATCGCTCCAATGAGAGCTGGAGGGCCCGACTTGATGAAGCCAAAAGGACAACATCAGCCGCAAAAAGCAGAGACGATATCTGATGGCCACCAAACCAGAACCCCTCATCGCCTCGACTGCGCCTAGAAATTCTGTCCATAAAAATTATGAACAGAATCGGTGACAAAGGACAGTCTTGGTGGACTCCAACTGCCACTGGAAACGAATCCGACCTGCTGTTACCAATACGGACCAAACTCTGGCTCCGGTGATACAGCGACCGAGTAGCTCGTAGCAACGGGTCCGGAATGCCGTACTCTCGGAGCACGCCCCACAAGATCGTTCGAGGGCCTTCTCCAAATCCACAAAGCACATGTGGACAGATTGGGCAAACTCCCATGCCCCCTCCAGAATCCTGTGGAGCGTATAGAGTTGGTCAAGAGTGCTACGGACAGGACGAAAACCACATTGTTCCTCCTGAATCCGAGGTTCGACTATCGGTCGGATCCTCCTCTCTAGTACCCCTGCATAGACTTTCCCAGGTAGGCTGAGGAGTGTGATTCCCCGATAATTGGAACACACCCTCTGGTCCCCCTTCTTAAAAATTGGGACCACCACCCCAGTTTGCCAATCCAGAGGTACAGCCCCTGATGACCACGCGATGTTGCAGAGACGTGTCAACCAAGACAGTCCTACAACATCCAGAGCCCTGAGATATTCCGGGCGGATCTCATCCAACCCTGGAGCTCGACCACCGAGGAGCTTTTTGACAATCTCAGTGACCTCCACTCCAGTGATGGGCGGACCCTCACCCGAACCCCCAGGGTCTTCCTCTTCCACGGAGGACGTGTTGGTGGGATTGAGGAGGTCCTCAAAGTATTCCCTCCACCTCTTGACGACATCCCCAGTCAAGGTAAGCAGCTCCCCACCTCCACTGTAAACAGTGTTTGTGAAGAACTGCTTCCCCCTCCTGAGGTGTCGGATGGTGGTCCAGAATCTTTTTGAGGCCAACCTATAATCACTCTCTAAGCCCTCACCGAACTCCTCCCATGCACGAGATTTTGCTTCTGCGACAGCCTCGGCTGCAGCACGTTTGGCCTGCCGGTACCCGTTTGCTGCCTCGGGAGTCCCACAGGCTAATAAAACCCGATAGGCCTCCTTTTTCAGCTGGACGGCCCCCTTCACCACAGGTGTCCAACCGGGTTCAGGGATTACCGCCACGACAAGCACCGACGACCTCAGCAATGGAGGCACGAAACATGTCCCATTCGGATTCCCTGTCCCCCACCTCCTCCGGAACGTGGTTGTAGCTCTGCCGGAGGTGGGAGTTAAAGGCCTCTCGGACAGGGGAGTCAACCAAACGTTCCCAGCAGACCCTGATTACACGCTTGGGCCTGCCAGGTCTGGAAGGCAACCTCCCCCACCACCGAAGCCAACTCACCACCAGGTCGTGATCGGTAGGCAGCTCAGCTTCTCTCTTCACCCGAGTGTCCAGAACATATGGTCACAAGTCCGATGACACAACTACAAAGTCAATCATCGAACTGCGACCTAGGGTATCCTGGTGTCAAGTGCACTTATGGACACCCTTATGTTCGAACATGGTGTTCGTGATAGACAAACTATGACGAGCACAGAAGTCCAACAACGAAACACCATTCGAATTCAGACTGGAGAGGCCGTACCTACCGATCACACCCTTCCAGGTCACACTATCATTGCCCACATGGGCGTTGAAGTCTCCCAAGACAACGAGTGAGTCTCCCAAGGGAGCGTTCGCCAACACCCCCCCCCCCCCCCCAAAGACTCCAAAAAGGGTGGGTACTCTGAACTGTCATTTGGTGCATAAGCACAAATAACAGTCAGGACCCGTCCCCCCACCCGAAGACAGAGGGAAGCTACACGGGGGGCAACAAGAATACCCACACTGGCTCGCCGCCTCTCCCCATGAGCAACTCCAGAATAGAAGAAGGTCCAGCCTCTTATACTGTGTGTGTGTGTGTGTGTGTGTGTGTGTGTGTGTGTGTGTGTGTGTATGTATGTATGTATGTATGTGTGTGTGTGTATATATATATATATATATATATATATATATATATATATATATATATATATATATATATATACTGTATATATATATATATATACTGTATATATATTTATTCATATATATTAAAATTTCCATTCACATTTTCACATATATATTCACATTCCATTAACATGATTGCTTGAATTCACGTTTTTTTAGTGTGTTTTTGATGATTATTTAAGCCCTATGATGCCACTCAAATGCACTGCATCTTCTATAGCTTCTGGTAAGGAGCCTCAGTGCTTTATTTATTCATAAATATTATCACAGTACAAAATTAAAAAGTTTTTACTTAATCATTACTTCATTTTACTGCATTATTACTGTATTAATGAGTAAGACTGTCTATAGAATGTGTTTAACAAGCATATTTTAGTGTATGTAATATCATACATCGAGTTTTAAAACCACATCAATAATACGCAAATTTTCAGGATCCATGGGAAGGAGCGGAACGAAACCATCTTTAATAACGGGGGCCTACTCTATAGTGAACTGTAATCAATAGGAAAATACTTTGCTTGTGAATACCCTATTATTAGATATGCACATAAAAATACATTTGTAGGTACATACATGAATAAATTTGGTGTTATGTGTTTATAAAAAAAACTAATACAAACCAAAAGGATAAACTTGAATAAACATGCCACAGTATGTAAAATCTCACACAAACATTCTAAACATTAACCTACCAGGGGGACGGAAGAAGAGCGCTTGGAGTCGACAGAGTCGTGACCGTCATCAAGTTGATAACATGTGCGCAAATGAGAAAGAAAGAGGTGTACACATCATCTGCAACCAATCAGCAGGAGGGAGAAAGAAACTCTCTCAGCCATTGGCCAAATTTGAATTATGTGCCAGTAATGTTGCCGGGATTGCCGCTAATTTAAAAACATTATGAAAAAAGGCTTTTAGAGCAAATTCTGCCAGTACGCGGGGCTGTGAATAGTGAACCGTGAATGGGCGAAGGTTAGTGTAAACTGATCATGTCACATTTGTACATGACTATTAACCACTCTGACTGAATAAATTGTATGAGTCCTGAAGATGCCCAAAAGTTTGGGTCAAAACAAATGCCCAAGACAAAGGCAACCATCCCTTCGGCTGACATGCAAGGTTCCATCTCAACCACCTACACCTTCACCTGAAGAAGCAGGATCATCCCAAGAAGCTTCAAGATCCAGATCTTCCAGTCCCTATCTTTTATCAACCACTGACAGAAATGGCTTTTCAAGTTCACCCAATGTCTCAACTGCCTAAAAATCCTCAGTACCAAGAAGCCAGAGCCAGGAAGAAAGAATTTAAACTCAGAAGTTTGGTAGATGAGCAAGAAGTCCGCTTCAAAATGAGTTCTCATGGATGAATGAAGCTGCATTGGTAATTAGCTACAAGCTTCAGATGGCGCAGGATGTCCCCATAGCACCCACAGAGCCTCTCACTGAGCGTGGGTTGCTCACTGGTATTTGTCGGAAAATTTTATGCATGCACAAATGTTTTCTATGCATGGTATGAACAATATTGTACGTGAACATAAAATGAATAACAACAGAATCAACACGAAATCAAAACCAACTTCCATATATGAGCTTAAATGCTCGAAAATGTCCATACATTGGCATATGCTGGGCCTATTAGTTATCAAGTGAAGGTTGCTTCATCAAATAACCAGCAACGCTCAACCAACCAGCAACAACCAACCCTAGACCAGCCAACCAACAAACGAAACACCCAATCCACTAACCAACATCCCTCCAACCAACCAAACAACAGAGCAAACCGACCAACTAACCAAGAAAACAGCCGACCCATAACTCCTAACTTTTATTTATCTTATCACATGTTTGCACTTATTTCAAGGTAAAGTGTATATACCTATTAAACTGTGAAATTGTGTGTGGAAAGTTTGTGTAATATCATTCATGGTACATTACATATACAGTGATAAAATGTTTCATTATCTGTTTATTGGCAGTACATCCAGCTGCATGTTCCAAGTATTTTATGCTTCAGTGAAAAAAAATTCAGAAGAAAGAAAGGTAATTTATTAGTAATAAACCAGGTGATATTGCTTAGGCTCTGATGCCTGGAAGCTTTAATATTAAAATCTTTGAGCTGCCATTGTTGAAGCCAAATGATCTGGAAGTATTATAAGTTATTGCGCAACTCTCATTTTAGACAAAGGTTTCTTTATTTTAATCACAGCACATGGTCATCACACTTCATCCTGTATCATTGTTGCTCTGTGGTTCATCAAATCCATTTCTGAGCTTCCTTGTTATCATTGCCTGTGATTCAGTCATTCAATTTAATTTCAACTGTGGAGGCTATGTGTCTGCTGAATAAAGCGGGTCCTCTGAGGGTCCCCAAACTTTTTATCACCGTGGACCGGTCAATGCTTGACAATTTTACCTTGGACCAGGGGTGGGGGAGGAGGTGTTGGGGGTGGTGTCATAGATTGTTTATATTGTAAATACAATTCAGTTATATAAAATATAATAATAATAATAATAATAATAATAATAATAATAACAACAACAACAACAATAATAATAATAATACATAATAATAATATATTATAATATAATAATAATAATAATAATAATAATAATAATAATAATAATAAGAAGAAGAAGAAGAAGAAGAAGAAGAAGAAGCACTCCATGAATGTTATTTTTCAACAGCTGAAATAAAGTTGGTTGGGAAGAGCTTGAACTTTTCTAAAAAAACAAAAACAAAAAACCCACAGGTGATGGTGCACCAGCTGGGAGAATGAAGGCTCAGGCTCAGTCTCACCCAAAATCCCCGCTATTGTCTGAAAAATGTCCAACTCCCCTCTGTTCATGTGCCGTCCCCTTGTAGGTTACATTTTAGCGCTCAAATGACCGACATGTACCCAAGAGAATCCAGTATAATAAAGATCGTTCAGGCTCAGATATAACAGAAATAATTAATTATTTCTTCTGCGGACCGATACAAATTGAGCCATGGACCGGTGGTTGGGGACCCCTGCTCTAATTGATCCTGCAAGCATGTAACTCTGGCGGGTTTTCCCCATTTCTCACTTCCTAAGCATGTAAAATTGTTAGCAATATCACTGCCAAGATACATTAAAATGAACTCAGTCTCTGTTACCGGTATCAGCATCCTGGATGGGAAACTTTAGAATCTCAAAAGCACAAATCATTCAAATATTCACATATCTATCTGTATGTGATGTAGGTTAATCCTTCTTTAAGGATGGCATGGTGGGGTAATGGTTAGCATGTTCCACATCACAATAAGAAGGTCCTGGGTTCAAGCCCCAGACTTGGCGGTTGTAGTTTTGTATAGGGTTTGTAAGTTGTTTTCTGTGCTTGCATTGATCTCTTCTGGGTACTCAGGTTTCCTCCACCACTTTAGACATGCACATTAGGCTAATTGGCTGTTTCAAATTGCCTCCATCTTCAGCTTTAGGCAGAGGCCACCGAATTCTGATTGAAAATATCCTGGTATTTCAAAGTGTTCACGATGCCCTGCAGCCTAACAAGGTTCTCAGGGGCTCTGGAAGAGAAACAGGCCACAGCATCACCGACTCTCCATCATATTTCACAGTGGACATGAGGTGCTTTTGCATTCTGCCACACCCACTTAGAGTGTTTGTAGCCAAAATGCTCTATCTTGGTCTCATCTGGCCAAAGCACACAGTCCCAGAACCACTTAGTGTACTCCAGGTATTTGCCTTTATGATTGTGAGTCAGAAAAGGTTTTCCCCCCTGCATGCCTCACAAATCGCTTGTTGGCATCTGATGGTTGTTTTGAACATTTTGTGACCCCAAGATATTGCTATTTGTTGTGATTCATTAACAGTGAGCCTTGGAGAACTTTTTGTTTCTCTTACCATCCTCCTCACAGTGTGTGATTTCAAAATAACCTCGTGTCCTCATCCAGGCTTGTTCGCCACCATTCCGGCTGTTTTAAACTTCTGAATGATTCCTCTGACAGTAGATATGGGGGCAGGTGCAGGCGAGGAGAAATTTTCTCGTAGCCGTTGCCTGACATATGAAGGGCGACACACATCTGCCTTCCTTGAATGTTGTGTTCTAATGTTGAAGTGTGTATAAGAAAAATTGTCTTTGTGTCACATCATATTTATACCTTAGGGAAACAGGAAGTGATGAATTACTCATTAAATGTTCCTAGATATGCTGACAAACTTTGTAAACTACTGTAGAAATGACAAATAATTCAATTACATATGCTCCCTGACTTACGTTCATTTGTTTTACGTTTTTTTGATTTTACGTTTTTTTTTTTCCAAAAAAAAAAAGTCAAATTTTGAGTTTAGCATTCTCTCTGTAGTATGAGACATACCTACGTAGTACACTGATGTAATGACGCAATTGTAATGATGTATGCGTCCATTGTTTACAAACGAGAGACTGAACGTGCCCAGTTCTTCCCAGTTCAGTGCGTGTTACCCTTGTGTTAAGACGTCGTTTCTGTGATCTTTGTGTTTACACTGTTTTGTGGACTTTTGTAACCCGAAGCAGATATGGTTGGTCAGAAGCGTAAGCCTACTAGCATGGATGCAAGTTTTCTGGCATATGCTGGAATTTCCGATTTTCCCAAGACTAAATTAACTATCTGCTTGGATCGGAAAGAGAACTCCCCGCTCTGCTGGTGATTCACGTCAGTGCAGGCTAAGTACTAAACAAGTATTCAATGGTGCCCTTGCTCATATGAAAGACCAGAAGTCCGGATAACCCGTGCTTTGTCTCAAGCACAAGCAAGTGAGCTACTTTCGGTGGAGTGCCTCACCTATTGTAAGCGTTTATTGGCTGTTTTAAGTTCATGTAAAGTGACTCGGATCAGCTTCATGTAAAGTGACCATCCGTCGACCATTGGACCCATTTACAAGCAGAAAGATTGCATCATAGAGAATGTTAGAGGTTATATTTGATACTGTATTTGATATTTGATGAGTTAATTTGATTAAAATGTATCTATTTGAAATTATTTTGCTTGAATTTAATTTACTTGAAATTAATGTTGATATTATTTGATATACTGTATCTGATATTATTTTACAATGTTATGTTTATAATAATTGATTTAGGGATGTTTTATGAGATACGGTAATGATATTTATGGATATATAGTACAGTATGAACATCATACGTCACTGGAACATACAATAACAACTTTGAATAAAGAAACAACGTTCGGCTGTCTGGAACTAAACTAAAACGTAAGTTGGGGAGTGTCTGTACATTTATTTTCTAGGAATTGTTAGGGGTGCCAATAATTGTCGAACAGGTGATTTTATGAAAAATAATTATTTCTTACCTTACACTTAGGGGCAGTTTAGAAGATTGACTTAGCCTGACCACCTGCATGTCTTTGGACTGTGGAAGGAAATATGGAAGAATGGGCAAACTCCACACAGAAATGCCTGATCCTGGGAATCGAACCCAGGACTTTCTGGACATGCTATCTACCTCTATGCCATTGCAGGTAATTTTCAATACTATAAAAATAAAGACTTAGGTACAGCTTGACACCAACAGCAAAGAGAAGTTAAAAAAAACTACAATAACCTAAGATATCAGAATCAATGTTTTGTTGGTCAAGTTTGCAAACACCAACAAGGAATTTGACTCTGATTAAACTTCGCTCACTGTACGGAAAACATTTAAGTATGTTTGTATGAGAGTTTAAGCAAACAAGGATAAAATTTACTGTAAGGAAATATGTTCAAAAAAGAAAAATACAAAAAAAAACATATAATAATAAATTTACAGTACGTACATAGCTATATAGTATTTGTCATATATACGGCTTATCTGTTCGGACTTTGGGAAGTTCTGAGGCAAATTCAGGCTAGAGGCAGTCTATGACACAGATAATATAGGCACCACCGTTCATTCATTCATTCATCTTCTGAACCACTTAATCCTAATTAAGGTCACGGAGAGGCGAGCACCCATCTCAGCCAACTCGGCACAAGATGTGGGTACACACTGGACAGCTCACCAGGCCATTGCATGGCCAACACTCACACAAACATTCATACTCACACTCACAAATACTAGTAGTAGTGATTTGGAACAGTCAATTAACCGAACTGTGCCTTTTTTGGCCTCTGTGAGGAAACCAGACTACCCAGAAGAAACCCACACAAGCACAGAGAGAACATGCAAACACCACAGAGAAATTCCCAAGCTGGGAATTAAACCCAGGACTGTCTTGCTGTGAGATGGATGTGCTAACCACTATACCACCTGGCTGCCCAGACACAACTAAAGGACCCCTAATTAAGGGACTCGCACCAGTCACTATCTAGCCTTTGTAAACAATTGCCAGCTATTTTGCTGACCTTAAACGTGACCTCCAGTGACCTTTTCATGGTCTTGTTAAAGAAAAATGTTGAGCTGTTGTTAAAATATAGGCAAGAGTAACTGCACATTCAATAATAATAATAATAATAATAATAATAATAATAATAATAATAATAATAATTTACCTAATATAAATGAAATCGATACCAGCTATACTTTAAATCAGGGGTCACTAAATTGTTTGAAACTGATAGCTCCTTCTTGGGTACCAATTAATGCGAAGGGGTACCAGGTCAGTACACACTTCTGAAATAACAAATTTGCTCAATTCACCTGTAATTCTTCTTCTTTCTTCTTTTGCTTTCGGCTGTTCCCTTCAGGGGTCGCCACAGGAAATGATCTGCCTCCATCACTCCCTATCCTCTGCATCTTCTACTCTTACTCCAACGACCTACATGTCCGCCTTCACCACATCCATAAATCTTCTCTTTGGTTTTCCTCTGGGCCTTCTGCCTGGTAGTTCCAACCTCAGCATCCTACTACCAATATACTCACTATCCCTCCTCTGTACATGTCCAAACCATCTCAATCTAGCCTCTCTGACTTTGTCTCCAAAACATCTAACATGTGCTGTTCCTCTGATGTACTCGTTTCTGATCCTATCCATCCTCGTTACTCAACATTTTCATCTCTGCTACCTCCAACTCTGACTCCTGTCTTTTTCCCAGGGCCACTGTCTCTAAACCATACAACATCGCTGGCCTCACCACCGTCTTGTACACTTTTCCTTTCATTCTTGCCGATACTCTCCTATCACACATCACACTGGACACTTTTCTCCATCCATTCCAACCTGCCTGCACACGCTTCACCTCTTTTCCACACTCTCCATTGCTCTGGATTGTTGAGCCTAAGTACTTAAAATCCTCCACCTTCTTTATCTCTTCCCCCTGTAACCGCACCGTTCCTCTTGGGTCCTTGTCGTTCACACACATGTATTCTGTCTTACTGAGACTAACCTTCATTCCCCTCCTTTCCAGGGCATACCTCCACTTCTCGACATTTTCCTCCACTTGTTCTCTGCTCTCACTACAGATCACGATGTCATCTGCAAACATCATAGTCCATGGAGATTCTTGTCTAACCTCGTCTGTCAGCCTGTCCATCACCATAGCAAACAAGAAGGGGCTCAGAGCTGACCCTTGATGCAGTCCCACCTCCACCTTGAACTCTTCTGTCACACTGACAGTACACCTCACCACTGTTTTACATCTCTCATACATGTCCTGCACCACTCTAACATACTTCTCTGCCACTCCAGATTTCCTCATACAATACCACAGTTCTTCTCTCGGCACCCTGTCATATGCTTTCTCCAGATCCACAAAGGCACAATGCAGCTCCTTCTGACCTTCTCTGTACTTCTCTATTAACATCCTCAAAGCAAACACTGCATCTGTGGTGCTCTTTCTTGGCATGAAACCAAACTGTTATTCACAAATGCCGACCTCTGCCCTTAGTCTAGCTTCCACTATTCTTTCCCATAACTTCATCGTATGGCTCATCAACTTTATCCCTCTGTAGTTGCCACAACTCTGTACATCTCCCTTGTTCTTTAAAATGGGAACAAGCACACTTCTCCTCCATTCCTCCGGCATCTGCTCACTTTCTAAGACCTTGTTGAATACTCTTGTCAGAAAATCTACTGCTACCTCCCCTAGACACTTCCATACCTCAACTGGTATGTCATCAGGGCCAACTGCCTTTCCACTCTTCATCCTCTTCAATGCCCTCCTCACTTCTCCCTTACTAATCTTTGCTACTTCCTGGTCCTCAACGGTCACCCCTTCTACTCTTTTTTCTCTCTCATTTTCCTCATTCATCAGCTCTTCAAAGTACTCTTTCCATCTTCCCAGCACACTTCTGTCATCAGTCAATACATTTCCCTCTCTGTTCTTTATCACTCGAACTCGCTGCACGTCTTTCCCATCTCTATTTCTCTGCTGTGCAAACCTGTACAAATCATTTTCTCCCTCCTTACTGTCCAACCTATCATACAAGTCATCATACGCCCTCTGTTTGGCCTTTGACACCGCTACCTTCGCCTTCCGCTGTGTCTCCCTGTACTCCTGTTTACTCTCTTCAGTCCTCTCTGTGTCCCACTTCTTCTTAGCTAACCTGTTCTTTTGTACACACTCCTGCACTTCCTCATTCCACCACCAAGTTTCCTTATCTACTTGCCTTCCAGAGGACACACCAAGTACTCTCCTACCGGTCTCCCTGATCACATTGGCTGTGGTTGTCCAGTCATCTGGAAGCACTCCCTGACCACTCAAAGCCTGTTTCAACTACTCCTTGAAGACAACACGACACTCTTCCTTTTTCAGCTTCCACCACTTTGTCTTCTGTTCTGCCTTTGCCTTTTTCACCTTTCTCACCATCAGAGTCATCCTACACACCACCATCCTATGCTGTTTGGCAACACTCTCACCCACTACTACTTTGCAGTCACTGACTTCCTTCAAATTACATCGCCTACACAAGATGTAGTCTACCTGTGTGCTCTTCCCTCCGCTTTCATAAGTCACCCTATGCTCCTGTTTCTTCTTGAAGAAAGTATTCACCACAGCCATTTCCATCCTTTTTGCACAATCGATTAACATCTGTCCTTCTGTGTTCCTGTCCTGGATACCAAACCTGCCCATCACTTCCTCGTCCCCTCTGTTGCCTGCACCAACATGTCCATTGAAGTCTGCCCCAATGACCACTCTTTCACCTCTGGGGGTACTCTGCATCACTTCATCTAAGTCACTCCAGAATCTCTCCTTCTCTTCTCGCTCACATCCTGCCTGTGGGGCATAAGCCCTAACAACATTGACCATCACGCCTTCAATTTCTAACTTGAGACTCATCACTCTGTCTGACACTCTTTTCACTTCTAGAACATTCCTGACAAACTCCTCCTTCAAGATGACTCCTACTCCATTTCTCTTCCCATCCACACCATGATAAAACAGCTTAAACCCTGCTCCTAAGCTTTTAGCTTTGCTACCTTTCCACCTGGTCTCCTGAACACACAGTATGTCCTCTTTCCTCCTCTGCATCATGTCAGCCAGCTCTCTACCTTTTCTTTGCATAGTTCCAACGTTCAAAGTCCCTACTCTCAGTCCTAGGCTCATGCCTTTCCTCTTCTCTCTCTGCCTACGGACACGCCTCCCGCCTCTCCTTCTTCGATGTCTTCAACCAACAGTAGTCCAATTTACATCAGCACCCTGTTGGTTGACAGCACTGATGGCGGTCGTTGTTAACCCGGGCCTCGACCGATCCGGTATGAGTTTTGTTTTGACCATTTGCATTTTTAATGTGGCAGAAGTTTTACGCTGGATGTCCTTCCTGTCGCAACCCTCTGCATTTATCCGGGCTTGGGACCGGCATAAGGGGGAGAGACACTGGTTAGTGCCCCCACCCCGCCTCATGGCTGCATTGCTCAGTTCACCTGTAATTATATGTTATTATTAATAATTAACAATATTCATTTTTGTGAAGATATTGATTTGATTTCAAAATAAAATAGCAAAAAAATTAGATGCAGCTCAATGGAGAGCGGTGCTATGGAGCCACTGGTCTGTTCTAAATATAGCAATGAACAGGCCCGCCGGCGACTAATGTTGACATTGTGGGCGTCCTGGTGCCCCGGGCACCATGTTGGTGACCTCTGCTTTAGGGGCTGGTATAAATTCATTTTCACAAACAATTTGCAATTTACATTCGTCAGTTGACCTGATGTTCATGTCTTTGAATTGTGGGAGCAAACCAGAGTCCAGAAGAAACCCACACAAGCATGAGGAGAACAATCAAATTTCACACAGAAATAAACACCTCAGATTTAACCAAGAATGTTCTCACTGGGAGGTGACTTTCCTAACCACTGAGCCCCCAAGCCCATAGACTAGTCCTAAACTAAAACTGGGAAAAGTGAGCAGTGCAAGCATGTACATGGTAGGTATACAAGATAGTGATATGGGTTCAAAGTTGTACCTCTGTATTGTATCCTTGTCCCCTGGGAGGCTTGATGTAATGGTTAGCACGTCCACCTCACCGTTTCTATGTGGAGTTTGCATGTTCTTGGATGTTCTCTCCTGTGCTTGAGTGAGTTTCCTCTGGATATTCGGATTTCAAATCAAAGACAAGCACATGAGGTCAATTGGCTGTTTCAAATTGCCTCTACGTATTTGTGGAAGTTAGTGTGAATGGTTGGGCATGTTGGCCCTGCAGTGGTTTTGCAAGCTAGTCAAAGTTTACTTCACCTTTGCCTCATACCAGCTGAGACAGACGTCTCTCCCCGTCAACCCCGACAGGATTCAGCAGTGTTAATGCTGAGTGCTAAGTGATAATGTTTCTGAATTTTTTGTTGGTGTTTATTAGTACAGAAGTGTCCATATTAACAACCTGTTAAACTGCAAATCAATGATGTGAAGCACATCTGGACTTTAAAAAAGAAAATAAACTATTCACCACATTTTGCATTCTGAGTCAATGTAATATTTCATGGTGGCACAATGGCATAGTGATTAGCACATCCATCTCATAGCAAGAAGGTCATTCATTTGTTTTCTGAACCGCTTAATCCTAATTAGGTTCACGGGGAGGCTGGTGACTATCTTAGCTGACTCTGGGACACACCCTGGACAGCTCACCAGGCCATCACACAGCCAACACTCCACAATATTCGTACTCACACTCACACCTATGGGTAATTTAGAACAGCCAATTTACACAAGTGTAAATGATTGACCTGTGATGGTCTGCCAGGCTATTCATTTGGTACCCTGCCTTCCCCAGTGTTGGCTAAGATAGATTTTCAGTGACCCTAAAAGTAGGATTAAGGGGATTGACAAATGAGTGAGAATGATTGAATGTATTCTACCTGATGTGAGCCTTTGTACAGGACATATACAACTTCAGTGCCTGTCAGAGTTTGAATTTCAGTTCAATAAAGCTGTAAGACTTAAAATAAAAACTCACAATGCATTACAAAAGAATGTGGTGATCTACTCTTTCATAGCCATATATTTTGTTCATGGCTTCTGCCTAATTGGGCATAAACAGTTAGCTATCTTCATATTGGCTCAGATACAAGTTATTGGAAGCCTCTTTGTAAGACAGCACAATAGCAGTGATTAAAGAGTTTATGTAGTTTTACTTTAATGAGGAAGCAGTAGCTCACCAGTCAAGTGGTACGCTAGTGGTCACAATGTTTTTCAATATTCAGAGACTGGTAGAAATCCATTGTTAGGTGCTTGAGCCTTTAACCCTCAGTAACCCTAGTGGATCAGACTTCATTAGATTTTACCTTACATGGAAGTTGCACGGGATAAAAGTCTCGCCAAATGAGCATCTGAAGGAAACAAGCCTCATCACGGCATTGATTTATTATGCATGCATTCACCATGACTGACAAGAACAGTGAATGCCATGCAAGTCATTGCTGTTTGTGAGATCCACACTGTGATTTGCCTTATAGGAGGCACAACCGTCAGAGCTGCTGTTGCAGAAAATTAATTGCTGACTTCTGACTAATCAGTTCCCATTTTTTTTTTTCGCTGAAGAAATCTCCCAAAATGTAACCCCTAAATTAGTATAGATGTAAATATCAATCTAGATCTAGAGAAATAGAGTATTATGGGGAATATTATGGGGTGCAGTAGGGTGCTTGAACACGTTCTGTATATCTACAGTCAGGATGTTATTACTGGGACGGGTGTAATTAGGACGTGTGAAAAAACAAACACTTGAAAGAAGAAAAAGTGAAAACTACATCGGAGATAATGGAAAAGCTATTACAGTATTAGATTATTTCATATTCCATACACTTGCCATGTGGTAGAACACAATCTTGTATATGTAGTTATTACCAGGGGCAGTGGTGGCCTAGTGGTATGGTGTTGGATTACAATGTCCGAGATTCAAAACCCCCTATCACTGTGTTTTAAGGAAACTGGCCCCCCAGTGCAGCTAACTGGGTTATCAAAGGATGGCCAGCTCTCTCACTGTCTATGGTGAAAGGTTCGAGTAAGACAACCATTGCTGACTTTCATCAAGAGGAGCTGTATAACAGTCAGTTCGTTCCTGCCCTGTGATGGAATGGCGAACTGTCCAGAGTGTACTCTGCCTTTTACCCAGAGTCAGCTGAGATGAATGACAATCTTCTCTCAGCCCTAATGAGAATTAAGCAGTTCAAAAAATGAAAGAATGAATGCAGCCGTGAGGGGGGGCACAAACCAGTGTCTCTCCTTCACGCCGGTCCCAAGCCTGGATAAATGCAGAGGGTTGCGTCAGGAAGGGCGTCCGGCGTAAAACAAATGCCAAATAAAATATGCGAATCACAAAAAAGAATGACATACCGGATCGGTCGAGGCCCGGGTTAACAACAACCGCCATCAGTGCTGTTAACCAACAGGATGCTGGTGGAAATTGGACAACTGTTGGTCGAAGACGTCGAAGAAGGAGAGGCGGGAGGCGTGTCCGTAGGCAGAGAGAGAAGAGGAAAGGCATGAGTCTAGGATTGAAAGTAGGGACTTTAAATGTTGGAACTATGGCAGGAAAAGGTAGAAAGCTGGCTGACATGATGCAGAGGAGGAAGGTAGACATACTGTGTGTTCAGGAGACCAGGTGGAAAGGTAGCAAAGCTAAAAGCTTAGGAGCAGGGTTGAAGCTGTTTTATCATGGTGTGGATGGGAAGAGAAATGGAGTAGGAGTCATCTTGAAGGAGGAGTTTGTCAGGAATGTTCTAGAAGTGAAAAGAGTGTCAGACAGAGTGATGAGTCTCAAGTTAGAAATTGAAGGCGTGATGGTCAATTTTGTTAGTGCTTATGCCCCACAGGCAGGATGTGAGCGAGAAGAGAAGGAGAAATTCTGGAGTGACTTAGATAAAGTGATGCAGCGTACCCCCCAGAGGTGAAAGAGTGGTCATTGGGGCAGACTTCAATGGACATGTTGGTGCACGAAACGGAGGGGACGAGGAAGTGATGTTTGGTATCTAGGACAGGAACACAGAAGGACAGATGTTGGTAGATTTTGCAAAAAGGATGGAAATGGCTGTGGTGAATACTTTCTTCCAGAAGAGAAACGAGCATAGGGTGCCTTATACAAGTGGAGGTAAGAGCACACAGGTAGACTACATCTTGTGTAGGCGATGTAATTTGAAGGAAGTCAGTGACTGCAAAGTAGTAGCGGGTGAGAGTGTTGCCAAACAGAATAGGATGGTGGTGTGCAGGATGATGCTGATGGTGAGGAAGGTGAAGAAGGCAAAGGCAGAGCAGAAGACAAAGTGGTGGAAGCTGAAAAAGGAAGAGTGTCAGGTTGTCTTCAAGGAGTAGTTGAAACAGGCTTTGGGTGGTCAGGAAGTGCTTCCAGATGACTGGACAACTACAGCCAATGTGATCAGGGAGACCGGTAGGAGAATACTTGGTGTGTCATCTGGAAGGAAAGTAGATAAGAGACTTGGTGGTGGAATGAGGAAGTGCAGGAGTGTGTACAAAGGAAGAGGTTAGCTAAGAAGTGGGACATTGAGACGACTGAAGAGAGTAAACAGGAGTACAGGGAGACACAGTGGAAGGCAAAGGTAGCGGCGTCAAAGGCCAAACAGAGCACGTATGATGACTTGTATGCTCGGTTGGATAGTAAAGAGGGAGAAAATGATTTATACAGGTTGGCACAGCAGAGAAATAGAGATGGGAATCAAGTTAGATTGAAAAGGACAGAGAGGGAAATGTATTGACTGATGACAGAAGTGTGCTTGGAAGATGGAAAAAGTACTTTGAAGAGCTGATGAATGAGGAAAATGAGAGAGAAAAAAGAGTAGAAGGGGTGACTATTGAGGACCAGGAAGTAGCAAAGATTAGTCAGGGTGAAGTGAGGAGGGCATTGAAGAGGATGAAGAATGGAAAGGCAGTTGGTCCTGATGACATACCGGTGGAGGTATGGAAGTGTCTAGGAGCAGTAGCAGTAGATTTTCTGACAAGAACATTCAACAAGGTCTTAGAGAGTGAGAGGATGTCAGAGGACTAGAGGAGAAATGTTCTGGTGCCCATTTTAAAAAAGGAAGAATGTCACGTTGTCTTCAATGAGGAGTTGAAATAGGGTTTGAGTGGTCAGGAAGTGCTTCCAGATGACTGGACAACCACAGCAAATGTGATCAGGGTGACAGGTAAGCGAGTACTTGGTGTGTCCTCTGGAAGGACAGTAGTCTGGATAAGGAGACTTGGTGGTGGGATGAGGAAGTGCAGGAGTGTGTACAAAAGAAGAGGTTAGCTAAGAAGAAGTGGGGCATTGAGAGGACCAAAGAGAGTAAACAAGAGGACAGGGAGACACAGCATAAGGTGAAGGTAGTGGTATCAAAGGCCAAACAAAGGGCGTATAATGACTTGTATGCTAGGTTCGACAGTCAGGGGGGAGAAAATGATTTATACAGGTTGGCACAGCAGTGAGATAGAGATGGGAAGGATGTGCAGCAAGTTAGACTGATAAAGGGCAGAGAGGGAACGGTATTGACTGATGACAGAAGTGTGTTGGGAAGGTGGAAAGAGTACTTTGAAGAGCTGGTGAATGAAGAAAATGAGAGAGAAAAAAGAGTAGAAGAGGTGACCATTGAGGAGCAGGAAGTAACAAAGATTAGTAAGGGTGAAGTGAGGAGGGCACTGAAAAGAATGAAGAGTGGAAAGGCAGTTGGTCCTGATGACATACCGGTGGAGGTATAGAAGTATCTAGGAGAGGTAGCAGTAGTTTTTCTGACAAAAACATTCAACAAGGTCTGAGAGAGTGAGCGGATGCCAGAGGAATGTAGGAGAAGTGTGATGGTGCCCATTTTAAGAACAAGGGAGACGTGCAGAGTTGTGGCAACTACAGAGGGATAAAGTTGATGAGCCATACGATGAAGTTATGGGAAAGAATAGTGGAAGCTAGACTAAGGGCAGAGGTCAACATTTGTGAACAACAGTTTGGGTTCATGCCAAGAAAGAGCACCACAGATTCAGTGTTTGCCTTGAGGATGTTAATGGAGAAGTACAGAAAAGGTCAGACGGAGCTGCATTGTGCCTTTGTGGATCTGGAGAAAGCATATGACAGGGTGCCGAGAGAGGAACTGTGCTATTGCATGAGGAAGTCTGGCGTAGCAGAGAAGTATGTTAGAGTTTTGCAGGACATGTATAAGCGATGTAAGACAGTGGTGAGGTGTACTGTCAGTGTGACAGAAGAGTTCAAGGTGGAGGTGGGACTGCATCCAAGGTCAGCTCTCAGCCCCTTCTTGTTTGCTATGGTGATGGACAGGCTGACAGACGAGGTTAGACAAGATTCCCCATGGACTATGATGTTTGCAGATGACATTGTGATCTGCAGTGAGAGCAGAGAACAAATGCAGGAAAATCTAGAGAGGTGGAGGTATGCCCTGGAAAGGAGGAGAATGAAGGTTAGCCTCAGTAAAACAGAATACATGTGCATGAATGACAAGGACCCAAGAGGAACAGTGAGGTTACAGGTAGCAAAGATAAGGAAGGTGGAGGATTTTAAGTACTTAGGTTCAACAATCCAGAGCAATGGAGAGTGTGGAAAAGAGGTGAAGAAGCGTGTGCAGGCAGGTTGGAATGGTTGGAGAAAAATATCCGGTGTCATGTGTGATAGGAGGGTATCGGCAAGAATGAAAGGAAAAGTGTACAAGACGGTGTTCAGGCCAATGATGTTGTATGGTTTAGAAACAGTGGCCCTGGGGAAAAGACCGGAAGCAGAGCTGGAGGTAGCAGAGATGAAAATGTTGAGGTTCTCTTTGGGAGTAACGCGGATGGATAGGATTAGGAATGAGCACATCAGAGGGACAGCACATGCAAGACGTTTTGGAGACAAAGTCAGAGAGGCTAGATTGAGATGGTTCGGACATGTACAGAGGAGGGATAGTGAGTATATTGGCAATAGGATGCTGAGGCTGGACCTACCAGGCAGAAGGCCTAGAAGAAGATCAAAGAGACGTTTCATTGTTGTGGTGAAGGATGACATGAAGGTCGTTGGTGTAAGAGAAGAAGATGCAAAGGATAGGGTGAGATGGAGGCAGATGATTCGCTGTGGTGACCCTTGAAGGGAAAAGCCGAAAGAAAAAGAAGAAGAAAATGAAAGAATGAATATTAAGAGATGATGTATCAACTATTTAGAATTAGAACTTCTTTCAAATTGATAACATTATGTTTTGGGAATAGGTATAAAGGCACTTGGCAAACTGTGAGTCTCAATGGGTAAATGCTTATACACACACATACACACACACACACACACACACACACACACACACACACACACACACACACACACACACACACACACACACACATACACACACACACTTAAAGTAACTGTGGAATATGCTTCCGGAGTAATATAAACAAACATCAGAAGTTATTAGATGCTTCTGAAAGAACCCCCCCCCCCCCCAGCAAAGTACAATGAGGGTATTTTTTTTGTGCAGTCAAATCAATAACACATTTAGGTAAAATCAATGCTTTGCGTCACAGTGGAAGTGAAATGAAACACAAATGCAAGTAGAAACTGGTTCTACACATGTTTAATAACGTAAGCAGGGGCGTATAGTGATGTACTGCTTTGCACGTCTATCTCATAAAAAGCAGGTTCTGGCTTTACATCCCAGCCTTGGAAGTCTCTGTGCGGATCTTGCAGGCTCTCTACATGCTTGTTTGGGTTTAATATTGCTTCAAAGCAGCTTTACATAATAAAAACAAATTTGATAAAGAATTTAAACATTTCTCTATAAGTCCGCACATCGCCAATAAGCAAGAAATTGGTAACGGGGCAATGAAAAACTCCCTCAGAAAATACAAGGAAAAATCCTTGAACGGAACCAGTCTCAAAAGGGAAGCCCCTCCTCATTTGAGTGAAACCAGATAAAAATCAAAACCATGGACCAGAAATTCAATATAATTTACCATGAAGTCTAATTTGTTACCCCCATGAGGCGGGGGGGGCACTAACCAGTGTCTCTCCCCCTTATGCCGGTCCCAAGCCCGGATAAATGCAGAGGGTTGCGACAGGAAGGGCATCCGGCGTAAAACTTCTGCCACATTTAAAAATGCAAATGATCAAAACAAAATTCATACCGGATCGGTCGAGGCCCGGGTTAACAACGACCGCCATCAGTGCTGTCAACCAACAGGGTGCTGATGGAAATTGGACTACTGTTGGTCGAAGACGTCGAAGAAGGAGAGGCGGGAGGCGTGTCCGTAGGCAGAGAGAGAAGAGGAAATGCGTGAGCCTCGGACTGAGAGTAGGGACTTCGAATGTTGGAACTATGCAAGGAAAAGATAGGGAGCTGGCTGACATGATGCAGAGGAGGAAGGTGGACATACTGTGTGTTCAGGAGACAAGGTGGAAAGGTAGAAAGGCTAAAAGCTTAGGAGCAGGGTTTAAACTGTTTTATAATGGTGTGGATGGGAAGAGAAATGGAGTAGGAGTCATCTTGAAGGAGGGGTTTGTCAGGAATGTTCTAGAAGTGAAAACAGTGTCAGACAGAGTGATAAGTCTCAAGTTAGAAATTGAAGGCGTGATAGTCAATGTTGTTAGTGCTTATGCCCCACAGGCAGGATGTAAGCTAGAAGAGAAGGAGAGATTCTGGAGTGAGTTAGATGAAGTGATGCAGAGTACCCCCAGAGGTGAAAGAGTGGTCATTGGAGCAGACTTCAATGGACATGTTGGTGCAGGCAACAGAGGGGACGAGGAAGTGATGGGCAGGTAATTTGAAGGAAGTCAGTGACTGCAAAGTAGTAGTGGGTGAGAGTGTTGCCAAACAGCATAGGATGGTGGTGTGCAGGATGACACTGATGGTGAGAAAGGTGAAAAAGGCAAAGGTAGAGCAGAAGACAAAGTGGTGGAAGCTGAAAAAGGAAGAGTGTCGTGTTGTCTTCAAGGAGGAGTTGAAACAGGCTTTGGGTAGTCAGGAAGTGCTTCCAGAGGACTGGACAACCACAGCCAATGTGATCAGGGAGACCGGTAGGAGAGTATTTGGTGTGTCCTCTGGAAGGAAAGTAGATAAGGAAACTTGGTGGTGGAATGAGGAAGTGCAGGAGTGTGTACAAAAGAAGAGGTTAGCCAAGAAGAAGTGGGACATTGAGAGGACCGAAGAGAGTAAACAGGAGTACAGGGAGACACAGCGTAAGGCGAAGGTAGCAGTGTCAAAGGCCAAACAGAGGGCGTATGATGACTTGTATGATAGGTTGAACAGTAAGGAGGGAGAAAATGATCTTTACAGGTTAGCACAGCAGAGAAATAGAGATGGGAAAGACGTGCAGCAAGTTAGAGTGATAAAGGACAGAGAGGGAAATGTATTGACTGATGACAGAAGTGTGCTGGGAAGATGGAAAGAGTACTTTGAAGAGCTGATGAATGAGGAAAATGAGAGAGAAAAAAGAGTAGAAGGGGTGACCGTTGAGGAGCAGGAAGTAGCAAAGATTAGTAAGGGAGAAGTGAGGAGGGCATTGAAGAGGATGAAGAGTGGAAAGGCAGTTGGCCCTGATGACATACCAGTTGAGGTATGGAAGTGTCTAGGGGAGGTAGCAGTAGATTTTCTGACAAGAATATTCAACAAGGTCTTAGAAAGTGAGCAGATGCCAGAGGAATGGAGGAGAAGTGTGCTTGTGCCCATTTTTAAGAACAAGGGCGATGTACAGAGTTGTGGCAACTACAGAGGGATAAAGTTGATGAGCCATACAATGAAGCTATGGGAAAGAATAGTGGAAGCAAGACTAAGGGCAGAGGTCAGCATTTGTGAACAACAGTTTGGTTTCATGCCAAGAAAGAGCACCACAGATGCAGTGTTTGCTTTGAGGATGTTAATAGAGAAGTACAGAGAAGGTCAGAAGGAGCTGCATTGTGCCTTTGTGGATCTGGAGAAAGCATATGACAGGGTGCCGAGAGAAGAACTGTGGTATTGTATGAGGAAGTCTGGAGTGACAGAGAAGTATGTTAGAGTGGTGCAGGACATGTATGATAGATGTAAGACAGTGGTGAGGTGTGCTGTCGGTGTGACAGAAGAGTTCAAGGTGGAGGTGGGACTACATCAAGGGTCAGCTCTCAGCCCCTTCTTGTTTGCTATGGTGATGGACAGGCTAACAGATGAGGTTAGACAAGAATCTCCATGGACTATGATGTTTGCAGATGACATTGTGATCTGTAGTGAGAGCAGAGACCAAGTGGAGGAAAATCTAGAGAGGTGGAGGTATGCCCTGGAAAGGAGGGGATTGAAGGTTAGTCTTAGTAAGACAGAATACATGTGTGTGAACGACAAGGACCCAAGAGGAACTTTGAGGTTACAGGGGGCAGAGATAAAGAAGGTGGAGGATTTTAAGTACTTAGGCTCAACAATCCAGAGCAATGGAGAGTGTGGAAAAGAGGTGAAGAAGCGCGTGCAGGCAGGTTGGAATGGATGGAGAAAAGTGTCCGGTGTGATGTGTGATAGAGTCAGAGTTGGAGGTAGCAGAGATGAAAATGTTGAGGTTCTCTTTGGGAGTAACGAGGATGGATAGGATCAGAAATGAGTACATCAGAGGGACAGCACATGTTAGATGTTTTGGAGACAAAGTCAGAGAGGCTAGATTGAGATGGTTTGGACATGTACAGAGGAGGGATAGTGAGTATATTGGTCGTAGGATGCTGAGGTTGGAACTACCAGGCAAAAGGCCCAGAGGAAGACCAAAGAGAAGATTTATGGATGCAGTGAAGGCGGACATGAAGGTCGTTGGAGTAAGAGTAGAAGATGCAGAGGATAGGGAGAGATGGAGGCAGATCATTTGCTGTGGCGACCCCTGAAGGGAACAGCCGAAAGGAAAAGAAGAAGAAGAACTGTAATGGAAATTGCACTCCTGAATCATTTTAGTGAAAGAGTTTATATGACCAGATCCCAGGTTGGGGGTTCCCCCACTATCACCGGGTTGTCACTGCTGTGTATCCAGTGCAGTTACCTGGGTTATCAAAGGCTGGCCATATATCTCACTCTCTGTGGTGAGGTTCATGTAAAAGAACCATTGCTGACTTTTGTCAAGAGTAGCTGCACAGCCATTAGTGTGTTTCTGCCCTGCAATGGCCTAGCAAACTGTCCAGGGTGTACTCTGCCCTCACCCAGTTGTCTGAGATGGGCACCAGCCTCCCCGCGACTCTAATTAGAATTAAGTGTTTCAGAAATTGAAGGAATTAATCAGTTTATATGACCAGAAGTAAAAAGTTATCTTCACAGTTTGAGTGTATATGTAGGTCTATGCGGATCTCCCCAGTAGTGAGGGGTTTCTTAGATCATAACTCCATTCAGTAATACTAGATCAGGACAAATAACAGAAATCAGAAAGCAGAAGTATCAGGATCACTGGTATGTAAAAAGTAGAATATGTATCTCAACAAAAACACACCCACACAGATAGAGATGTGCTTAGGTATTATCATCAGAGTGTGAGAGAGATTTCATTTTGGCTTTTTCCCCTTCATCAGGGGTTGCCACAGCGAATGATTCGCACATTTGATTTGGAATAGGTTTTTACGTCCGATGCCCTTCCTGACACAACCCTTTAGCCAGGGACAGAAACACGCTGATGGCTTTGCAGCTACTCTTTACGAAAGTCAGCAATGGTTCTTTTGCATGCCTCTGACCATAGACAGTGAGAGATATGGCCCGCCTTTGATAACCCAGTTAGCTGCACAGGGGGAAGTGGGGGACAACCTTGTGGAGAGTGGGAATCAAACCTCCAACCATAGAATCAGCGATCCAGTGCTCTATACCACGAGACTACCACTGCCCCCATTATCATCAGTGTAATGGTTAAAAAAAGTTTTTTATTGCTGAGTGCAAGCAGGAACCTGGGAATGATTGACTATAACAGCTACAGTATACTAGTATATACAACTATAACAATCAAAAGGAGAGCCAGAAGGAAAAACAGACATGAGGGCATCTTTTAACATAAGGAAATCAGCTACTTCACTGTCAGTGGACCTGGGTGAGCACATGTAGAGTTGGGGAGCAAAAGCATCCAAACATCTCCGTTTTCCAGAACTTTCTGAGACCCCCAGATCTGCTCCTTAACCTAATAAAAGCCTATTAACAGAATGCACTTCTAGTGAGGCCTTCTGACCTAAATGAATGTTTACTAACTGGATGGATATGTTTATATTAGAATAACTAGACAATAACGCGTTACAATAATCTAATCTTGAGGTAACCAAAGTGGGAGCATGTTTTTCAGCATCATGCAGTACCATCTTTTTTTTTAAATTTTAGTCTTGTAATTTCTATTTTATATTTCTATATAAAAGTTAATGTTGATAATCGCTAGTGTTTATATTCTTCTCTTGATTGTGTTAATTGCAGTTTACTGTCATGTTTGTACCTTTTTAAAGCTGAGAGTCTCATACAAACGAAAGACCAGCATCAATAATTGCACCAAGGTCCTTTATGATTGCACATTATGAAACTGAAACACCATTTAAACTTACTACATAATCAAAAACCTTATTTCTAGCTGCCTGTAATCTGAGTAAAAGTACCTCTTACTTATCAGAATGTAATAAGAGGAAGATAGAAACATCCAGTGTCTGAAGTCCTTTACACATTTCTCAACTTTATAAAGCGGGTGTGTCTCATCTGACTTTGCTGAAAAAAAAACTGTGTGACATCAAGTGGAACTATGCAGTTGTGTGGTAACAGTGGAAGCTAATACAAAGTTCATGAATAATATCACCCTAAGATAACATGTATAGAGAAAACAGCAGGAGGCCTAGTACAGAATCTTGTGGCACACCAAACATAACATGAGAGCATACAGAGAAATCACTAATAATAATAATAATAATAATAATAATAATAATAATACTATCTAAAACAGGAGAGGGCTGCTCCCATAACTCCAACATTTTTAATCTATCCAGGAGCATTGTATGATCAGTAATGCCCTAAGCTGGACTAAGTTGGTTAGTGGCCACGAGTAGGCCATTTATTTGTGTTTCTTTTTGCATTTAATTATTCGTTCATTTATTCATTTATTCATTCATTCATTCATTCATTTTCTGAACTGCTTAATTCTAATTAGTTTTGTGAAGAGGCTGGTGCCCATCTCAGCTGACACTGAGGGAGTGCAGAGTACACCCTGTAAACCTTGGTTGGTCGAAACTGATCTAGGTCGTAACTCGGATAGTGATTGTAATTATGATTTTGGACACCTGAGTTCAGATATAAATTCATTACAAATATTATTTTATATCTAGCAAAGGTTTATATACTAATGTATGAAGGCCTGCCATAAGCTATACTTTTATAGAACGTGGTAATTTTAAGATTTTGAAGGGTGCAGTTCAAGATTTGACCATATGAAATTGTTCACATGAAGAATTGAACAGTTCGATAAATACATGTATGACTGGTGTTCTGAAACATGATATCACAATGGATAGCTCTACATTACTAATGGATGAAATTAGACATAGTAGATATTTGTAAACATGTTTGATTTGACATCGAATGGTAAATGTTTCCATTTCTTTGGCTCACTTAAATTTTGTGATGATGAGTGAAGAAAGCCTCGACTAAGCAACCAGTGCTTGATATTAGGGAAATTAAAGAAATGGTTTTAGGGTGACTGTACATATTTTTAAATTGTTCATGATCTGAAATCTGTTCATTTTTCTGTTAATTCCAATGTGAAAATATACCAAGCTGTTGTTGGCCCCATTGATCTCGAAAGATCATTGGGGGGGGGGGTTGTGCCGTGGGCCTTCGGTCAGGGAGCTGCAGCGTTGGGCATGGCTGTTGTGGCCGATACGGGATCTGCAGATCCTGCCACAGCTGCTGCGGATGAAGTCCTCGCAGTGTGGTGGGAGTGGGGCCAGTCTTCACTGACTGCGGAATCTCTTCTCCCCCAAGCGGGTGTCTCTTCTCTCCTCTGCTGTCCTGATGACATCCTGGGTGGTGGTCCACCAGTCGGAGTGGTTGGTGGCGGCTGACTCCAGGTCGGAGGGGTTGAAGCCTCCAGCGTTGAGGTCGAGCTTGCAGACATTCTTGAACCTGAGAGCTGGGTGTCCCTTTGGCCTGGTTCCATTAACCAGCTCCCCAAACAGTAAGTCTTTGGGAATACGGTCGTCATCCATTTGGGTGATGTGGCCAAGCCATCGCAAGCGTTTCTGGGTCAGGATGGCAAACATACTGAGCACATCTGCTCTGGCCAGGTCGTTGATGTTGGAGACATGGTCCTGCCAAGTGATGCCCAGTAGTCTGCGAAGGCAGCGTTCGTGGAAGCCGTTCAGCCGGTGTTCCTGGCGGAAGTAGAGGGTCCATGCTTCACTGCCATAAAGGAGAGTACTCAGTATGCAGGCCTTGTAGACTCTTATCTTGGTGTTGATGGTTAGCATGGAATTGTCCTAGACTTGCTCTGCCAGATGGGCCATCACTGTCAATGCCTTGCCAATACGGGCGTTCAGTTCGGCATCTAGAGAGAGGTTGCTGGAGATGATCGATCCGAGGTAGGCAAACTTTTTCACCACCTCAAGGGTGTGGTTGCCGATGTTGATACTAGGAGCACTGCTGACATCCTGGCCCATGACCTTGGTCTTATTAAGGCTGATGGTGAGGCTAACCTCAGAGCAGGCACCAGCAAAGCAGTTGAAGAGACGCTGGAGCACTTCCTCGGTGTGGGCAACAAGACCAGCAACATCAGCAAAGAGCAGCTCCCTGATGAGAACGTTTCACACCTTGGTCTTTGCTCTGTGGCATGACAGGTTAAAGAGGACTCCATCACTCCTGACATGGAGGAAGATGCCATCTTCAGAGTTCCGGAAGGCGTAGCACAGGAGCAGGGAGAAAAAGATGCCAAAAGGGGTCGGAGTGAGGACACAACCTTGCTTCACACCGTTCTTGATCGGAAAATGATTTGAGGATGAACCATTAAACTGGACGATGCCATTCATGTCATGGTGGAATGACTTGATCATATTCAAAAGCTTGGGGGGGACATCCAATTCGCTGGAGGAGGGCAAACAGTCCATCCCAGTCAAAAGCCTTGGTCAGGTCGATGAAGGCCAAATAGAGGGGTTGTCTCTTCTCCCGGCATTTCCTCTGCAGCTGCCTCACAGAGAAGACCATATCTATGGTTGACCTGGTTGCCCTGAATCCACACTGCGCCTCTGGATACACACGTTCGGCAAGGAGTTGGAGACTGTTGTGGACGACACGGGCAAATTTAAATCCCTGTGATACCACAATACGATTTGGCAGACCAGAGAAATGGGCATGGTAGTTGACACGTTAGAGAATACATGGACTTATATGTGTGTTTTTGTACATCAAATGTTCTGTAGGTTTAAAACATAAAAGTATGCTTTATGTTTCAATTTTATATATATATATATATATATATATATATATATATATATATATATATATATATATATATATATATATAGAGGATTTTCTGAGTAGATCCTTCCGTAGGAGAGTGCTCAATACTTTTGGTAGAGCAAATAAACAAAAATAAAAGGACAGGACAAAGACTTTCTATTGAAACTCCATTTATCACTACAGATCTGTTTAGAGGGGTGGTGAAACCATCCTCTCTCTTCAGGTGATTATAGAAGAACACAACCTTGTGTATATATATATATATATATATATATATATATATATATATATATATATATATATATATATATATATATATATATATATATATACGCGTCACTAGGGATTCAAAAATTTCAAAGAATTAGCTCTATTGCATCACCACCCATTGTAATTCATGGGTGTGTTTACCATGCGCTTTGCTATCACTGGAAGTTGGAGACTATTCGCCATAGTGGCATGCAGGAATCTCACAGGGTGTGCAGCCTAGATTGTTTTCCGTGTCACTGGTAGTTAAACTAAACAGAATGTGCAACTATTTAAAGAAATGTAATTTGAACTTTAACCCCAGACAAGAAGTGATTTCACCCACTCTCACTCCTAAAAATATTACAGGGGCTCTAGGTTTCCCAAAATGTTAAGATTAGGTCAAAAGTAAGCAAAGTTTCCAGAAGTTGATATAACAGACTGATTAAAAACTTGGGAAATTTTATTTATTTTATTTATAGTTGCATGAGCAGTGTTTGAGAAATTAGAGGTTTAGCCAGGGGAGCTTGATGGTCTTTAAATTTTTAAAGAGGAAATGTATTGTCACATGTGACCAGAAGAAGTGTGCCGTTTTTTTCTCTGTGTGTGTGTGTGTGAGTGTGTGGGTGTGTGGGTGTTGGGTGTAGGCAAGTGTGTAGGTGGGTGTGGGTCTGTGTGTGTTAGGTGCGGTGGGTGTGTGGGTAGGTGTTTGAGTGTTGGGTGTGGGGTGTGTGTGTGTGTGTGTGTGTGTGTGTGTGTGTGTATGTGTGTGTGGGTGTGTGTGAGGGGGTTCGTGGGTGTTGTGTGTGTGTGTGTGTGTGTGTCTGTGTGTGTTGGGTCTGTGTGTGTTGGGTCTGTGTGTGTTGGGTCTGTGTGTGTGTGTGTGTGTGTGTGTGTGTTGGGTGTGTGTGTTGGAGTGCGGGTAGGTGTGTAGGTGTTGCGTGCGTGCCCATGTGAAGAAACCATGTGGATATGTGGAGGACATGTTCAGGAGCTCCACACAAGCCGGAAAATGTTTCGGGCCAGTCTTTGAGAGTAGTGCTGAATAGGACAGCTCCCTGTCCACTCAACAGCAGCAGTACTGTTAAATTTGTGCCGTCTCAGTGTTACAACAAGCAGCCACATAGTCAGTGTCAGAGCGACAACAAATCACAACACTAATGAGAGGTTTTAGTCAAGCATTACAAAATAGTGCAGGTTTTACAGTGAGATCCTGCTCCCACAGTGCAGTGGAGAGGACAGTCAGCTCGCCCTCACTCCAGGCTGAGCCCATGCCCACTTAAGAAGAAAAACAAGTTTATCCTTGAATAATAATAATAAAAAAAAATGGATGGCAGAATATGTGTTAAAGGAACCATTCAGCCTGAAGATGATAGTAGTGGTGGGTCCTCATTGCCAGCTCTTGAGTGCTATTACCATGGCTTGTTCCTTGGCCCTACATAAGACTACCTAATGCCTGATCATCATCTCCCGATACATAAGAATGGATAAATTGAAATAGCCGACAAGTGCTTCTTGTCAATCTGGGAAGCTTCCTATACACTCTGCACTGATGGTGCTCTCAAATCTATGCAGCTTCAGCGTCATTGTTTTGTAATGACAGCATTCACATGGCCTGTTGTCGATGATGTCCCAGCATGGATAAAATAGATAGACATCTGAAAGATAGCGGCTATTGCTGAGTTTAAGAACTCGAAGAACAGTTTGCACTTGGTTTTCATTAATGAATAATTAATTTTAGTTCGATATTATAGACGTAGAGGTGTTTTTGTTCCATTATCAGTTCACGTTGGCTGAATATTAGGCTTTACTACTGAAACCACCCAAGATCACAGCCTTTTTTATTCACCTGATTCATGATTAAAGATTCAAGAATCTTTAATGTTGTTATATTCATGCATAGCGAAATTTCATGTGAGGCTCTCAGCATTAAAAGGTGCAAACATTACAGCATTTGGCAGACATGCTTATTCAAAATGACATAAATATTATTATTTTGGTACAACTGAGCAATTAAGGGTTAAGGGCCTTGCTCAAGGACCCAATAATGTTGCCAGTGGGGATTGAACCGCTGACCCTCAGATCACTAACCCATTGCCCTTACCACTATCCCATTACTGCCCATAAGACATGCTAAAAAGGTGCAAACGAGACAATAAACTGCAATTAACGCTGCCGAGAACCGAATATAAACACATGCAATTCTGTACACTAAACTTGAAGTATAAATATTGATTCATTCATTTTCTGAACCCCTTAATCCTAATTAGGGTCATGGGGAGGCTGGCACCCAACTCAGCTAACTCCGGGCAAGGGCAGGGTACACCCTGGAGAGGTTGCTGTCCAGAGGGCAACATCGCGGAGTTCTCAGAGTCAAACTGTTTCTTTGTTCGTTTTAACTTGTTTTATTTGTTGTTTTGTTTGTTCATGTTTTGCACTATGCTCGTCTACGACCGGTCGACTCTACTACAGCTATATGATCGGAGTATCTTCGGGCGTGTATAACTAAGCAGAGCTAAGATGCTATTGCAGAGCTAATATGCTATGGTAGGCAGAAACTTTTGCGCGCGTGCACTCTGAATGCCAGCGAGGAAAGGCTCGTGGTGAGCTCCCACAAAGTGTTCTCAGAGCACGGCAAGAATACACGCAGAAGAATACGAGGCTAATCGGCTTGGAAAAGCCATTTTGAGGAGAGCTCGTAAGGTGAATTTTTGCTGATCGAATAGAGCAGATTTTTGGTGGGTTCGAAGCTCGTATCACGGAAAAATCATTATGAGGGACGCTCGTTAGACGTAGAGGTATCATTGTACCTAACAGGTGAATAGATCCCTGAGAGTTAAAACTTGAACTATGATTTTTAACACAATTTGCAAAATTAGCATTTTCTGGCAATACATTGGACAGTTATACAAAAAAACCTTGATTCAGACTATCCAGTTTCACCCAATCGTGGAAGGTTTCCTTTTTTCAGGCTGATACCTCTAAAGGGCTTTTTCCTACTGTCAGTTCAGCAAGTTTTTCCTTGCCACTAATGCAGCCAATGGTGGGGGGTGGGGGGGTGTCTCTCCCTCACACCTGTCCCAAGCCCGGATAAATGCAGAGGGTTGTGTCAGTAAGGGCATCCGACGTAAAACCAATGCCAAACTTTATAATGCAAATCACAAACATTACCTCCATAACGGATCGGTTGAGGCCCGGGTTAACAATGACTGCCATCAGTGCTGTTAACCAACAGGGTGCTGGGGGAAATTGGACTACTGTTGGTCGAAGAAGGAGAGGTGGGAGGCGTGTCCGTAGGTGGAGAGAGAAGAGGAACAGCATGAGTCTAAGCCTGAGAGTAGGGACTTTAAATGTTGGAACTATGAACGGTATGATAGAGAGCTGGCTGACACAATGCAGAAGAGGAAGGTGGACATACTCTGTGTTCAGGAGACCAGGTGGAAAGGTAGCAAGGCTAGAAGCCTAGGAGCAGGGTTTAAGCTGTTTTATCATGGTGTGGATGGGAAGAGAAATGGAGTAGGAGTCATCTTGAAAGAGGGGTTTGTCAGGAATGTTCTCCAAGTAGAAAGAGTGTCAGACAAAGTGATGAGTCTCAAGTTAGAAATTGAAGGTGTGATGTTCAATGTTGTTAGTGCTTATGCCCCACAGGCAGGATGTGAGGTAGAAGAGAAGGAGAGATTCTGGAGTGAGTTAGATGAAGTGATGCAGAGTACCCCCAGAGGTGAAAGAGTGGTCATTGGTGCAGACTTTAATGGACATGTTGGTGCAGGCAACAGATGGGACGGGAAGTGATAGGCAAGTTTGGTATCCAGGACACGAACACAGAAGGACAAATATTGAGATATTTTGAAAAAAGGATGGAAATGGCTGTGGTGAATACTTTCTTCCAGAAGAGACAGGAGCATATAAAAGCGGAGGTAGGAGCACACAGGTAGACTACATCTTGTGTAGATGATGCAGTTTGAAGGAAATCAGTGACTGCAAAGTAGTAGTGGGTGAGAGTGTTGCCAAACAGCATAGGATGGTGGTGTGCAGGATGACATTGATGGTGAGGAAGGTAAAGAAGGCAAAGATGAGCAGAAGACAAAGTGGTGGAAGCTGAAAAAGGAAGAATGTCACGTTGTCTTCAATGAGGAGTTGAAATAGGGTTTGAGTGGTCAGGAAGTGCTTCCAGATGACTGGACAACCACAGCAAATGTGATCAGGGTGACAGGTAAGCGAGTACTTGGTGTGTCCTCTGGAAGGACAGTAGTCTGGATAAGGAGACTTGGTGGTGGGATGAGGAAGTGCAGGAGTGTGTACAAAAGAAGAGGTTAGCTAAGAAGAAGTGGGGCATTGAGAGGACCAAAGAGAGTAAACAAGAGGACAGGGAGACACAGCATAAGGTGAAGGTAGTGGTATCAAAGGCCAAACAAAGGGCGTATAATGACTTGTATGCTAGGTTCGACAGTCAGGGGGGAGAAAATGATTTATACAGGTTGGCACAGCAGTGAGATAGAGATGGGAAGGATGTGCAGCAAGTTAGACTGATAAAGGGCAGAGAGGGAACGGTATTGACTGATGACAGAAGTGTGTTGGGAAGGTGGAAAGAGTACTTTGAAGAGCTGGTGAATGAAGAAAATGAGAGAGAAAAAAGAGTAGAAGAGGTGACCATTGAGGAGCAGGAAGTAACAAAGATTAGTAAGGGTGAAGTGAGGAGGGCACTGAAAAGAATGAAGAGTGGAAAGGCAGTTGGTCCTGATGACATACCGGTGGAGGTATAGAAGTATCTAGGAGAGGTAGCAGTAGTTTTTCTGACAAAAACATTCAACAAGGTCTGAGAGAGTGAGCGGATGCCAGAGGAATGTAGGAGAAGTGTGATGGTGCCCATTTTAAGAACAAGGGAGACGTGCAGAGTTGTGGCAACTACAGAGGGATAAAGTTGATGAGCCATACGATGAAGTTATGGGAAATAATACTGGAATCTAGACTAAGGGCAGAGGTCAGTATTTATGAACAACAGTTTGGTTTCATGCCAAGAAACAGCACCATAGATGCAGTGTTTGCTTTGAGGATGTTAATAGAGAAGTACAGTAATGGTCAGAGGGAGCTGCACTGTGCCTTTGTGGATCTGGAGAAAGCATATGACAAGGTGCTGAGAGAAGAACTGTGCTATTGCATGAGGAAGTATGGAGTGGCAGAGAAGTATGTTAGGGTGGTGTAGGACATGTATGAGAGATGTAAGACGGTGGTGAGGTGTGCTGTCGGCGTGACCGAAGAATTCAAGGTGGAAGTGGGACTGCATCAAGGATCAGCTCTGAGCCCCTTCTTGTTTGCTATGGTGATGGACAGGCTGACAGACGAGGTGAGACAAGATTCCCCATGGACTATGATGTTTGTAGATGGCATTGTGAACTGTAGTGAGAGCAGAGATCAAGTGCAGGAAAATCTAGAGAAGTGGAGGTATGTCCTGGAAAGGAGCGGAATGAAGGTTAGCCTCAGTAAGTCAGAATACATGTGTGTGAATGAGAAGGATCCAAGAGGAACAGTGAGGTTACAGGAAGCAGAGATAAGGAAGTTGGAGGATTTTAAGTACTTAGGTTCAACAATCCAGAGCAATGGAAAGTGTGGAAAAGAGGTGAAGAAGCGTGTGCAGGCAGGTTGGAATGGTTGGAGAAAAGTGTCCGGTGTGATGTGCGATAGGAGAGTGTCAGCAAGAATGAAAGGAAAAGTGTACAAGACAGTGATGAGGCCAGCAATGTTGTATTGTTTAGTAACAGTGGAGCTGAGGAAAAGACAGGAGGCAGAGCTGGAGGTAGCAGAGATGAAAATGTTGAGGTTCTCTTTGGGAGTAACAAGGATGGATAGGATCATAAATGAGTACATCAGAGGGACAGCTCATGTAAGATCTTTTGGAGACAAAGTCAGAGAGGCTACATTGAGATGGTTTGGACATGTACAGAGGAGGGATCGTGACTATATTGGCAGTAGGATGCTGAGGTTGGAACTACCAGGCAGAAGGCCCAGAGAAAGTCCAAAGAAGAGATTTATGGATGTGGTGAAGGAAGACATGAAGGTCGTTTGCGTAAGAGACGAAGATGCAAAGGACAGGGTGAGATGGAGGCAGATGATTTGCTGTGGCGACCCCTGAAGGGAACAGCCGAAAGGATTTTTAGATTTCTCTGTTTTGTTGAAGTTTGTTGTTGATTCAGATAGAGTGGTGGTTCAATGCTCTGGCTTAGTGATCCAAAGGTCAGGGGTTCAAATACAATACCACCATGCCACTGTCGAGCTCTTGAGCAAGGCCCTTATTCTTGAATTGCTCAATCATATAGGAATGATAAATGTAAGTCACTCTGATTAACATCTGCCAACGTAAAAGTGAAAATAAATGTAGATAAGTCAGTCCTTGGGAGAGGCCTGCATTAAATAAAACTGTATCTTACAATATGGTCTTGGCTTATTAACAAAGAATGTTGAACAATAACAGTAATAATATGAATGGAATGACAGATAGACTTTGTTAATTCTTGGTTGACGACTTGTTGGATCTTGTTGGGTCTGACAGGCTGTCAAGAGGTTGATGGGAATTTTAAAGCAGTTATGAGAATTTTTTTGGCAAAGAATGCTTATTGTGTTCCAAAACAATGAGATAACAATATCACAAATACTACACAAATGTAATGTGTATTAGAGGATTGGGAGAAATAGTCACTCCACAGTTACGCTTCTCTAGAACACCTTGAGTGTTTAAATTGTGGGGGTGGGGGTTGGGGGGTCATAGATTGCTTATATTGTAAATATAATTCATTTATATAACAATAATAATAATAATAATAATAATAATAATAATAATAATAATAATAAGCACTCCATTAATGTTATTTTTCAACAGCTGAAATAAAGTTGGTTGGGAAGTAGAGCTTGAACTTTTCTAAAACAAAACAAAACAAAACAAAAAAAACACAGGTAATGGTGCACCAGCTGGGAGAATGAAGGCTCAGGCTGCGTCTCACCCAAAATCCCCGCAATTGTTTGAAACATGTCCAACTCGCCTCTGTTCATGTGCCGTCCCCTTGTGGGTTACATTTTAGCGCACAAAACACATGTAATTGAGAGAATCCAGTCATTTTTCAAAATCAAAGATTTTCCAAAAATAAAGATCGTTCAGACTCAGATAATAAATAAAACGGAAATAATAAATTACCACCCTAGCCACGGACCTATTGGGGACCCCTGCTGCTAGTGATCGAGTGAGCTGTTCAGAGTGTACTCCACCCTCAGCCAGAGTTGGCTCCATGACAAAGGATACACAACGAAGGATAAAAAGTAAAACACACACACACACACACACACACACACACACACACACACACACCACACACACACACACACACACACACACACACACACACACACACATATATATATATATATATATATATATATATATAGGGGGCAGTGGTGGTCTAGTGGTATAGGGCGCTGGATCGCTGATCCAAAGCTTGGGGGTTCAAGTCCCACTCTCCACAGGGTTGTCACTGCCCCCCCCAGTGCAGCTAACTGAGTTATCAAAGGCGGGCCATGTCTCTCACTGTCTATGGTGAGAGGCATGTAAAAGAACCATTGCTGACTTTTGTAAAGAGTAGCTGCAAAGTCGTCAGCGTGTTTCTGTCCCTTGCTAAAAAAAGGGTTGTGTCAGGAAGGGCATCCGACGTAAAAACCTCTGCCAAATCAAACGTGCGAATCAGATGATTCGCTGTGGCGACTCCCGAGTCAAAGGGAAAAAGCCGAAAGGAAGACAGACAGACAATATATATATATATATATATATGTATATATTTATACACACACACACACACAGTGATCCCTCACTACTTCGTGCTTCAGTTTCTGCCGCTTCAGTTTTTGCATCGTGGTTTTTAAAAAATATTAATCGAATTAAAAAATAAAGAAATTAAGGAAGAATAGGGGGAAAAGTTAAGGAAAATGTCACACAACAAGGCCAATTATGTAAAAAAACCCTAAACAAGCAACAAGCAACAAGCAAAAAACAAACAACAAAACAACAACCCCAAACCCCCAACACAACTACTTACATTTTTATGTGTGCACGCATTTGTATGCATGTGTATTTATATTTTATTTACATCTTATGCATTATTTATGAATGTTTAATTGTTATTGTAAGCATTTATAGCATTGAATATGTATTCATTGATATTATATACACATACACATGTACGTACACATCAGTCAGGGAGGGTTGATCCTGCTTTGCGAAATTCAGCGGTTGCGGAGGATCTTGGTCCCAATTAACCGCGGAAAGGGAGGGATCCCTGTAGATGAAGATAACAAATGCTTTAATTGATAGCATTCTGAAAAGTGAGTGAGTGAGAGCGCGAGAGAGTGAGCGAGCGAGAGAGAGAGTTATTTATATTCCCAAGTGATAATGACAACAGAGTGGTGCCAGTGGCATAATGGTTAGGGTGCTGGGCTTGTGATCAGGAGGTTATGTGCTCAAATCCCAGTTAGGCCCCTGGGCAAGATCTTAACCACAAGTGTGTCTCTGTTCACCAGGCAGTATAAATAGGTACCAGTAAAAAAAAAAAAAAAAAAAAAAAAAAAAAAAAAATATATATATATATATATATATATATAGGGAAGGTAACCTGCAATGCACTATCGTGCCATTAAGGAAGAGGAATCCGGGAATAATCACTGGCCTGATTAATACCTAGACTTGTGTGTAAAAACCCAACAGACTACCTACCTTAGTGACATCAGAGACCCATTAAATGTGGAAAACACTAGAATATTGACATCTGGTGAAGTTACGGTGCTTCATAGGTAAGAAAGTTGAGCTTAATTCAGCTGAGCTAGCAGGTAGCTAAAAGAAAGAAAATTCACATATTCCTTGTGTTTGTGCACATATTTATGGATGTGAGAGGAAACCTGAGTACCCAGAGGAAATCCACACGAGCACTGAGAGAACGTGCAATCTCCATACAGAAACGCCTGAGCTGGGAATCAAACCCAGGACCTTCCTGCTGAGAGGCTGACGTGTTAACCACTATGGTGCCCCATTCATTCATTCATTCATTCATTCATTTTCTGAAACGCTTAATCCTAATTTGGGTCAAAGGGAAGTTGGTGCGCATCTCAGCCAACTCTGTGCAATGACAGGGTACACCCCCTGACAGCTCACCAATCCATTACGGGCCTCATTCATTCATTTATTTATTTATGCATTTGCCAAACTGTTGGAGCTTATTTCACTTGGGTGAAGGAATGGTATCTTGAACAACTTGTCAGACCATTTCAGGGCCAACAGACACAAAACAATTCACACTCAGTTAGATCACGTGCATGCCTTTTGATTATGGGAGGAAACTGGAGTAATTGGAGAAAACCCACTGAAGCATGACAGGAATACAATATACAAGCTCCACACAGAGCCTGGGAATCACTCCTTCTATCGCTACATGTGCTTAAAGAGTCTAAACTTTTAAATCGTTTTTCCTTTTTTTAATTTATACAATTTGTTCCATCCCTTGAGTGTCTGGTAATAAATAAGGCAGTGCATTAAAACTGCAGTTAACCAGAATTTATTGTTGCTTGTAAACAGAAATGCATATGAAAAGGAAGCAGATGATCACATCAGAATCTTTACTTTAAACTGAAAGATAACGATTCAGAAATGATGCATGCAGCTGGTCTGCTTTGTGTGTGTGTGTGTGTGTGTGTGTGTGTGTGTGTGTGTGTGTGTGTGTGTGTGTGTGTGTGTATCTAGGATAGGATCAATGCTCTTCATTTCCTTGCACAAAAAAACAGAAACTGATTTACAGTTCCCACTGCTTTGCACACTCACACACACTCACACACACACACACACACACACACACACACACACACACACACACACACACACACACACACACACACACACACCTGCCCTCCCCACTGTTAGCAGACAGCACGTGAAAGAGCTTCTTTTTGGGTCAGGTTGATGTGAGTTGGTCTCAGAGGATGGGCCCGTCCCTGTTCCCTTTAAAGAACTAAGAATTACAGATTACTGAATGTGAGAATGATCAACAACTTGGTAGGGTAGGACACACACACACACACACACACACACACACACACACACACACACACACACACACAAACAAAAGAGAGCCAAGATTAGCAGGTGTGAATAGTGTATATAGTGTTCTTAAGTGAAACCCTTCAATGTGTATGCGTGTGTGTATGTGTGTGTATGTGTGTGTGTGTGTGTGTGTGTGTGTGTGTGTGTGTGTGTGTGAGTGAATATTATTTTGTGCTGTCTTCAGAAAAAAAGACACAGAAAGATGGGTGGGGTGAATGGAGAGAAGGGTGCTCGATATCTATGCTTAGTTTCTGTCTCCAGAGATGATTTAGAGCAGATTTTAAGATGCGCTTCAGTGGCTCCTAAAATATTTGACACAAACAAGGATCTAATCACACCACAGAGATGCCAAGGGAAGACTTGAACATCACATCTCCAGAGACGTCTCAAACTGCAGAGTAAATAATGGGGTATTAATTGGTAATCTTAATGCTGAGCTCTGCAGATAAGCATCTGCTTCAGAGATCTCAGTCGCTGTGCAACCCATTAAGTGATGAGCGACTGCCGCTTGATGATACCGGTTCCAACACGGCTTGTTCAGATTTCACTGTAAGCGAAGGGAAAACACGTAACGATCCCAAGCCTTTTAGATTCACTTCAAAGTAATTTATTCATCGAGTTTGAAGGTACATCCTACAGTGCCATTTGTGCTCTGTTATGAGTGTCGAGCTTCAGTATAATAACATTTGCATCTCTTGCTGTGTCGAAGCTGTGACTGAATAATAAGTGACATCTTCTAATGAGGCTTCTGATTAGACTGAAACAGCATCATCAATCATCAGTGCTAGTTAAGCATGTAGAAGACAGATATTGTGTAATGGTGATTGGAGCTATTTATGCTGTTATACTAAGTAATGAGATAAAAAAATGTAAATAAGCTGTTGTTTAAAGCAATATCTTATTCAAAATAAGTGGGTTCGGTAGGCAGGGTGGCACAGCAGGTAGCACTGCTTCTCGTAGTCTCAGCGACCCTTCCTTGAGCCTGAATAATGTCTAAGGGCTATATGGTGCTTCAGATGTTTTCCTCAAACCTGTGTGGGTTTATCTATAAGTTCTCCAGCCTTTTATCACTTCCACAAAAAAAAATGTATGTAGGAGGTGAAGGCAACATATCGTTCATGAACAAGGAGATTGAGATAAATCCCATAATATCCCCGTCATATGAGATATATGATTTCTAATCCCTTGTTACTATTAAGGGATATTTTCAGAAAGGCTCTAGAATCACTCAGGCAACCGTCTCCAAGGAGATTGTTCACTTTAGGCAGCCCAGTGCATTATGAATCTTGTCTAAATATAATTTACTTTGCGACTTCAAAATGTTTAAAGTCATCAAGGTGATAGCAATCAAAATCACGTCATGACTATGTGTTCATTGTTCAAGTTGTTTTGAACATTTTCTTCAGCTAGATTGACTAAGAAACTGATGGATCAGCAGGTAGAATATTACACAAAAACATACCAGGCTGCATGATGGCACCATGTTTAGTGTGTCCGCCTCACAGCAAGAAGGTCCGGGGTTCGAGTCCCTGGCTTGGGCGTTTCTGTGCAGAGTTTGTATGTCCTTCCTTGTGTGCTTGTGTGGGTTTCCTTTGGGCATTTTGGTGAACTGGTTGTTCCGAGGTGTAAATGTGAGTGTGAATAGTCGAGTATATTGAACCTATGATCGACTCGTGAGCTGTTTAGGGTTTGCCCAGTGATGGCTGAGAAAGGCTCCATCCTCCCCTCAAGCCTAATTGGATTAAGCTGTTCAGCAAATGAGTGACTGAGTGTGTGTAAAACAAATTTTCATCAAAAAAATTTCCACTTGCAGTGCAGAAGTTCCCCGGGGTTGTGTTCTGGACCTTCCCGCGGATCAAGAAAATCTGCAAGTTATTGACGTGGTTTTAAAACCCTATGTATGATATTTAATGCGCTAAAATATGCGTGTTAAATACATTCTATAGATAGTCTTACTCATTAATACAGTAATAATGCAGTAAAATGTAGTAATGATTAAGTAAAAACTTTTTAATTTTGTACTGTGATAATATTTATGAATAAATAAAATGCTTCGGCTCCTTATCAGAAGCTAGAGAAGATGCAGGGCGTTTGAGTGACATCATAGCACTTAAATAATCATTAAAAACACATGAAAAAAAATATGAATTCGCACTTCAAGCAATCACGTTGATGACATGTGCAGGAGGAAAAAAAAAGAGGTGTACACATCTGCAACCAATCAGCAGGAGGGACAAAACAAAAGCTCTTAGCCATTGGCTAAATTTGAATCACGTGCCAGTAATTTCCGGGGCTGCAGCTAAAGTATGGGGGGGCCACAACCAGTGAACCACGAATGATCCAACACCTTACAACCAGGCCACCACTGCCCTACTACAAACACAACATAAATAAATACAAATAAACATTCCTTAGTAAGGGGCAGTGGTGGTCTAGTGGTATAGGCCACTAGTGTCTATAGTCGCCACAGCGAATCATCTGATTCGCATGTTTTGATTTGGCAGAGGTTTTTACGTCAGATGCCCTTCCTGTCACAACCCTTTTAGCAAGGGACAGAAACACGCTGACGGCTTTGCAGCTACTCTTTACGAAAGTCAGCAATGGTTCTTTTACATGCCTCTCACCATAGACAGTGAGAGACATGGCCCGCCTTTGATAACCCAATTAGCTGCACTGGGGGGGGGACAGTGGCAACCTTGTGGAGAGTGGGACTTGAACCCCCAACCTTTGGATCAGTGATCCAGCGCCCTATACCACTAGACCACCACTGCCCCACTCATAATTTAAGTATATACAGATCCTAATCCACATCCTTAATCCTACTAGGGTTGTGGGGAGGAAGGAGCCTGCTAACGTTCAGCCATGTGACTTGCTAACTTTTCCTGTTTACATCGGCAGTGGTGTTTGGATCAGTTCGGTTCTCTCTGCCGGTTTTCATCATATTTATTCAACACCAGTTTTGTTAATACCTTTGCGTGCATTTCAAGTAAAGCTTCTGACTGGAGCCCTATAGGCATGGAAGACTGTCCTCTGTCAATGCTACATCGCTGTCTTGATGCGGATCGGCTGTTATGTACAATATAGCTTGCATATGATTAGCTGTTATGTGTCGCTCACACAAAAACAAAAGAGAAAACAAGCAGAAACCTGGAGATGGAATTATCACCATGAACATGGAGGTTCATCACATTTTTTAATGTTTAGTGCAAACACAAACCCTAAAAACACTCCACTTTTTATATAGTGCAGAGATGTCTGTCTGTCTTCCTTTCGGCTTTTTTCCTTTTACTCGGGAGTTGCCACAGCGAATCATCTGATTCGCACGTTTGATTTGGCAGAGGTTTTTACGTCGGATGCTCTTCTTGTCACAACCCTTTTTAGCAAGGGACAGAAACACACTGACGACTTTGCAGCCTACTCTTTACGAAAGTCAGCAATGGTTCTTTTACATGCCTCTCACCGTAGACAGTGAGAGACATGGCCCGCCTTTGATAACCCAGTTAGCTGCACAGGGGGGGGCAGTGGCAACCTTGTGGAGAGTGGGACTCGAACCCCCAACCTTTGGATCAGTGATCCAGCGCCCTATACCACTAGACCACCACTGCCCACAGTGCAGAGATGTCTAAAGACATCAAAACACAGATAACGTATTCCACGTAATAAACGCCCTGCTCTAATAAGTGGAACCCCCCCATGTTTTTGATCTTAAGTCTAATGTATACTGGGAGCAAAATCGTAGATCAAACTTACCAATTTTATTGGATCAGTCTCTGTAACTGTAAAATGAGGTGTTCACTGCCTGTAAAAGACCCCTTGCCACTGGGGACTGTCTATAATGTTCATCAGTAACAACACATTTGATTGTTCCGCTGTGCTTAAAAAAACAGGAAAATATATTGCTGTGTTCTCTTGGTAAATATCCAACAACTGATGAACCATTAGAAACTGCTACAGCAAAACTATGGGATGCTCTGAATGAATGGAGTGATGAGCCAGATATGGAGCTATCAGAAAGTGATGACAAGTATTTTCACCTGATTCTCCTGCTCACTAACTTCATAAATTTAAACACTTTCCTGGTCATGTGCTTTTGTTTATGTTTGTGTTGATTGGTTGTGCCATGTGCTAAAGTTGACATTTGTGTTGATTGGCTCATTTGACTTGGGAAAATGTTTACAGGAAATATTTAAAGGAAATGTTTAAAGGAAAAGCACCAGAAGGGAAAAGTAAGGGAAGGAAAAGTCTTTTATTTATTTATTTTTTAATTTATGCTGTTTTCTGTTTATTTTCAGCTTTCATGTAAGTAGTTTGATATCACAAAATGAATAACATAAATACCAGTAAAACTTTTATTGTTCTGGTATTATTCATGTTTTCCACCTTGATGGTAATAAGCACTTACAGGTCCACTCCGCTGGTAACATTTTAATAAGCGCCCACCCACCCCAATTTATCACAGTAATTAAAGACAGGTATGTCAATAACTAAAATTGTAAATAATAATATAATGCCTACAAACCCATAACTTGACTGTTTTGGCCAAATTTAAAAGACAGAACTAGTCTCATTAATTTCCTCATCAAAATCCTTAACCTGTTTTTGCTTGATCCAGTAGGTGCATGTTTCTTTAAACAAATATTATCAGAAGTGATCAACCCTTACCAAATGTAATAAATTCTTCTCTCAGCACTGGTTATATACTGAAATCCTTTAAACTAGCAGATACCAAACTTCTGATTAAAAACCTGATCTCAATCCATATCAACTGTAAAACTACAGACCAACATCAAACCTCGCTTTTATCTCTAAGATCTTAGAAAATGCTGTAGAGCAGCAAATATCTTTGCAGGAATAATGTTCACGAAATGTATCAGTCAGATTTTAGGCATCATTATAGCACAGAGAAGGCACTTGTTAAGGTGGTAAATGACTTACTGGTGGCATCCGACCACAGCTGTGTCTCCCTGCTTGTATTACTTGACCTTAGTGCCGCCTTTGAGACTATTGATCACATGATTCTCCTTGACAGATTAGGAAATGTTGTTGGTTGAGTTAACTCTCCTGGTTTAAATCTTACTTAACTGATTGTTAGCAGTTTGTAGATATAAATCGTGATTTCTCTGTATGTTCTAATATTGAGTTTGGTGTTCCACAAGGTTCTGTCCTAGGCCTGTTGCTTTTCTCTCCATACATGCTCCCTTTGGGTGATATCATTCGTGATCATTGTATTCACTTTCATTGTTATGCTGAGGACACACAGTTACTAGTATATATTTCAGCAAAACCAGACAAGACACATCAGCTTAATGAAGTTGAAAAATGTGTCAAGAACATTATACACTGGATGCTGACTAACTTCCTCATTTTAAACTCTAATAAGACAGAACTACTTGGACTCAGATCTTGGGCAGCTAGAAATAAGGTTTTTGATGATGCAATAAATGTGTATGGTGTTTCAGTCTCATCATGTGTAGCTGTAGAGGATCTTGGAAAAATTATTGACGCTGGTCTTTCATTTGAAGCTCATGTAGATAATATTACTCGGGTGGGTTTCTTTCATCTCAGGAATGCTGCTAAAATAATAAATATGATGTCAGTGGATGATGTGCAAAACTTGTTCATGCTTTTGTTACCTCGAGATTAGATTATAGTAATGCGTTACTGTCTGGATGTTCTAATAGGAACATAAATAAGCTCTAATTAGTACAAAATGCAGCAACGAGAGTCTTCACTGGAACCAGAAAACACAAGCATATCACCTCGACCTTATTTACACCGTACTGGCTCCCAGTTACATTTCAAATATAAAAAATAGTACTTTTAACCTATAAAGCACTTAATGCACTCACATCACATTATCTTAATGAACTTCTTGTCTTTTATGATCCAGCATGAACTCTTCGATCAAAAGGTGCAGGATGCACATACCTCGAATAATCAAGATTACTGCAGGTGGTGGACCTTTCTCTTACAAAGCCCCACAGTTATGGAATAGCCTTCCAGTTAATCTTGAGGACTCAGACACAGACCCTGTTTTAAAGATGTGCCTGAAAACTTACTTGATTAGTAGAGAATTTTTTATAGACTTTTATTAGGTAAAGGAGCAGATCTGGGAGTCTCAGGCACAGAGAGTTCTGGGAAACTGTGATGGTGGAATGCTGTTGCTCCCTCATTATATATGTTCATGCAGGTCCGTTTGACAGTGGAGTGTCTGTTTGCCCCAATGTCACAGGGGCCCTTATGTTTGCCTTCCTTCCAGTTCTGTCTTTTTGTCCTGATGTCATAACCAGTCATGCTGGAGTCCCTGCTTGCAGTACTCAGCAATAATAAAATCTTCTATATCTATTACACTGTTATGAATGGCCCTAACAACCCCCTCCCCCTCTCGGTTTTTGCTGAAGTACACATTCTTCTTCTGGGATGCCAGTGGGAATCCTGTGATCTGTCCTGGTGTGCTGATGCTGGCTGGAGTCCTCATCTTGGAAGCCCCTCCTTCCTGCTGATGAGGAGCTATAATGACTTAGATGTCCACTCATATTGTGAACATAACTTTTCACTGCTGGACATATAAACTCTTTTCCCAAAATAATTTAAGACTTGAGGTTGTTGTAAACCTAACCAGACTTCATTTTGCACTGTAATGAATTCTACAGTCCATCCTCTCTCGAGATGGATGGTTCCAGAGCCCAAGCTATGCATTGAGATGAGCCCGACTATATCTAGTCGGTATCTCTCCACCTCATGCACCAGATCAGGCTCCTTCCCAGCCAGAGAGGTGACATTCCATGTCCCGAGGGTCAGAGTAAATAGCCAAGGATCGGTCCGACAGAACCCATGCCTTCGGCTGCCACCCAACTCACACTGCACCCGACCCTTAAAATTCCTCCCATGGGTGGTGGGTCCATAAGAGGGTGGACCCATGTCTCCTTTTCAGGCTAGGCCCGGCCAGGCTTCATGGGCAGAAGCCCGACCACCAGGCGCTCGCCTTCAAGCTCCAGGAGAGAACTCCGGTGACCCACGTCCGGGCAAGGGAGACTGCTTCCTTTGATGTCTCTTCGATGCCACAAGGGTCTTCTGAATTGCACTTCGTCTGGACCTTCACCCAGGACCTGTTTGCCTTGGGTGACCCTACCAGGGGCATTATGCCCCCGACAACATAGCTCTTAGGATCATTAGGGTCACTGGTGCGTGAGGTGGAGAGATACTGACTAGATATAGTCGGGCTCACCTCAACGCATAGCTTGGGCTCTGGAACCATCCATCTCGAGAGAGGCTGGACATTATTCTATTCTGGAGTTGCTCATGGGGAAAGGCGGCGAGCCGGTGAGGGTATTCTTGTTGCCCCCCCATCTCGGTGCCCAAATGTTGGGGTTCTCCCCGGTTGACGAAAGGGTAGCTTCCGTCCGTCTACGTGTGGGGGAAAGGGTCCTGACTGTTATTTGTGCTTATGCACCAAATGACAGTTCAGAATACCCACCCTTTTTGGAGTCCTTGGGGATGGGGGAGTGTGTGTTGGAGAACGCTCCCTCGGGAGACTCACTTGTTGTCTTGGGAGACTTCAATGCCCATAGGGGCAATGATAATGTGACCTGGAATGGTGTGATCGGTAGGTAAGGCCTCTCCAGTCTGAACCCGAATGGTGTTTTGTTGTTGGACTTATGTGCTCATCAGTTTGTCTATCACGAACACCATGTTCGAATATAAATGTGCCCATAAGTGCACTTGGCACCAGGACACCCTAGGTCGCAATTTGATGATTGCCTTTGTAGTCGTGTCATTGGACTTGCGGCCATATGGTCTGGACACTCGGGTGAAGAGAGGAGCTGAGCTGTCTACCGATCATCACCTGGTGATGAGTTGGCTTTGGTGGTGGGGAGGCTGCCTTCCAGACCTTGCAGGTCCAAGCGTGTAATCAGGGTCTGCTAGGAATGTTTGGCGAAGTCCCCTGTCCGAGAAGCCTTTAACTCCCACCTCCAGCAGAGCTACAACCATGTCCCGGAGGAGGCAGGGGACATGGAATCTGAATGGGCCATGTTTCGTATCTCCATTGCTGAGGCGGCAGCCCATAGCTGTGGCCGTAAGGTCATTGGTGCTTGTCATGGCAGTAACCCCCGAACCCGGTGGTGGACACCTGTGGTGAAGGGGGCCGTCCAGCTGAAGAAGGAGGCCTATCGGGTTTTATTAGCCTGTGGGACTCCCGAGGCAGCAAACAGGTACCATCAGGCCAAACATGCTGCAGCCGAGGACTCACTGGAATGGAGGTCACTAAGGTTGTCAAAAAACTCCTCTGTGGTCGAGCTCCGGGGTTGGATGAGATCCACCTGGAATATCTCAGGGCTCTGGATGCTGTAGGACTGTCTTGGTTGACACGTCTCTGCAACATCACGTGGTCATTGGGAGCTGTACCTCTGGATTGGCAAACTGGGGTGGTGGTCCTGATTTTTAAGAAGGGGGACCAGAGGGTGTGTTCCAATTATCGGGGAATCACACTCCTCAGCCTACCTGGGAAAGTCTATGCAGGGGTACTAGAGAGGAGGATCTGACCGAGAGTCGAACCTTGGATTCAGGAGGAACAATGTGGTTTTCGTCCTGGCCGCAGCACTCTTGACCAACTCTATACGCTCCACAGGATTCTGGAGGGGGCATGGGAGTTTGCCCAATCAGTCCACATGTGCTTTGTGGATTTGGAGAAGGCTTTCGACCATGTCCCTCAAACAATCTTGTGGGGCGTGCTCCGAGAGTACGGCATTCTGGACTCGTTGCTATGGGCCATTCAGTCACTGTATCACCGGAGCCAGAGTTTGGTCCATATTGGCAATAACAGGTCGAATTCGTTTCCGGTGGGAGTTGGAGTCTGCCAAGGCTGTCCTTTGTCACCGATTCTGTTCATAATTTTTATGGACAGAGTTTCTAGGCGCAGTCGAGGCATTGAAGGGTTCTGGTTTAGTGGCCATCGGATCTTGTCTCTGTTTTTTGCGGATGATGTTGTCCTTTTGGCTTCATCAAGTTGGGACCTCCAGCTCTTATTGGAGCGATTCACAGCCGAGTGCGAAGCAGCCGGGATGAGGATCAGTACCTCCAAGTCTGAGGCCATGGTTCTCAGTCGGACAAGGGTCGAATGCACCCTCCGGGTCGGGAGTGAGGTTCTGCCCCAAGTGGAGGAGTTTAAGTATCTTGGGGTTTTGTTCATGAGTGAGAGAAGGATGGAGCGGGAGATCGACAGACGGATCGCTGCAGCCTCTGCTGTTAAGCAGAGCCTGTACCGGTCCGTCATGGTGAAGAAGGAGCTGAGCCGCAAGGCGAAGCTCTCAATTTACCAGTCGATTTACATTCCAACCCTCACCTATGGTCATGAACTTTGGGTAGTGACCGAAAGAACAAGATCACGGATACAAGCGGCTGAAATGAGCTTCCTTCGTCACGAGGCGGGGTTCTCCCTTCGTGATAAGGTAAGAAGCTCTATCATCCGTGGAGAGCTTGGAGTAGATCCACTGCTCCTCCGCATTGAGAGGGGCCAGTTGAGGTGGCTTGGGCATCAGGTCAGAATGCCTCCCGGACGCCTCCCTAATGTGGTGTTTCGGACATGTCCAACTGGGAAGAGACCCCGGGGTCGACCTAGAACACGCTGGAGGGACTATGTCTCTCGGCTTGTCTGGGACCGCCTCGGTGTCCCCCCGGGAAGAGTTGGAGGAAGTGGCAGGGGAGAGGGACGTCTGGACCTCTTTGGTTAGGTTGCTGCCCCCGCGACCCGACCCTGGACTTAGCGGAAGAAGAAGATGATGATGATGATGAATTCCACGTTTGCGTTGTATCCTTATGGTTTCACTTAAATGAGATGAGTTTCCTTTTGGGTTCTTCTTGAGATTTTTGTTCCTCACATCAACTGAAGGAGTTCTCCCTTGCTGCCATCACTGTGGGTGACACTCTTTAGGGATGTGTAGCGGTTGTAGAAAACGTTTACCGTATTTTATTCATTATAAACTCCTACTTTTACTGTGTAAAGCTGTTTGGCCACAATGAAAATTATAAAGAGCACCATACATATAAAACTGTATTGAATCAAGCCTGTTATTGTTATTAAATAAGCATTAAAAACTACAGTTTAAAGTTTTTATTTTAGGCCTCAGACTGAAGAAGTGCATGCAGGGAGGTTGGACACTTGATAACTGATGGTGTCCTAATTGGTTTATAAATCCTTTGTTCTCATTGTCGTCCCCACCTCTGACACACACACACACACACACACACACACACACACACACACACACACACACACACACACACACACACACACACACACACACACACACACACACACACACACACAATGTTTGCAGAAGCAGAAAACATGATCTCATTAAACAAATAATTAAACCAATAAGGTGGGTGATACAAATAAAAACAGAAATCAGTGAGTGAAAGAAAAATAAAACTTACTGATACCTTTTCCTTTTTTCACACCAGGCTGAATCTGGAAAACTCAGGGGGCAATTATTTTACTGCTTACCCCTTAAAGAAGCTATGATACAGTTATAACACCAGCCTTGGACAACAATGAGATAGCAATCGAGCACTCAGTCTTTAAGTAGTGCTGAAATCATTATACAGTCCTACAATATATGATAGAGGAAAAATGTATACTTATGTTGTATATATTCTGAAATATTACTTCTTATAATCCTAGCACACATTCACTGCTTATTTATTGCTAAAAACATGATTTCTGTTTATTGCATTTGGCACACCCCATTATCCACAGTGACTTACATTCATCATTTTTATACAACTGAGCACCTAGAGGTTAATGTTAAAGTGGCAGCTTGGAGGTACAAGGGCTTGAACCACTAACCTCTAGAGCAGTACTAAAGAGCCTTAACCACTGAGCCCTGAGTTCGTCGCCCTTCTGTAACCGAATGGTGTTTAATCTTTTTTTTCTATCTTGCAGGAACATGTACCACAGGTTCTCCTTTAATAAAACTCACATTTACAGTGTTTTACAAGGTTGCAGTTACAGCCAGGTTCTATGCAGAATCCAGTGATAATTATGTGAGTGCACTTTACCACCAGGCCACCACTGCCCAAACACATAGCTAACATATGAGTCGATTTTTAAAAAGACAAAAAAAAATTATATAAAAAAAATACAATTTTGAAGACAGAAAGTGTCGTCAGTGTTACAGTAAGTACAACGTAAAACCTTGCGGGTGATTTCTGAAAGATATGATATAATGAGTGTAGTGGCTAGCATGGCCACCTCACAGCAAGAAGATCCAGGGTTGAAGTTCTGTGCTTCTGTGGGTGTTTTCTCCGTGGAGTTTCCTTCTGGTACCCTGGTTTCCTCCCATAGTCCAAAAGACTTGCACATTATTCTGATTGGTTGCACTCAATTGCTCTAATGTTTGGGTGTGAATGGTTATGTGTTTGTTGGCCCAACGCTTATCTAGCACACTCTTCAGTGTGTACCCTACCTGCACCAAGTGTCGGCTGAGATAGGCTCCAGCCTTGCTTTGACATTTGTTGGAAGTTCATGGTTACCGGGCTCAGTTAGGTGGTTTTGTTTGTGGATATGGCATGTTCTACCCTTATGTGGATTTCCTCTGCATACTGTGGTTTCCTCCTACTGTCTAATGACATATACAGTAAGTTAACTGGCTGTTCCAAATTGCCCCTAAAGTGTGAGTATGAATGGTTGTGTTTATGTTAGCCCTCTGATGATCTGATGAGTTGTTCAGGGTATACTGCCTGAGATAGGCTCCAGCCTCCTTGTGATTCCAGAAGGATTAAGCAGTTTGGCGAATGAGTCAGTGACTGAGGATGATTTAATCATTGCCCTAAGATTATTCATGAAAGCTTCTTCCCAGTGAGTAATTAATAAAATAATTATGTACACCCTGAACAGCTCGCCAGGCCATCGCTCACACAACCATTCATCCTTACACCTAGGGGTAATTTGGAACAGCCAATTAGCCTACTGTACATGTTCTCGGACTGTCAAAAGTCATTGTTGTCATTATGTTCACACATAACGAAATTTTGTACAAGGCTCTCTGCTTTGAAAAGTATAAACAAGTTAAAAAGGTCCAAACAAGAAAATAAACTGTAATTAATCCTGTCAAGGTTTAATTCTGTACACATTTAACATCTGTAATCCTGAAGAAAAATATAAAAAAAGAAATATAAACTCTGTGCCTATGAATGAGAACTGAACAATGAGATACACTGTGCATACATTGAGGCATTGAGGAATGGAATAAACAAACAAACAAGCAAACAAAAAACAAACAAACAAGCAAATAAATAAATAAATAAATAAATAGTAGCAGCCAGGTGGATAGACTAGAATGTAAATGTACAAAATAGATAAACTAGAATTCAAATGAGGTAAAGTGCAGCAGTACAATACAGTCATAGAGTTTGTAGATTCAATTTCCTTTTATAAAGAACTAATGTTTGTGTGTGTGTGTGTGTGTGTGTGTGTGTGTGTGTGTGTGTGTGTGTGTGTGTGTGTGTGATCAACCGAGAATTAACAAGGTCTAGCTGCCATTTGAATGAAATGGCAGAAAGACCTTGTTAATTCTTGGTTGATGATTTGTCAGTGGCGGAGGGTTGCATGTATGTGTGTGATTGCGAGGGGGTGGGGGGTGGACGAGTGACGGCTTTCACCGCTCTGGGGTAAAAGCTGTTTTTTTAGTCTAATTGTGCTGGTCTTGATGTTTCTGTACCGCTTTCCCTAAGAAAGTGGTACAAATAGTCCATTTCCTGGGTGTATGGGATCCGTCAAGATGTGGCCGGCCTTCTTCTTGACCCAGACAGCAAATATTATGTCCAGATCTGGTAGACGGCAGCCAACAATCCCCTGTGCAGCTTTTACCACAAGGGCCAAGTCGTTTCTGTCCTGAGCAGCACAACTGCCGTACCACACCATAGCACTGAGAGAGAGAGAGAGAGAGAGAGAGAGAGAGAGAGAGAGAGAGAGAGAGAGAGAGAGAGAATACTTTCTATTGTAATGCTGTAGAAGCTCTTGAGCAGCTGAGAGGAAAGTCCAGTATGTTTCAGCTTTCTGAGCAAGAAGAGCCTTTGTTGGGCCTTCTTCTCCAGGTGTGAGGTGTTAATAGACCAGTGGAGGTCAGATGAAATATTGACGTCCAGGAACTTAATACTGTCCACATGCTGCACCGCCTCCCCATGAATACAAAGAGGAGCTTCCTGTCTTCCTAGTCATCCTATAGTCCACTAGGACCTTCTTGGTCTTGCTGGTGTTCAGAATGAGTTTATTAGTTGAACACCAGTTTATCAGGTGCTGAATCTCCTCACTGTAGTGGGTCTCATCATTGTCTGATATGAGGCCTACCACAGTGGTGTCAGCAAATTTCACAATTAGTGGAGTGGAGAACAGAGCAGTTGTGTGTAAATAGGTTAAAGAGGGCCGGGCTAAGCAAACAGCCCTGTGGTGTTCTAGTGTTCAGGATCAGGGTGGATGATGTAGAGTTTCCTATCCTCCCCACCTGAGGTCGGTTGATGAGAAAGTCCTTGGTCCAGTAACACAAGGTGGACAGTAACATGTTGTAAAGCTTCAGTATCAGCTTCTTCTGGAAACAGTATTGAAAGCTCAACTGAAATGTCCACAAATAGTTACAAAGGGTGCTCCAGGTGAGTCAGTAATGTGTGGAATGCTAACGAGACAGCATCCCCTGTAGAGTGGTTCTCCCTGCCGGTACACTGAAGGCAGTTCAGCCCTGCAGGGATAGCATTCTTGATGTGGTTAAGTAAGAGCTTCTTGAAGCACTTCATGATTACAGGGATCAAGGCAACCAGTCTGTAGTCATTGAGGCATGTGGTTGATTTTTTTTGGGCACAGCCACAATGATGGAGGACTTGAGGCAAGCAGGTACCATAGCAAGCTACAGGAACAGGTTTAAAATATTCAGGATAACTCCTGCCAACTGGACAGCGCATGATTTCAGGGTCCCGCCTGACACTTATCTGGTCCTGCAGCCCTGTTAATTTTGATCTTACACAAGATATTACACACTTGGCGCTGCTACAGGATGATTGGCTGCTGCTGTTCCTCTGACTGTGAAAGATGTACAGTCTCCCTGCTGCTTGATGATTCAAAGAATGAAAATAAGCTGCTAAAGGTGTCCGGCAGAGTGGGGTCATGGATGACCCCCTGAATGCTATGCTTATAGTCCATGATGGTCCTTACACCTTTCCACATGTTGTGTCGGAAGTTGTTGGAAAAGTGTTCCTTGATACGATATTTGTACATGGACATGGATTTTGCCAGTCGGATGCCCCTTTTCAGTTCTTTCTGGGCCCTGCTGTAAGGGAGCCTGTCATCTGCTCTGAATGCTGCATTCCGCAGGGGCCACACTGTGCCATGGCTTCTGGTTGGGAAAAGCTGTGATGGAATTTGTGTGCAGGACAGCTTCAGTGCAGAAAAAAATATAGGACAGACAAGCTGAAGTGTATTCTGCAAGATCAGTGCCCTGTTTGAGCACATCCCAGTCTGCGTGCTGATGAAGTCTCCTCAGTTCAGTTCTACACATTTCTGGTGGTGAGTTTAGTCTTGCAGATCAGAGTACATTTATATTCCAGAATGAGCTTCACTGTGAGATGGTCTGACTTGCCCAAGTGAGGCGTTGCAACAGCTTTGTATGATCCTGAGATGTTGCAATAAACCCGATCCAGTGTGTTATTTTCTCTGGTCAGAAAGTCAATGAATCTGTGGAAATTAGAAGCACTGATTTCAGTTCTATATGGTTAAAGTGGCCAACCACAATTCATGTAGTTTAGCAGCTGTACTGTGGGAGGAAACTGGATTACCTGGAGGAGACCAACGCAAGAGCGGGGAGATCATGCAAACCACACACAGAAACGCCAGTGCTGGGAATCGAACCCAGGCCTTCTTCTCATGAGTCGGAAGTGCTAACCAATACGCCACCATGCCTCTTGACTCAGGATCATTCGGAAAAAAAAGCAACAAGTGGACTTTTGGAAAACGTCTTTGGGCCAGTATTTGTTGCATCATTCCAGCTCAGTGTTATCTGCTGATATTGCATAATACAGTAACCCCCCGCCCATTCACGGTTCACCGATTGCGGCCCTGCATACTCGCAGATTAGCGACAGCCATGGAAGTTAATGGCATGTGATTCAAATTTAGCTAATAGCTGCGAGTATTTGTTTCTCCCTCCTGCTGATTGGCTGCAGATGACGTGTACACCTCTTTGTTTTCTCCTTTGCGCACATGTCATGTCAACGTGATTGCTTGAATTGTGAATTCAGGTATTTTAGTATGTTTTTAATGATTATTTAAGCCCTATGATGTCACTCAAACGTCCTGCATTTTCTCTAGCTTCTGGTAAGGAGCCTAAGCACTTTATTTATTCATAAATATTATCACAGTACAAAATTAAAAAGTCATTACTACATTTTACTGCATTATTACTGTATTATTGAGTAAGACTGGCTATAGAATGTGCTTAACAAGCATATTTTAGCCCATGCAATATCATACATAGGGTTTTAAACCCCATCAATAATTCGTGGATTTTCAGTATCCACAGGAAGGGATCGGCACGCAAACCCCACGAATAACGGAGGGTGACTGTATATATTTTGCAATAAAAAACAAACATGACTGATCTCCTGCCTGTCATAGAAAACAGAGCCTAATAAACAGAGCTGATGCTTGCAGTAGCTTATTTGTTCTATATCCCATTTTTGAACACACACACACACACACACACACACACACACACACACACACACACACACACACACACACACACACACACACACAAAATCAGCCAGTCAATTAGTATTTTGTATATGTGCCAATTAGATAACGAGCTTTTATATCGGGGAAACTTATAAAACTCTCCTTGGATGTACGTCTGTTTGTGGGTGTACTTACATGCTGAAACCCGACAGATGGTCCTTGGTGTCGAAGCTTGAACAGCACAGAGTAGTTGTTTCCAAGTAATGAGTGCTACACATGATCATTCCTCTGTTGCTGTTAAAACACCCTTGCTTTTGGCATAGCCTGTCTACATCTGCAATTCCTCTTGACTTTATTCTGTATTCGTCACATTTAAAAAAATATTTTCCAGGATTCCTACTACAAAACGAAAGAAAAAACAGCTTAGGTAACTAAGGTAAAATAAACCAGAATCAGGTGAAAAGTGCCATGCTTTGAAAAAAAAAATCAGCTAATGTTGTTGTCATGAGTGTTTAGGATAATTAATTAATTTTTCTCTAGGCTTTGAAGACTAAAGTGACTCATGTGAATGAATTTTTTTCTGTTTTTATTTTTATTTTTCAGTGAATTTTAAAAGTCGAGGCAAGATATTTCGCAACTCCACATCCAAGCAAATACTTAGTTTTCTTTTGATCTCAAAACATGCCATTTTTATTCACACATTATTAATGTGAACAAAATGTGAATAAAATTTAAGTGATGATACAATATATGGCAGGCAGTGGTGGCCTGATGGTAAATGTGTTGGATTACTGATCTAAGGTTGGGGGTTCAAGTCTCACCCTCAACGGGTTATCACTTAATTTATAATCTATATTGGTGTTCTTGAAGATTATTTTGCCGGTGAGTATTTTTCTCTGCATGCAAAATTCGATTATGGAATTTTTTTGATTATTATCTATTATTATTTTTATAATTAATTTGAGTCTTTCTTCCACATCAGAGTCTCATTTTGCAACATATACAAAAATTTCAAGCATGCTTCAAAATTTTTGGCAATGAGTTCCCAAACCAGGTGACTAAAATACGACGTTGTGCATCTCCAGGTGACTAAAATACGACGTCGAGAGACAAATTTAAGAATAAAACATGACAGCTACGAATTGTGATTCACGCCAGTTGCTTTTCTAGCACACGTGTAGTATGATCACCCCTTAATGTTGTGTCCTGTGACTTCTCTGCACTGCGTCAAATCCACATTTTTAAAAAGGTAGAAGTTTGGTGAAAGACTAATATCCAATGCTTCTCGTGTGAGAATCTTCAAGGACATACACACAATGTACTTGGCAGAAAATATCATGTCCTTATATGAGGACAGAGAAATCACTCGAGGCTACTGTACTTAATCTGAGAAGGGTCATGGTTATCCACCTTAAAGCAAGAAGGTCCGATGCTTAATTTTCCCGGGCTCAGACGTTTCTGTGTGGAGTTTGCATGTTCTCCCTGTGCTCCTGTGGGTTCCTCAGGGTATTCTGGTATTTCCTCCCACGGTTCAAGGGCTTGCACATTAGGCAAACTGATGTTCCCTGATTGCAACTAGGTGTGGATATGAGTGTGAATGGTTGTGCTGGCTATATGATGGTCCGGTGAGCTGTTCAGGGTGTACCTTGCCTTTCCCCAGCGTTGCCTGAGAAAGGCTTCAGCCTTTCTGTGACCCGAGTAGAATTAATTGATTCAGCAAATGAGTCAGTGAGTGAGTGAGTGAGTGGGTGAGTGAGTGGGTGGGTGAGTGAGTGAGTGAGTGGGTGGGTGAGTGAGTGAGTGACTGAGTGAGTGGGTGGATGAGTGAGTGAGTGAGTGGGTGAGAGAGTGAGTGGGTGAGTGAGTGGGTGGGTGAGGAGTGAGTGAGTGAGTGAGTGAGTGAGTGGGTGGGTGGGTGAGTGAGTCAGTGAGTGAGTGAGTGGGTGGGTGGGTGGGTGGGTGGGTGAGTCAGTGAGTGAGTGGGTGGGTGGGTGGGTGGGTGGGTGAGTCAGTGAGTCAGTGAGTGAGTGAGTGGGTGGGTGGGTGAGTGAGTGAGTGAGTGGATGAGAGAGTGAGTGGGTGAGTGTGAGTGAGTGGATGAGTGAGTGAGTGAGTCAGTGAGTGAGTGAGTGGGGGGGTGGGTGAGGGAGTGAGGGAGGGGGTGGGTGGGTGGGTGAGGGAGGGAGGGGGTGGGTGGGTGGGTGGGTGAGTGAGTGAGTGGGTGGGTGGGTGGGTGGGTGAGTGGGTGAGTGGGTGAGTGAGTGGGTGGGTGAGTGGGTGGGTGGGTGAGTGGGTGAGAGGGTGAGTGGGTGAGTGAGTGAGTGAGTGAGTGAGTGAGTGAGTGGGTGGGTGAGTGAGTGAGTGAGTGAGTGAGTGAGTGAGTGAGTGGGTGGGTGAGTGAGTGAGTGAGTGGGTGGGTGAGTGAGTGAGTGAGTGAGTGAGTGAGTGAGTGAGTGGGTGGGTGAGTGGGTGGGTGAGTGAGTGAGTGAGGGAGCGGGTGGGTGGGGGGGGGGGGGGGAGAGTGAGTGGGTGGGTGGGTGAGTGAGTGAGTGGGTGGGTGGGTGGGTGAGTGAGTGAGTGGGTGGGTGGGTGGGTGGGTGAGTGAGTGGGTGGGTGGGTGGGTGGGTGAGTGAGTGGGTGGGGTGAGTGAGTGAGTGAGTGGGTGGGTGGGTGGGTGAGTGAGTGGGTAGGTGGGTGGGTGGGTGAGTGAGTGAGTGAGTGAGTGAGTGGGTGGGTGGGTGGGTGAGTGAGTGAGTTGGTGGGTGAGTGAGTGAGGAGTGGGTGGGTGAGTGGGTGGGTGGGTGAGGAGTGAGTGAGTGAGGAGTGGGTGGGTGAGGAGTGAGTGACTGACTGAGTGAGTGGGTGGGTGAGTGGGTGGGTGAGTGAGTGAGTGAGTGAGTGGGTGGGTGGGTGGTTGAGTGAGTGAGTGAGTGGGTGGGTGAGTGAGTGAGTGGGTGGGTGGGTGAGTGAGTGAGTGAGTGAGTGGGTGGGTGGGTGGGTGAGTGAGTGGGTAGGTGGGTGGGTGGGTGAGTGAGTGAGTGGGTTGGTGAGTGAGTGAGTGAGTGGATGGGTGCGTGAGTGGGTGGGTGGGTGGGTGAGTGAGTGAGTGAGTTGGTGGGTGAGTGGGTGAGTGAGTGAGTGAGTGAGTGAGTGGGTGAGTGAGTGAGTGGGTGGGTGAGTGGGTGGGTGGGTGAGTGAGTGGGTGGGTGAGTGAGTGAGTGAGTGAGTTGGTGGGTGAGTGGGTGAGTGAGTGAGTGAGTGGATGGGTGCGTGAGTGGGTGGGTGGGTGGGGGAGTGAGTGAGTGAGTTGGTGGGTGAGTGGGTGAGTGAGTGAGTGAGTGAGTGGGTGAGTGAGTGAGTGAGTGAGTGAGTGAGTGAGTGGGTGAGTGAGTGAGTGACTGAGTGAGTGAGTGAGTGGGTGAGTGAGTGAGTGCATACTGATACATAATCAGGAATGGTAAACACATTAAAATAGGTTCTAAGAGCAAACATGAGAATATTTATATTATGTGGCTGAAAAAAACACAGAACTAAACCACCCTGCACCAGACTGAACCGCTTGTTTGTCTTAAATGGACCTTCTGTCAGTCTTTTGTAACTGCATTGCTTCTTCCCTCCACCTGTTATGCTACGCACTTAATCTAACCACTTCACCACCCTGCTGCCCACAGAGCATCTGAGTAAATGTTTTTAGTCATGTTTACAATGGATCATTTACATTCTCTTGACCGTTGAAGACGGTCATCTGAGTGGTGCAGGGTTATAAACCAAATACCACTGTCAGGATATCGATAGGACACAAACCTTTATGCTCCCCCTTACAGAATGTAAAATGAAATAAGAAGGTGAACTTTGAGTGACCTTCCCTCTGTCTCCATGGTGATCGATCCAGCCATGAAACCAAGTTGCCTGACTATGCTGCTTCTCAATCTTGCCCAAGGCAGAAACATATGTTATATGCATATACATTTTTTTAAGTGCACAGCAGTCTTATATACATTATTCCATTTTGTACAGAATTATAATGGGAGAGACCTCAGAAGCCAAAGTGAGGCTGCAGTGAGCCTGTCTCTGGATACTCTCCTTGAATGCTTCAAATATTTTTGCCAGCATTTGGATTAAATCCTAAAGTGGGAGTCGCCGATACCAAAGTACATTTTTACTGGCACTGTTGGCATAGTTTATAAATATAGTGGTACCTCGTCTTACGAGTGCCCCTTATAACGATTTTCCCATTATTACAAACTTCGATCTCATCAAAAATCTGCTCCATCCACCGAACAAAAATTCTCTTTACGAGCTCTGCTGGGGAAATGGCTTTTCCGGGCCGATTAGCCCCGTATTCTTCCAGGTGTATTCCTCCGCGCTCCGAGAATGCCTTGTACAGTGCTTCTGAATTAATTTCTGTGACACCCCATCTAGGAAGGAAAAAAAAAACATTTCACGCCCCCCCAGGACAATAAATAGTGTTTACAGACCCATATACTTCAAACTCATTAAAAGTTTAGTGTACTAAACTTACATGGAAACACAAAGAAAAGCAGTTAAAACAATGATTTTTATGAATAATTTTATGCAGGTGAGCTCTGACATTGTTGACACTGCCTGGGCCAAGGCTCCAAGAAGGAGCTGTTTTGATGTTTAATTTCTTTCAGATATGGAGCCAATCAGTTGCAGTTCTGGTGTCGTATATACCTGTATTCATTCAAATAAATTGAATATTTTATCTCTGCTTGTCAATATTCATTTATTCATTTATTTTCTGAACTGCCTGATCCTAATTAGGGTCATGGAGAGGCTGACTCCCATCTCGGCTGACTCTGGGTGATGGCAGAGCACAACCTGGACGGCTCACCATGACATTGCAAGGCGGTCACCCAAATTTTAAACCTAAAATAAATTAGCTTTTGATTAAATTTAAGGTATGATAAAGTTAGTTGACCTAACCTACCTGGCCCAACCGAATGCTCTCATGGTGGCCCAGTTTCTTCAAAGGCAGATATGGACTGATAGTGATTCTGGTCCTCGTCAGCCACCGACAAGGCCGGGTTACTTCAGTAAGTATGGGTTTCGGCGGCTTCCGGTGGTACCCCCCGGCCTGGCGCCGCCAGCAGCTATTGCCACCAGACCAGATAATCACTCCTTCCCCCATACTGGTATGCAGCTCCAGGTCCATATGGCTTTGCTTGCTTTTTCTGCTGCTTCTCCAATTCTCCTCAGGGCTCTACTTCTCTCTCCTCCTCCTATTCCACTTGCCTTGAGGAAGGCCGCCATGGAAGCAGCCGGGAAGCCCCGGCAGCCAACCTCTACTGTCCAGACCTGGACTGCCCAGCCATTTCTTTTTCCCTCAGTCTCCAGCGTTATATACTTGTTTCTTTTCAGCTCCCCTGAGATCTCCACCCTCTCCTCACTTGGCACTGTCAGCTCGATAACCCCCATCCTCTTAGTGCTATTTGATAACAGCAGCATATCCGGTCTGAGGTTTGTATCTGCCACTTTCTCTGGGACCTTGAGTTTCTTATCCAGGTCAACTAAGAGGTGCCAGTCTGCTGCCCCATCCAAATAATTACCTGCTGATTGTTGGATCTTTGCTTTGGGTTTTTCTCCTTGCCTCACAAAGGTGATCCCACCACTCTCCCTTGTCCTTGGGGATGCGTTGTTGTTTCTTCTTCTTTCTTCGACACACTGGGCTATCTCTCTCAAGACTTGATCGTGGCGCCACTGGTATCTCCCTTGTGCTAACGCCACCTTGCATCCACTTAATATGTGGGAGAGAGTCCCCTTTTCTCCACATAAATCGCACGTTCCCTCTGTGCTGAACCAGGTCTTTTCATTCTGTGGTGTCGGTAGCAGGTCGTACACTGCCTTTACCAGAAACTTGAATCTGTTTTCTGGCATATTGACCACATCCCTGTGACTCAACTTTCTCTCCGGTACCTCCCATCTCATATGTGCCCCCTGCTTGATCAGTCCCATCATTTTCTCCCTTCTCCTATCCTCTTCCGCCTCCCTCACTTTCTCCACCACCATAGTTCTCCTTTCTTTCTTGGAACTGGTGCTGTAGTATCTTTTGGGATTTAATCCCAAACCCTCTCTCCCCCTGTTGGGAATCCCAGTTATCTCTTCTGTCCTCAGTCTAGTTTTTGCCTCCCTTATGTTTTCTTGTGTGGTGGCTTTCCTTCCCCCATCCACTGCCACCCTTGCTCTTTGGACACATGGATCCTCTGCTTCCTCCAATGTTGTCAAGAATCTTGCCTTTGCAGCCTTCACCTCTTCTGTTAGCTCAGTGAAAGGCAATTGTAACTTCCCTGATGTTGTGTATAGGCAATCTGCCGACAATGACCGGGGGAAACCAAGCCATTTTTTTAATTTACCAGTTATTTTCCCCTGCATCTCACTCACTTTGGTCTCTGGAATCTGGTAGATGGTGAGTGGCCATATCAATCTTGGGAGAAGCATATGTTGGACCATCCAGGCTTTGAATTTTCCTGGAACCCTGCAGTTTTCCAGCTTCTTCAAGCTTCTCGTCACTTCTTCCAAGGTTTCTTTTGTTTGTTCCCGGTCATTCAATGTCTTGTTGTAGACTTTCCCCAAGTACTTCACAGGTTTTTCCGAAACAGAAGTTATGGTGTTTCCGTTGATGACTGGTTTTCTATTGTTCACTTGGCCTTTGATTATCACCAGACTTCTGCATTTCTCTGGTCGCACTGCCAAGCCTGCCCACTCCAGTTTGTCTGCCAGATTATCCAAGAGATACTTTGTCTGCACTAAATTTTCTGTGGTAGTTACTCTGTCATCCATAAACAGTCTACTATTGGTTTGTTGCTGCCCTGATTCTGTCTTTGGCCCTTTTGTTTCTTTCTTTGCTGATGCCACCAGCATTGTCATTGCCAAAGAAAACAGAATCACACTCAGTGTGCAACCAGTTATAATGCCTTTCTCCAGCTGCTGCCATTCTGTGGTGAATGCTTTTGTTGTGAAGCGTATCTTCACGTCGGAGTAGTACGACTCTACCAGCTTGTGCACTTCTTCTGGAACATGTGCTCTCTGGAGCGCTGTCATGATCAGACTGTGTGGAATCGTACCGTAGGCATTGGCTATATCTAGCCATGTTACCACCAAATCCTTTCTCCCCACCTTCGCCTCTCTAATGAGTTGTGACAGGATGGCTGTGTGTTCCATGCACCCTGACACATCTGGAACTCCTCCTTTCTGTATGGATGTGTCTATGCACTTGTTGACTATGGTGTATTTGGTCAGCCTTTCTGCTTTCATAGCAAAGAACAGCTTGCCTTCCACGTTTAACAGTGAAATTATTCAGAACTTGTCTACTTCTGTGGCTCCTTCTTCTTTGGGGATGAATACTCCCTCTGCTTTCCTCCATGTCGTGCTGATACTGTTCTTTCTCCACATCCCCTTTAAATATCCCCACAGGAGCCTTGCCACTCCTGGACATCTCTTGTAGACAAGGTATGGGACCCCATTTGGACCTGGAGCAGACTTGTTCCTTGCCTTTCATAGTTGGTTACTGAATTCTTTCCAAGTTGGCAAGCTGTTGTCAAATTCTACCTGTGGTTGTTCGTACTTAGCAAGGCCCTCTGGGGTACTCCTTTCCTACTTCCTGTTCTCGTCACCATGTGCCTTCTTCAGGTGATGTTCCACTTCTTCTTTGCTGCTTTGTAGGTTCCCCGTTAATCTGGGAGCCATTAAGTTTCTGGCAAACTCAAATGGCTGACTCAGGAAGGCATTGCAGTTTTTTACAAACTTCTTTCTTCCCTTCCTCAATGTTTCTGCTCTTTTTGCAAGTCTTAATTCCTTGATTTTGTCCTCTTGCAATTGCTTCACTGCTTCCCTTTCACTCTCCTCTACATTCCTGTAGGTTTCCTTCATTTTATTGATCTCCTCTCTTAGTCTCTTACACTTCTGCTGTCTTTTTGATGGTCCTTTTGTTTGGGCTTTCTCCTTTGTTTTCTTCATCACCCCAAATCTCTCCCGGCATAACGTGTAGATTAGCATTGGATGACCTATTGCCTTGCTTTCTGGGGATGAGCCCTGAAATTTCAGTATTTCTATTAAGACCTGATCCAATTTCTCCCACTCTGGACTATTTGCCTTGGGCCAATCTATTCTCTTCTTTCTTTCATCACCTTCTTCTCTTGCACTGTTTTCTACTTTTGTGTGCTCTGTTTTCTGTACCTTCCTGTGTAACATTAACATTACTGCAATCAGAAATTTAAATAGGTTAATTTTTTAGAAAGATGGAGGCAAGAAGATTCAGCACCTGCACATGATGTGAGGAACTTTAGATGTTTAATAAATAGATACTGCAATTGTCTACTTACATTTTCCAATGTGATGCTTTGAAGAGGATGAGCAACAGGAAATGGGTATTAAATGGGACTGATTAAATTTTGACTGGGGCCAGTCCCCTGTGGCTCCACCTCTGGCTCTGCTCTTGATGTCATGCCATAAAACCAAACGTTAATTTATGTAAAGCTCATGGTTCCCAATTATTACTTTACCATCTATTTACACAAATGACTTCTTGAGTGAGAGGACAATTAAAATACTATGCAAGATATTATATTGTGTTCACACAGTTGGCCCTGTGAGGGTGCACCCTGCCCTCGCCCAGAGTCAGCTGAGGGCGCCAGTCTCAGCAAATGAATGAAAATTGACAATTACTGGTGATGTACAGTATTTACAGATTTATTTTTATGCTTTAAAAGGTCTGGCATGGTGGCATCAGGTGGATATCAGGTGAACTTCACAGCAAGAAGGTCCTGGGTTTGAGTTCCGGGCTTGAGTGTTTCTGTGTGGAGTTCTCATGTTATCCCAGTGCATGAACATAAGGTTAATTGGCTGTTCGGAATTGTCCCTAGGCATTAGTGTCAGTGAGAATTACTATGTGTATTGGCCATGTGATGGTCTAGAGTGCTTTTCAGGGTGTACCCCACCTTCGCCAATTGTCAGCTGAGAAAGATTCAGTTTCCACAAATCTCCAACAGGATTAAACAGTTCAGAGAATGAGTGAAAGATTTAATAGGGTTATTAAATACAGTAAACATCGCATAAGTTGAAGTCGTATAACTTGGATAATCTTTTAACTCGGAGGGCCTATTATATATAGGGGCAGTGGTGGTCTAGTGGTATAAGGCGCTGGATCGCTGATCCAAAGGTTGGGGGTTCGAGTCCCACTCTCCACAAGGTTGTCACTGCCCAAGCCCAGTGCAGCTAACTGGGTTATCAAAGGCCGGCCATGTCTCCCACTGTCTATGGTGTGAAGCATGTAAAAGAACCATTGCTGACTTTCGTACAGAGTAGGCTGCAAAGCCGTCGGCGTGTTTCCGCCCTGCGATGGCCTGGTGAGCTGTCAAGGGTGTATTCTTCCCTCGCCCGAAGTTGGCTGGGATGGGCACCAGCCTCCCCGCGACCCAAATTAGGATTAACTGGTTACAGAAATTGAACTGATGATGTGTGTGTGTGTGTGTGTGTGTATATATATATATATATATATATATATATATATATATATATATATGTGTTCAGTTCATTTTATATATGTATTGTTTTGTTTTGTTTTTTATTTATTTATGTTTATTGTTTGTGTAAAGAAATGTGTACAGTACAAATATGTCAAACAAACAGAAAAAAAAGCAAACACAAGAAATAAAGAACGAACCAAAGAAAAAAAAACATTAACATGTTACTGCTTGGAAGGGGGTGGCTCTTCTTCAGGTTGTTCCTTTTTTTTCTTGAAGAACATTTCTAGTGTTGCCTGTTTCTGCTTTCTTTTCAGAACCATACGGAAGTGGCTCATGACCTCCTCATTAAAGGCGTGCACAGTTCTGCTAGCCTTAGCCTTATCAGAGTGATACAGTTCAACAAAGCTATAGAGTTCATTCCATTTTGAGCACATGTCCTTAATAAGTGAAGTCAGGGCATGCTTCCTTCCATCATCTTCTTGGGAAGACATCTCCTCCTCCAACGTCTTCTTCTGCTCTGCTTGAATGTGCTGGAGTTCTGTCGTGAGTTTGGCGTGATGCTCCTCCAGCAGGTCGTTGACATCATCAGTGTCCATTTCCAAACCAAGACTTTGGCCTATGCTGACGATGTCTTTGATAATTTGATTATCGTCCTGCTGTTCCTCGTCGGCAGGAGCTGCTGTGCTGGTGCTCACCACATCCCGAAACACTTTGAACGCCTTTACTCATTCAGGCCACAGTTTCCTCTCCGAAGAGTTCATTGACCTATGTGTGACGCGATTCCAGGCTCTATCAACAATGGTGATCGTTAGTGATCTCGAAGCATCTTTAGAAGAGGAATTTTGTGTACAATTTCTGGAAATTAGCAATTGCACGCTGGTCCATGGGTTGGATTAATGACGTTGTGTTAGGTGAGAGGAATTTTATGTTAATGGAATCAAATTCCTCGGTTAAGTCATCCTCCAAACGTGGGGGGTGGTGAGCAGGAGCATTGTCCATCAGGAGAAGGCAGCAGTATGGCAGGGATTTTTCCTGCAAATATTGTTTTACACTCGGAGCAAACACCTCATGCACCCAAGAGGTGAAAAATTGCTTGGTCAACCATGCCTTCAAATTTGACCGCCACATAACAGGCAACTTACTTTTAATCACATTCTTCACTTTGAACGCCCTCAGACTCTCTGAATGATAAATGAGCAGTGGTTTGATTTTCAAATATCCACAGCAAGAGCGTAAATCTATCTTTCATTGATTTGTGACCTGGCAGTGACTTCTGTTCACGTGTGATGTACGTCCTCCGTGGCATTTTCTTCCAGAATAGGCCAATCTTATCACAATTAAAGACTTGCTGGGGAAGATAATTCTCGGCCTTGACAAAATTAGCAAATTCCTGCTTGAACTTCTCAGCGCCATTTTTGTTAGAACTTGCTGCTTCTCTGTGATGAACCACGTTGTGAATCCCACTTCTCCGCTTGCAATTGTCGAACCAACCTCGACTTGCCTTAAAGTGGAATGCTTCAGGATTCATGCTAGGGTCTTTTTTTTAAACAAATCATCATAGACTTCTTGTGCTTTGCAGCAAATAGCATCCTCTCTTGCACTATCTCCCACTAACTGCTGCTCGTTTATGTATATGAGCAATAATTTTTCCACCTCCTCCAGTATTTGCGGTCTTTGTTTACTAATAACCGTTGACCCTTCCATCACATCACTAGTTTTAACAGCCTCCTTGTTCTTCAGAATCGTGCTTATTGTTGATTTTGCCATGCCGTATTCTTTAGCAAGAGTGGTAACACATGTTTAGCTGTCAATTCTTTCTTAAACTCCACAGTTTTCCACACGACTGACCTTTTCTCACTAGCTTTAGCACTAGATTTCTTTGGAGCCATGTTTATGGGCTAATCTAATCGTGTAAACAAAAAAATACAGTATACTGTACTTTGTCGAACAGTAACAAGCACATCCACACGTGCACAGTGGTCGAGTAGAAACAAAAGAGACCAATTTCCGGAAATCGTGCATTTTTCCTCCCTCTCGTTCTCGTTTTTTTCTTGTTTTTTTTTTCCATTTTGGTAGAACTAAACAGAATATTTGTAAAATATGCTCACAAACAGGCAGATTACAGAGATGGCAGAAGATCTGCATCTGGAGGAGGACAAATTGTGTTAGGAAGCACCAACACCAAACTTTGATGGGTGAATTGGGTAAAACAAGACACAAAGGTGGGAAAATTGAAGCAATCAACTGTGCTGAAGGCAGGCAAACATTCAGCCCAGTCGGCTCATCTTTATAAAGAATGCATTAGGGAAATGTTTCCAGAAATGTAAAGCTGAGTCAACGAGTTCAGAGAAATACACCACAAAATTTAACTAAATAAAGGGCAAAATGCAATCCAGTTTAAAGTGGGGCATTGAACATGAAACTGAACATGTCTTTCATTGAAATACTGTTGCTTTTATTGCATTTATTATCAGACATTCTGTACTGAATACAGATTACAGAAATCGTCAACAGATTGTTACACAAAGAATAAATGGAAGAAAAATTAAAGAAATTGAGCAGCCATAGAGATGGCTGTGGCGCAGGTGAAACTGACAAAGTTGACATGGAGGAGGAAAGTAGGCCTGATTATAGCGTGGTAGGAAGAGAAGTGGCAGGTTGGAAAACTATAAAGAGTTTTGCACATTTTGCAGAATAGAAAATAGCAGACAACCATTTTTAAAGAATACTTTCCCATCCAGGAAGAGCTGAACTCCTGGTTGCATCACGCTCCAGAAACTGGGATTAAGCACTGGCCTGATGAGCCACTAGGCTTGGGTGTATATAGCCCAGCAGACTTTTAAAGATGCATGACAGTTGACTAGAAGACCGAAGTCATCACTGGTGCTGGAATATGAGCAGTTCAGATGTAGTAGATATTTGCATTTATTGATGCATTAAGTTCACTCATTCGTTCATTTACTCATTTCTGTAGCTTACATGTCCTCAGGCATGAGGTGGATTTAGAGCCTGTCAAATTATTAGAAAGATTTTTGGTGGTGAGAGCAAATCGAAGAATCTGAAGGTATCTGATATAGATGCTTTAAGTGCAGGAACGAGATTCTCTAGTAGTACTTTGTTTTTTATTATTAAATTTCCTAAATGTGAGAAATAAAAATAAATCTTTCTTAAATCCCTCGAAAAAAGTAATTCATTTTATAAGCAGTTTAATTCTTATTTTAGTCACAGGGAGGCTGGCTTCTGTCTCGGCTGACTCAAGACAATGGTGGGGTACACACTTGACAGCTTGTCAGTTCATTCCAAGGCCAATTTGGAACAACCCATTAGCCTACTGTGCATGTTCTTGGACTGTTGGAGGAAACGGGAGTACCCAGAGGAAATCCACAGAAGCACAAGGAGAACAATGAAAACTCCAAACAGAAAGCCCGGGCTGGGAATCGAACCCAGGACCTTCTTGCTGTGAGATGGACGTCCTAACTGCTGCGCCACCGCATGTATAAACTACTGTATTTTTGATTTGTAAAACTGGAGAAGCCCTTCCGTCTCATCCCCAATTTTCCCATCTGTAAAATACAATTCATCTACCATAACCAACCAGGGGGCATGAAGGCAAGCATACATTTCCTGCCAGGCATGTGATGCCAGTTGACTACATTTTTTTTTTTTGGCAAATTACATACATATCCATTATTTGCATACTTTAAATATAAGCATATAAAGCATATTTCATATAAGAATATTCATATGCTTTAGCTTATTTATGAGAATATTCATATGCATGAGGTTATTTATGAGAATATTCATATGCAAAAGCTTACTGATTCTCATGATCAGCTAGTAATTAATGAAAGCAAAGCAAATGAATGCCATTTCTTTCTAACCAAGAGCTCATCCAGTTCGTGTAGTTATCCATGGATGACTGTGCGCATCAATTCGAGCTTAAATTTGGTTAATAAATTATATGATAAGCTTGTTATAATGGTGTATAATGCAATTGTCTTCACACTTGGCATAAAAGATGCACAGCATACATTTGAGATTGCTCAAGAGGAGCATCAAGAATACATTCAGCCCTGAAACGGCATATTCAATTCAATTCAGTTTTATTTGTATAGGGATTCTTACAATTGGGATTGTCGCAAAGCAGCTTTACAGTAAAACAGTAAAAGTAGAGACTTACAAAGTATAAAATAATTTAAACATTTCCGATTACTCCTACACATTCTTAATAAGCATCGCCCGTGGTGATGGTGGCAAGGAAAAAACTCCCTCAGTAGATGCGAGGAAGAACCTTGAGAGGAACCAGTTCCAAAAGGGAAACCCATCCTCATTTTGGTGAAACCATACGGATACAAACCATACATGAGGAATACATTACAGTCCAAAATGTTGCTTATACAACTGTCTGTTTGTCTTCTTCCCCTTTTACTCGGGAGTCGCCACAGCAGATCATCTTTCGCACGCTTGATTTTGGCAGAGGTTTTTATGTCGGATGCCCTTCCTGTCACAACCCTTTTTAGCAAGGGACAGAACCACGCTGACGGCTTTGCAGCTACTCTTTACGAATGTCAGCAATGGTTCTTTTACATGCCTCTCACCATAGACAGTGAGAGACATGGCCCGCCTTTGATAACCCAGTTAGCTGCACTGGGGGGGACAGTGACAACCTTGTGGAGAGTGGGACTCGAACCCCCAACCTTTGGATCAGCGATCCAGCACCCTATACCACTAGACCACCACTGCCCTGATCAATAACCACTGCTTATACAACTGTAAGCCCTAAATAATTGTGGGGAAGAGAGTTAATATCACCAGCAGTGAAAAGTCATCTTCACAGTCTGTTACTGCACATCTGGGTCCATTTAGATCTTCATCAGCAAGAAGGAGGGACTTCTAAGATGAGAACTCCAGTCAGCATCAGCACACCAGGACAGATCACAGGACTCAGAAAGCAGAAGGATCAGAATCACCTGCATCCCAGAAGTAGAATGTGCACCTCAACAAAAACAGAGAGAGTGAAAAAGAGAGAGAGAGGTTTTTAGGTTTACTTAAAATAGTGTAATGTAAATAGAATATTTTATTATTGGTGGGTGCAGGAGAGATTCCGGCATGACTGGCTATTGCAACATAACTAAAAGAGCGAGAACAAGAAGGAAGGTAGACACGAGGGCATCCTGTGCCGCTGGGCAAGCAGCCACCCCATTTTCAAATGGATTTGGGTGAACATGTAGAGTGGGGGAGCGACAGCATCCCATCAATTTACCAGAACTCTCTATGCCTGAGACCCCCAGATCTGCTCCTTTACCTAATAAAAGCCTTTTAACAAAATGCACCTTTAAACAAATAACTTTCAGCCTTGTGCTAAAAACAGACACTGTGGGTGAGTCCCGAACATTAACTGAAAGGTTATCCCATAACTGTGGTACTCTGTAAGAGAAGCGTCGCTCCCTGCTGTAGTCTTCATTATTCAAGGTATCACTAAGCATCCTGTACCTTTAGATCTAAGGGAGTGTGCTGAATCATAAACGACAAGAAGTTCGCTAAAATAATGTGATGTGAGACCGTTAAGTGCTTTATAGGTTAAAATTTGTATTTTATTTTTGATTTGAAATGTAACTGGGAGCCAGTGCAGTGTAAATAAGGTTGGAATGATATGCTCGTGTCTTCTGGTTCCAGTAAGGATTCTCGCTGTTGCATTCTGGACTAACTGGAGACTGTTCATGCACCTATTAGAACATCCATACAGTGACACATAATTTAATCTCGAGGTAACAAAAACATGAATAAGTTTTTGTGCATCTGTATACCGTACTTCTTGTTTTAGCAACATTCCTGAGATGAAGGAAACCCACCCGAGTAATATTATCTACATGAGCTTCAAATGAAAGACCAGCATTAATAATCTCTTTATGGTCCTTTACTGCTCCACATGATGAGACTGAAATGCCATACACATTTATTACATAATCAATAACCTTATTTCTAGCTGCCTGAGATCTGAGTCCAAGTAATTCTGTCTTATTAGAGTTTAAAAGGAGGAAGTTAGTCAGCATCGAGTGTCTAATGTTCTTTACACATTTTTCAACTTCATTAAGCTGATGTGTCTCGTCTGGTTTTGTTGAAATATATAACTGTGTGTCCTTAGCATAACAGTGAAAGCGAATACAATGATCATGAATGATATCACTCAAAGGGAGCATGTATAGGGAGAAAAGCAATGGGCCTTGGACTGAACCTTGTGGAACACCAAACTTAACATTAGAACATACAGAGAAATCACCATTTACATCTACAAACTGGTATTGCTTAGTTAAATCAGATATAAACCAGGAGATGGCGATTCCCTTAAGTCCAACAACATTTCCTAATTAGTCAAGGAGAATCATGTTATCAATAGTGTCAAAGGTCAAGTAACACAAGCAGGGAGACACAGCTGTGGTCGGCGACCACCAGTAAGTCATTTACCACCTTAATGAGTGCTGTCTCTGTGCTATGATGAGGCCTTAAATCTGACTGATACATTTCGTGAACGTTATTCATACAAAGATATGAACATATCTGCTGCGCTACAGATTTTTCTAAGATTTGAGAGATAACAGCGAGGTTTCATGTTGGTCTGTAGTTTTATAGTTGATATGGATCGAGTTCAGGTTTTTAATCAGAGGTTTGGTATCTGTTGGTTTAAAGGATTTTGGTACATAACCAGTGCTTAGGGAATAATTAATTACATTTAATTAATGGTTGATCACTTCTGATAATATTTGTTTAAAGAAACATGGAGTCACTGGATGGTAGGCTGCATAGCCGTCAGCATGTTTCTGCCCCTTGCTAAGGGTTGTGTCAGGAAGGGCATCCAATGTAAAAAAACCTATGCCAAATTGAATATGCAAATCATTAATTTGACTTCCATAAAGATGGCAGCAGATGATTCGCTGTGGCGACCCCTGGAAAAAGGGAACAGCCAAAAGGAAAGAAGAAGGAGTCACTGGATCAAACACACAGGTGAATGCTTGATGAACACATTAATGAGACTAGGTCTATCTTTTAGATGGGGTTAAAACACCAAAGTCACGGATCTGCTTGCGTTATATTATTATTTACTGTTTTAGTTATTAAGATATAAATGTAGAGAATAAAATTTTTTGGCCTGACGGTTTCAATTTTAAAATTGAAACAGTTCATAAAATCATCACTGCTTTAAATTGATTGCTTACACATTTTATTTATGGTCTTATTCCTGTTTTATTGTTACAGATTAATTCAGATTATTTTTATTTTCTATTAGATTTCAGAAATATTTTAATAATAGTGGACTATTAAAATATTCTGCGATTGACATGATTACAGTGGTACGTTGTCTATCAAATCTAATCTGTTCCAATGGCAAGCTTGTCAGCCAAAAAAGTTCTTTGGATGAAACAATTATTCCCATAAGAAATAACAGAAAACCAATAAATCCGTTCCAATCCACTCCCAAACTCATATAACCTGCCACAAACACGTATATTTGACCTAATATTAAAGATAAACATCTACAAACAATAAATATTTCATAATGATAATACATGTACATTAACATTAATAATAATTAATTATATATAATAATAAAACAAGAATAAACAATAAGTCAACTAACCAGTCCAATCATTGACTGTGGCAAAGATGTCATGTGGACAGGCACGAGGTGGTGCATAACAAAAGGAGCAGGAGGAGGAGGAGGAGAATATTTCGCATGTGCACGCTATCAATGCCAGTGAGGAAAGGCTTGTGCTGAGCTCCCACAAGGCAAATGCTTTTTAAATAGTGGTGCACGCCCCCTTGGGGAATGACCCTGGGAAACATGCTTTTTTTTTTGCCATACTGTCCTAGAATTAAGTGTAATTGCGCATCCACTCCATTTAGTTGGCAGTAGCGCTCGCATTGTTGTGCTATGGTGTAGGGACAAAAAACACTGAACAAGCGATATGAAGTGTAGTAAACACTATTTATAGTCGTGCATAGAGCACTGGGATGGGGTTGGGTGTGTGTGTGTGTGTGTGTGGGTGTGTGGGGGGGTGAAATGTTTTCTTCTTCTTCCTGAGGGGCGTTACAGAAAAAAATTGACAAGCACTATGACAAGATGTTCTCAGAGCATGGAGAAATACATGCGGAAGAATACGAGACTAATTGCCCTGGAAAAGTCATTTAAATGCAAAAATTTTAATTCGTGTCAAGATATTTTGTTGACTACACATGACAAGCCGGTATTTTATGACTTAAAAATGTCTATCTTTCAAAAGTTAGGATAAGGATGTGGACCAGTTTTGTGCCTGATTTGCAAGCAATTTGTGAGTTGCTTCTGGATGTTTGGTGAAAAACAGCAAATCGTGCATTATTAGTGCAAACAAAATGAAAATAAAATAGACAGGATGAAAAAAAAACACATGGATTATGTTAGCTGCCAACAAGTCTCAAACTTTTCTCAAAGTTTCCACATGGTAGTGTCCTTACTTTTACTTGTGAATGAAAAACAAATTTGCGACTTCCTCCCGACTGTGAGAGTGTGGTAATCTCACTCTTCTTCTTCTTCTTTTCCTTTCGGCTGCTTCCTTCAGGGGTCATCACAGCAAATCATCCGCCTCCATCTCACCCTGTCCTCTGCATCTTCTTTTCTGACTCCAATGACCTTCATGTCTTCCTTCACCACATCCATAAATCTCTTCTTTGGTCTTCCTCGAGGCCTTCTGCCTGGTAGTTCCAACCTCAGCATCCTACTGCCAATATACTCACTATCCCTCCTCTGTACATGTCCAAACCATCTCAATCTAGCCTCTCTGACTTGGTCTCCAAAACATCTAACATGGGCTGTCCCTCTGATATACTCATTTCTGATCCTATCCATCCTCGTTACTCCCAGAGAGAACCTCAACATTTTCATCTCCGCTACCTCCAGCTCTGCCTCCTGCCTTTTCCTCAGCGCCACTGTTTCTAAGCCATACGACATCGCTGGCCTCAACACCGTCTTGTACACTTTTCCCTTCATTCTTGACACTCTCCTATCGCACATCACACCGGACACTTTTCTCCAACCATTCCAGCCTGCCTGCACACGCTTCTTCACCTTTTTTCCACACTCTCCATTGCTCTGTATTGTTGAGCCTAAGTACTTAAAATCCTCCACCTTCCTTATCTCTGCTCCCTGTAATATCACTGTTCCTCTTGGGTCCTTCTCATTCACACACATGTATTCTGATTTTCTGAGGCTAACCTTCATTTCTCTCCTTTTCAGGGCATACCTCCACCTCTCTAGATTTTCCTGCACTTGTTCTCTGCTCTCACTACAGATCACAATAAATGTTGAAAAATTTTCTCACAAACCAGGCGACCAAAATGCAATGTGTTCAAATGACATGAGGCAAATTTGAGAACATTTTGAGTTGAAAAGCAAGAGCCACGAATAGCCATTTGCGTCATTGCTTTTTTTAATTTATTTATTTTTTTTATTTTATTTTATTTTTTTAACCACATCTCTAATGCGACAACCCCCTGAGATAATAGCTGGATTAAAGTTATTTTTTTATGCTGTCAGCCTCTTTGATATAATTTTTAAAAGACTACTGATATTGGTTGTTCTTACAGCATAATTTTTATATTTCATGTAATACACAAAGGCAATACAGAGCTTACTTTATCGTGAATGACCATAAAAATCACTCTACTGGACAATTTGTTCCTGTAGACTAATCTGGTGTTTAGAGACTACTGAATTTGGAGAATAGCCTAAGCTGATGTTATGCAGCCAACGGTTTGCCAACTTAACTCTCTTGCCATCACTTTATTTAGGAATGCTAAAGAAATGTTTTTCTCTGATTTTTGTGCTTGCTTGTGCGGCCATATGCTTTGCGCTCCACCATTTTCCTGGCTCAGCAACACTAGCTGATAATGTGTTATCTTAGATTAGTGTCTGCTGCACGGGGTCAGTGGCCAGTCCATCACAATAGGAAAAAACAACGAGTTCACATCATGAGTTCACAAGACAAGACTGCTTGCTGTACATGCATAGTCGTTGTAGCAGCAGTGTTGCAGCTCTCGCCTGCACTTGACAAGGACTGACATTACCTGACAAAACCACTGATGTCATACATGATGGTTTTAAAGAGCTGGCTATAAACATTCACCACAGGTACACTTTAACAAGGTACTTTACTTTATATACCATACTACTAAAAGAAATGTTGTTTCTTAGTCTGACTCATGTAGAGCCTTATAAGCTAGCGTTTATTGTAGGCTTTGTTTTATGGTGGCTTTCTTTAAACATAGAAAATTCATTTTGCTTTGTTGATTTTTTTAAAATTTAAAAGTCATGGTGCATGCCCAATATGTAAAAATAAAAGGTGCCGTTTATTACATTACATAATATCACCCTGAGTGTATAATTGAATAAGTGCTGTATAAGCATGTGTATTTATCAGTGGCGGCTGGTAATATTAGTTTTTCATTGTCTCCTATTAGAACATGTCAAACACTGCACGTACCATCACCAAGAAACTAAACTCGCTTTGTGCAAACATCAGGTGCCACCCACTTTCACTTAGTCATTTGCCAAACCACTTAGTCCTACTAGAGTCATTGGGAGACTGGAGCTTTTCTCAGCCAACTCCAGGAAAAGGTGGAGTACACCCTAAACTGCTTGTCAGACCATTGCATGGCACAACATACACACAACCATTCATACCTCGGGGCAAAAATAATTGACACAAAACCTATCGAAAGCAGAACTGAATTATCAATCCACACAGAAGCTCATGATTTCAAAGAAACAGAAAGTGGTGCAAAAAAAAAAAAATTTTAGACCAGAGAATATGGGAAGTACTCTTCACAATATTTGTATGGGATCAGCTAAGTTATGTTAATTTCCTTGGTGACAGCGACAATTAAAATTACTGAGAATTTCCAGCCTGGGCATTTCTGTGTAGAGTTTGCATGTTCTCCTTGTGCTTGCATGGGTTTCCTTTTGGGTATTCGGGTTTCCTCCCACAGTCAAAAAACATGCACAGTAGGTTAATTGGCTGTTCCAAATCTCCCCTGGGTCAGATTGTGATTATGAATGGCCTGGCGGGCTGTCCAGGGTGTACCATGCCCTCACCTGGAGTCGGCTGAGATGAGTCCCAGCCTCCCTATGACCCAAATTAGAATTAAGTATTTCAGAAGATGAATGAATAATTTATTGTTGGGAAAAGAAAGCTATGGTTACTATGGTTACACATACTCATTCCAGAACATTATTTATGTAAGTCAGTGTTAAAATGAACTACATAGGCCTGGTGCAATCTGATTGATCTACTATCACACAATGAGATGGGATTTCCTTTTGGCTTTTTCCCTTTATCAGGGGTCACCACAGCGAATGATTCGCACTTTTGCAAGGGACAGAAACACACTGATGGCTTTGCAGCCTACTCTTTACAAAAGTTAGCAATGTTTTTTTTTTACATGCCTCTCACCATAGACAGTGAGAGACATGGCCCACCTTTGATAACCCAGTTAGCTGCACTGGGGGGGGGGGGGGGGGGGGAACAGTGACAACATGGTGGAGAGTGGAACTTGAACCCCCAACCTTAGGATCAGTGATCCAGCGCCCTATACCACCAGACCACCACTGCCCCTCCACTATCACACAATATGGTTTGGTATTTTTAAAAGCTAAAAACCCCACTTTATACAAACTGTAGAATTCTGTTGGACCTTAAATGTTTCAATTTGCTTTTTACTTTGGAATGGTTTGCACAAAAAGACAAACTTCAATCAGAAATACAAGAGAGCAAAGTACGTGGTGTAGTACTGGTGTAGTGGTTAGCATTTCCACCTCACAGCAAGAAAATCCTGGGTTCCACCCCTGTGCTTGGTGAGGACATTTCTGTGCGGAGTTTGTATGGCCTCCTTGTGCTTGTATGGGTTTCATCTGGGTGCTCTGGTTTTCCTTTTCCCAGTCAAAAGAGATGCATAGTAGGTGAATTGGATTTTCAACTTTCCAAGTCTCAAGTTTTCATCTGCACATAAGTGTTCCTGTGGTCCAGTGAAGGGCCAGTGCTACTGTATTGTCCGTGGATCTATGTGGCCTATAGTTGAACTGAACTGGGCCGATTGTAGTCCTCAGGCAGGGAAGCAATTACCTTCCACTCGTTTAATGCTCTTCCCTTTGTTGATGGCCTTTAGCTCACTCCACATGTGCCTGATGTTTCAGCCACTGTAGCAGGACTCCATCTTTTCCATGTACTGTCCTTTGGCTGCTCTAATTAAATTAATTTTAATATTTATTTATTTTATTTTTGACTGTCTTTATGTTTGAATGTCCTATATTTCGTGCCTCCATTGTTAAGGTGGCAGCCCATAGCTGTGGCCTGAATGTCCATTAGTGCCAGTCATGGCAGTAAGCCCAAACCCGGTGGTGGACACCTGTGGCGAAGGGGGCCATCCAGCTGAAAAAGGAGGCCTATCGGGATTTATTTATCTCCCTGACTCTGCCTTGAAATTTATGAAAAATTAGTTTCACTTGAAGGGTCTCTAGGGTCAACCTTATTGATAGAGTGAAGAGGATTTAAAAGGAGTTCATGGTAGAGTCACTGATCCTCAGCAACGAAAGGAGTCATTTGACTTGGTTCTGGTATCTGATCAGAATACCTACAAGTCACTTCTCTTTAGTGGTGTTCAGGGCATGTGCAAATGGGAAGAGGCCCAAGGCCTGGGAATCCTGGAGAGATGCATGCCTATGTTACCCTCCCAGTCCTGTTTCCTCCACAACCTGACCTCCGATAAGTGCAAGAAAATGGATAGATGGAAGAAGCTGGTCATGTTTATCATTTGTATTTAATTAAATTCATCTAATTTTTCTGTTTGGCAAGAGCAGCCAGCTCTGCCACAAAGCTTCTGAAATTACAATTTTAAATTCCCACTTGGATGGTGATTTTTTTTTCTCAGTTAAAGGGAGGAAATTAAGTTTTACTCCACATTTCCTAATGATGCGAATGCAGGATTAGTATGCAAATACACACTAATGATCAACTGACAATCTATTCATTTTGTTTTGGTCTTAAATTGGCCTTAAATAACTTAAATAATTTTAGATACACACGGCACTGGGACACAGTGGTAGTACTGCTTCCTCACAGACCCAGGTTTCCAAGCCGTGTTGAGATATGTGTCTTCAAAAGATGACAGGATTCAAAGATTGACAGACAAGTATAGAGACACCACTCATAGTAAAATTGCTTAGATATGCAGCCAGCTTATCTGCAAAACAATGCTGAATTTAGCATATTATAATAAATATTATAATAAATGTTTAAGTTCTATTAAGCTAAAGTGTTCCCCCATGTCTTAAAAAACTATGTATTAATCACAGAGTTCAACTTTTTAAGTGTACAGTAGGCCCTCAATATTCGGGGGTGTGTGTGTGTGTCGGGGGGGGGGGGGGTGTGTGTTCCGGCCCCTCCTGTGAATGAAGATAATCTGCAAGTTCTGTACCCGAAAGTAAAACCCCATGTGTCATATTACATGCGCAAATGAGCAACCGGAAGTAAAATACTGTGTATCTATAACATGCTCTAAAATATGCTTCATAAACACATTATATAGACAGTCTTACTCATTAATACAGTACTACTGTAGTAAAATGTAGTCATGATTAAGAAAAACTTTAATTTTTACTGTTATATGTTATATTATATGTATGATATACTATTGATGATAAAATATAAACATTATACAGCATATGCTGTTGTAAAGCACTAGTATTAAAGTCTTTTTCAATTATTATTCCAGTACAGTACCTAAGTTAATGTTTAGAATGTTTGTGCGAGAGATTTTATGTTCTGTAGCATGTTTAACAAACGATACCAAAAGGATAAACTTTATTACGCTTCATGTCCTTTTACATTGAACTTGGAGTGACGTCTTGGAGTGACGTCTCCAAGATGGCGCTGCCTAGAGGGCGATGTCGCAGATTTCTCAGAGTCAAATTGTTTCTTTGTTCGTTTTAATTTGTTTTATTTGTTGTTTTGTTTGTTCATGTTTTGCACTATGCTCGTCTATGACCGGTCGACCCTACTACAGCTATAAGATAGGAGTCTTCTAAAGTTTAGCACTTTCCTATCCTAACCTAATATGCTATGGTAGCTCAATGCTAGCCGCACCCCGGCTAACAATAAGCCCAGGCGGAAAGGGGCCAAACGAAAACTCTGGCACTTGGGATCGCAGGGGATGAAAGCCGTGTAGCTGGCTGGTGCAATCACCTTGTCAGGTGTACTCTCCTCGAGCTATGTTTCGCAGAAACACAGCATGGAGCAGTCCTGTAGATCCCTCTGTGCTGCAAACTGAGCATGAAGCTGGTCCATTTTGTTTCATGGGGACTGAACATTTTCAAGCAGTATGACCGGAAGTGCTAACCTTCCACTTCTAACCTAGCACCGGAGACTCTGAGAACTCCGTCTGGGCTTATTGTTAGCCGAGGTGTACATAAAATAAACATTCTAAACATGACCATACATACTGTACTGGAATAATAATTGAAAAAGACTTTAATACAACAGTTCAGAGGAAACTGTCATTTCTTCAGGAGAAAGTATTATTTCTTCAGAAGAGACATCCAATGTTTTCTATTGCTTAGCCAGAGAAGACGCGCAGCGTTTGAGTGGCATCATAGAGCTTAAGTGATAATTCAAACAACTTGTGCGCTAATGAGGAAAAATGGGCGTTACATCATCTCAACAAATCAGCAGGAAGGAGGACAGCCATTGGCTGAATTTTAGGGATGTGTCAGTTGCTTGGCAGTCCGTGAATACTCAAATCGTAAGTGCAAAACTGCGAATAGTCAAGGGCCTACTGTACTGTACTTTTAATGAAGGCCAAGAAGATATTTTATTTTAAAAATTAAAAAGGTTCCTCTTATTATAATTTTATTATTTGTAAACGGTGCTTTCATTAAGTGCAGCATAGTGGGGTAATGTTCAGAATGTTTCCCTTCACAGCAAGAATGCCCCCGGCTTGGCGATGGAGTTCCCTGTACTTGTGTGTGTTTCCTTTGGGTTGTCCACTTCCTCCAGCAGTCCAAAGGCATGCACATTAGCTACTGAGCTGTTCCAAATTGCCCCAGATGTGAGTACATATGGATGTGTTTGAGTTTGCCTTGTGATGATTTGGCAAGCTGTTCAGAATGTAGCCCATCTTCACCCAATGTAAGCCAATAGGCTCCATCCTCCATTGGACCCTAAGAGGATTAAGCAGTTTGACAAATGAGTGGGTTAAAAAAAATAATAAAATAAATAAATAAATAAATAAATAAATAATAATAATAATAATAATAATAATAATAATAATAATAATAATAATCATGGGAAGTGGTGGCCCAGTGGTAAGGTGCTGTATTACCGATAACAAGGTTGGGGTTTTGAGGTTGGAACTCTCTCCCAGAGTTGGCTGAGATGGGCACCAGCCTCCCCAAACCCTAATTAGGATTAAGCAGTTCAGAAAATGAATGCATAACTACATGAATAATAATAATAATAATAATAATAATAATAATAATAATAATAATAATAATAATAATAATAATAATAATAATAATAATAACGGGCAGTGGTGGCCCAGTGGTAAGGCGCCAGATTGCCAATCCCAAGGTTAGGGTTCAAGCCCCACTATCACAGAATTGTCACTGCTGCCTCCTCAGTGCAGTTAACTGGGTTATCAAAGGCTGGCCGTGTCACTCACTGTCTGTGGTGAGAGCCTCATGGAAAAGAACGATTGCTGACTTTTCAGGCGTAGCTGCATAGCTTCTCTCACCCAGAGTCGGCTGAGAAGGACGCCAGCCTATCCTTGTCCCTAATTAGGATAAAACGGTGCAGAAAATGAATGAATGAATAGTAATAATAATAATTCTTCTTCTTCTTCTTTTCCTTTCGGCTGCTCCCTTCAGGGGTCGCCACAGCAAATCACCCGCCTCCATCTCACCCTGTCCTCTGCATCTTCTTTTTTGACTCCAACGACCTTCATGTCTTCCTTCACCACATCCATAAATCTCTTCTTTAGTCTTCCTCTAGGCCTTCTGCCTGGTAGTTCTAACCTCAGCACACTACTGCCAATATATTCACTATCCCTCCTCTGTACATGTCCAAACCATCTCAATCTAGCCTCTCTGACTTTGTTTCCAAAACATCTTACATGGGCTGTCCCTCTGATGTACTCATTTCTGATCCTATCATCCTCGTTACTCCCAGAGAGAACCTCAACATTTTCATCTACCTCCAGCTCTGCCTCCTGCCTTTTCCTCAGCGCCACTGTTTCTAAACCATACAACATCGCTGGCCTCACCACCATCTTGTACACTTTTCCTTTCATTCTTGCTGACACTCTCCTATAGCACATCACACCAGATGCTTTTCTCCAACCAATCCAACCTGCCTGCACATGCTTCTTCACCTCTTTTCCACACTCTCCATTGCTCTGGATTGTTGAGCCTAAGTACTTAAAATCCTCTACCTTCATTATCTCTGTTCCCTGTAACATCACAGTTCCTCCTGGGTCCTTCTCATTCACACACATGTATTCTGATTTTCTGAAGCTAACCTTCATTCCCCTCCTTTCCAGGGCATACCTCCACCTCTCTAGATTTTCCTGCACTTGTTCTCTGCTCTCACTACAGATCACAATGTCATCTGCAAACATCATAGTCCATGGAGATTCTTGTCTCACCTCGTCTGTCAGCCTGTCCATCACCATAGCAAACAAGAAGGGGCTCAGAGCTGACCCTTGATGCAGTCCCACCTCCACCTTGAACTCTTCTATCACACCGACAGCACACCTCACCACTGTCTTACATCTCTCATACATGTCCTGCACCACTCTAACATACTTCTCTGCCACTCCAGACTTCCTCATGCAATACCACAGTTCTTCTCTTGGCACCCTGTCATATGCTTTTTCCAGATCAACAAAGGCACAATGTAGCTCCCTCTGACCTTCTCTATACTTCTCTATTAACATCCTCAAAGCAAACATTGCATCTGTGGTGCTCTTTCTTGGCATGAAACCAAACTGTTGTTCACTTTTATTATATTCTTAAATATTTATTTAAATAAATAAATATATAATAATAAATATTTATTTATTCTTGTTCTTATTATGTTATTATTGCTGTTATAGTGGCCTGGTGGTTGGCTGGTGGTAAGTTGCCTCCCTGCAACCCTCATTAGGATTAAGCGTTTTAGAAAATGAATAAATGTTATTACAATCAGGAATTTTAATGAACTTACATTGGTTAAGCAATTAGTTCATCCTGGTCAGGGTCACAGTGAATTTAGAGTATTGACATTACACCAACAAATTAAATAAAAAAGAGGACAAAGGAAACATTTCTAAATAAGTGGCATAAAATAAATAAACAAATAATTAAAAAAGAAATAAAATAAACAACTGCATGCAGTCCTGCATTATAGGCCTGGTTTAGTTCGAACGAATAATTAATGCTGTTCAGTTTCATACAGCATGTCATGTAAACAGGACAAACATAAAATCAGTTAAAATTAAAGCAAAACTAGGTTTGCAGGGGGGCTGGACTGGCATGTGACTATACTATGGCAGATAAATGAACATTTCAGATGTTTTTGACAACAACAAGATGTCAAAGATGGTCAAAATATCCTTTTCTGACAAAATGGGATTAACCAGTTCAGAAAATGAATGAATGAGGATTCTATTAAATTATAAAAATGTGTGTGTGTGTGTGTGTGTGTGTGTGTGTGTGTGTGTGTGTGTGTGTGTGTGTGTGTGTGTGTGTGTGTGTGTGTGTGTGTGTGTATGTGTGTGTGTGTGTGTGTGTGCGTGTGTCAAAAATTTTATATCAGTTTATATGAACATATCTGGGCTGCACAGTGGCGTATCAGTTAGCACACCTGCCTCACAGCCAGCAGGAAGGTCCTGGGTTTGAGTCCCAAGCTGAGTAAGTTCATTCCTGTGTAGAATTGTGTGGACTACCTGTGCTTTCAGGTTTTTTGCTACAGTCCACGGACCTGTACATGAAGCTAATTAGCAGTAGGAGTGTATCTGAATGAGTTTTGTGTTTTTGCCCTGCGATGGTCTATACTGGTTGAACCCAGTGTCAACTGAAACAGGCTCCATAAGATTAAGCAGTTTGGCAAATGATTGAGTAAAACAAAAGGGCTTAAGTAGATTCTTTAGGAAGCACTAATGGTCAGGAAGTTTTTGCACTGAGGGTGAAGATTAAAATCTTGCCAGCTAGTCTTATAGAGTGCGAATTAAAAGCTGCTCCAGTATCAAGCACATATAGCTCATTAATTTATCTCATACCTCCTAACTGACTGCACTAGTGTTATAGTATCAATTAATTTTTTTCCATGGTCTAATTCTCACTGCTACTGTACTGACATGTTAAACCAGGCATGTTTAGTTATTCAGGTCTAAAACCTACCTCATCTCAGCCGAGATTATTGCTAGGCTATAAGGTGCCTCTTTTTGTCATACACACAGAACTAAAATGTACAAACTCATCCTGGTTTTAATCTGTGGATGATTTAATAGGACAGTGTGCATTTTCTCTCTGCTTGATGGTTTCCCCCCTCCAGGCTCTCTTATTTTCTTCTTCCTTCAAAACCTATACAGTACTGGTAGGAAGATTTTGTTCTCCAGTTTCCTGCTAGGTGCATATGTGCACAGGGGTGATGGGATAGAGTTTGAATCCACTGTGATCTTGATAAGGAAGAACCTGTTACAGAAAATGAATGAATGAATGAAGTACAGCTTTAAGTGAAGCATAGTAGAAAATACAGCCTGAGACTGAACTTAAAGTCTAGAGATTTAATTCATTAATAAACCCTGAAATTTAGAACTTAAAATGACTAAACCCTTTATTTATTTGCCAAATGTCTTATCACACCAGGGTTCACTGGGAGGTTGAAGGCTATCTTTGCCGACAAAGGACAAAGGCAGGGTATAGTTGGTATAGTTGGCCAGGCATGGAAAAGAATCATTGCTGTCAATTGTAAATAGTAAACCATTGGGTTATCATCAGCGTGTTTATGACCTGTGATAATGGAGGCTGAGGGCAAAGAGTTTGAATGGGCCATGTTCTGTGTCTCCATTATTAAGCCTTTACGCCCTACGGTGACTAATTTATCACACAAGAATTAAAAGCCTAAAAATGTAATTTATATCACTACGGGCATCTGAGGAACGACTGTGACGAATGCCGTACATTTCCTGTTGAAGCGGAGAATGGTATTGCGTCATCTTTTCCCGCGCTTTTTTCAGTTAGGCTCGAGACATCGTGAGTGAGTGATGTCTGTGAGTCATCGTTCAAACTGTCAGTACTAAAGGCACAAGGGATCAAATACCAGGTGAGATTCATGCACATAAAAATACTCATTGAAGAATAATGTTAGTTTTGTAATTTTATGAGGTAGAAATAGTTTATTGAGTTCATTTTACTAAAGAACCCCACATTTTATATGAGTGACGTTTTTGTCACATCAGGGGTATGAACAAGCTTGGCTGTCAACAGTGAATACTCACAACATAGTTTACAAGTAATAGAATTCTTGCAAAAAAAAAAAAAAGTGTTTTTATACCAATATGCTTATAATTTTTTATGGAAACTCAATACAAGCAGCAATTATAAACATTATTGTTTTCTGTGAAGAATATCTTGGTATTATTTATCAATTCAAATTGAGTCATCATGAGGTAAAGTCTGACCCAATTTCATCATTGAGAAAACATAATCGTTGAGTCAATTTGACTGGCGAATGTCTCTCATTGTTCATTTTCACCACCAGTATCTCAATCGCCCCCAGAACTTTTTATGGCAGTAAAAATATCAGTGTCGAAACTGCTGAGCAGGCCACTTGTGACGATAGTGAGAAATCTGAGACTGAAATGGATTATGATGACGAGGTGGCTGATCCCAACTTCATCCCTGATGATGTGAATATGAAAAAAGAAATAGATCTAGATGAAGAGACTCCTCCAAATGATGTCATTGAGCTCGATGGAGATTCAGATTTTATCATAGATGAACAAGCCCTAATGCCAACTGCAGATGATTCTAGTTCAAGCAGAGCAATAAGACGAAATCTCACTCGACAGTGGTCAGTCCTTCAAAATGAAAATCCTTTAGTTACGGTGCCCTTCCTTGGTCCTGACCTACCTTGTTCTACTGAAATTCTCTCTTCGGTCGTGGAATATTTTGCTGCAGGACTGTCAGACCATCAAGATTACCTGGATTATCAAAAGATATGAAATGTCAAAAGGCAATAACGAAAAAAGGACGAGGTGCAATTGAAGCTGCTAAAATAGAGAATGAAAACTTAGAAACAGTATATGTAAAATGGTGCAACAATAGAGTCGTGAACGTTATCTACGTTCGCAAAAGTCGACCCCGTTACTACAGTACATCGCTTTGATTCCAAAACAAAGAAGATAGTTGAAGTTGATTGTCCTGATATTGTGAAGCAGTACAATAAATCAACGGGAGCAGTAGATTTAGCTGACTAATCTCGCTTTATAGGAATCCTATCAGATCTAAGAAAGATTATATGAGATAGTGTTCCTGTCACTGGAGTTGATGAAGGCTGGTAAAGTGTACGAGAAGAAGAGGGGAAGACCTGCTTTTAGCACAGAGCCAAACAAGCCTCCGAAAAAGGGCTATCATCGTCCTTCAGTTGCCGTTCAAAAAGATGGCATTGGGCATCTTCCACGAATTACAGAAAAAAGGCAAAGATGAAAAAAATGCTATATGTGAGCCTGTGCCTGAACAGCAAATCCAACTGCTTCGAAGCTTACCATGAGTAGTTGAGGGATAAAGTACCACAGAACCGTGAACACCCTTATTTTTATACCAAATGATTTTTTATAAGTTTTTTTATTTCAATGTGATCCATTTCATTTTACATACATTTATAAGTACCATTTGTGCCAGTATTTCTATGCCAAAATATTCTTATAAGCCTCGTTTTATACTGTTACTTTTGTAAAAGAGAATTTGTTTTTCAAGGTTTGTGATATATTGTGATACGTTATTGATAATACAATAAAGGATATGTTATAAAAAAAAATCTTTTACTTTTCACATTACAAAATTTGCATGTTTCCTACGGATGTGACGAGTTCATCACCCATTATTATTAATATTTATTCAATCTTTCCAACCGGATGTGACTAATTAGTCACGGATGATTATTTTTTATAATTAATGCAAAATTCATATTTTCAGTACATATTATCCTTAATCAGCTTACTGAAGTCCCAAAAAAGCATGAATTATTATTTTTTTACCGCTACAAAATAATTCAGGGTGTAAAGGGTTAAGGCAGCAGCCCGGATCTCTGGCCAGAGCGTCATTGGTGACTGTCGTGGGGTCAATCCCCTAACCAGTTGGAGGACACCTGCAGTGGAGGAGGGGGGGAATTCTTCATGCTGAACAATGAGGCCCATATGGTTGTTTTGGCTTGTGGACTCCCAAGATTGGATGGTTAGTGACAAGCCAAACATGCTGCATCCTAGGCTGTTATCGATTCAAAAATCTTTGGTGTGGGAGGAGTTTGGTGAAGGCCTGGAAGAAGACTATCCGTTGGCCTTTGAAAATCCAACCATTCAGGTAGGGGAAGGAGTACACTACAGTTTACAGTGGGGAGCCGCTCGCCTTGACTGGGCAAGTTGTCATGAGCTGAAGGGAATATTTCAAGGACCTCCTCAATCCCACCACCATGCTCTCTGTGGCAGAGGAAAAGCCCAGAGGTTCATAAGCAGGTCTGCCCATCACTGGGACAGAAGCTGCTGAGATAGTTAAAAAGCTAATCAGTGTCCAGGCTCTTTGGGTGTTTGAGATCTGCCCTGAATACCTCAAGGCTCTAGATGTGGTAGGACTGTCTTGGTTGACATGGCTCTTTAATACTGTGTGGTCATTGGAGACCGTACCAGGATGGTAAACCAGGGTGGTACTGGAGAGTGTCTCCCAACTGTCATGGAATCACACCCCTCAGCCTACTCAGGAAAGTCTATTCAGGAGTACTTGAGAGAATGAGCCAACTAATGGTTGAATCTTGGTGTCAGAGGGAACAATGTGGTTTTTGGTTCTGAACACAGCAGTCTGGACCAACTCTATACACTCTACAGAATCCTGGAAGTGGTATGTAAGTTTGCCCAACTGGTCCACATGTGCTTTGTGTTCTTGGAGCAGGCTTTCAACCATGTCCTTTGGGCTATTTTTTGGAGTGTCCTGAAGGAATGTGGTATACCAGATCCATTGTTATGTGCTGTTTGGTTTGTCTGTTGCCTGAGCCAGAGCTTGGTCCACATTGGGAATAACATGTCGAATTTGTTTTCAGTGGGGTTGGCCTCCGCCAAGGCTGTCTTTTGTCATTGGTTCTGTTCATGATATTTATGAATAGAATTTCTAGGCCATATGCTCACATCTCTGCTTTTTTCAGATGGCATTGTCCTTTTGACTTCGTCGAGCCAGGACCTCCAGCTTGAGCAATTTGCAGCTGAGTGTGAAGTAGCTGGCCTTCCTGTAAATTTAACTCTTTTTAAAAACTACTTTAACTTTTCTTTAATATTTTTCTTCTTTCCCTTTTGGCTGTTCCCTTCAGGGGTCGCCACAGCGAATCATCTGCCTCCATCTCACCCTATCCTCCGCATCTTCTACTCTTACACCAACTACCTTCATGTCCTCCTTCACCATATTCATAAATCTTCTCTTTGTTCTTCCTCTCGGCCTTCTGCCTGGTAGTTCCAACCTCAGCATCCTACTACCAATATACTCACTATCCCTCCTCTATACATGGCCAAACCATCTCAATCTAGCCTCTCTGACTTTGTCTCCAAAACCTTTTACATGTGCTGTCCCTCTGATGTACTCATTCCCGATCCTATCTATCCTTGTTACTCCCATTGAGAACCTCAACATTTTCATCTCTGCTACCTCCAGCTCTGCCTCCTGTCTTTCCCTAGTGCCACTGTTTCTAAACTACACGACATCATTGCCTTATGACCATCTTGTACACTTTTCCTTTCATACTTGTCGATACCCTCCTATCACACATCACACCGGACACTTTTCTCCAAACATTCCAACCTGACTGCACACGCTTCTTCACCTCTTTCCACACTCTCCATTGCTCTGGATTGTTGAGTCTAAGTACTTAAAATCCTCCACCTTCCTTATCTCTGCTCCCTGTAACCTCACCGTTCCTCTTGGGTCCTTGTCGTTCACACACATGTATTCTGTCTTACGAAGGCTAACCTTCATTCCTCTCCTTTCAAGGGCATACCTTCACCTCTCTTGATTTTCCTGCACTTGTTCTCTGCTCTCACTACAGATCACAATGTCATCTGCAATTATCATAGTCCATGGGGAATCTTGTTGAACCTCGTCTGTCAGCCTGTCCATCACCACAGCAAACAAGAAGGGGCTCAGAGATGATCCTTGATGCAGTCCCACCTCCACCTTGAACTCTTCTGTCACACCGACAGCACACCTCACCACTGTCTTACACCTCTCATACATGTCCTGCACAACACTAACATACTTCTCTGCCACTCCAGACTTCCTCATGCAATACCACAATTCCTCTCTTGGCACCCTGTCATATGCTTTCTCCAGATCCACAAAGGTCCAATGCAGTTTTTTCTGACCTTCTCTGTACTTCTCTATTAACATCCTCAAAGCAAACACTGCATCTGTGGTGCTCTATCTTGGCATGAAACCAAACTGTTGTTCACAAATGCTGACCTCTGCCCTTAGTCTAGCTTCCACTATTCTTTCCCATAACTTCATCGTATGGCTCATCAACTTTATCCCTCTGTAGTTGCAACAACTGTGCAAGTCTCCCTTGTTATTAAAAATGGGCACCAGCACACTTCTCCTCCATTCCTCCGGCATCCTCACACTTTCCAAAACCTTGTTGATCACCTCTTCTACTCTTTTTTCGCTCTCATTTTCCTCATTCATCAGCTCTTCAAAGTACTCTTTCCATCTTTCTAGCACACTTCTGTCATCAGTCAATACATTTCCCTCTCTGTCCTTAATCACTCTAACTTGCTGCACATCCTTCCCACCTCCATTTCTCTGGAGTGCCAACCTGTATAAATCATTTTCTCACTCCTTACTGTCCAACTTAACATATAAGTCATCATATGCCCTCTGTTTGGCCTTTGACACCACTACGTTGACCTTACGCTGTGTCTCCCTGTAGTCCTGTTTACTCTCTTTGGTCCTCTCACTGTCCCACTTCTTCTTAGCTAACCTCTTCCATTGTACATACTCCTGCACTTCCTCATTCCACCACCAAGTCTCCTTATCTACTTTCCTTCCAGATGACACACCAAGTACTCTCCTACCTGTTTCCCTGATCACATTAGCTGGAGTTGTCCAGTCATCTGGAAGCACTTCCTGACCACCCAAAGCCTGGTTCAATTCCTCCTTGAAGACAACACGACACTCTTCCTTTTTCGGCTTCCACCCCTTTGTCTTCTGCTCTGCCTTTGCTTCCTTCACCTTCCGCACCATCAGCATCATGCTGCACACCACCATCCTATGCTGTTTGGCAACACTCTCACCCACGACTACTTTGCAGTCACTGACTTCCTTCAAATTACATCGCCTACACAAGATGTAGTCTATCTGTGTGTTCCTACCTCAGCTTTTATAAGTCACCCTGTGCCCCTGCCTCTTCTGGAAGAAAGTATTTACCACAGCCATTTCCATCCTTCTTACAAAATCTATCAACATCTGTCCTTCTGTGTTCCTGTCCTTGATACCAAACCTGCCTATCATTTCCTCATCCCCTCTGTTGTCCGCACTAACATGTCCATTGAAATCTGCCCCAATGACCACTCTTTCACCTCTGGGGGTACTCTGCATCACTTCATCTAACTAACTCCAGAATCTCTCCTTCTCTTTTAGCTCACATCCTGCCTGTGGGGCATAAGCACTAACAACATTGAACATCACACCTTCGATTTCTAACTTGAGACTCATCACTCTGTCTGACACTCTTTTCACTCCTAGAACATTGCTGACCAACCCTTCCTTCAAGATCACTCCTACTCTATTTGTCCTCCCATCCACACCTTGATAAAACAGCTTAAACCCTTCTCCTAAGCTTCTAGCCTTGCTACATTTCCACCTGGTCTCCTGAACACACACTATGTCCACCTTCCTCCTCTGCATCATGTCAGCCAGCTCTCTAACTTTTCCTGTCATAGTTCCAACATTCAAAGTCCCTACTCTGAGACCTAGACTCATGCCTTTCCTCTTCTCTCTCTGCCTACGTACATGCCTCCGTCCTCTCCTTCTTCGACCTCTCTTTCTTCGACCAACAGTAGTCTAATTTCCACTGGCACCCTGTTGGTTAACAGCACTGATGGCAGTCGTTGTTAACCCGGGCATTGACTGATGGGGTATGGGATTTGTATTTTTGACTCACATGTTTTATGTGGCATTGGTTTTACGCAGGATGCCCTTCCTGACCCTCTGCATTTATTCGGGCTTGGGATCGGCGTGAGGGTGAACACTGGCTTGTGCCCCCCCATGGCTGCATTTTTAACTTTTCTTTAATGTACATATGATTTTATTGTTTATAATTGTCCTTCTGTGGGTTAAGAGAGTTTTTGGACTTTTTACCACTGCAGACGTTTTACTTTTCTGGACTGCAGTGCAACAACAACATGCACTCTTTGCTCACGCCATTGATCAGCTGATTGCCCCAATGTGATTAGATTAGCAGCCAGACATATGGACTTTCTTGCTGAAACCGAGAGAAAAATACACCATGAATCCAGAGGAGGACAGAAGATATGGAGAGAGGTGGCAAGCCAGTGGAAGTTTATAGAGAGGAAAAGGTACAAGCTATGTCTCCCATCTATTCTAATGGATAGTGCAGTTTCACGCGCTTTGTAAAGACATGCTGCATCAAGATATTTTGCATGACAATATATCCATAGTGGACATTTGCACTGTTTGACTTCCTCATGCAATACCACAGTTCTTCTCTTGGCACAATGTCATATGCTTTTTCCAGATCCACAAAGGCACAATGTAGCTCCCTCTGACCTTCTCTGTACTTCTCTATTAACATCCTCAAAGCAAACATTGCATCTGTGGTGCTCTTTCTTGGCATGAAACCAAACTGTTGTTCACAAATGCTGACCTCTGCCCTTAGTCTAGCTTCCACTATTCTTTCCCATAACTTCATCGTATGGCTCATCAACTTTATCCCTCTGTAGTTGCTGCAACCCTGCACGTCTCCCTTGTTCTTAAAAAATGGGCACCAGCACACTTCTCCTCCACTCCTCCGGCATCTGCTCACTCTCTCGTACCTTGTTGAATGTTCTTGTCAGAAAATCTACTGCTACCTCTCCTCGACACTTCCATACCTCCACCGGTATATCATCAGGACCAACTGCCTTTCCATTCTTCATCCTCTTCAATGCCCTTCTCACTTCACCCTTACTGATCTTTGCTACATCCTGCTCCTCAATGGTCACCTCTTCTACTCTTTTTTCTCTCTCATTTTCCTCATTCATCAGCTCTTCAAAGTACTCTTTCCATCTTCCCAGCACACTTCTGTCATTAGTCAATACATTTCCCTCTCTGTCCTTTATCAATCTAACTTGCTGCACGTCCTTCCCATGTCTATTTCTCTGCTGTGCCAACCTGTATAGATCATTTTCTCCCTCTTTACTATCCAACCTATCATACAAGTCATCATACGCCCTCTGTTTGGCCTTAGCCACTGCTACTTTCGCCTTACGCTGTGTCTCCCTGTACTCCTGTTTACTCTCTTCGGTCCTCTCAATGTCCCACTTCTTCTTAGCTAACCTCTTCCTTTGTACACACTCTTGCACTTCCTCATTCCACCACCAAGTCTCCTTATCTACTTTCCTTCCAGAGGACACACCAAGTACTCTCCTAACTGTGTCCCTGATCACATTTGCTGTGGTTATCCAGTCATTTGGAAGCACTTCCTGGCCACCCAAAGCCTGTTTCAACTCCTCCTTGAAGACAACACGACACTCTTCCTTTTTCAGCTTCCACCACTTTGTCTTCTGCACTGCCTTTGCCTTTTTCACGTTTCTCACCATCAGAGTCATCCTGCACACCACCATCCTATGCTGTTTGGCAACACTCTCACCCACTATGACTTTGCAGTCACTGACTTCCTTCAAATTACATCGCCTACACAAGATGTAGTCTACCTGTGTGCTCCTACCTCCGCTTTTATAAGTCACCCTATGCTCCTGTTTCTTCTGGAAGAAAGTATTCACCACAGCCATTTCCATCCTTTTTACAAAATCTATCAACATCTGTCCTTCTGCGTTCCTGTCCTGGATACCAAACCTGCCCATCACTTCCTCGTCCCCTCTGTTGCCTGTACCAGCATGTCCATTGAAGTCTTCCCCAATGACCACTCTTTCACCTCTGGGGGTACTCTGCATCACTTCATCTAAGTCACTCCAGAATCTCTCCTTCTCTTCTTGCTCACATCCTGCCTGTGGGGCATAAGCACTAACAACATTGAGCATTACACCTTCAATTTCTAACTTGAGACTCATCACTCTGTCTGACACGCTTTTCACTTTTAGAACATTCCTGACAATTTCCTCCTTCAAGATGACTCCTACTCCATTTCTCTTCCCATCCACACCGTGATAAAATAGCTTAAACCCTGCTCCTAAGCTTTTAGCTTTGACCTTTCCATCTGGTCTCCTGAACACACAGTATGTCCACTTTCCTCCTCTGCATCATGTCAACCAGCTCTCTACCTTTTCTTTGCATAGTTCCAACATTCAAAGTCCCCACTCTCAGTCCTAGACTCATGCCTTTCCTCTTCTCTCTCTGCCTACGGACACACCTCCCACTTCTCCTTCTTCGACGTCTTCGACCAACAGTAGTCCAATTTCCATCAGCACCCTGTTGATTGACAGCACTGATGGCGGTCATTGTTAACCCGGGCCTCGACCGATCCGGTATGGGGGTAATACTTCTGATTTGCATCATAAATATTTGGCATTGGTTTTACGTCGGATGCCCTTCCTGACACAACCCTCTGCATTTCTCCGGGCTTGGGACCGGCATGAGGGGGAGAGACACTGGTTAGTGCCCCCTTCACCTCATGGCTGCATTATATATATATATATATATATATATAAATATATATATACACACACACACACACACACACACACATATATATATATATATATATATATATATATATATATATATATATATATATATATATATATATATATATATATATATATATAATTTCTTATTTGAGTGTATATATATCTTGTCATGGACTTGCTCATCATTTTCTGTAACTGCTTAATCCTGGTTAGGGTCACGGGGAGGATGGAGCCCATCAAGGGCAGGGGCAGAGTACACCCTGGATAACTCACCAGGCTATCACAGAGCTGAAACACGCTGACCGCTATGCAGCTACTCTCGTCGAAAGTCAGCAATGGTTCTTTTACATGAACCTCTCACCATGGACAGTGAGAGACATAGCCAGCCTTTGATAACCCAGTTAGCTGAACTGGTGGGACAGTGACAACCTTGTGGAGAGTGGGTCTCGAGCCCCCAACCTTAGGATCACAACACCTTTACCACTAGGTCACCACTGCCCATCTTGGACTTGCCCGCTTTAATATTAAGGAAAGTCTGACAACGTCTTTGCGTTCAGAGCTGTTCTCGTGCTTTTTGATAATTGAAATTTGTATATTTGATGAACTGACAATGGCCATAACTTTTGTTTTATTTCTTTGTTTACAGGTTTTGCAAAATGATTGTATTACTTGATTTTCTGATGGTTGGGATTATGAATTTCTGCTGCCCTGTTCATGAGTCATAAGACACAGGTAATTTTTCACCCACTGAGCTTGCGTTGGGTCCATCACAAGTCTTGTATGTCTTTTAGTTGAAATTGTGATAGTGTCTGCACATTTAGCACAAAATCACTTATAATTCTATCTATCAGTGGAACAACTATATTTCTTGCGCTAACTGGAATTTGAGGTCTTAAAAAAGACGTAATTTTCCTGCTGTCAACCATAATTTTGTAAGTCGCACCAGTGGTCTTATGGGTATCGCTTTCACACCCGTAAGAGTAGCTGCCCTTTTCACAGATTTGCCAATGCAAAGTTACCTGTCATGTTTCAGCTACGCCGTGCGTGTTATGTTCATTATGTATGAATACGTAGCTTAAGTTTTGTTGTTACTGTGTATTGCAGTTTTTGTAGGTGTTACCAGTACACATATTTTTAACATATTGATGTTAGGCTGTTTGGAGGTGTAAATTACACCAATAGGCCCCCAGTCTTCTGTTTCATGATTTACATCTCTTCCACCAGCGTTATGTTGTATCATGATCAAGTCCTGTTTAAATGCACCATGTGTTGATTGGCTGACAGGCTTCCCTGTTTCCCCTTTAAGTGCATCTTTCGTTAGAAACTAGCTCATTTAATGGCTCCAGTAAACATGGAAACATATGAACCAGAAAGATGAACATATATAAATCAGAAAGTTGGAAAAGTTGTGTATAAAATGTGCCATGAAAAAAACATAACTGCACGAACATAACTGGAATGGAATCCGATGTCAAGTTAAAGGATAAGTATTTTGGTTATGGCTGCAAAAGTGCGTCATGAGTTCCATGAACACTGTGAAAATACAACATTGTAACGCAAGGATTTTGTATGAAAACTTGCTGATGTGCCAGGGAAAGCCATTTATTGTTCATGTTAAATTTCCCTCCATGCGTGATCCAATTTACTTTTGAGAATTTTTTACTTCTACATGTGACATAATCAGTGGAACAACCGCCGCATTGACATTCATCAGCATGCTAGTCTTTATACTAGCCATTTTGTTCTGAGGTGGCACGGTGGTGTAGTGGTTAGCATGCCCGCCTCACAGCAAGACGGCCTGGGTTCGATTCCCAGCCTGGGTGTTTCTGTGTGGAGTTTGTGTGTTCTCCCTGTGATTGCATGGGTTTCCTCCCACAGTCCAAAAGCACGCACAATAGGTTAATTGGCTGTTTCTAATCTCATCTAGGTGTGAATAGTTGTGTGAGTGTTGGCCCTGTGATGGACTGGTGAGCTGTCCAGGGTGTACCCTGTTCTTGCCCAGAGTTGCCTGAGAGGGGCACCTGTGACCCCAATTATGATTAAGTGGTTCAGAAAATTGATGTTTTGTTTTGAATGACTCAATATTAATATAATCTTACCTTAAATAAAATTTGCATGTATGCTGCAGTAAGAGAAATTAAATTCATGATTATTACAGAATGATAAATGAGACTTATGTTTCACTTAGGTGCCCAGAAATGCATTTTACGGCACGATATATGCTTCAGCTTCGAGGGGTCTTTTCCCCTTTTGACCCCTCACTTAGGCTTTGTCCGAGGATGACTCCCAAACCCTCCACCTGAATAGAGTGCATGCAGCATTTTTTTTTAATTTTCCATCCCATACTTAACATACTTCTCTGCCTACCCTCAATCTTAATGAAATTGTTGGAGGGGTTTGTCTTGTAATACTTCAAATCTGTAGCATTAAATAATAATAAAAAATAATTCTTATTCTCTTCCCTTATTTGGTTACCCCTATAGGTAGATGGCACTCTTAAAATTCACTCTTAATATTCATTGTATATTGCTTATATAATAAGCCTGCTCTGGAGATGATTAATTATAAAAAAAGCAGTGTGTCCATTGAACCTCGAATTACAACACAATTAGCAGGATGGTATTTTGTTTGATAGAACATTTGGCCATCATCATAGTTTGCTTAACATACGCCTGCAATTTGTGTTAAAAAAAGTTTAAGAGGATGAGAACAGGCTAGCACTGAGGTTAATGTGCTGTCTGTTCTTTTCTGTGACTGGCATGACAATGCACTGATTGTAATTGCAGAGCTGTAATAATGAGGAAGTTCGTTGGTGCTAATTTAGCCCGGGATTCAGATTATAGTAGAAGAGGCAAAACACAAACATAGAAGCAGCCCATTCTCTGCTATAAACATACACAAGGGACAGTTTATAACTTCAGTTAAGCAATGTTGAAGAAATACAGGGATCCCTCACTTTCCGTGGTTAATGGGGAACAAGATCACCCCGCAACCACCAATTTCCCCAATTTCTGTGAAGTAGGATCGACCCCCCCTGACTGACGTAAACATACATGTACATGTGTATATAATATCAATAAATACATATTCAACACTATATATGCTTATAATAACAATGAAACATTCAAAAATAATGCATAAGCTGCAAGTAAAATATAAATACACACATATACAGACACACACGTCACATAGAAGTGTAAATATTTTTTTTGTTGTATAATTAGCCTTGTTTTCTGGCATTTTCCTTAACTTTTCCCCTATTTTCCCTTAATTTCCTTATTTTTTAAATTTTCGGTATATTATTTTTGAAAAAACATGATGCATTGAAGTCGCAGAAACTGAAGCATGAAGTAGTGAGGGATCACTGTATTAAGAAATACTCATATATCACATCACCTTATCTTGAAAATTCATTATTTGGGGGCATATTAATGATATACTAATAATAAATTATAATAACTATAAGAGCAGTGGGCAGGTCTTTTGGACCTGTAATGGGGTTAGGCGTCCCAGTCACCACGAGTCTCCCCTGTCATGTGTGCATGCCACAAGACAGTCAGTAAGAGTAGGACCTGTCTATCTACACATGCGAAGACTGGCTCCGCCTGATTGTGTGGAAGAAACCACCAAATTTGTTCAGCGGCCAAGGAGGCAGACCCAGAAAAGCATCGTGGAGCGCAACCAGGGCACAGTGAGACACATGGGACACCACTGGCCATCCACTACATCCTGACCTATCTTCAGCCTTCTCAACTATATCAAGCCACTGGACTGAGCTGGACAGGATGAGAGTGTGAGGTTGACGAGCTGCGTGACTCTCCCTCACAAGTCAAGCGCAACTCATTACTTCACGCATACCACAGATCATAGATTTGATATGAAGTCATGGTCATCTTTGACCTCAGAGGACGAACAACAATACAGTAGGCCCTTGATATTCGCGGGGGTTCAGTTCTGACCCCTCCCATGAGTGAAGATAATCCACGAGTTCTGGACCCGGAAGTAAAACTCCATGTATCACATTACATGCGCGAATCAGCAGCCTGAAGTAAAATACTATGTATCTATTACATGCGCAAAAATATGCTTCTTAAACACATTCTATAGACAGTCTTACTCATTAATTCAGTATTAATGTAGTAAAATGTAGTAATGATTAAGAAAAACTTAATTTTTTACTGTGATATTTATTGATAATAAAATATAAACATTATACAGCGTACAAGTAAAAACACCTTTCAATGCATTCTCTTTGAAACATAGAGCACTGTAGTTTTCAAAAATGCCCACTAGAGGAAGGTATTGCATTAGGCATGAGATGACTGAATTCAGGTATGAACTGCATGAAGTCCGAGCAGCTCAGCCACGACTCTCAGACAGAGCGAGTAGAAAACAGAGTTTTAGAGTGAGAGAGTTAGAGAGCGTGACACACCAAAGAAGCGGTGATGTGATGTGAGTTAATCCTCTGGTGCAGAGGTGAGCCTGCTTTTGTTTATTGGGAGTAAATGAGAATAGTCAATTCAGGTGTGAGCCACTGAGCAGCTCAGCCATGCCCCTCAGTTGAAGTGGAGGGTAAACAGTCAGAGGCACAGCGCCAAAATCAAAGTCCCCCCCCAAACACAGATCATAACAAAAAGGACATAAAAGAACAAGAAATGTAATAAATTGGATAAACAAAATAATATGGGAAACATGCAACACCATAGTAAATAAAATATAACACACAAACATTCTAAACATTACCATAGGTAATGTACTGGAATAATAATTGAAAAAGACTTTAACAGTAAAGTGTTTTACAACAGTTCAGATGGTTATTCCTCTTTAGGCACTTCAGAGGAAACTCTCGTTTCTTCCGGAGAAAGTCTTATTTGTTCAGAAGAAAAATCCAACGCCGTTACCTTTTTCTGGTGTTTAGCAGGCGCTTGAGTGACATCATAGAACTTAACTGGTAATTAAAACACACTAACAAAAGGCTCATTGACAACTTGTGCTCGAATGAGGAAAAGGGGCGTTACAACATCTCAACCAATCAGCAGGAAGGAGGACAGCCATTGGCTGAATTTAAATCACGTAAGAGTTGCTCGGAAGTCCATGAATACTTAAACCGTGAGTGCAAAACTGCAAATAATCAAGGGCCTTCTGTATATATATATATATATATATATATATATATATATATATATATATATATATATATATATATATATATATATATATATATATATATCTTTGTCCATCGAAGTCAACGAGGACCATCGACCATCTAATCATCCTGGGAACTGGGCATGTCTACTTAATGATAATATAAGATAAGATACAGCTTTATTAATCTCACAATGGAGAAATTCACTGTTATAGGCTCTTGAGGTACCATCAGTAGGGGGTGCAAAAATAGATACATATACAAACATACACACATACATATGTATTATATAAGTAAATAAATAAATAGATACATAAATAGTATAAAGTAATATACAATAAAAAAGAAAAGAAGGGAACAACTTTGCAGACTGGGCTATATTCAAGTGTACATGTATCTGAGTAGATGGGTTGATATGGTTCACAGTCAGTGGGGTTGATTAAAATGCACGGGGTTTTTATTGCACATAACCGGTATTTTCACAGACAGTTACAAAGTGGCGTTGTACAGTCTGACAGCGGTGGGAATGAACGACCTGCGGTACCGCTCCTTCCTGCACTGAGGATGTCTCAGTCGTCCACTGAAGGAGCTACTCAGCTTCTCTACAGTCTGGTGCAGTGGGTGAGAGCTGTTGACCATGATGGATGTGAGCTTTGCTACCATCCTCCTCTCACTCACCTCCTCCACAGAGTCGAGTGGGCAGCCTAGGACAGAGCTGGCCCTCCTGACCAGCTTGTTCAGTCTCTTTCTGTCCCGCTCAGTGCTGCCCGGTGCCCAGCAGATGGCAGCGTAGAGGATTGCAGAGGCTACCACAGAGTCATAAAAAGTCCTGAGCAGAGGTCTGTATACTCCGAAGGACCTAAGTCTCCTCAGAAGGTGGATGCGACTCTGGCCCTTCTTGTACTGTGTGTACACAACACCCTTGTTGGTGTTGTGGGACCAGTTTATTGTTAAGGTATTTGAAACTGGTATAGGCCCAGGTATTTGAAACTGTCCACTGTCTCAATGTCCTGTCCCTGGATGTTCATTAGTGAGTGTGTGTGTGTGTGTGTGTGTGTGTGTGTGTGTGTGTGTGTGTGTTAGAGTGCTTCTCCTGAAGTCGACCACCATCTCCTTCGTCTTCCTAGTGTTCAAGCACAGGTGGTTGCGCTCATACCAGTCCACGAAGTCAACGATGACCGACCGGTACTCCAGCTCGTTCCCCTCTGACACACGGCCCACAATGGCGGAGTCGTCCGAGAACTTCTGGAGGTGGCAGCTGTCTGTGCTATAGATGAAGTCCAAGGTATAAATGTTGAAAAGGAAGGGTGAGAGGACGGTGCCCTGTGGTGCCCCCATGCTGCAGACTGCCACCTTTGACTTACAGCTGCGCAGCTGCACGTACTGTGGACGGTTAGTGAGGTAGTCGATAATCCAGGCAGCAAGATGTCCGTCCACCCCCACGTCCTCCAGCTTCCACCGCAGAAGTGCTGGCCTCATGGTGTTGAAGGTGCTGGAGAAGTCAAAGAACATGACCCTCACAGCACTGCCAGCGATCTCCAGGTGGGTGAGTGCCCGCTGCAGAAGGTAGATGACGGCGTCTTCTACCCCGATCTTGGGCCTGTAGGCAAACTGCAGCGGGTCTAGGGTGGGGCTCACCATAGAACGGAGGTGTTCGAGGAGGAGCCTTTCCATGGTCTTCGTGAGGTGGGAGGTCAGGGCGACAGGTCTGTAGTGAGCCAGTTCCATCTCTTGAGCTGTTTTGGGAACCGGAACCACACAGGAGGTCTTCCACAGGATGGGAACCTTCTCCAGGCTGAGGCTCAGGTTGTACCGATAGCATTGTACCTCACAGAGCTGGTCCGCGCAGGTCCTCAGCAGCCTGGGACTGATGCCATCTGGTCCTTCAGATTTCCTTTGATTTAGTCGCCTCAGCTGTCTCCTCACCTGGTCTGACGTGAAGGAGAGGGGGGGCTGGGATGGACTTCAGAGGGAGAGGGATGTGTCTGTCGGGCTGTCGCAGTCAAGTGAAGTTGGCCTGGGGAGGGGGGGTGTCTGCTGGTATGGAGACGTGTGAAGAGGGGGGTGAGGGTGGGGAGGGGGCAGAGGGGGAGGGGGGGAGAATCAAACCTGTTGAAGTAACAGTTTAATTCATCCGCCCAGCACTGGTCACCATCAGCTGTCCCTCTGACACTCTGCCCAAATCCAGACATGGTCTTTAGTCCTCTCCAGACGTCCCGCATGTTGTTCTGAGCCAGCTTCTCCTCCATCTTCTTGCCATAGTCCTTCTTGGCCCTCCTGATCCTCCACTGGAGCTCACGCTGGACCTTCTTCTGCGCCTCTCTATCCTCCGAGATGAAAGCCCTCTTTTTCTGGTTCAGGAGAACTTTAAGCTCAGGGGTGACCCACGGGTGGTTGTTGGAGAAGCACCGTACCCTCCGTGTTGGCACAGTGTTGTCCACGCAGAAGTTCATGTAGTCGGTGATACAGTGTGTGAGGCCGTCGATGTCATCACCAAAGGAGTCACAGAGCATGCGCCAGTCTGTGGTCTGGAAACATTCCCTAAGCCCCTCATTAGTCTTCTCGGTCCACACTTTCACAGACCTCTTCTGCGCAGGTTCCTTTCTCACCCTGGGTGTGTATTGGGGGAGCAGATACACAGGAACAACGGGCTTTTCCGCATGAAGGAGGGCGGGGGCGCACAGGCCGATGAGGGTCTCACGTGTGTAAGACCTGTGTTTCTCAGAGCCGTTGGTGAATGAATTTCCTGACGCCGATCCAAAAAGTGAAAGTAAAACTGCACAGAAAAACAAAAGCATCATAAAAGTCGGTTTCCCAGATGCAGGATTGAAGAAAGAAAAAGAAAATTTGAAAAAAAGATAAAGAAACATGCCTATGTACAATAGAAAAGAGAAAAAAAAGGAAACTAAGCAGAAGAGCTCCTGTAACTGGCTGCAGGTCACCTGGCGCCATCTTGAAAAATTGTGGGTGCGAAGATGGCTTGTCAGTCCAATCTGTGCTTGGAAAGTTCTGGTGCAGTCTGGACAGGGTATCATGGCTTCTGCTGGGGGCTTGGAAGACCTGCTATTCCTGTCTTGCCTGCGTTTCTCGGCTGTAGCAATTCTGTTGGTTTCGTATGACTTGGCACCCTTGCATATAGCTGCTCTCGGTGAATTCCTATCCTTAGCTGCTTTCTCCCAAGAGATGTGCTTGATGTTAAAGGCATTCAGTGAAGATTTCAGGGTGTCTTTAAAGCGCTTCTTCTGTCCTCCTTGGGATCGTTTATCATGCTGTAGTTTGCCAAACAAAAGTTTATTTGGGAGCCGATGGTCAGGCATTCGAACAACATGGCCTGCCCAGCGTAACTGGGTCTGTGATGGAATAAATTGATAGGATAAATGAGATGCAACTATGTGTGTATTGTAACTTCTGTGTATCTAAAGCTTCCTGTTCTTCTTGTAATTGTGACATGTGCGCTAGGCACATGAAACTGTTGGGTGGGTGTTCCTGTTTCGTGTTTCGTTTAGGGTGTGGGATTCGGAAAGTAACAATGTAACAATGAGGAATTGCTTTGAAATGGAATTAGCCAAGTGTTAAGTGCCGCAGGGCACAAACATATATGTTAATGCTTTGTGAACACTGTGAATTACTGCTTTGCACGCACATCCCTCTGTATAAATAAGCTGACACTGCATGTGTTCGATGAGCTTCCGATGAATAAACCAGACTGATTTCACTCGTGTGGTTCGTTGTCTGTTGCTCCCGGAGTACTCCTAAACGTTGAGATGTAGGAATCCAGGTCGTGCAGGTTTACCTAAGAGCTTCCTCCACGGAGAGTTCTTACAATTCTGGTGACCCCGACGTGATACTCCTGATCAGGTAAGAGACTTTTTTTGATACCTTGCCTGGTCAGCAGTATTCAGAATGGTTGTTCCCCCATCCGTGGGTCGGGGAGAGGTAATCCTCAGTTGCTATAACTGGGAAGAGCGCTATACAAAAGGTGTATTCCTGCATGCCAACGTATTTCTGGCGGAGGGTAAATAATGGGAACTTCCTACCCAAAGCCTAATCCCGGGGAAACCCCCAAGGAATGGATGAATAGGTGTGGTCTTGCTTATTATACTGAACCATGGCTTAGTAATCTAGCCGGATGGACGGAGGGACTCGACCAAGTGCCAAACTTCCCTCGAATGGGGACTTTTGATGCAGGATCCCTGACATCCGCGCATCGCATGATTTATGATGGATTGGGCAACCCCTCCTGGGATTATGAATACATGAAGGAGGCTTATGTGAAATGGTATGAAATGCGCTCATACTGGTTACAACTTAAGAAACTCTTCGAACCAAAGAGGGTGACTCAGAGTGTCCCCAAACCTAAATTAGTGAGTAAGGAAAAGGGAAAAAAGAAAATTACCAAAAGTCCAGCCTGCTGTGTACAAACAGTGTCCCCCGTCGGCTCCCCCACCATATCCCGTAGGGTCGGGGGACACGGCCCCGCTACTACCCGCTGATCCTAAACTAGTGGAGGTCCCCATCCTGTACCCAACCCTGCTCGCTGCAGAGGCAGGGGCTCGCCCCAAAACCAAACCTAAGGGGAGACCCAGGGTTGTAATTCCTCCCCCGCCTCCGCCAGTAGATGAGGAGGAATCTGAAGATACTGAGGGGGATGAGGACCCGGACTTGGAAAACCCGGGGGACATCGGTCCCGATGCGGGCTCTCAGCCCGACCCACCTCCTTTCCCAGCGCCATCTAGACCTCGGACCGTTGAAAATGTGGCCTGTATATGGCAGAATCGGGGAAGGGGTATCGTTGTAGAACCGCGTCCGTGGTCGCACTTAAGGACATTATCTCCATGCTTCTCGGCTTGGACACACCCTTGGCCTATGTCAGTGCTTCTCAATTATTTTCTGTTACGCCCCCCCTAGCAAGAAGAAAACAATTCGCGCCCCCCCACCACCCACTTTCCGCCGCAACTATAAATTATAACTTTTTTCTATAATATAGTTACAGGTATATCTCTTCATTATATCGTATCCTTGTTAACATAAATAAAACAAAAAGAAAGAGATATAGTTCAACTTACAAGAATAACTTTTTTAACATTTTTATTAGTCTGTAAAAGAAAGTGCATCAATTTGCCTTAAATTTAAAAATAATAATATCCTTGTTACATTTTTGACAAACTTACCACACCATTTGCTGCTGAAAATAAAATCAATAAATAATTAATTCAAATTGACTTCAGAAACATTAACTCAGGAGCACAATATATAAACACTTCAACCTACAAAACAAGAACAAATAGAACAATTTGTGCTGATTTTTTTTCTCAAAATGAGGAAGCCAAGATTAATGGCTACAATGAGCACGTTTTGCAGCGCACAGCTTCTCAAAGCGAGGTTTGAAGCATGACACTGCAACTCTCGTAGCAAAACAAACCTACACCATAGAGTTAATACTCGCTGCGCACAATGGGCAATGAGGGCGCCACTGCCAACTACTGGAGTGGATGTGCAATTACACTTTCTTGTAGTACGGCGGAAAAAAAGCATGTTCTGTATTGCCAATTGACCGGGGGTTTGGGGGGGATTATCGTTTTATCCTACAGTCCACCCTAAAGAAAGCATACAATGAGGCTGTGGTCCTCCAGAATGTCCCCTGTTTGGACCCCAGAAACGATGAGGTGACTAACGAAAAAATAGAAGAGGACGGGGGGAAGAGGGACGTCGTCAGACTCGTTATCGTTCCTCGCTCTATTGGAGGGATAATCCCGACGCGTTAAAAACCTTGCGCGCGCAACTTACGGCTTATCTAGTCTCCCAACGGGAAGGAGCTTGTGATCTCTCCCACGTCACTAACTGTAAACAGAAACGTGGTGAACTCACATCAGTTTTCTGGAACCGCTTCACCGAAACCTGGCGACATGTTGGAGGGTTTGACCTCGCAATAGACGGCCCAAATTCAATGTTCTTGTCCACCTTCCTGAGCAACTGCCTCCCGGAGGTCCAAAGCGCTCTAAAGTCACATTGGACTGACCGTCAGCGCCTCGCTTTTCCTGATGACCCTACGCTTGATAAATTGCAAATATCCTCCTCCTTTGTACATATGTCCGAATGCCCTTTTAATTTGCTGGGCCGCGATCTCATGAGCATTCTGGGGTTTCAAATCTCTTTCCAGGGCTCGAGCATGACCATTCAAACGTGCGACACCTCCTCTGTTTCTCTGTTGTCATTGCAAGCGCAGCCCTTGCCCTTTAACGTTAATTTGGCATGCGTGGCGAGTTCCACCTCGCCCCCTGTACTCGACACGCTGCCCACCAATCTTTGGGCAGAACATAAGAGTGACGTGGGTTGTGTGGACTGCGTTCCATATGAAGGTACCGTTAAGCACATTTTGCCCGTGTACATCCGACAATACCCCTTATCGCCTCAAAAAATGTTGAGTATCGACACCATTTTTGCCTCTCTTCTGGAACAGGGTATCATCGTGCCGTGCACAAGCCCTTATAACACTCCTGCGAACCCGGTTCCCAAACCGGACGGTTCTTGGCACCTAACCCAGGATCTCAGAAAAATTAATGAGCTCATCATCCCAATCTTGCCAGTCATCCCGGAGGTGCCCTCTATTATGGCTTCCATTCCTTGCGACCATACCCATTTCTCCGTGATTGACCTGTGCTCGGCGTTTTTAAGTATCCCTGTTGAGCCCAACACACAGCCCCTCTTTGCTTTCACACACCAGCAGCGACAGCACACGTGGACTAGATTACCTCAAGGGTTCATAGACTCTCCTTCTGTTTTCTCGGCTGTGGTTAGGGATGCACTGGGGTCTCTTGACGTTCCCGTGGGTTCCTGTGTCCACTCCTACGCCGACGACCTCCTGGTGTCCGGCCTAACTTATGAACTGTGTCTTGATACAACCGTCCAACTGCTCCTCTTACTGGAAAAGAAGGGTTTCAAGGTTTCAAAGACCAAGCTACAGTTTTGCCTACCGACTGTCATATACCCTCTCATGGGACAAAACGCCTTACTCAGGATCGTGCCAAGATCATAGTGGACACTCAGAAGCCTGCCACGAAACCTTGCTTTCCTGGGCCTCATTAATTACTGTCGCCAATGGATCCCGGACTGTTCTTTTTATGACAAATGTTTACGCTCTGCCATGGCTCACACTGACCTGCTCCACCATCCCTTGGTCTGGACTGAGGACATACTGGACCGTTCAAAGCCCTGAAGTCGGCCCTATGCTCCGCGCCGGCTCTTGGGCTCCCGGACTACACCAAACCCTTTCACCTCTATGTCACGCACCAGGCTGGCACGGCTTCTGGAGTTTTGGCTCAGGACCACGGGGGGGGGGGGACTGAGACCCTGTGCTTTCCTCTCCAAAACTTTAGATACTGTAGCTCAGGGTTTACCTGCTTGCCTTCGCGCTGTCACTGCCAGTGCGGTGTTAGTTCTCAAAGCAGAAAAAATAGTGCTCTCCCATCCACTCGTTTTACACACCAGCCATCAGGTTAGGCGTATCCTTAATACTCTGTCTACACAACACATGTCTTCTCAACGTCGCTTAGGTTACGAGGCCATCCTTTGTGCTGCTGATAATCTAACCATCTCTTGTTCCTCTTCCCTAGATAACGTGACCCAGGCCCTACAGCGCCTGCTTAATGCTCAAGATGACTGCGAACCATTGGAACATGACTGCATGGACACCATTGTCCATGACACCAGTATTAGGTCCGACTTATTATCCACGCCTCTCTCCAGAGGTCTCTCCGTTTGTAGATGGGTCATGCTCGAAACCCTCCGACAGAGTGTTCCTCTGCGGCTACGCGGTATGTTCCTTACCGGACCAAGTTTTGGAAGGGTACTTAATCCCCTTTAATTCCGCTCAAGCAGCGGAGTTATACGCGCTCACTCGGGCATGCACTCTCGCCTCCGACCAGGACGTTACTATATACACTGACTCTCGTTTCGCTTTCGGGGTGGCGCATGATTTTGGCCATTTCTGGCAACCTCGTGGTTTCACTGCTGCTGATGGTAAGCCCATTTCACATTCCACCTTGGTCCAGGACCTTATTGTGTCCTGCAATCTCCTGCTCCGTTTAGCGATCGTAAAGACCCGTCGTCATTCCTCTGACCACTCTGGTGAGGCACGGGGTAACTCTTTGGCTGACTGCGCAGCTAAACAGACTGCCTTGCTCGGCTCCATGCCGCCGTTCCTGCAGCCCGCGCTGGTGTCAACCTCACACATGCTTAGCGCCCTCCACCCTGACTTGGATCTGAAATCTCTTCAGTCCTCAGCGTCCACAGAAGACACTGATTTTTGGTCCTCCCATGGCTCTCAGCCCTCGGGGGACGGCATTCTACTCGATTCGACCGGTCGCTTATGTCTGCCCACACACTGTCTTCCTTTCCTCGTCCGCGAGTTTCACGGGCCTACACATCGCGGTCGAAGAGGGGTGGTGACAGATATGGAAAAAGATTTTTGTATACGACAACTAGCCTCTACGGTACACAGCATTCTGGACAAATGCCTGATTTGTGCACAGAACAATGTGTCCAAACCACACGCATCACATCAGCATTTGCCGAAACCAGATACTTCCTTCCAGGAGTGGCAGATAGATTTTACTCACATGCCCCGGCAGGGCCCCTTTAAATATCTATTGGTCATCGTGGATAAATTTTCCCGGTGGGTCGAAGCTTTCCCATGTGGGAACGAAAACGCCCGAGTAGTGGTTCAAAAGTTATCACAGGAAATTATTCCCAGATATGGCCTCCCGTTGGGAATTGATTCGGACAAAGGCACACCATTCACCTCAAAAGTCACTCAACTGTTGGCCCAAGAGCTAAAGATCAATTGGCGTTTCCATGTCCCATATCACCCTCAGTCCTCCGGAATCGTGGAACGAACAAACAGAACAATTAAAGGGAAATTACGGAAGGCAATGCATGCCACTGGATCAAGGAATTGGGTTTCAGTACTACCCGTGGTTTTGGCGGATCTGCGAATGACCTCGCAGGTGGCCTTAGGGAATCTATCTCCTTACGAAGTGGTAATGGGGGAGACCCTTTCCCGCTCCTTGGAGGAAGGGAAAGCAGGCTTTGGGGACGGAAGACTTAGAGCGAGTATGCCGTGGGCCTTGTTAAGGTCCTAAACGACTATTGGAAATGCACTAATCAGAGTACTTCGGTCCCGGCAGACACAAGCACTCATGCCTTCAAGGTGCTGGTCAAAAAATTTGCGAAACTAAATTCCCCTTTGAGAGACACCCCTTACAGTGAGCCCACGGAGATACTCGCTGTTACTCATACCGCCGTACTAACTGACCTCTTTCCGCAGTGGATCCATGCTACCAGACTGAAGAAAAGTCCACAATGATGTATTAAGTGCACTCTGTATTTGTGAAATTTTTGTCCTCATTACCTCTCTTTCAAGTCTCGAGATACCAGCCCTTCTGGGGTGAATGAACTACTCGTCTGGACCTGATCCAGATACCTAAGTATCACCACCACATCCTCTCGCACATGGGTCGGATAACGCCCATTTAAAATCCAAGTTATGTATACCTCTTATGCCCTGCTTGTAATCGAGCTACTATGCGTGGTCCCGGGTTGGTGCACACCTTACCGTCATCCGGAAAATAACATGTTCTGGCAGTATTTAAATTTCACGGTAAAACGAGATGTGACCTGGGAAGAATGTATTGTTTGCTCTCTCTTTCGCTATGATGGAGGAACCCCGTATGTATATACCCCCGCACGGGATAATTACACCACTTACAAAAAATGCGTGACGTAGCGGACCAACTGCGATGCGACGAAAGTCCAAACTATGGCTGGGGATTCCTCCACTCTCTTTTCGGCAAGTTTACCCCGTATTTAACCATGCTTGTTCCTGTATGTATATGTTTGTTGTTGGTTTGCGTGTTTGGACCCTGTATTTTTAGGTGTTTGATGAATCGAATCTGGGTCCTGGCCAGTTCCTTCAGCGAACCCCGATATACCCGCCTGCTCTCCGCCTCTGTCGATGACTATGGACCCAAGAATACGTCGTGTGGATACATCCGGCGATGACTATGGACCCAAGAATACGTCGTGTGTAGTGCTTGGATACATCCGGACAGGAAGGCTACCGGAGCCCCGAGGTACGTGGGCGAAGGGCGATGGGGCTCTGCCTGCCCTTCAAGCACCAGCCTCGGCGCAACCACGGCCTGGTTTCTTCCCTACGGTGTCCAACATTCCACATGAAGAAAAAAACACCTCTGAAATGCCTATGAAAAGAAAGAGAGGGCTCCGGCATGCCGCTACAGAATTTATACACATTTCATAGTATAAAAGAGGGGATTGATGGAATAAATTGATAGGATAAATGAGATGCAACTATGTGTGTATTGTAACTTCTGTGTATCTAAAGCTTCCTGTTCTTCTTGTAATTGTGACATGTGCGCTAGGCACATGAAACTGTTGGGTGGGTGTTCCTGTTTCGTGTTTCGGTTGGGGTGTGGGATTCGGAAAGTAACAATGTAACAATGAGGAATTGCTTTGAAATGGAATTAGCCAAGTGTTAAGTGCCGCAGGGCACAAACATATATGTTAATGCTTTGTGAACACTGTGAATTACTGCTTTGCACGCACATCCCTCTGTATAAATAAGCTGACACTGCATGTGTTCGATGAGCTTCCAATGAATAAACTAGACTGATTTCACTCGTGTGGTTCGTTGTCTGTTGCTCCCGGAGTACTCCTAGACGTTGAGATGCAGGAATCCAGGTCGTGCAGGTTTACCTAAGAGCTTCCTCCACGGAGAGTTCTTACAGTCTGCATCAGGATGGTATAGATGCTGGGAAGGTTTGCTTGGGTCAGCACCTCTTTGTCTGGGATCTTGTCTTGCCACTTTATGCCAAGCAATTTTCTTAGGCAGGTGGTGTGGAAATGGTTTAGCTTCTTGGCATGATGTTGGTAGACCGTCCAAGCCTCACAGCCATAGAGCAGAATGGTGATCACTACCGCTTTGTAGACCTAGATCTTTGTTTCTGTGGTGATGCCTCTTCGATCCCACACATTCTTATGGAGTCTGCCAAAGGCAGCGCTTGCTTTAGCAAGTCTGATGTTGACCTCATCATCAATAACAACTGTGCAGGAGAGTGTGCTGCCAAGATATTTAAACGTGTCCACTGCTTTCCGTTTATGTCCATTGACAAGGATGTTGAGTCCAATGTAGGTTTTCCCCGGGGCTGGTTGGTACATCACCTCAGTCTTCTCGGTGCTGATTGTCAACCTGAAGTTGTTGCAGGCATCAGAGAACATCTCAACATTGTGTTGCATATCCGTCTCAGAAGCACCATTGATGGCGCAGTCATCAGCAAATAGAAGGTTGTTGATGGTATCAATTAAAACCTTTGTTTTTGCTTGTAGCCTTCTGAGGTTAAAAAGTGAGCCATCAAACCTGTACCTGATGCCAATGCCTACGTCAGCATCTCCAAAAGCATCCGTCAGCATTGCTGAAAACATGAGGCTGAAGAGGGTGGGGGCAAGCACACAGCCCTGTTTCACTCAATTGGAAACTGGGAATGGTTCTGACACCTCTCCACTGTTTTGTACATGAGCCAGCATACCATCATGGAACTGTCGTATGATGGCAATTAATTTTCTTGGGCATCCATATTTTGCCATGATTCTCCATAGACCCTCGCTACTTACAGTGTCGAAGGCCTTGGTCAGATCAGCAAAGGTGGAATAAAGGTCGGTGTTCTGTTTCTGACACTTCTCTTGGAGCTGCCTGGCAGCAAACACCATGTCGATAGTCCCAGGATCTTTTCGGAAACCACACTGACTCTCTGGACGGAGGCCTTGCTCAAGATGGGCTATGAGCTGATTCAGTAACACTCTGGCCAGGACCTTTCCTGCAATGGACAGCAGGGATATTCCTCAATGGCAATGGTTGTCACAGGCCTGACGATTACCTTTCATCTTGTAAAGGTGTATAATGGAGGCATCCTTAAAGTCTTGTGGAAGTGTCTCATGCCGCCATATGACTAGGAATAGTTGATGGAGTTTTTCAACGAGTGCTCTGCCGCCCTCCTTATAGACCTCAGCTGGAATTGAGTTTGGACCAGGTGCCTTACCGCTGGACAACAGACAGATTGCTTTCTGGATCTCCTCAGAAGTTGGCGAGGCATCCATTGTCTCATTGACTGGAACTTGTGGGAGATGATTTATAGCCTCATCATTGATGGGAGAAGGATGGTTTAGTACACTCTCAAAATGTTCAGTCCATCTCTCAAGGATCTTGTCTTTGTTATTTATAAGAGTAGTTCCGTCTGCACTGAGAAGAGTTGGTGACCTAGAAGTGGTAGGACCATAGACTTTTTTGAGGCTGCAATAGAAGTTCTTCATGTCTCTCCTGTCTGCATATCCTTGGCTTTGTCGCTGAGCCAGGAGTCTCACATCTGACGCAGCTTTAGCTGGATGGTGCTGAGAATGTTCTTTAGTGCATCTTTCTTTGCTGTTGAGTGTATGTCTTCAAGATGGGCTTTGTAGGCACGACGCTTGTCTTCCAGCAACTGTGTTATCTCAGGACAGTTTTCATCTAACCAGTCTTTGTGCCGTCAGGAGGTAGGCCCGAGGCACTCCATGGCTATATTGTAGGCTATCTCACGAAGTGTACCCCATGCTGCTTCCACATCGTGGTTGTCCAGCACTATGGGTTCTAGGCGTTCTTCCAGCATTGTAGCAAATGACTGCTTGATGGTGTTGATCTTCAGATTGTTGACATTCAGGTGTTTTGGTGCTTTCATGCCTTGCGGCCGTCTTTTTGGTTGGATTCAAAGCCGGAGTTTTGAGACAATAAGGCAGTGATCTGTCCAACACTCTGCTCCACACATGGCCTTTGTGACATGGACATCACGTCTATCCCTCTTCCTTATGATGACATAATCGATGAGATGCCAGTGCTTAGAACGAGGATGTATCCATGATGTCTTGTTGTGGGTTGGGAGTTGGACGGTCGTGTTTATAATTAGCAGGTCATGTTCGATGCAGGTCTGGAGAAGTAGCAGACCATTACTGTTGCAGTTTCCTACTCCATGCTTTCCGATGACACCTTCCCAAGTGGTGCTGTCACAGCCTCTTGCGTTAAAGTTACCAAGAAAGAGGTACTTATCTGCGTTGAGAACTGCATTTAAGTCTTCATAAAATTTGTCCTAGATCTCACCTGGGTTTATCATGGTGGGAGCATAAGCACTGACAAGAGTATCAAACTTCCCATGTGAAAGGGGTGATCGCATTGTCATGAGCCGATCGTTCACTACTTTAGGGGGTCCAGCCAGCTTGTTGACAAGTGAAGTTCTCATTGCAAAACCCACTCCAGCCTCTCGTCTCTCTTCAGGCTCTCGTCCACTCCTAAAAAAGGTATAGCCTGTGCCTATTTCACAGAGTTGTCCCTCACCTGCTAGCCTGGTCTCACTAAGGGCAGCAATGTCGATGTTGTATCGGGTGAGTTCCCTTGCTATGAGTGCAGTCCATATCTGAGGTCTTTCATTGTTGTTCCTGTCAAGAAGCATACGCACATTCCAAGTGGCAATGATCAGACTGTGGATCTTAGTTTTTATTGCAAGTTTTATGCACAGGATCCCCACCAGCCGCGATAAGCTAGCCAGGGTAATGTGGAGCAGTCAATGTTTAGGGCACCTTTTCTAGCCCCTTCCTCAAGCATGGAGGTTAGCAGTGCATTCCTAAAAAGGACTGCTCAGACGCTCAGACGGCTGGCGAAATCTACAGCTGCTCCTTTCCGTAGATAGCAACCCTATGGCCTGAGCTGCGTGTGTGCAGGTTTGCAACTATGACTGCCAGTGTATCCACACCTGTCACTTTGCTGCTTGCCTGTCACCGCAGGACTTAGGCGATGAGGGTAGTGGATGATGGATGAGATTGCGCGATGACTTTGTTTAAAGTGAATGAAGAGTTGTGCAGCATTGACATCACTCTCTCGTTCATAAACCATCAGTATCCAGTTGCAAGACAGGGTCAAGACAACTGGGGATGGGTTAGGATGCAGGAGTTGCCGGAAGGTGACAACATATGTCAGTCAACCGCCTTAGGCTCCACTCCGTATTTTCTTTCAGGGTTTTACTCCCTTAGCCTTCGTCTATAACAATAGACACCCACAAGGCAGTGGAACTGAGACAGGTTGCACTGGTTTACAGCTTTACCAGTGGCAAGTAGATTTATAAAAAATATAATATCATATATATATATATATATATATACACACACACAAAGTCGGCCCCCTACTTATGAAACCCCCTGGGTACAAAAACTCCGGGTTACGAAAAATATTTTCCTAAGTTTTCATCCCCTGTATACGAAAACAACCTCCTCTTACGAAAAGCGCCAAACGTGCCATTCAAAATTCAAACGCGCCAATCAAAATTTCACACGATGCATGAGTTGCTCTCTCATTGGCTATTGGCTGTCTGCCAACATCCTGCCCCGCTGGCCTCCCATTGGCAAGGAGGGAGCTGAATCTCCATAGTACTGCACCCATAAAGCTTATTTGTCATACGCGTGAAGGGGAGTTGAACAAGACTGTTGCTTGTTTTGAGATCATTGCAGCGTTATATTTCATTATCGCCGAAAAAAATTCTAAAACGCCTCTAAAATCAGGACGACCTTAAAGCGGAAATACAGTGACGGAGGCGATTATTTCAGCACGATATTGAAGCAGAAGAAGCATGGAAACAGAGTGCTCCGTGAAACAAGTCCTCCGATCTCACAAAGAAGAAAGTTAATATTGAATCAGGACCTCTGATCTTTCAAACAGGTACTGTAATTCTGCTTTATATACAACATCCTGTCCATTTAAACATTTAAATAGAATTGTTCTGTCAGCTGTGCGTTGCGTGTGGGCGGAGCCATAGTGACAGAGTTTTGTATGTGTGTGTGTGTGTGTGTGTATGTGTATGAGAGGGAGCGAGAGAGTGAGAGGAAGAGAGAGAGAGAGAGAGAGAGAGATTACCTACAGAGATGAAAGGAGGCTTAACTCTAGTTTTTAGTTTAGTTTTTTAAGTTGTTTAATTCAGTAAATGTTTAATAAACATGGTGCACTCACGGAATGCCGAAAAATGCGGCTCATCTGGACTGCCGATCCCTCAAAGAATCAAGTTAAAGTTGAGTTTGGACCTCCGATCTGTCAAGCAAGGAATGCACTTTGAATTCCCCGTCTTAAAATACTTGTCTTGGAAGCCTTGGAATGAATCAGACGTTTTACATATAAAATCTGCCTCGACTTACGAAACTTCGACGTTACGAAAAAGGCTCTGGAACGGATTAATTTCGTAAGCAGGGGGCCGAGTGCATATAAATCTGCAGCATCCAAACTGCAAAAATTTGATTTATGGGAAATGGGTGTTCCAGTCTGATTAGCCTTGTATTCTTCCGTATATACAGTTGGCCCCCATTATTTGTGGAAGTTCGGTTCCGGTCCCTCCCGTAGAATGAAGATAATCCGCGAGTTCTGTACCCGGAAGTAAAATCCTATGTATGAGATTACATGAGCTAAAATATGCTTTTAAACACTTTCTATAGACAGTCTTACTCATTAATACAGTAATAATGTAGTACAATGTAGTAATGATTAGGTAAAAACTTAATTTTGTACTGTAATATTTATTGATTAAAAAAATATATATATGTATATTATACTGTCGGCCCCCAACTTACGAAGACCACTGCGCACGACCCCTGGGTTATGAAAACATTTTCCTGAGTTTCCGTGCCGAATATACGACACAACCCCCTCTTCCGAAAAGAAATTCATTTCACAGGATGCGCTAGTTGCTTTCTCTTTGGCTGTCTCTCAACATCCCCCCATTGGCCTCCCAGGTAGAGACAGAAGGAAGCCTCACTCGTTAGTGTTTAGTTTAGTTTTTAAGTTGTTTAATTCAGTTAATATTGAATAAATGTGGGCGCATTTGAGCTCATCAGGAATTCCAATCCCTCAAGGAATCAAATTAAAGTTGAGTTTGTCAAGCAGGGAATGCGCTTTGAATTCACGTCTTGTGGGCGTGGCCCGCAGCGCGCGGCGAGAGACAGAGAGAGAGAGAGAGAGAGAGAATAACGCTTTCGTTTTTAGTTTAGTTTTTAAGTTGTTTTAATTCAGTAAAAGGTCAAGCAGGGAATGCACTTTGAATTACGTCTTGTGGGCGTGGTCCGCAGCGCGCGGCGAGAGACAGAGAGAGAGAGAGAGAGAGATGTAATGAGTTCACGACGAAGACGTACAACTTCAACAACATTTATTTCTCTTATAACTATGGTGATACATTCACGTGCCTGCTCGTGGTTGCCATATTGGGATTAACTCCTTCTTCCGGTGCTTTTCCGGATGTAATTACACTAGACACGATATAGTCCCTGGGATGGGTGTTAACTGGGAGAAACCATTACATCCTCCTTCTCAAAATTAACATAAACGGTATCATGAAAATGTTCAGGTTCTCTTTGGGAGTAACGAGGATGGATAGGATTAGGAATGAGCACATCAGTGGGACAGCACATGTAAGACGTTTTGGAGACAAAGTCAGAGAGGATAGATTGAGATGGTTTGGACATGTACAGAGGAGGGATAGTGAGTATATTGGTAATCGGATGCTGAGGCTGGAACTACCAGGCAGAAGGCCTAGAGGAAGACCAAAGAGACGATTCATGGATGTGGTGAAGGAGGACATGAAGGTAGTTGGTGTAAGAGAAGATGCAAAGGATAGGGTGAGATGGAGGCAGATGATTCGCTGTGGCGACCCCTGAAGGGAAAAGCCGAAAGGAAAAGAAGAAGGAGGAGGTATCATGCATTTTTACATTTCAATAACTTGAATGACCACTAGTTTGAATTCAATGACAATATATGTTAAAACCAGTAACTACACAACTTTGGTCTGGTGCTCCACAACAGCAACTGTAAAACTTGCAAAAGGTTTAAATGGTAAATATAAAACTGACTAGATTTGAGAAACAAGCGAGCACTTTAAAAGTCTTTCAACTTTGGCATGATGATTGATACTGGTTACAAATGTCAAAGTTTTTGGCAAAGTTTTTCTTAGTCACTGAACCTTGATGGATACTTGATCAGACGGCCTGATCAGGTTCGATATCTGTCAGCGCTGTCTGCCTTCTGGTTGTTTGTCTGGTCATGCTGTATCTTGGACTGGTCATAGCGTTTTGGTTGGTGTTCGTTGAATGTCCCTTTCTTCTCACTGATTTCTCTCAGTTGATACCGGTTTCTTCGAAGGGTGCTACCTTCAGGGGTCTGTAGAATGTATGACCTAGGTTTGTTATATTTCGGTGTAACAGTCGCTGGATTCCAATGTTTGATCACCTGGTCTTGTACTCTGACTCGTTGTCCACAATACAGTTGGGGTAAGTCTTTTACATTCTTATCATGATATCGTTTCTGGTCTTCCTGCCTTTCGTGTAGTCTCTCATTTTGTTGTTGTTGTGCTCTGACATAGGTATGTTGGTTCTAAGCTTGCGCTGAAATAGGATCTCACCTGGGCTCGGTAGTTTGTGGTCAATTGGTGTTGATCATAGTGCAAGTAGAGCTGACTGTGTGTCTTTCTTCCCCTCTTTAGATTTTTTGAGAACGTTTTTGACGGTCTTTATCTGGCGTTCAATGAAGCCATTTGATCTAGGGAATCTCGGGGAACTGGTTGAAAACGAAACCATTTTTCTTTGCCACTTCCAGGAGATTAATGAGGTTCTTGTCGTGTTCTTCTTCTGTAGCTCCATAGACGGCTACATCATCTGCAATTCTGACTGCACCTGATGTTTGTTCAAGAATGATATCCATACGCTGTTGAAATATGTCTTGTGATACTGATAAGCCGAAAGGAAGTCTCTGGAAGCAGTATCTTCCAAATCGAGTTCTAAATGTTGTCAGAAGTTGACTGCTGTATCAAAGAGTATGCTCCAATAAACACTCTTTGTGTCAAGTTTAGAGAAATATTTGGCTCCACTGAATTTGTGGTTGAGTTCTTCTAGTGTAGGCATTTTGTGGGGACATCGTCGTAGTGCTTTGTTGAGTTTGGCTGGGGCTAAACATATGTGTATTGCACTTGAAGACTTTGTTGAAAAAGCTAGACTGGAACACCAGTCAGTGTGTTCTTCCACTTTTCTGATGACTCCTTGTTCTTACATTTTGTCCAGTTCTGCTTTTATCTTCTCCTTTAGTAGAATAGGCCATTTCCTTGGTGCATCTGTGTATGGTTCTGCATCCTCCCGTAGATGGAGTTTTGCTGGGCCTGAGAATTTCCCCATTCTGTCGAACTGTTCTGGGTATGCACGCTTAAGTTCTTCTTTTGTGTTTATTTTCCCTACAGTTTCCTCTTCCTTCTCATTGATTGTGCAATGTAGAGTCCCAATTCAAAGGGCTGTACATGACGGTAGTCCCATAACAGGTGGGCCTGCGACGTCAACAATATAGAATTTGGTATTTTGCTACAAGGAATGTTTATTGATCCAAAGCATGGTATGGTGGTTCCATTGTACGCTGTTAGTGTGATTCCCTGGGGCTGGTCGATTTGCGTAGGTAGCCCCTGCCCATCTAGTTTCTGTAGAAAAATTTGTCGGAATGTTCGTAGCGGAAGGGCATTCCCTTGTGCTCCTGTATCCACTTTCAGCTTCAGATTGTAGTTATTGTCATTCCTGTTAATGTCTATTCTGACTATAACAAATGCTTGATCAGGTGGTTTGTCATGGTTGCTGCACTTGTTGCCTGAAGATATTTGTAATGACTCAAAAGTAATTGTCGCAAACCACTTGTTCATACTATGGATTTCTCCTTTTATGCTCCCTGATGAATGGATTTGGTGTCTATGTGAAGGGCTTCTTATGTTTGAGTGGGGGATCTGCCTCTGTTCACCAGCAGTATAAATGTGTACCAGTAAAAAATATACAGGGAAGGTAACCTGCGGTGGACTAGTATCCAGCTTCATGCTACAGAAATTGGGAATAAGCACCGGCCTTTTGATCCACTAGGCTCGGGTGTTAAAAGCCGAACTGACTTTTCCTTCACAGAAAGATGAGTTATACTGACAATAATGTCCTTGTCAAAACAAATTTAATCCATTATCAGTTTCTATCTGACTCAGTTAGGCATGACATTCGAAAACTCATTAATTAATAATTAACTGCTTACTAACTTAGCAGGGGGCACTGGTGCCCTGGTGGTAAAGGTGCTGGGTCACTGATCATAAGGTTGGGGGGTCAAGCCCCACTCTCCACAGGTTGTCACTGTCCATCCAGTTCAGCTAACCGGGTTATCAAAGGCCGGCCATGTCTGTCACTGTCTATGGTGTGAGGTGTCTGTCTTCCTTTCGACCCTTTCCCTTTCACTCGGGAGTCGCCATAGCGAATCATCTGATTCGCACGTTTGATTTGGCAGAGGTTTTTATGTCGGATGCCCTTCCTGTCACAACCCTTTGTAGCAAGGGACAGAAAAACGCTGACGACTTTGCAGCCTACTCTTTACGAAAGTCAGCAATAGTTCTTTTACATGCCTCAGAACAGAGGTACACTTGTGGTTGAGACCTTACCCAGGGGTCTTAGCACAGTGAGGGTCTCAGTGGGATTTGAACTCACAACCTCCCGATCATGAGCGCAGCATCCCAACCACTATGCCACCGGCCCCACTATATATATATATATATATATATATATAGAAAGGTGAAAAAGGCAAAGGCAGAGCAGAAAAGAGCAGAGCAATGGTGGAAGCTGAAAAAGTAAGAGTGTCGTGTTGTCTTCAAGGAGGAGTTGAAACAGGCTTTGGGTAGTCAGGAAGTGCTTCCAGAGGACTGGACAACCACAGCCAATGTGATCAGGGAGACCGGTAGGAGAGTACTTGGTGTGTCCTCTGGAAGGAAAGTAGATAAGGAGACTTGGTGGTGGAATGAGGAAGTGCAGGAGTGTGTACAAAAGAAGAGGTTAGCCAAGAAGAAGTGGGACATTGAGAGGACCGAAGAGAGTAAACAGGAGTACAGGGAGACACAGCGTAAGGCGAAGGTAGCGGTGTCAAAGGCCAAACAGAGGGCATATGATGACTTGTATGATAGGTTGAACAGTAAGGAGGGAGAAAATGATCTATACAGGTTAGCACAGCAGAGAAATAGAGATGGGAAAGACGTGCAGCAAGTTAGAGTGATAAAGGACAGAGAGGGAAATGTATTGACTGATGACAGAAGTGTGCTGGGAAGATGGAAAGAGTACTTTGAAGAGCTGTTGAATGAGGAAAATGAGGGAGAAAAAAGACTAGAAGGGGTGACCGTTGAGGAGCAGGAAGTAGCAAAGATTAGTAAGGGAGAAGTGAGGAGGGCATTGAAGAGGATGAAGAATGGAAAGGCAGTTGGCCCTGATGACATACCAGTTGAGGTATGGAAGTGTCTAGGGAGGTAGCAGTAGATTTTCTGACAAGAATATTCAACAAGGTTTTAGAAAGTGAGCAGATGCCAGAGGAATGGAGGAGAAGTGTGCTTGTGCCCATTTTTAAGAACAAGGGCGATGTACAGAGTTGTGGCAACTACAGAGGGATAAAGTTGATGAGCCATACAATGAAGCTATGGGAAAGAATAGTGGAAGCAAGACTAAGGGCAGAGGTCAGCATTTGTGAACAACAGTTTGGTTTCATGCCCAGAAAGAGCACCACAGATGCAGTGTTTGCTTTGAGGATGTTAATAGAGAAGTACAGAGAAGGTCAGAAGGAGCTGCATTGTGCCTTTGTGGATCTGGAGAAAGCATATGACAGGGTGCCGAGAGAAGAACTGTGGTATTGTATGAGGAAGTCTGGAGTGGCAGAGAAGTATGTTAGAGTGGTGCAGGACATGTATGATAGATGTAAGACAGTGGTGAGGTGTGCTGTCGGTGTGACAGAAGAGTTCAAGGTGGAGGTGGGACTGCATCAAGGGTCAGCTCTCAGCCCCTTCTTGTTTGCTATGGTGATGGACAGGCTAACAGATGAGGTTAGACAAGAAGCTCCATGGACTATGATGTTTGCAGATGACATAGTGATCTGTAGTGAGAGCAGAGACCGAGTGGAGGAAAATCTAGAGAGGTGGAGGTATGCCCTGGAAAGGAGGGGATTGAAGGTTAGCCTCAGTAAGACAGAATACATGTGTGTGAACGACAAGGACCCAAGAGGAACTTTGAGGTTACAGGGGGCAGAGATAAAGAAGGTGGAGGATTTTAAGTACTTAGGCTCAACAATCCAGAGCAATGGAGAGTGTGGAAAAGAGGTGAAGAAGCGCGTGCAGGCAGGTTGGAATGGATGGAGAAAAGTGTCCGGTATGATGTGTGATAGGAGAGTATCGGCAAGAATGAAGGGAAAAGTGTACAAGACGGTGATGAGGCCAGCAATGTTGTATGGTTTAGAGACAGTGGCCCTGGGGAAAAGACAGGAGTCAGAGTTGGAGGTAGCAGAGATGAAAATGTTGAGGTTCTCTTTGGGAGTAACGAGGATGGATAGGATCAGAAATGAGTACATCAGAGGGACAGCACATGTTAGATGTTTTGGAGACAAAGTCAGAGAGGCTAGATTGAGATGGTTTGGACATGTACAGAGGAGGGATAGTGAGTATATTGGTCGTAGGATGCTGAGGTTGGAACTACCAGGCAAAAGGCCCAGAGGAAGACCAAAGAGAAGATTTATGGATGCGGTGAAGGCGGACATGAAGGTCGTTGGAGTAAGAGTAGAAGATGCAGAGGATAGGGAGAGATGGAGGCAGATCATTTGCTGTGGCGACCCCTGAAGGGAACAGCCGAAAGGAAAAGAAGAAGAAGATACACACACACACACACACACACACACACACACACACACACACACACACACACACACACAGAGTCTGTAGTTTGTAAACAATGAATGCAGCGTCATTGTGTCAGCGTACTACGTAGGGACGTCTAAACTCAAAATTTGACTTATTTTTTTGGAAAAAAAAAAGTAAAATTGAAAAAAACAGATGAACGTAAGTCGGGGGGCGTCTGTATTCTGCAATTCATTTTGGGTCCCACCTCTTTTTATTTTCTGTCTATTTTTGTTATTGAATTGTAAGGTAAAGTCCTTACACCCGAGCCATAGTGGCTTATCAGGCCAGTGCTTATCCTCGGTTTCTGTAACATGAAACGACGAGGAGTTCAACTCCTCCTGGATGGAACACTAGTCCAGCACAGGTTACCTTCCCAGTATATTTTTACTGGTACCAATTTATACTGCTGGGTGAACAGAGGCACATTTGTGGTTAAGACCTTGCCCAGGGGTCTAACTGGGATTTGAACACACAACCTCCCAATCATGAGCCCAGGACCCTAACCACTATGCCACTGGCCCCATCTCCCTTGAATTTTGTTTATGTGCATATATCTGAAAAGCTTTTTTCTAAAATTCTTTCAATCCATTTCTATTGTTTTTAGAAAAATACATTTTTTTTCTACCCACGACTCAGTATCCTGACAACACCTTTGTCCCTTGTATTAATTCTTTATTTAAATTGGTTTTCAACTCTCTCAATTAAAACACTTAAATCTGGACTCTATTATTAAAACTAGCAGCAGTACAGTACCTTCTACATTGCTCATGTAAAAATTGAATGAAAACAAGAGCACAGAATTTTCATGTGGTAAGCTCATCTTAGAAAAAAAATCGTCAACTGAGAATTAACACGTTCAAGCTATTTGAATGAAATGGCAGCAAGACCTTGTTAATTCCTCATTGACGAATTGCTTACAACTCAGTGATATGAATAAAAATGTATTGAGTGCTCTGGAATATTTTTAGCGCTTAGACGTTGGTGGTTCAAAGTAAATACATGACATGTTTCTGACAAAAAAAAACAAACAAAAAAAACATGACATTTAACAGCTCAATATACATTTATATTAGCACAATAACAAATAACACTTCTTAACAAATACCACAGACGCTCATAAATATGTAAATTAGCACCTGCTACAGAAATGCAGGGGCGTTACATAATTTAAATTTGACTGTCTTCTCATTTTGTGCATAAGAGTGACGTAATGTTTAAAACATCCACATCACAGCAAGAAGGTTCTGTCTTTGCATCCCTGGCTCAGCCACAGCGTTTCTCTGTGGTGTTTGCATGCTCTCCTGTGTGTCTGAATGTCTGTGGTTATGCGTGCTGGTCGTGCAATTAACTGGCAACCTGGGTTTACCGCTGGCCCGGCATGCCAGGATTAAGTGGTAAATTAGTCAGTAAGTGTTTTGTCATTTTTATAGAAAACTGAAAAAAAAAAAAGTTGATTATTCATAGACATGATCAAGACCAGTTTCCTGAAAAAAGAGAATAATTTTAAAAGTCATTATTCTGGAGATAAAATACTTATAAGTGAAATGCCATTGCTTGCACTTTAGAGGTAATATTTCACTTGATGGAAAAAAGTTGACACTTTTTAAATCTTGGTAATATGATGACCAGGGCAAGTGGTGACCTGGTGGGAAAAAAGGTGCTGGTTCACTGATCCCAAAGTTGGGGGTTCAAGCCCCATCTTCAAGTTGTCACTGTCCCTCCAGTGCCATTAACCGGGTTATCAAAGGCCGGCCGTGTCTCTTACTGTCTCTGGTGGGTGGTTCATGTAAAAGAACCATTGCTGACTTTCAACAAGAGTAGCTGCATAGCCATCAGCTGGTTTCTGCCCTGCAATTGTATGGTGAGCTGTCCAGAATGTACTCTGGCCTTGCCCAGAGTAGGCTGAAATGGGCGCCAGCTTCCCCGTGACACTAATTAGGATGAACCAGTTGAGAAAATGAGTGAATGAATGAGGATGAATATGGTGACCAAGTAAAAGCATGTCATATGAAAGTCTCGTCTGGTGTTTATTTCTGTGTAACTAATGCATTACTCTACTCTATCAGTGAGTTCACACTGGAACACTATTGAGGACTGAATTGTGATGATAGTTCATACTATAAATATGTAGAGCATGTGTATTTGTATAGGGCACTGGACAGGTCTTTTGGACCTGTGATAGGTTAGCCGTCCCAGCCCCACGAGTCTCCACTGTCATGTGTGCATGCCACAAGACAGTTGGTAAGAATAGAACCTGTCTATCTACGCATGCGAAAACTGGGTCCGGCTAATTGTGTGGAAGAAACCACCAAACTGGTTCAGCAGACAAGAAGGCGGACCCAGCAAAGCATCGTGGAGTGCCACCAGAGCACAGTGAGACACACAGGACACCATTGGCCATCCACTACATCCCGACCTATCTCCTGCCGTCTTGACTATATCAAGCCACTGGACTCAGATGGACCGGGATGAGATAGTGAGACTGATGATCTACGTAACACTCCCTCACTTAAATCCAAGTCAAGTGCACATCATGACTTCACCCATACCACAGATCATCGATCTGATAGGAAGTCACCGTCATCTTTGACCTCAAAGGACGGACCAACATCAAGCAAGAACACAACATGCATATCTGCACTCGTTCTTGTTTCAAAATCTTTTTTGGTCCATTACTAGTGAAACCAAGTTGTTCGTAAAGTATGACTCATTAAAATGTCTTAACCATGAAGTCTGTGCTGGAATTTCTCGCTGTATGTAGGCTGAAGTGGTAATGAGATATGTGTGATATAGTGCAGTAGCCAAGAATCATCTTTTATTGGAAGCAAGGAAGTACAATAATTTTACAAAAAAGGACATGGTACACAGCATCATGGTGCAAATCATGTAGAATTCAATACATTTAAATAGACGTGTAGTTTAACACAAGTTTCAGAATCACGAATGTGTCTATATTATTGTAAATGTTATTGCTAAAGCAAATGTTATACACCTCCCAAAATTACAATACAGTAACCCTGTTATTAGCGGGGGTTGAGTTCTGCCCCTTTCCGCGGATCCTGAAAATCCCCGGGTTATTGACGCGGTTTTAAAACCCTATGTATGATATTACATGCGCTAAAATATGCTTGTTAAACCCATTCTATAGCCAGTCTTATTCATTAATACAGTAATAATGCAGTAAAATGTAGTGATGATTAAGTAAAGCTTTTTAATTTTGTACTGTGATAATATTTATGAATAAATAAAGCGCATAGGCTCCTTACCAGAAGCCAGAGAAGATGCAGGGTGTTTGATGACATCATAGGGCATAAATAATCATTAAAAACACACAAAGAAACGTGTGAATTCACAATTCAAGCAATCACATTGATGACATGTGCGTGAAGAAGAAAAAAAAAAGACGTGTACACATCATCTGCAACCAATCAGCAGGAGGGAGAAGCTCTCAGCCATTGGCTAAACTTGAGTCACGAGCTAATCTGCGAGTATATGGGGCTGTGAATGCTGAACCGCAAATAGGCAGGGAGTTACTGTAAAATTTACAATAACAAATGCACAGTGACATGATCACTAATTCTGAAATCAGGGAAATTCAATGAAACGCTGTCTTTAAAAATACAACAAAACATTAAATAATCATTAATTTATTAATGTTCATGTTCGGAACCGTTTAATCCTAATCTGGGTCTCGTGGAGGCTGCCGCCCATCTCACCAGACTGTGGATAAAAGCAGAGTACAGTGAACCACAACAAATGACAGCAAAGGTTCTTTTACACGCCTCTCACCTCAAACAGTGAGATACATGGCTGGCCTTTAATAACCCAGTTAACCGCAGTGAGGGGACAGCAGTGACAACCCGGTGATGGTGGGGCTTGAACCCATAAACTTTGGATCAGTAAGTCAGTACTGGCATCACCATTGCCCTACAATAAAATGAATACAGCTACACAATGTGGTCTTCATATGTTTCACGGGAAACCTTTAATACGCTTTAAAAGATACTGTAATACTGAGCAAGTAATAATTGTCATGACAACTGTCATGGGGTAAAAATAAACCACAAAAATCTCCTTTAGTTTGGTTTTCATGCTGTCATGTAGTGTATATTCAAACTTTAAATGAGTTTCAAAGAATGCTGTGAGACACATGATCAATGTTGTTTAAGAAAAAATAAAAACTTATACTGTACTTATAGATTAATAATTCCTACAGTGTGTTCTGAGTCAATCCCGGGTCTCTTCCTGGTTGGACATGCCCGGAACACCACACCAGAGAGGTGATCGGGAGGCATTCAAAACAGATGCCCGAGCCACCTCAACTGGCTTCTCTCAACGTGGAGGAGAAGAAGTTCTACACCAAGCTCCGCTTTACAGCAGAGGCTGCAGCGATTTGCCCGTCGATCTCCCGCTCCATCCTTCCCTCACTCGTGAACAAGACCCTGAGATACTTGAACTCCTCCACTTGGGGCAGGACCTCATTCCAGACCTAAAGAGTGCATTCCACCCTTCTCTGGCTGAGAATCATAGCCTCAGACTTGAAGGTTCTGATTGTCATCCTGGCTGCTTTACACTCAGCTGTGAATTGCTCCAATGACCACTGGAGGTCTCGGATTGATGAGACTATGTCATCAACAAGAAGCAGAGATGAGATCCTATGGCCACCAACCCAGAACCCCTATACGCCTTGGCTGCGCACAGAAGTTCTGTCCATAAAAATGATGGACAGGATCTGTGACAAAGGACAGCCATGGCGGACTCCAACCCACACCGGAAATGATTTTGACCACAGTGGCCTGTAACAATGGGTCCGGTAGACCATAATCTTCAGAGCACATCCTACAAAATAGTCCTAGCGACATGGTCAAAAGCCTTCTCTAAATCCTGAAAACACATGGACAGGTAGAGACCACATTGTTCATCTGAATCCAACATTCAACTCTCATCTGGATCCCCTTCTCCAGTACTCCTGCATAGCCTTTCCTGGGTAGGCTGAGGAGTGTGATTCCATGATTAGAACACACGCTTCAGTTTCTTTTTTTAAAAAGGGGGACTACCGATTTTTACAATCCAGAGGTATGTCCCCCCCGATGACCACGCAATGTTGCAGACATGTTGCAGTCCAGCTGAAAAAGGCAGTCTAATGACAGTCATTGAGCTCTGGGACTCCTGAGGCAGGTCAAACGTGCTGCAGCCTGGGCTGTCGATGATGCAAAATCTCGGGTGTGGGAGGAGTTCGGTGAGGGCTTTGACCTTTTTCTACAATCCCTTTGGAGAATATATGCAACTGAAATGTGTGTAACTTAAAGGGCATGAAAATATGAGATTTGTACACTTTGTCATAGATTACACAACAGCCCCAAATCTTTTTTTTTTAAAGAAGAATTCACTAGATTTCCCTTTTGCATTTTTACACTTTACCCACATTAGCGGGATTACTGTAAAACATGGATTTTGTGTTCTCATGTTCTCCAAAGTGTCCTTCCATAGTTCATCAAGAAGCATGCCAATCTCATCTGAGCACAGCGTTCTAAGCACACTTTTCTATCTTCAGATATCTATTATTAAAAATGCCTAAAGCGAAACATTAACCTGAGCACAATACCACGAAACTAAATAATAAATCACATACCACACACACACACACACACACACACACACTTAATATATTGGGGATGCAATGGGTAATATTGCAGGCTCCCAGCTTCGGGGTCCATGATTTAATACTGAGGTTGGTTTACTGTGTATTTTACTGGTACCCATTTATACTGCTTGGTGAACAGTTGTGGTTGAGGAAAATATACTGGGAAGGTAACCTGTGATGGACTAGCGTCCCATCCATGGGGAGTTGAACTCTTCGTCACTTCACGCTACGGAAACCGGGGATAAGCACCGGCCTGAAGAGCCTCAAAGCTCGGGTATAAAAACCCAACAGACTTACCTACCTACCTGTCTTACATCTCTCATACATGTCCTGCACCACTGTAACATACTTTTCTGCCACTTCAGACTTCCTCATACAATACCACAGTTCCTCTCTCGGCACCCTGTCATGTGCTTTCTCTAGATCCACAAAGGCACAATGCAGCTCCTTCTGACCTTCTCTGTACTTCTCTATTAACATCCTCAAAGCAAACACTGCACCTTTGGTGCTCTTTCTTTGCATAAAACCAAACTGTTGTTCACAAATGCCGACCTCTGCCCTTAGTCTAGCTTCCACTATTCTTTCCCATAGCTTCATCGTATAGCTCATCAACTTTATCCCTCTGTAGTTGCCACAACTTTGCACATCTCCCTTGTTCTTAAATATGGGCACCATCATACTTCTCCTCCATTCCTCTGACATCCTCTCACTTTCTAAGACCTTGTTGAATGTTCTTGTCAGGAAATCTACTGCTACCTCTCCTAGACACTTCCATACCTCCACCGGTATGTCATCAGGACCAACTGCATTTCCATTCTTCATCCTCTTCAGTGCCCTCCTCACTTCACCCTTACTAATCTTTGCTAATTCCTGGTCCTCAATGGTCACCTCTTCTACTCTTTTTTTCTCTCTCCCATTTTCCTCATTCATCAGCTCTTCAAAGTACTCTTTCCATCTTCCCAGCACACTTCTGTCATCACTCCATACATTTCCCTTTCTGTCCTTAATCACTCTAACTTGCTGCACTTCCTTCCCATCTGTATTTCTCTGCTGTGCCAACCTGTATAAATCATTTTCTCCCTCTTTACTGTCCAACCTAGCATACAAGTCATCATACACCTTTTGTTTGGCCTTTGTCACTGCTACCTTTGCCTTACGTTGTGTCTCCCTATACTCCTGTTTACTCTTTTCGGTCCTCTCTATGTCCAACTTCTTCTTAGCTAACCTCTTCCTTTGTACACACTCCTCCACTTCTTCATTCCACCACCAAGTCTCCTTATCTACTCTCCTTCCAGATCACACACCAAGTATTGTCCTACCTATCTCTCTGATCACATTAGCTGTAGTTGTCCAGTCATCTGGAAGCACTTCCTGACCACCCAAAGCCTGTTTCAACTCTTCCTTGAAGACAACACGACACTCTTCCTTTTTCAGCTTCCACCACTTTGTCTTCTGCTCGACCTTTGCCTTCTTCACCTTCCTCACCATCAGTGTCATCCTGCATACCTCCATCCTATGCTGTTTGGCAACACTCTCACCCACTACCACTTTGCAGTCACTGACTTCCTTCAAATTACATTGCCTACGCAAGATGTAGTCTACCTGTGTGCTCCTATGTCCACTTTTATAAGTCACTCTATGCTCCTGTCTCTTCTGGAAGAATGTATTTAACACAGCCATTTCCATCCTTTTTGCAAAATCTATCAACATCTGTCCTTCTGCGTTCCTGTCCTGGATACCAAACCTGCCCATCACTTCCTCCTCGCCTCTGTTGCCTGCACCAACATGTCCATTGAAGTCTGCACCAATGACCACTCTTTCACCACTGGGGTATTCTGCATCACTTCATCTAACTCACTCCAGAATCTCTCCTCTTCTAGCTCACATCCTGCTTGTGGGGCATAAGCAATTACAACATTGAACATCACGCCTTCAATTTCTAACTTGGGACTCATCACTCTGTCTGACACTCTTTTCACTTCTAGAACATTCCTGACAAACCTCTCCTTCAAGATGACTCCTATTCCATTTCTCTTCACATCCATACAATGAAAAAACAGCGTAAGCCCTGCTCCTAAGCTTCTAGCCTTGCTACCTTTCCACCTGGTCTGCTGAACACACAGTATGTCCACCTTCCTCCTCTGCATAATATCAGCCAGCTCTCTACTGTTTCCTGTCATAGTTCCAATATTCAAAGTCCCTACTTTCAGTTCTCGAGTCATGCCTTTCCTCTTCTCTCTCCGCCTATGGACAAACCTCCCACCTTTCCTTCTTCGATTTCTTCGACGTCTTCGACCAGCAGTAGTCCAATTTACACCAGCACTCTGTTGGTTAACAGCATTGATGGCAGTCGTTGTTAACCCGGGCCCCGACCAATCTGGTATGAATTTCTTAGTTTTGACTTGCATATTTTATTTGGCACTGGTTTTACGCCTGATGCCCTTCCTGACGCAATCCTCTGCATTTATCCGGGCTTGGGACTGGCGTGAGGGTGGACACTGGCTCGTGCCCCCCCCTCACAGCTGCATTGTAAAAATAACAGTATTCAGATATGAAATTACCAAGGTTTATATAAACTATTAAACATCTGAATAAAAATAAAACCAAGCACATGTACACATTAATCATAGCTTACATTTGCATATATTGGCTCATTTAGGTGATTCATTCATTCATATGCACATTACCTCATCGGATGCACATGAATCTCATGTTTTTTTTCTCTTCACAGTGCAATGTGAGCCCTGTTTCTCTGAATTAATAGAGTGGTTTTTTCTTCAGAAAGAAGCTTGTCATAATCCAAATTAGCCTTTTTTCGCCAACATAAACATAACATGTGAACATAACATAACAAGGAATTGACTTTAAATCACTAGTTGTTTAAAGAAGCATTTATTTAGGTTTACAACAATTTAGATAAATACAGATAAATATAACTGAGGAAATAGACTGTAAGGAATCAAGTGCAAAAAAGTCAAATGCAAGGTGGCAATGTAGTAAAACAAAAAGAAATGTGTAGTATAGAGCAGAATTTATCATCAGCAAGTACGAATCTATGTTCATGAGGTTGAGTCCCGGATAAAATATATGTACAGTGGGTCATTTTCACAGTGAATTCCTGATACTCTGTGTCTTTTAATACTCCAGCAGAACAACAGACTGGGGATAGTAACTGTCTCTTGGGCTTGCCGTACATTTCTCTATAACACTTTCCAGAGGTGAGGAGTCTAAGCAGTTTATTCACAGAACGTGAGAGGCTGCAGACAAGTTACCCACCCCTTTTCTGACCCTGGACTGGTACAAGTCCTGGATGGAGGGCAGATTGGCCACGGTGGTCCTCTCTGCAGACCTGATTGTCCATTTCATCCTCATCCTGTCCTGTTTAGTGGCCTATTCAAACTGGACAGTGATGAGTATACAGAGGATAGACACTGATAGATTTGATAGCAGTGTAAAAGGTGATCAGAAGCTCCTGCAGTGGGTTAAATTTCCTGAGTTGATGTAGGAAATCCAACTTCTCCTGGGCCTTCTTGCAAACAGTATTTATATGCATAATAAGTAATATGCAGATTTAGGCAGTGCCTAAAAGTGTCGCTCATATGATTTCTCAGTTTCAGTTTTGGTGTGAACTCTCAAACCCAGTACAAGTATCATAGGTATATCAAAATTCATTTATTTTATAATAAATTTCTCATGGAAGTGAATAAAAATGAGGTAACCAATTAATTTTCTGAACCGCTTAACCCTAATTTGGGTCACAGGGAGGCTGATGCCCACCTCAGCTGACTCCTTGTGATTTCCGAGTACACCTCACTAGGCCATTGCAGGGCAGAAACATGCTGATGGCTGTGTAGCTCCTCTTGTCGGCAATGGTTCTTTTATATGACGCTCACAACAGGCCGCGAGGTACCCGGCCAGCCTTTGATAACCCAGTTAGCGGCAATGGGGGGTGGGGGGCAGTAGTGACAACTTGGTGATAGTGAGACTTGAACCCCCAACCTTGGGATCAATAATCCAGCACCTTACCCCAGAGCCACCACGAACCTGACCAGAAAATCATTAGTTGTTTATTTGTGAATCTCTTACGGTGTAAACTGTAAGCTTACCAACAGAATCAATGACAATTAGCTCCAAAATATCTCTGAAATCATTTATCCTAAAAAAGAATAAGATAGAAAACCCCAATGCGACCTTTATCACCATAGGGCAGCGAGATAACATTCCTTTGAAAGATTCACTTCTGTAATCATGAAATAAGCAACAGAAGCTTCATGCCATTACTCAGTGTGGCTGGGTTAAAAGCCTTTCTATTCAAATGAGTAACTGCAGCACTATTATTTTATTTTGCCTGATAAAAAAAAATGAAGATACCCTCCACATGTAGCACACAGAATTTTGATGCATTCATTTATTTTCTGAACCACTTACTTCTAATTAGGGTCACGGGGAGGCTGGCACCCATCTCAGCCAACTGTGGATGAGGGCAGAGTACACCCAGACAGCTCATCAGACCATTACAGGGCAGACACACGCTGATGGCTATGCAGCAACTCCTGATGAAAGTCAGCAATGGTTTTAGATGAACCTTCCACCATAGACAGTGAGAGACATGGCCAGCCATTGATAACGCAGTTAGTGCACTGACGGGACAGCATTGACAACCTGTTTTGATCCCCCAAGCTTGGGATCACTGATTCAGCACCTTACCACCAGGCCACCATTAACCCACATAGAATTTGGTTAACATTTAAAAAAAGTTATATATATATTATATATATATTTTTATATAAGTTTTTAAATAAATGCATTTTATTTTATGGTATGAAACAGGTAGCTGTCTGGAATGGAAGATCGTTTAGAAAGATTTACCATCATTCAGACATTCATTCCCATTACGACGGTCATATACCGGTACAAGTCATGTCATCATAGGGTTTTCATGTTTACATGTACCCCCGGAGGGACAGATGGAGAGATACTTCTTGACGTGCAAAAAAAGGATGATTAATCCTTATCAGTGGGGCTCACACTATCAGTTTAACCACTACTGTACACCTACTGTAATAAACTTTTTTTAAAAATTTTAATTCACTTTTATATTTTTCATTTTAAATAAAATTCAGACTTTTTCTGTACAATGGCAAAACATAGACATTAAATGCATTTCTTTCATTCATTCATTCATTTTCTGAACTATTTAATCCTAACTAGGGCTGTGGGGAGGCTGGTGCCCATCTCAGCAGAGTATATTCTGGACAGCTTACAAGGCCGTTGCAGGGCAGAAATGTGCTGATGGCTATGCAGCTCCTCTTGTTGAAAGACCTCACACCGTAGACAGTAGGAGACAGCTCACCAGGCCACGAAACACGCTGATGGCTATGCAGCAACTCCTGCCGAAGGTCAGCAATGACTCTTTTACATGAAGCTTCCACTGTAGACAGTGAGAGACATGGCCAGCCTTTGATAACCCAGTTCACTGCACTGTGGTGACAGCAGTAACAACTGTCGACAGTGGAGCTTGAACCTACAACCTGAGGATTGGCAATCCAATAGCTTATCATTGAGCCACCACTGCCCCATTTCTTTCATTGATTTGTATTTTATTTATATTAAATGTATTCATTTTATATGTTTCAATATTTTTAACATGTCTGTCATGAATACATTTTGATTAATGCAAACAAATCATTAAACGCTATATTGTACCACTGTTTATAATGTTTATGATGAAAAATCTAAAAAAAAAAGAAATTTTGGTGTGTGTGTGTGTGTGTGTGTGTGTGTGTGGTGCTTATTACCCTGCCTTTTTAATAAACACATTTATAATGTAATGTACTTTGCTTTTAATCTCTTCGGAGGGATTACCTATTTAACTGTGAATGCACTTAAAAAGGATCTAAATTTGGTGTGACTTGATCTACTGCGCTACTGAAAATAGACGAGTAAAACATGTCCAATACAATTCCTACCCCAGTCTGTAACACCAGATATGCAAAGGCTATATCTTTATTTACAGACTGTCAATTTGCAATATCCACTGACCCTGAGGAAAATAACTGATTTAGTTCATGTTTGGTAGGAGCAGGTGGGCTCCATGCACTCCACAAGCACAGCATAAGCGTGGCGTAACAACAATTTTATTAATATTCTTCTTTTCCTTTCGGCTGTTCCCTTCAGGGGTCACCACAGCAAATCATCTGCCTCAATCTTCATGGAAGTCATATTAATGATTTGCATGTTTGATTTGGTATAGCTAGATGCAGAAACACATTGACGACTATGTAGCTACTCTTTACAAAAGTCAGCAATGGTTCTTTTACATGAACCTCTCACCATAGACAGTGAGAGACATGGCCGGCCTTTGATAACCCAGTTAGCTGCACTGGGTGGGGGCAGTGACAACCTTATGGAGAGTAGGACTTGAACTCCCAACCTTAGGATCAGTGATCCAGCACCTTTTACCACCGGGCCACCACTGCCCCTCAAAAACAATTTTATTAATATAAAGTTTTATTATATATTACATGTATAAATATATGAAAATCCAAAAAAAAAACACCCTAAAAAATAAATACTTGCAGCATCAGCCGTGCTTTATTATAGCCTCTTTTCTTATATTTCAAGTTTGAATGATAGCTATTGTACCTTTAAAATCGTGAGCGTCATATTATGCTTCCTTTATATTTTCATAATAGCATTTTGAAAAATTATGAGGATTTCATGATTAGTGACCATTTTGACAGAAATTTTGATTCAAGCATTTTACAGCTGTGATCTTTAACAAATATTTGTTGAAGCCGAGGAACATTTTCCTGAATAGTGAGAAATAATTAAAAAACTCAGTGTCATTCACAGACACTGTGGTGAGTAATTTATTTCATTCATTCATTTTATGAACCTCTTAATCCGAATTACGGTGGCATGGAGGCTGGCGCCCATCTCAGTCGACTCTGGGCAAGACAGAGTACACCCTGGACGGCTCGCCAGGCCATCGCAGGGCAGAAACAAGCCGACGGCTATGCAGCTATTCTTGTCATAAGTCAGCAATGGTTCTTTTACATGAACCTCAGACCATAGACCAGGTGTGTCAAACTCATCACGAAGAATCATGTGGCTGCAGGTTTTTGTTTCAACCAAGTGATCTTAGTCTTCAGGCAGTTGATTGACCAATCTCTGTACAGAGCACACATATTGACCAATCAACTGCCTGAAGACTCAAAACGTTTGTTTAAATGAGCGAGTCAGGTCTGCTGCTGTTGAAACAAAAACCTGCAGCCACCCAGCCCGAGTCGGTCACCTGGTCCAGAGGCAATGAGAGACATGACCGGCCTTTGATCACCCAGTTAGCTGCACTGGGCAGACAGCGACAACCTGCTTAGAGTGGGGCTTGAACCTCCATCCTTCGGATCTGTGATCCAGCGCCTTACCACCACACCACCACTGCCCGGTGTGATTAATTATTTAAGTATATACAATCCTAATTACCAGGAAGTGTATATAGTGTGTAAAATGCAGATAAAACAATGAAGTGATTTGTAAATCTTAAAAAAACAACAACAAAACAAATTAAAAGAAAGTATCTTATTCAAAATAGAAGGTTCGATTTGACATCCAGAACTACAGGTTAAAGCACTAACATGCAAAGAAGAAGCTAAAGGTCATCATTATTCAAAAATTCCACCATCCTCTCTGGGACAAAGCTCATTTTAAATAGACTGATGGAAAGTGGAAAACCGCTCTGTGGTCAAATTACAGGGATTCCTCGCTACGCCGTGCTTCAATTCATGCGGCTTCAGTGCATTGCATTTTTAAAAAAAATATTCATTGAATTAAAAAAATAAGGAAATTAAGGAAGAATAGGGGAAAAAGTTAAGGAAAATGCCACAAAACGAGGCCAATTATGCAAAAAAAACCCAAACAAACAAAACCAAAAAACAACCCAAAACTCCCCAACAAAACTACTTACATTTTTATGTGAGGTGCGAGTCTGTATGTATTTGCATTTATATTTTATTTACATCTTATGCATTATTTTTGAATGTTTAATTGTTATTATAAGCATTTATAGCGTTGAATATGTATTTATTGATATACTTGTACTTATATGTCAATCCTACTTTGCCAAATTCGGTGGTCGCGGGGATCTCGGTCCCAATGAACTGCGGAAAGTGAGGGATCCCTGTAATTCAAATTTAAATTTGTTTTTGGAAAACCTGGCCACGTCCCGACCATCCAGCTTGTCATCAGCACACCGTTCAAAAGCTGGCATCTCTGCAAACTATTTCTTAGACTGAGCTCTGAAAGTGTTCGAGAGCCGGTGTCCTGATTCCCATGATAGATCCGTGTCTCTTTTTAATGCAGTGCTGCCTGAGCTCTCAAATATCACACTCATCCAATATTGATTTTCCGCCTTGTTCCTTGCGACAGACATTTCTCTTTTCTCTTTTTATTTTGGTTTAATAGCAGGTTAGGTGAGCATTGGAAGGAAAACATTTGTAGCTAATGGTGTCTTTTTAGACTCATTATGCTATGTTACATAAAAACATAAAGAACAACAAACTAAGACAAGATTTGTACAATTTATTTTTACATGACCATCCACAACAGAGGCAGGTCAGGTGAGCTCCACACTCTGCGACGAGCAGCTCGAACAGCTCACACTATTACGAGCATATACCTGTGAAATACTTTAGGTTTACAGCTTCTACAGTGCTGAGGCATTTTCCTGTTTGATGAGCCAAAGCCAAAATATTGGAATGTTAATGTCAGATGTATTACGAGGGCATTATGCGACCACATTAAGTCACTTTCAATGCAGAATCTTTTCAGGTACATAAAACCTTGTTGGGTAATTATAATTTACTGCAGATCTATAACACTGTCGGAACAACTGTGTATAAAATTTTAAACGACTCAACCATTTTGGTATTGTTAAATTATTTTACATTATAAAATAGAGGAAGAATAAATGCCATGTGTAAAAAAAAAAAAAAAAAAAAAGAAAAAAAGTAAAATCCATAAAAGCAAAGATTGAGCACTTTGCCCACAGGTCCATCATTGGCTTTAAAGCATTTTATCATTTTTACAGTCAACAGCTCAGAACCTAAACTAACACTACTGTAATAATCTCAAGTGTATACAGAATATAATATAGTAAAGTAAAGTCTCATGTCACATGCAGAAAGGACAGGCAAACAGAGAAAAAAAGGCTGGTTACAAACATCCATTCATCATCCCTTCATTTTCTGTAACTGCTTAATCCAAATTAGAGTCGGGGCTGGTGCCCATCCCAGCCAACTCTGGCCAAGTGCAGAGGACACCCTGGAAGGCTCGCCAGGCAGAAACACGCTGACGGCTATGCAACTCCTCTTGTAAGGAGGGTCAGAGGGAGGCTGGCACCTATCTCAGCCAACTCGGGGTGAGGGCAGAGCACACCCTGGATGGCTCACCAGGCCATTGCCCATTGCAGGACAGAAACATCCTGACAGCTATGCAGCTGCTCTTGATGAAAGTCAGCACTGGTTCTTTTACATGAACCTCACACCATAGACGGTGAGAGACAAGGCCGGCCTTTGATAACCCAGTTAGTGCACTGGGAGGGGGGGACAGTGACAATCTGTTGAAAGTGGGACTTGAACTCCAACCTTGTGATCAGTGATCCAGCCACCAGGCCACCACTGCCTATGTTGAGTGTATAGAATTTAAATGTGTAGTTTCATTGATGGAAAATGTTAGTCTGCTAGTAGGTGGTCAATTTTTAGGCGTTATCTTTTATTTTTACAGAAACATTTTATACAACTAAAATTACTTACCTACATATTCACAGAGTAATTTGCTAATTATTAACATATTCTGTAATAGTAAATAATTAAAGGGATGAAGCATTAAAAACACATAGTATTTACATGTATCTAGTGATCTTTAGTACTTAAATGTAAATTGTAGATGTTAATGAAGAACTGGTCTGGGTAGAAGTGGACCTGGCTGGTGTATAGAACAGCCTGAAACTGAAGAGAACTGATGTGGAGGGAAGGTGCTCTTTCCTACAGCAATACTGAATATTTATGAAGATAAGAGAACTTTGACTCGAGGTGTTTTCACGACAGAATTAGATTTGCCTCAAGCTCCTTTTGTGCTAATTTACTGTATCCATAAAATTCGGAAGTCTACATAAATACAAATTGCAAATTAACTAATTAATTCAGTATGTGGGGTCAACATAACCTGACTTCAAAATTGGGTTATTTTGAACACACCAATTTTTTTTTTACAGCAATATGTAACATGTAGAAAATAATTTGAACAATTGCTTAATTATAACATGTATACAGTATAATTAAATTTAATTTATACTCTTATGAAATAAAGGTTATCTGACCTCAAAAGTCACTTAACTCATCAGCAAATAGGCATCATAATACTTTTATACTGTTGCATTTTCGTCACTATTCACCATAGAAATGCGAGTAAGGTGCTGGGTTACTGATCTCAAGTTCAAGGGTTCAAGCCCCACTCTCAACAGGTTGTCACTGCTGTCCACCCTCAGTGCAGCCTACTGGGTTATCAAAGGCTGTCGTGTCTCTCACTGCCTGTGGTGAGAGGTTCATGCAAAAGAACCATTTCTGACTTTCCACAAGAGTAGCTGCATAGCTGTCAGAGTGTTTCCTCCCTGTGATGGCCTGGCGAGCCAGTCTCCGCGTGACCCTAATTAGGCTTAAGTGGTTATAGAAAATGAATAAATGGATGTCCCAATTAAATATAGGCACAGTTATCATTAAATATCATCAACATGAGGACGCCATCAAAAGAGATTTGGATGTTAGTAAAACACTATATATATATATATATATATATATATATATATATATAAAATCAAATCACAACTCTCGAGATGGAATTTCCACATCAAAGGTCTACTAACCCTAATTTACCAAACTACCTTATCCTACTTGGAGCTGGTAACGTACTTGTTAGGGTGCTGTGCTCATGATCGGGAGGTTGTGTGTTCGAATCTCAGTTAGATCCTCACTGTGCTAAGACCCCTGGGCAAGGTCTTAACCACAGGTGTGCCTCTGTTCACCCAGCAGTATAAATGGGTACCAGTAAAAACATACTGGGAAGGTAACCTGTGATGTGCTCGCGTCCCATCCAGGAGAAGTTGAACTCCTGGTCGCTTCACGCTACAGAAACCAGCAACAAGCACTGGCCCGATGAACCACTGGGCTCGGGTGTAAAAAGCCCAAAGGACTTTACCTTGCCTTACCTTATCCTACAAGGGTCATGGGGAGGCTACACTCACACCTATTAAAATGCAGTACCTGGTGGAAACCCACACATGAATGAGAAGAACATATAAACTCCACAAAGAAATGCCTTTGCTGAACATGGGACTCAAACCCATGGACCTTCTTGTGAGGCGGACATGCTAACCGCTAGGCCGCCATGCTGAACAGATAAGGGAATATTATAAATTAATATCTTTATTTGCTGCATCGCTGAATCCTATAAGGATTGCAGGAAGACTGGAGCCTATCTCTGTCAACTCTAGACAAAGGTGGGGTATACCCTGAACAACTCGCCAGACTATTGCACGACCAGCATGCACACACGCACTCACACACACACACACACACACACACACACACACACACACACACACACACACACACACATACCTAAAGGCAATTTTTGGAACAGCCAATTAGCTTACGATGCATGTCTTTATGCCGCCCTGTACCTCATTCTCTTCGTTCCTCTTGCACTGCTTGACTGGTTCTTC
>CM045732.1:43289997-43302497 GCA_024760905.1 Plotosus lineatus | reverse complement strand
CTGGAGCCCATCTCAGTCAACCCTGGGCAATGGTGGGGTACATTCTGGACAGCTTACCAGGCCATCGCAGACCAAAACAGACACACCAAAACATTCAGACCAAAACATTCAAACTCACTCTCCTAAGTGCGATTTAGAACGGCTGATTAGCCTAATGTGAATGTTTATGGACTGTTGGAGAAAACCAGAGTACCCAGAGAAACCCATGCAAGCATTGGAAGAACATATAATTTCCACTCAGAAACACCTGTGCACAGAAATTTGACCCAGATCTACTTACTGTGAGGCAGATGTTCTAACTACTGCACCGCCGTGCTGCCTGAAATAGAATTGCTGGGCAGAAGTCCACTGAGCAATTCGCCTGATCTGCTGCCACTACATTATTGCATTTCATCTAAGTTGTTTGGCCTATTGTAGTAATTAGCACTTTTACCTCACAGCAAGAAGGTCCATGGGCTTTTCTGTGTGGAATTTGCATGTTCTACCCATACTCGCACGTGTTTCCTCCTGGTGCTCCGGTTTACTCCCACAATTGCATGCACATCAGGTTTTTATGCTGTGTGAGTGTATATTCTGTCTCTGTGGTGGTCCGGCAAATGGTTCAAGCTGTACAATGGTATCAAGCAGCTCAACAAATGAGTAGAAGAGTGACAGGTTGGTTAGCCTGTGGGTGGAGCACTACCGCAGTGGTTAGCATCACTGCACTATAGCTTGCAGGTTCCTTTCAGGTTCTTGTAGGTTTCTGGTATGGCGAGGTTAATATATGTGAATATTTTGTGTCTGGTCTGTGTCCTTTTGGCTTTTATCTGAGTAGGAGATAGACTGCCTTCTCTAAATGTAAGACTATTCATCCATAATCATTAATAGCTAAAGAAAATTTAGAGAAATCAGTCAACCAGCTGGCATATTTTAGAAATGAGAGAAAACCCAGATTGAAGCCACATGGCCAGAGGGGAAACATTAACTGGACCTCAGGGAATCCTGTAGCTGAAAATGACAATGCTTTAAAAACTCCCTGCACCGCTATTGTACTTTACATATTATAGTATATTAAGAATATAAACCAATTACCAGACCATAATGGAATTGTGATAAACAGCAAAAGGATGTATAATGTCTTTCAGAGGCACAGCTGAGGCATAAGTCAAAAATCCTATTCATCTGTGGAGAGAGATGGAAGCACGAGTATCTGAGTGGAGGCTTTAGAGTAGAACAGAGCTTATGAAGCAAAAAAATCCCAAAACAAAACAAAAGATCCTTCTCATTTTCACACCAATTTTAGCTAAATAACAATATAATGCAACTGGTGGTGCGTGGGGGTAAAGATTGCTGATCCCAAGGTTGGGGATTAAAGCCAGGCTATTAGTGGTTGTCACTGTCCCCCCAGTACCGCCAACTGGGTTATCAAAGGCGGCCGGCCATGTCTCTAACTGCCTATGATGTGAGGCTGTAAAAGAACCATTTCTACGGCAAGAGTCGGCTGAGACGGGCACCAGCCTCCCCGCGACCCTAATTATTATTAAGGTAAAGGTAAAGTCCTTTGGGCTTTTTACACCCGAGCCTAGTGGCTCATCAGGCCAATGCTTATTCCCGGTTTCTGTAGCATAATGTGACTAGGAGTTCAACTTCTGGATGGGACGCTAGTCCATCACATGTTACCTTCCCAGTATATTTTTACTGGTACCCATTTATACTGCTGGGTGAACAGAGGCACACTTGTGGTTGAGACTTTGCCCAGAGGTCTTAGCACAGTGGGCATCTAACTGGGAGTCGAACACACAACCTCCCGATCATGAGCACAGCATCCTAACCACTACACCGCTGGCCTCCACAAATAGGATGAAGTGGTTCATAAAATGAATGAATGAATGCAACTGTTACGAGTTTTTCCTTCTCTGATACTTACACATGACAGGCTCAGTCTTCCCTGGCATGTCATAATGAGAGGAGAAGCAACGAGAGCTGGACTGGTTTCCAAAACATTTTTTAAATAATCTTTGATTTAACGTTTGATTTTTTTTACTCGTTTTATCTGCTTTGTTCTTATGAGTTTGGCTATCATGGATAGTTTAAAAATTAAATAAATGGAATTTTTTGTGTATATCACAGTGGCATAGTGCTCAGCATGTCCACTTCACAGCCAGAAAATCTTGGGTTCAAGTCCACGCAGATCGGCAAGTGCACGCTTCAGTGTGAAGTTTGCAAGTTATCGTTGTGCTTGAGTGGGGCTCCCCCAAGTATTCCGAGGGATTGGAGGGGTGGTTAGTCATCAATCAGCTTCTGTCCTCTTTTTGTATCGGATCTGTTTATTACTTACAATATGATTTAGAGAAATCGAGCGACTGCAGCATTGTCTTAGATGTTCATTACAATGGTGCTGTATGGTGGCCCTGAGGGGTCAACCTGCTGCAAATTCTGATAAAGCAGCACAAATGTGCTGCAATTAAGACTAATAACAGACATGCTCTTTACTTTTAGGTGTCATCCCATTCCTTTTCTAAACCACTTAATCCTAATTAGGGTCACAGGGAGGCTGGTTCCCATCTTAGCCGACTCAAGGTGAGGGCAGAGTACACTGCGCAGCTTTCCAGGCAATCACAGGGTAGAAACACACTGACAGCTATGCTGCCTACTGTTGTCGAAAGTCAGCAATGGTTCTTTTACATGAAGCTCACACCATAGACAGTGAGAGACATGGCAAACCTATTTGCTGCACTCAAGGGACAGCAGTGACAACCCGTTGAGAGTGGGGCTTGAACCCACAACCTTGGGATCAGTGATCCAGCACCTTTACCATCAGGCCATCACTGCCCCTATGTGCCAGCGCCAACATTAATACAGTACAGTGATCCCTTTCTACAATACTTTGAGCTTCAGTTTCTGCAGATTCAGTGCATTGTGGGTTTTTCAAAAATATTCAGCGAAAAAAAAAATAATAAGGAAATTAAGGAAAACTAGTGGAAAAGTTAAGAAAAAAACAAAACAACAGCAAAAAAAAACAAGGCCAATTATTCAAAAACCAAAAAACAAAACAAAAAACAAAACAAAAAAACAAAAAAACAAAAACCCCAAACAAACAAAAACGAAAACAATCCCAAAAAACTACTTACATTTTTATGTGAGGTGCGCGTCTGTATGTGTATATTTTGTATTTTATTTATGTCTTATGCATTATTTTTGAATGTGTAATTGTTATAAGCACTTATAGCATTGAATATGTATTTATTAATATTATATACAGTGGTATGAAAAAGTATCTGAACCTTTTGGAATTTCTCACATTTCTGCATAAAATCACCATCAAATGTGATCTGATCTTTGCCAAAATCACACAGATGAAAAAACAGTGTCTGCTTTAACTAAAACCACCCAAACATTTATAGGTTTTCATATTTTAATGAGGATAGCATGCAAACAATGACAGAAGGGGGAGGAATAAGTAACCGAACCCTCTGCCTAAGGAGACTTAAAGAGCAATTGAAACCAATTTTTACCAAACAATTTAAGTCAGGTGTGTGCCCAATCACTGATGAGTGGCTTAAAGCTGCCCTGCCCACTATAAAACACACACCTGGTAAGAATTGTCTTGATGAGAAGCATTGTCTGATGTGCACCATGGCTCGTTCAAAAGAGCTGTCTGAAGACCTGCCATCAAGAATTATTGATTTGTATAAAGCTGGGAAAGGATACAAAACCATCTCTAAAAGTCTGGATGTTCATCAATCGACAGTCAGAGAAGTTGTCTACAAATGGAGGGAGTTTGGCATTGTTGCTTCTCTACCAAGGAGTGGCCGTCCACCAAAGATGACGCAAGAGTTCAGCGCAGAATACTCAAGAGAGGTAAAAAAAAAAAACATAGAGTGTCTGCTAAAGACTTACAGAAATCACTGGCACAGTCCAATATCTCTGTGCACACATCAACTATATGTAAAACAATGGCCAAGAATGCTGTTCATAGGAGGAAGCCACTGCTGTCTAAAAAAAACATTGTTGCTCGTTTAATGTTCGCAAAAAGGCACTTGGACACTCCACAGAAGTTTTGGCAAAATATTTTGTGGACTGATGAAACCAAAATTGAATTGTTTGGGAGGAACACACAACGTCATGTGTGGAGGAAAAAGCTCATCAACATCAGCACCTCATCCCCACCGTGAAGCATGGTGGAGGGTGCATCATGGTTTGGGGCTGTTTTGCTGCCTCGGGGCCTGGACAACTTGCAACCATTAATGGAAAAATGAATTCAAATGTTTATCAGGATGTTTTGCAGGAAACCCTGAGGCCGCCTGTCAGACAGTTGAAGCTAAAAAGAGGATGGATGCTGCAACAAGACAATGATCCAAAACACAGAAGTAAGTCAACTTCAGAATGGTTTCAGAAGAACAAAATACATAATAATATATTAAATATATTTAAATAATAAATAATTTTGCTGGTTAACATAGTAGGTTCACCCACCTATGCGTATTTGATTTTGCATTGACGGGCTAATAATAAGCGAAAGGCTAATGCTAAGTTAACAGCAGATATATGCAATAATGTCTGAATAATGTGATCACAAAGCTAAAATGAACCAAAGCTCTACGCTGCAATTAGACAGCGCTTGTCTACTTAAGGGGGTTGGCCACTCAAATTTTGCGGTTTCTTTTGTTTTGTTTTTTTTTTTTTTTATTGCAGCATGTTTTTGTAAACATGTTGTTTGATTTTGCAGCAAATTTCTGTTGGTGTACTGCAGTATCTGAAGTTCAAGTGCATTGATTTATTACAGCCGCCATACTGCTGCGTTTGCACCATCCATTCAGCAACAGCATGGCTGCATCCAAATAATATATGCTAACATCAGTTCAGTAAGTATCCCATACTTCCCTGTATTACGTTCTTAGAGAGAACACATGAATATTAAGCACACAACTTGGACGTAGGTGTTGCTTTAGGCAATGCAACATTTACATCAAATGCACTACAGATAATAGCCCTGATTTTAATTCTAGCTCCGAAGAATTTAAGCAGTTCATTTAATCTAGAGATGAATGCTCTGGATCTCAAAACATCTCCACACAGGGATTTTGCTGAAGAACTGCTTCACAGTAAGTGACGTAAAAACTCAATGTCCTCAGAGAAAACAACAGAAGAAACATCATGCTTTCTTTTCTTGAAATCACTCATGGGGGTCTTCAACATGATGTTCTTCATTTCCCATACCTGAGCAGCTGAGACTGTGTGATCACCAACAGACCGACAGTAGTAATAGAACCGTGTGCTCCTCCAGCACAAACAAATAAGGCTCTCAGAGATGTTTGAACCAAAACAGTCCTAAAATCTCCCACAAGTACCGTCCAGTGTTTTTTTTCTGCTTTTTTTTGTGAGAGACCAATAATAATTTGTAAATATTTATTTTGATTTATTGGACCTTTACATACGCTATTATTAACCTTTCAGTGTCGGTCCATTCAAAATCCTTTCTTCAGGATCTAAATGTATTTTTTTTAAATCAATATTAATAGTTAATTGGAATTCAAAGATAACAAAATTTTTCTTTGCAATTTATCTTTATTTTTATGGCAATATGAGTGAATAATACTGATCAGAGCTGACCAGGAAACAGCAGTAGGGCACATTTTGTGATCGACCGCTTCGTGTAATCGACCACAAGTGAGATTTATAGTGGATCAAGGAACTGAAATTTTGACCCCTTGAGACCGCACTGTCCTCATATAAGGGCATCATATTTTCTCTCAACTATGTATTTCCTTGTAAGATCCTCATATTAAAAAAAATGGGTTTGGCTTTTTACACTCGAGCCTAGCGGCTCATCAGGCCGGTGCTTATTCCTGGTTTCCATAGCATGAAGTAACCAGAAGTTCAACTCCTCCTGGATGGGACACTAGTCTATTGCAGGTTACCTTCCCAGTATATTTTACTGGTATCCATTTATACTGCTGGGTGAACAGAGGCACACTTATGGTTAAGACCTTGCTCAGGGGTCTTACCACAGTAGGAGTCTAACTGGGATTTGAACACACAACATACCAACCATAAGCCAAGCACCCTAACCACTATGCTACCGAACCCCCGATTGCAAAACACAGGGTGTTAATCTTCTGCCCAACTCTGTCTTGTTTAGTGCTGCTCAAGTTTAATATTTATCGAGTGGGTAGGAACAGAAGAAGTGTGGTGCAATAGCTAGGCTCAATACATTATGGTTTGGGTCTTAAGAGGCAAATAAATGATAAAAGTAATGATGTAAGTAATATTGACAAGGAAATAGATGTCCATCTGGTAGAGAATTTGATTTGGATTTGAAAATGAAAAAAGGAAATGATCCAAAAACCAAAATAAAATAAATAAATCTTCATGATAATTTTTGTGGGCAGGGATGGCCCAGTGGTAAGGTACTTTATTACTGCTACTAAAGTTGGTGGTTCAAGCTCCAATATCAGTGGTTGTCACTGCTGTACCCCCAATGTACTAACTGGGTTAACAAAGGCCCGCCATGTCTCTCACTTTCCATGGTGTGAGGTTCATGTTCAAGAACCATTGTGGAATTTTGCAAAGAGTAGCTGCATCACCATTCATGCGTTTTTGCCCTGCGATGGCCTGGCAAGATGTCCAGGGTGTACTGTGCCCTCGCCTAGTGTTGGCATTGATGGGCACCAGCCTCACTGTGACCCTAATTAGCATTAAGCAGTTCAGAAAATGAATCAATGTTAATTATCATGTTTATAAACTATCAAAACTTAACATTAAAAAAAAATCTTTTTGCTTGATTAAGTGAATGTGTTGGCCTGTTTGGAGTTTACTAGTGGTGGAGTACCAAAAGGCTCAAGTTTAGGACCCTTGTTTTTTTTTAATGAATTAATTTTTTTTAAAAGTCTGCTCCCCCTGGACAGTGTCATCATCAGACACAACATTACTTTTCAAAGTGATGGTGATGATATTAAGCATTATGTGGACATGTGTCCTGATGCTACTGAGTGGATTTAATGATGTTAAACTGTATTTTAAAACTTCGAACCTGGTTGTCACAAAAGTTTGTACAGCTAAATGAGGGAAAAAAAATCAAAAGTACTTATCACTGTTTGAGGGCGTGAGAGGGAAGCTGACCTCTAAACCAATTACATTTCTATTTAACCTGGCAAAGAGGCAGAACAATGAGAAAAATCATGTATACTGGGTCACCAAAACGGCATTTAAGTATTTCTAAAGTCCGGCTGATTCTCTCTCTCAGCAATACAGAGAGACTATTGCACAATTAAAAAATCAGGTTAGACTATTATTACAATAACATAATAATTATTAGAATAACAAAATAATGCAATTACTGGGGGATTTAGCTCAGTTGGTAGAGCATCTGCTTTATCCTCGGGAAGGTCGGAGTCCGAATCTGGCTGCATCATACCATAAGACATTAAAATTTGGTAGTTGTTGCTTCCTGCTCAGCGTCAAAGGATAGAACAACGCAATAACTGGTGCTGCACAGTGTGACAGGTGCCCAGAGCACAAATCAAATTTCAATGTATGTAATGTACTTTAACAATAAAGAGTTAGTCTAGTTTAAATCATTAATTTTCTGAACCACCCAATCCTAATTAGAGTCATGGGGAGGCTGGTGCCCATCTCAGCTAACTCTGGGTGGGGGCAAAATACACCCAGGACAGCTCACAAGGCCATCACAGGACAAATACACGCTGAAGGAAAGCCATTGGCGTACGCTTTATGAATGAAAGCTTTTACATGCCTCTCACTGACAGACATGGCTGGCCTTTGACAACTCAGCGACACTGGAGTGACAGCAGTGACAACTTGGTGATAGTGAGACTTGAAGACCCGGTTTTCAGATAAGCCAGCACTCTACCACCATGTACCACTAGCACTGCCCTGACAATAAGAGAGCTGCAACTAAATAAAAATTCTGCAGCACAAGTTTTAAATAGTACAATAGTAAAAAGTACACTCACATAATATTGATTACAGTCCATATCTGCCCTGATCATATTCTGATATTACATTGGAGGGAATTAGAGCTGCAGGGGCAGTGGTGGCTTGGTGGAAAGGTGCTGGGCCACTGATCCTAAGGTTTGGGATTCAAGCCCCACTATCAATGGGTTTTCGCTGTACCCCCCAGTGCGGCTGACTGGCTGCATGGCTGTGTCTCTCACTGTCTATGGTGTGAGGTTCATGTAAAAGATCCATTGCTGACTTTCATAAAGAGTAGCTGCATAGCCATCAGTGTGTTTCTGCCCTGCGATAGTCTGGCGAGCTGTCCAGGGTGAACTTTGCAATTGTCCAGAGTTGGTTGAAATGTGCACCAGCCTCCACATGATCCTAATCAGGATGAAGCAGTTCAGAAAGTGAATGAATGGAAATTAGAGAAGATTGAAAAGCATAAGAAAGAGGAGAATTTTTGAAAAATGTGCTTTTTTTGTTGCGTGAGTTGAAGTAGTGATCAGACATGAGCAGGACTAGGGGTTTCATAATCTTAACACCAGAAGAAGCGATCATATTACATATATTTTAACATCTCCATATTGGCTGCCTGCTACTTTTTGTATTGATTTTAAAATAATTTAGTAGGTTTTAAGACACTCCATGGCCTTGGCCCTGTCTACAATCTCTATAGTCTGGGACTACGGTCATAGATTTGCAGTATTATAATATACTTCTTATTATTCTGATATTCAATTATTTTTATATATATATATTTTTCATTTCCACACTGCAGTGTGGCAGAAACAAAGGCCAAATGCAAAAATACATGACATAAAATGAAAGGATTTTGTTAATAATCCAGGCACAAGTATCCAACTCCCAGCCCAGAAACATAAGCAGAAAACAGGCAATAGGTCGAGGGATCAGGCAAACAGAACAATGCAGGCAAGGGTGAATACACTGGTAGGAAGGAGGCACAGAAACAGCAGCATTAAAGGCTAGGCATAAGAATAGGCGTGTGGCTGGTGGCGAAGTGGGTAAGGTGCTGGGCTTATGATCAGGAGGTTGTGTGTTCGAATACCAGTTAGACCACCACTGTACTAAGACCCCTGGGCAAGGTTTTAACCCCAAATGTGTCTCTGTTCACAAAGCAGTGTACATGGGTCTTCTTCTTTTCCCTTCGGCTTTTCCCTTCAGGGGTCACCACAGCGAATCATCTGCCTCCATCTCACCCTATCCTTTGCATCTTCTTCTCTTACACCAACGACCTTCATGTCCGCCTTAACCACATCCATGAATCGTCTATTTGGTCTTCCTCTAGGCCTTTTGCCTGGTAGTTCCAGCCTCAGCATCCTATTACCAATATACTCACTATCCCTCCTCTGTACATGTCCAAACCATCTCAATCTAGCCTCTCTGACTTTGTCTCCAAAACGTCTCACATGTGCTGTCCCTCTGATGTGCTCATTCCTAATCCTATCCATCCTCGTTACTACCAAAGAGAACCTCAACATTTTCATCTCTGCTACCTCCAACTCTGCCTCCTGTCTTTTCCCCAGGGCCACAATATACCGGGGAGGTAACCTGTGATGGACTAGCGTTCCATCTAGGAGTTGAACTCCCTGGCCCAATGAGCCACTATGGTTTGGGTGTAAAAAGTCCAACACACTTTACCTTTTTTACAAGAGTGAGTAGAAAACAAGGTCGTACACTGGAAGGCATCAGGAGAAATAAAGCTTGGCAAAGTACAGATCACTAGGAAACAGTATTATGATGCTTTGTGCCATGTAATGTTTTGGGCATGTATTTACAGTCCTCTCCATCACATGCCTGATAGAATGTTCATATGCTCTATTCAGCTGCACGTGTACACCTGAGAACCTGAATGTAATGTGTGTGACACTAAACTGTATGTAACACAAGGTAGAAATGAGAAAAAAAACCTTTTAGACTTTAAAATAAGAAAAATCATTTTAACAACTCATGTTTTATTGCCCATGTGCAATTGTCTCCACTCCATTTCCCTTTACAGGGATCCCTCACTTTCCACGGTTAATGGGGACCAAGCTCCCCCTGTGACCACAAATTTCTGCAAAGTAGGATCGACCCCCCTGACTAACGTATACGTACATGTAACTGTGTATATAATATCAATAAATACATATTCAATGCTACAAATGCTTATAATAACAATTAAACATTCAAAAATAATGCATAAGCTGTAAATAAAAATATAACTACTCATACTCAGATGCGCACCTCACATAAAAATGTAAGTAGTTTTGATGGGTGTTTCGGGTTGTTTATTTGTTTTTGTTTGTTTAGTTTTTTTTGTGTATAATTGGCCTTGTTTTGTTGCATTTTCTTTAACTTTTCCCCTATTCTTCCTTAATTTCCTTGTTTTTTAATTCGATGGATCTTTTTTTTTTAAAAATGCGATGCACTGAAGCTGCATGAATTGAAGCGCGAAGTAGCGAGGGGTCCCTGTATTTCCTCTTCTGCCTTTCTTTGTTCGTTTTTCTTTCTTTGTTGGTGTAGCTGTAACCTAATGGCTACCAAAGCGGACTTGGGACGAAAAGGTCGTTGGTTCGAATCCTGAAAAAGCAGGAAAAATGTATGGTGGTGGGAGGAGTGAGCTGCTCCTTCACTTCTTTCACCTTCATGGCTGAAACACCGTTGAGAAAGTCACCTATTCACAACTGCTCTCTGCCAATGCGTGTGCTCCAAGTGTGTGTGTGTGTTCACGTTGGATGGGTAAAATGCAGAGGCAATAATTTCCCTTGTGGGATTAATACAGTATAGTAAAATAAATAAACAATCAAACCATAAAGCACTTTGATTGATACTTTTAGTCCCTGATTTAATTAACTAAGTTGACGGGTGTTTTTGATAGAAATGACGCAGCACCTCTGTGCAGTCTGCTAAAAGCTAAAATATATATTTATTTTAGGCAGTATAATGGACTCTGTGGTCATACTGTACTTCTAAACTAGAAATTAGGAGTAACAGACTCAGCTGAGGGTTTATTTTTCATGGATGGCCCAATAAATAAACATGGAACGGATAAAAAGGATTATCCTGGTTTGTTAGATGTAAGTGGTTCATATCATTTTTTTGTTGTTGTTGTTGTTTACAGCACCTACAGAGCCTGGGGTGTCACAGGATATTTTCCTTGCAACAAATGTTTTATGCACAGGTCTTAAAATGTGAAGGGAACGATGCAGAATAAGAAACAACACCACATTTTTTCCACTTAAACCTTTAGGAGGAAATAAATTTGCAGCTGAACAGGAGACCGGGGAGACCATGGACACATTTTAGAAAGTGGATGGAAATGTCCCTGTATGGGGAAAAAAAGCTGACAAAAATCTTCAGGGCAGTAAAAAACTAATATTAAAGTATAATGTAATAATCCAGCTTTATTTCAATGTATTAAGAGAGTGTCCCAATACATTCATTCATTTTCTGAACTGCTTAATACTAATTAGGGTGGCAGGGAGGCTGGCACCCATCTCAGCCAACTTTGGGCAGGGTCAGGGTTAACCCTGAACATCTCACCAGCCCATTGCAGGGCCAACACTCACACTCACGCTTAGGGGCAATTTGGAACAGCCAATTAATCTACTGTTCATGATTTTGAACTGTGGGAGGAAACCAGAGTACTTGGAGGAAACCCACACATGTACGACAAGAACATACAAATTCTACACAGAAACACCCAGGCTGGGGATTGAACCCAGGACCTTCTTCCTGTGAGGCAGTTGTGGTACCCACTACACCACCTGACCCAATACATGTGATGAAAAATGATTAAATTTTAAGAGATAGATGGGACTACCTGAGGTTTTGTGGGACACAGCCAAGTGAGACCTGGGACAACCATTTATTTTCTAATAAAATACAAGAGTTATTTTTTTTTACCTAAAAAAACACACTCACCATTTGCATTAATTTTTTTTTTATTGGTTTAACATAACTCATTTTTGGTGTTTCATAAATGTAGGCCTGTGTTTATGTAAAAATATCCATGCAACTAGGAATAACATAATTTGAGTATTGTTTACAAATTCTTGTAATATAATGCGGATACATAAAAATAGATAATTAACAATTAGAAATGCCAAACTCTTATCTCCAAGCCGAAGTGTGGAGATGTAACGGTATACTAATGGAATATATTATGGGTTTGCATACGACAAAACTCACCTCAAACCTCCAACTGCTAAACAGTTAAACTCTTTAACTGCAGAAATCAGTGGATTACATCAATAATCACAAATCTCTTCATGTGGCAGTCTTCATTCATTCATTCATTCATTCATTCATTTTCTGAACCACTTAATCCTATTTAGGGTCATGGGGAGGCTGGTGCCCATCTCAGCCGACTCTGGGTGAGGGCAGAGTACACCCTGGAGATCTCGCCAGGTCATCGCAGCTACTCTTCACAAAAGCCAGCAATGGTTCTTTTACATGAACCTTCCAACATAGACAGTGAGAGACATGGCTGGCCTTTGATAACCTGGTTAGCTGCACGAGGTGTATGTGTGTGTGTGTGTGTGTGTTTCAGTGACAAC
>CM045732.1:43154997-43279997 GCA_024760905.1 Plotosus lineatus | reverse complement strand
TGGTGAATTAAAGATCAAATTATATATTAATATCATTATAATTCAATCTGACTTTTCCACAGCTTTGTCCCCTGACCTGTCTGGAGAACTTCTTCATCTTCATGGTGTCACTTATTTGTTTCTTTCGTGTTGCATTCGTTTTACATCTAAATGACGCTTCGAGTGAACACGAGTTGACATTATTTAAGCAATTATGTGATTTTGAAGGTAATTAGTAAAATGTGCGAATAATAATAATAATCAAATGTGCGAATCAGATGATTCGCTGTGGTGAATCTCGAGAACGGGAAAAAGCCGAAAGAAAAGAAGAAGAAGGTAATTAGTAAAAGTAAGTCCGTTCATTTTTTATTTCTTCACCTGGGCTTAGTGGGTCATCAGAGCTGGAGCTTACCCTGGTTCATGTAGTGCAAAGTGACTTGGAGTTCAACTTCTTCTGGGTCAGATTCTAGTCCATCACAGGCTCAGATAATTGGTAGCAGCAGATTTTATCGAGCGGTTTAATAACAAAGACGTGAATACACGTGCTTGCACCACATTTATTTTTTCTTTTCTTTTACAATTTTTTGATTGCATTTTTTCAGTTCTCTAATACAGACTATTTGTGTAAGCCCTTTATCCAAGGGGTAAAAAAAAACAAAACAAAACAAAAAAATCTCTATATACTTTTTTTAATTTATTATTCCAGATTTTACAAAAAAAGGGGTGGGGCCTCACACATTTTGACTTCTGCTGTTTGGCTTATTGTAGTAAGAAATACTATGTGATCAATAGAAGCCATAGATATGTAGATTTATCATATTCATATGAAAATGTATATTATTATTATGCATCTTTATATGCAATAATGCAGTTTTCTGGTTTCCGGGGTAAATGGTATGGTTCGGTGAACTGTGCACTGGAAGATCTGATTCACAGCTGATGGTGAAGACCAGAGGGTGCCTACCTTATAAAATTTAAATGGTTTGTAAGAGGGTAGTTTGCACATATGCCTGGTCCAGACCTAGTTCATGAATATCAGAGGTATTTAAAGTGAGGCAGACTCTGGGATAAAATTTTTTGGTTTTAAAATGTAATTGGCAACAACATCTTCATAACGATGACAACAGAGGAAGATAACGTGAGATTATGTTTCCTACTGTGGCAATACATTCTTACTCATCTTCATATTTATTAAAAAAAATCCCACTTTTACAATGAGATGCACCTGATGCACATCTTTAAATATCTATTTGCTTCATCTTGTTTCATTTCTTCTGCAGTTCTCTGTTATTTACAGTCCTGTTAACTTCTGATCACTCACAATCAAACAGAGCTGATTACAAAAGTAAAAATGCAGCAATATGGTTTCCTGTTAAAAATCAGCATTTCTGTAACAGACCCAGGACGATGGGAGGCAGAAAATAGCCTGTGAGAAAAGTTTTAATGTTCGGAGATTTGTCAGCAGATGCTCAAGGAAAAGACTTGTGTAAAAGCACTGCAAGCACCTAAAACAAACAAACAAACAAAAAACCAAATTAATATCAGGACAAAAATATCTGCGTTGTTAAAAGCACTCAACCTCAATTTGACGACAGTCAGCAGTTCTGAGATCACTCCTCTTTAAACGTACACAAAGTAAAGAAAGAATAAAGGTGAACTGGAGCACACGGAGAACATGCAAAGTCAGAACATAGAAACAAACACAGAAAGCCCTTCCTGAGTCTGTGACCCACTGACAGTGAGGCAGACAAACTAACCATGATGACCCATGCCGTTCTCTCCAGAACCCGACAGTATTTAATATGATTTATTATTATACAAGCCTACAGTATTTATTATTATTGTTATTATAGAACCCTACAGTATTTATTATTATTTATTATTATAGAACACTTCAGTATTTATTATTATTATTATTATTATTATTATTATTATTATTATTATAGAACCCTACAGTATTTATTATTTATTATAGAACACTTCAGTATTTATTATTATTAATTATTATAGAACCCTACAGTATTTATTATTATTGTTTATTAGTAAAGAACCATACAGTATTTATTATTATTTATTACACTTTTGGCTAGGCTAAGGTTTAAGCTGCTGCATTGTCAACTCACTCCAGTGGAAGGCCATATACATACCAGCAACCTAGGATTATGAGGGGAAAGATTAATCATGGAATCATGGAGAAGGATTAAATACAGGATGCATAATAGTGGGAGGGAGCGAGAGAGAGAGAGGAGAGAGAGAGAGAGAGAGAGAGAGGAGAGAGAGGGAGAGAAGATAGATAGAGAGAGAGAGAGAGAGAGAGAGAGAGAGAGGGAGAGAGAGAGACAGAGACCATGAACACACAGCTATGGTAAATCTCAGGATTTTAAAGAGAATGAGTGTAATCCCCCAAACAATATTATTGTTATTACAGAAACTTTTCTTCCCAGAAATCACTTTAAAATTTAACAGTGAATTTGATTAAGCTTTTGATAAAATGCTGACTTAAAAAAGACGGTAGATAAAAGATTTAAGTCAGCAATGTTTGCCTTCGATAAACACTTATCATATAAGATTTATCAATAATCTGTGTGGATGAGAAATGAGAAAAAGCATGAAAACAAACTAATAAAATGCTATTCTGCTTTAAAGTGGTGCGGCTGCATTGCTATAAAATAAATGGATAGAATCAACTAGTTGTAAAATCTACGATGTGGTGGCTCATATAAATATATAACAGGCATCAGTTTAATCTTTTATTTATTTATATGTAGGTCCTAACTCATCACTCATTACTCGAACTGTCCCCCCCCCCCCCCCCATTTCACTGGAGTGCGGCAGACTGACGGAGCCAAAAATGTTGTTATCCGCAAACATTCTGCAATTATTCCCTCATCTGCCATGTCATTCTGTATGATTCTGTATGTGTTCCTCCACTTCTGGCAGACCAAAATCTTCCATGAACGGGCTTTTGAACATGTTCAAGAGCACGTTCACGGAAAAATTTTCCGTGACTGTTCCCTTTGGTTCCATTGTTCTTCCGTAAACATTCCATCACTTCCTCAAACGGTTCGTAATCTTTCCTTTTATACTGCAAGTGTTCCGCAACTTATCTGCAAGTCTTCCTCCCTCTTCCTTATGGTTAAAAGCGGCTATAGAACAGTCCCGTTCATCTACGGATTCCCACGGAATACTCACGGAAGGCACGGAATACATACGGAATAATGAAGAAACACTGCGAAACAGCCGTAGACATTACACAGAACAAAGCAGAATGGTCGCGGAATACATACAGAATGCTTATGGAATAGTTAGTTACAGATAGCACGGAAGACTTACGGAACACTCAAGGAACTCACTTAGACTATAAATACAGGCGCGAAAGACAAAGAACCACTCATTTCGAGAGATACTACAATGCCGAAAGCCAAGAGGAAGACAACCACCAAGAGGCCATGGTCTCCAATGCCGGAAAACCCAGTGGAGGAGCCTTCTCAAGAAGCCGAGGTCGGATGTCGCTTCCGATATCGCTGCTGGACAAGCAAGAAGGCACGAGTGTATATCAAGCTGAACGACGATGAGGAACAGCTCATGGTGTTCATCCAGGCGAACAGGTACCTTCATAACAAAAACCTCCGATCCTGGACGGACAAACAACACATAGACCTCAGCAGCATAGACCACCACATCTGCACCACCAGTAGCATCAGCAGCATTAGTGACCATCCCCACCGACGCGGTGGACCACGGAGCTGTCAGGTCCACCCATGCCTGTTTGGGGACCTCAAGAGGCGAAGTGGGCAACACCACCATGCACAAAACAATTTCCGTCGTCTGCAGGAGAGCAGCAACCTCAACACAGCAGACCAATCAGTTGCCCTCTGGTTACATGCACATCAACGCCTGCAACTACCCCTGCAGCTAGAGACACAAGTGGAAGTGAGCCCAACCTTTTCAACATTTCCAGTGTGCTCAGGCAGTGTTGTGATGACTTAGAGTACTCAAACTCCATCAGTAACCCATGAGACATTGTGTTTTGATTTCAATTTATTCACTTTATTTTTTGTTTTCTGTTCATGTAATAAAGTTATAATCACTGTGGTTTTGACTTCTGTGCATTTTTTTGTAGTTAGGAATGATTTATTGAAGGTGCAAATAATAGGAACATATTGGCAGAATGAGATTCCTTGGTCGAATCCGTGAATTTATAGGTGGAATCAGGAGCAAATCCTTTGATCTTTGCCGATTTTTCCGCATTGAAACGTGGTTACACCGAGTATTCCTCAGTCATTCTGTATTGAATGTAAACATTCCACTTTCATTCCGCGTGTTTATACAATCATTCCAAAGTTCTTCCTTCTGAAATGGAATAGTCCCGTAGTTATTCCTCGAGTGTTTCGTGCTTTCCGTGAATGTTCCGTGAACTATCCGAAAATCTACCTTTGCAATCCATGGCTATTCGTACTTGTTCCGCAGTTAATTTGTGCGCTTTTTCATATTTATTCCTAAATTGTACCGTAGTCTTTCCGTGTTTGTTCTGCACATGCCATGAACATTCTGAAAGTGTTCCGAATGTACAATTTTCCATAGGATTTTGACCCATTTTCCGTGTAAAAATACCAAAGCTCTTCTGTTGTGTTCCGCGCCTTTCCGCCACTATCATTGCATTCTGTGCTCCAGTGAAATGGGGGTATTACGGATGCGGGGAGGCTGAAGCCCACCGACACGGGACACCCTAAACATCTCACCAGACTATCAGAGTCAAAAACAAGAATGCATGGTGGCATAGTAGTTAGCGGTTAGCATGGAACATAGGACGTCCTTAGTTTGGCTATTGCATTTCTGTGTGAAGTTTGCATGTTCTTTCTGAGCTTGCATGGGCTTCTTTCAGGTATTCCAAGGTTTCTTCTCATAGTCCAAGGACATGCGCATTATGCTGTTGAGCTGTTCTGAATTTCCCTGAGGTGTGAGTGCTGGGGGGCGGGGATGTGTGTGGTATATTTAAGTTTATAGTTACTAATAGTAGTGCAGCAGATGCTGTTGCACAAATTAAAATAATGAGAAATGTGGCATAATTAATTCATTATGATTTATATAACCATGACAATTTAGAAAAACTACATATGATTTTCTGTTTATTTTTATATTATTTTTAATTTTCCTAAAGACTTAATGCAGAAATAGTGCCACCCCACAGGTATGCCACAAGCATGATGTTAATAGAATTATCAAATCAATGAATCAATCAGCCATTGCCATCTGTTTACAATAGATAACAGATGTTTCTCGGAAATGAGAGATAGGTAAGACTTTAGAGACTGTTAGGAGCTCTGGGCAGACCGTGTACAAAGGTTATCATCCATGCACACACAATTCTGTTCTCGTTCATATGAGATCCTTTTAGCTTTCATCACTGGGTATAAGATTTTATTATTTATTATTACTGTATTAGTTTTATTTGTATCGCTTTTTTTGCAATTTACATTGTCATAAAGCACCTTTACACAGTAAAAGTAGGAATTTACAAGAAAAAAAAAAGAGTTTGCTCTACAACCCCTACATAGCCCTAATGTGCATCCTCTGTAAATTATAGAATGTACGCTCGGGAGTTATATGATGTACAGTCTGGAGATATGTGATGTAAAGTTGAAATTTCTATGATGTACGGTCGGGAATTATGTTCTTGATGGTCAGGAGTTATATAGTGTACGGTCGGGAGTTATATGATGTATGGTCGGGAGTTATGTTATTGATGGTCACGAGTTATATGATGAACGGTCGGGATTTATGTGATTGATGGTCGGGAGTTATATGATGTATGGTTGGGAGTTATATTATTGAAGGTCGGGGGTTATATGATGTACAGGTGGGAGTTATGTTTTTGATGGTAAGGAGTTATTATATATGGTTGGGAATTATGTTATCGATGGTTGGGAGTTATATGATGAGGTACGGTCGGGAGTTATGTTATTTATGGTCAAAAGTTATATGATGTGCGGTCGGGAGTTATGGGATTGATGGTCGGGAGTTATATGATGTACGGTCAGGAGTTATGTTATTTATGGTCGAGAGTTATATGATGTGCAGTCGGTAGTTATGTTGTTGATAGTTGGGCGTTATAGGATGTACGGTTGGGAGTTATGTTATTGATGGTCAGGAGTTATTAGATATGGTTGGGAGTTATGTTATTGATGGTCGAGTTATGTGATTGATGGTTGAGAGGTATGTGATTGATGGTCGGGAGTTATATGATGTATGGTTAGGAGTTATGTTATTTATGGTCGAGAGCTATGCGATGTACGGTTGGGAGTTATATTATTGATGGACGGGAGTGATGTGATGTATTGTTGGGAGTTATGTTATTGATGGTCAAGAGTTATATGATGAACGGTTGGGAGTTATGTTATTGATGGACGGGAGTGATGTGATGTATGGTTGGGAGTTATGTTATTGATGGTCAGGAGTTATATGATGAACGGTTGGGAGTTATGTTATTGATGGTTGGGAGTTATATTATTGATGGACGGGAGTGATGTGATGTATGGTTGGAAGTTATGTTATTGATGGTCAGGAGTTATATGATGAACGGTTGGGAGTTATATTATTGATGGACGGGAGTGATGTGATGCATTATTGGGAGTTATGTTATTGATGGTCAGGAGTTATATGATGAACGGTTGGGAGTTATGTTATTGATGGTCGGGAGTTATATGAGATATGGTTGGGAGTTATGTTATTGATAGTCGGGAGTTATATGAGGTATGGTTGGGAGTTATGTTATTGATGGTCGGGAGTAGGCGTGGGTATTGCCTATATTTTATTAATTGCGATATATTGCAATTTCTAGCATGTATTGCGATGTGTAGAAGAATTTTAAATTAAAAGTGAGCCTGTTCTTGACAGTATTTATTCTTTATTTCAAAAAGAGAAATCAACAACATTAAAAACATTGTTCTTGGTCATTTAAATAAAAAATTCTAAGCATCAGAAAAAATCTTATGAAAATGTAATGTTTTAAACTTTGGCACAAACATTAACACTGAAATAGAACTGCATATTGAGCAAAATAAGCTATGTAAACATATTAAATACATAAACATTAGAATAGTGTAAGTGCATCTAGTGCTTTTATTAGCATATTATGAAGCCTTCATAATTAATGCATGCATATTAAATTTTTAAGGCAGGATTAAAGGTGGAGCATCATCTGCGCATGCGCAGAACTGTATCATGCACAACTAGACCTCATCAGACCTGTGTTATATTAATATTATCATTATGCTGGAGAGAAGTGGAATGTAATTTACCGGAATCTGGACCGATTTGGAGCATGTTGAGCTTAAGGCTGAGTTCGCAAGTTGTTTTACGTCATTTTTTTCAGAGTCGACGGAGATATTATTGCCGCGTTTACCAAAAAAAAAACAAAAAAACAAAAAAAAACATGCATGGTGAATGTGCCTTGTTGCAGATCAGGTTCATAGGACCGCTTCCCTCTTTTCTTTTGTTTTCAAATAAATGTTTAAGCAAAAATCTAGATGAAGTAGGTCAGTAAATTAAAAAAAAGCAATTAGCAACATGAACCGTGGTTTTGTTTTTAGCGGGAAGTTCCGTATCCTGTATAAAAACAAATTCTATTGGCTGAACTCCTTCGTGACAATCCGCACTGCCCAATCACGGCATAGCTGTTATTATACCGGGCTCTCCACATACTGAATGACTGTAGATAAGAGGACGGAAACATGATTGTGTCAGGATTACATGCCGGGACCTCTGCGGTCGCCATTTTTTTTTCCAATGAAAGCACTACTTCCGGTTCAATTAGCGGGCGTTGCCAAAGTCTTTTTTTACTGTTTAAGTTTTCCGAATGCATGTCAATAAACTGGTTTTGCTTCAGATTATCCCAATACGTATTTTGCATGTTAGAACTGGTTTAAACCAATAAATTAAATCGGACTTATAGGTTTAAACCGGACGTATATAATGTCCGGTCGGGAGTTATTTGATGGCCGGGAATGTGATGTACAGTTGGAAGTTATGCGATGTATGGTGGGGAGCTATATGATGTATGGTCATGAGTTATGTGATGGATGATCAGGAGTTCTATGATAAATGGTCGGGAGTATTAAATGCCTTCTTTTTTATTTTAATCAGTAACATCTGCTGACAGAGAACAGTTTCATATTATAGTGAGGATAAGTCACTTCTCAGATGAGCTTACACAGTGAAAATCAGACCCTTTAAGACACTAAAGCTGCTGCCCAGCTTACACACAACGTTGTGCAACATTTGCAATGTTGAATAAAGATTTCATTGGCTGCACAAAACATAATCTGAGCATTGCAACAATCCACCCAGCCATCCATTTTCTGAACCGCTTAATCCTAATCATGGTCGAGGGGAGGCTGGCGCCCATCTCAACTGACTCTGGATGAGAGACCATATGTACAGAGTACATCCTAGGCAGCTCACCAGGTCATCATAGAGCAGAAACATGCTGATGGCTTTTCAGATCCTCTTTACGAAAGTCAGCAATGGTTTTTTTACATGAACCGCTAACCATAGCAGTGAGAGACACGGCCGGCCTTTGAGAACCCAGTTAGCTACACTGGAAGCATTGCGACAATGTTAAATCATAATTTTTATTAAGACATGTATATGACTTTGATGCAGCGTGTTAATATGACATACTGCACACACTTCCCTAAACCCAGTACAGAACCATTTAGTGTAGGGCATGGATGGTGCACTTCCATACTGAAGTTTTCATTTTAGACAATCATGCCTGCCCTGAAAAGAAAAACACAGCACACACACATAGTCGCTGCAAATTATTATTACTGTAGGATCACACAACACTGTTAAGATATTTATTTAAAATATTACCTGAACAAAGTTTCTGGTTTTTGGTGGGTTTTTTTGTAACCTATGAAAAACTTGCTTTTAAAACTTCTGAAAAACAACAACCATATTGTGTGATAGTGGACCAGTCCTCTGTAGTATAACATCTTGTCTTTCTTCTGATGTGACATAAAATAAATTTTACTAAATTAGTTTGCAAATTGGGGCAGTGGTGGCCTGGTGGTAAAGGTGCTGGATCACTAATCCTAAGATTGGGGGTTCAAGTCTAACTCTCAATGGGTTGTCACTGTCCGCCCAGTGCAGTTAACTGGGATATTAAAGGCCGGCCATGCCTCTCACTATCTATGGTGAGAGGCTCATGTAAACAAACCATTGCTGACTTTCATCAAGGAGTGCTTGCATAGCTGTCAGCGTGTTTCTGCCCTGCGATGGCCTGACGAGCTGTCCAGAATGTCCTTTGCCCTCGCCCAGAGTCAGCTGAGGTGGGGGCCTGCCTCCTTGTGACCCCAATTAGGATTAAGCGGTTCAGAAAATGAATGAATGTTTGCAAATACAGGGATCCCTCGCTACTTTGCGCTTCAATTCATGTGGCTTCAGTGAATCGCGTTTTTTTTTTAAATTTTATATATATATATATATAAGGGGCAGTGGTGGTCTAGTGGTATAGGGCGCCGGATCGCTGATCCAAAGGTTGGGGGTTCGAGTCCCACTCTCCACAAGGTTGTCACTGTCCCCCCCAGTGCAGCTAACTGGGTTATCAAAGGCTGGCCATGTCTCCCACTGTCTATGGTGTGAGGCATGTAAAAGAACCATTGCTGACTTTCGACAAGAGTAGGCTGCAAAGCCATCAGCATGTTTCCGCCCTGCGAAGTTGGCTGGGTTGGGCACCAGCCTCCCCGCGACCCAAACTAGGATTAAGCGGTTACAGAAAATGAATGAATGAATGACTATAATATATTATATATATATATATATATATATAAAATATATATATATTCATTCATTGAATTAAAAAAATAAAGAAATTAAGGAAGAATAGGGGAAAAAGTTCAGGAAAAAATGCCACAAACAAGGCCAATTATGCAAAAAACCCCAAACAAACAAAAACAAAAAAACAACCCAAAACCCCCCTAACAAACCTAATTACATTTTTATGTGAGGCACATATCTGTATGTGCGCATCTGTATGTGTGTGTGTATTTATATTTTATTTACATCTTATGCAGTATTTTTGAATGTTTAATTGCTATTATAGGCATTTATAGCATTGAATATGTATTTATTGATATTATATACACATATACATGTGTGTATATATGTCAGCAGGTGCGGTCGATCATACTTTGCGTAATACTTTGCAACGGTCGTGCGCAGGGGTCTCGGTTCCGATTAACCGCGGAAAGTGAGGGATCCCTGTATAGGATGAAATACCAAGGCCGGTTTTTTGTGTTTATTTTTTGTTTGTTTGTTTTTGTTTTGTTATAATGACGGAGTCCACTGATACTGTGATATCGATGTTTCAATAATTTAGCTCCTCAGTTGCTGTACAATAGAAATGCAGGTGTGCTAACCATTATGTCACCGTGCTGGCCAGTCAGACAAATTAATCAGTAGAAATACATCTGTTTCTTCAGCCACTGCCACACATAAGACTGTTGATAGCACATGACAGCTTATATAAGAAGGTGAAATATGAGTGAGTAGGTCTGTATTATACGACTGTGTTTCCTTTCATTTCAAACTGTTCATAAATATTCATCTGTGTGCTGTTGATTCCCTAACAGACAGAATAGTATAATAGTGTAAGTAGAGTGTGCAACACTAATTTGTGGTGCTATTTTGTATAAATTCTAGTGTACCAGGAAAATATATACCTTTACTTTTTATAATAAGAAATATATTGCATTATTCAGCCAGTACAGAAATCATACTCAGAAATCTATCGCCAACTGTACTCCGAAGGCTTCACAAGGTGCTTTGGAGTAGCACAAGGACACCTTGTTTTTATAATTGTAAGATAAATATGTGTCTCCTCACTCATGAGATATAAAATGGTAACAGAGAAGAATCAGGCCATTGCAGGGCAGAAACACACCGACGGCTATGCAGCTCCTCTTGATGAAAGTCAGCAATGATTCCTTTACATGAACCTCTCACCATAGACAGTGAGAGGCATGGCCGGGCTTTGATATCCTAGTTAGCTGCAATGGGGCACAGTGAGAACCCGTTAAGAGTTGGGCTTGAACCCCCAACCTTAGGATCAGTGATACAGCACCATATACCACCAGGCCAGCACTGCCTAATACTTTTTTCTTTAAATGCAATTTTGTTTATGTACAATATTGTGGGGGCGTTGAGTGCAAGAATTTCATTGCTAGTATTGATGTGCTATTGTTACCTGTATATGACCAAAAAAAAAAAAAAAGTGGAAAAAAACTCAAGTTTTTGATATCGTTTAATCCTATATATGTCTCCACTACCCAGAACCCCACTTTGAAGATGATCAGATCAATACTGTATGAGTTTGCTAAAGTATGAAAGCCCTAAAGCACCAAAAATTTACCTTAAAATCAAAATTTCTGACCTACTGCTATGATCAGGATATGGGTCCAAGACACTTTTTTATTGATCCTGGAATGCTGCATAAACCTGACAGATTTTGTTCATGTAGATCAAAAATACAGCAGGAGGCTGCTTCGTTATATTTTCTAGAGGGTGCTATGAAGCTATATTGCTTCACCCCTGTCGCCAGAGACATAAAAGATTTAATATTTCCGATGTCTTCAGGTTTATCCATGTTCCACGAGTTTTACAGCATCCCAATCTTTTTACAAGGACTTCGTGCATCCCAACGGAAGTCTGAATTGGTGCACTGCCAGAAAGTCTGATGCCTCAATATTCACCACACCTTAGCACCAAGGTCTTCAGACTTCTGTGATCAGTATTGAAATGTACTGGGTCAAACAACTCAATACGGAAAAATAAATTAATTAATAAATAAATAAATAAATAAGCAATGTATTTCACTTCGTCAATAGTTGGCGCTGTACTGTTGTGTCTCAGGAAACTGTAACATGTTCGAGTTCAGGGTGGGACTATTGCAAATCATCTGCAGTTTGGAAAAGCTGTATGTTCTACACATACTAGTATTCAATGTGCTTCCAGATCGTTTGTTTCTGTCTGTATTATGAGAATAGAATAAACAGGCATAAAGGATTCATCATATGAATCAGTGATGTTTTTATGAGTTGTGGCGTATTTATTTATTTATTTGCCTTATCCAGACTCCAGTTCTCCAGTGACTTCAATACTGGAAAAACTGTCATCATATGGCACTGGTCTCATGGCTGCGGGTAGATTATAGTATTCGCCAGAGTTCTTATTTTAGTATAGAAGCAAGGTACAGTCAGAAAAGAGTAAACTGAATACATGCTAAGTATCATATGTGCGCTGGCTTGACTGTCCGTTACATGTCACACCAAATCAGCCGAACTGCAAAAGGCACTGACTTCCAAGTACCTCTATACCTTAAAAGTGATATGCACACGTTACACAACAAATGTGAAAGGCATTTTAAACAGAAACAGTCACTGTGTGTCTTTGAGCCTTAAACAAACACTTACTCACTCATCTGCCAAACTGCTTAATCCTGCAAGGATCGTGGGGAGGTCAGAGCCTATCTCAGCCTGAACTGACTATCATAGTGCCAATACACGCACAACCATTCACACTCATACTCACATCTAGGTGCAAATTGTACAAAGGAAACTCACTCAAGCACAAGGGAAACATGCAAACTCCACCCAGAGAAACCATAGCCCGGGATTTGAACCCAAGACCTTCCGACTGTGAGGTGAACATGCTAACCACTATTCCACTGCGTGGTCAAGTCTTAAACATACTTTTCATAAATGCAACAAATTTTATTATCATTGCATATATGGATATACTGTAGCATAGTTTTGTGAAGAAAATAGATCAAGAATGCCTGCCACAAAAAACTACAGACTATGCTGCTTACCAGAACATCACAGGACCAACACACACACACACACACACACACACACACACACACACACACACACACACACACACACACACACACACACACACACAGAGCAATTCACACCTAATTACTGAGGGGAAATTGAGAATATTTAATTAGCTGAATATACATGTTTTTGGCCCTGTGATGGCCTGGCAAGCTGTCCAGGGTGTACTCTGCCCTCGCCCTAAGTCGGCTGGGATTGGCACCAGCCTACCTGTGACCCTAATTAGGATCAAGTGTTTCAGATAAATAAATGAATGAATTAAAAAGGTTATGCACCACTGATGCTATGGTTGGAGGTTCAAACCCCCACGCTCAACGGGTTGTCACTGTCCCCCAGTGCACTAATTGGGTTATCAAAGGCCGGCCATGTCTCTCACTGTCTATGGTGAGAGGTTCATGTAAAAGAACCATTGCTGACTTTCGTCAAGAGGAGCTGCATAGCTGCCAGCATGTTTCTGCCCTGCTATGGCCTGGTGAGCTGTCCAGGGTGTACTGTACCCTCGCCCGGAGTCGACTGGGATGTGCGCCAGCCTCCCCGCGACACTAATTTGGATTAAGCGATTACAGAAAATGAACAATGAATGAATGCATGTTTTTGTGGGAGGAAATCTGAGGGACCACAATCATAGGCAGAAGATGAAAAGTCCACATAGAAACATTATTGCCGGGTATTGGGTGCGAACCCAAGACCTTCTTGCTGTGAAGCGGAAGTATTAAAACTACCATGCCACCCAACTTTCTTTCTTTCTTTCTTTCTTTTATTTTACCGGTAAATACATTTGCTAGATTTTCATCAGATACTGTATATTTATGACATCTAATTGCAATTAAGTCCTTTTTTTTAAGGTCCTTTCTAGCATTTTGAAATATGAAAAAAATTGAAAATCAACATTTATAGAATCCAAACAACATGAATCAAGTGATTACAAATGCAAAGCAACCGTACATAACCTGCCTGTAAGTTTGATTGCAGTGATATTCCGAAGAGGCAAACTATATTTTCTTTTGAAACGTCTTCACTGAAGACATGCACCGACCTTTATTTTCCACAGTTTACTCGAAATCTTTGATGGATAGAATGATTGCAGGTTGTGGTTCGGGACTGTTTTGGCTGCCATGTCTTTGTTCCTTTGCTTTCTCTTGTCTAATCTCCAACAGGTTATGTGATTTCAAGCAGTTTCTCTGTATTTTCCTAATTACACCCCTGTCACAAATTGCAAAACTGACACATTTTGCCTGTGACAATTTATGCAGTAAACAAATATTATTTTTGCAGCATCCCTCCCAAACTGCTTGGGTTTGTTTGTGAATTGCCAACCAACTGTTCACTTTTTGATGGTGTTATGCTCTCTCCCTCAATACACAAATTATTAAGAAAATAAATCTGAAATGCTAATTCTAATGGTCTTACTTGTGAGGCTGTAAGAAATGTGACAAGGGGAGCTTAATTACAACAAATTACAACAAGTGTAGCTATGAAGCAAAACACTTACCGAAATTTCCAGACTATTGAGCGCACCAAAACATAAGCCGCGCCAAATAAATTTAAAAAGAAAAAAGAATTTGAGGCCACACCTCATTATAAGCCACAGGTATCTGTTTTGCTCTTGTGCTTCCTGCTAGAGCACCCCCTGGAGGCCGTTAGCCCATAAAGAAATCTATAAATTATCTGCATCGTTGTTTAAGTCGCTGGGTTCAAAGCATGTGAAAAAAGTAGCGTCTTATAGTCCGGGAATTACGGTACCTATGTTAATTGTAAATTGTAAATCTTACACGAAATCTGTTTTTATATTTGCTCTCAGAAATGAATCTTTAGTCTAATACCACAAAAGTAAGCATACATGCTTTATATACCCTGTTCAGGACCAATCTCCACCAAGCACTGCGACAGAGATGAGTTTGTATTTTGCAAGCTCAATGTCAACCAGGACTTCCACCTCTAAATAAAACAGGGAGAAAAATGAATTTTGACTATCAATATGTCTTGAGTTAAGCAATAAATAAAACTAGGACATCTGTGCTGAAGCTGCAATCATTTTATGCACCATATTTTCCCATCTCCCTCATTCTCTTTCTCTTCCTATCACCTAGGAGTGATGGTTAGTAAGGAGGCAGTCCCCTGCATCCTGTCAAATTCAGAGTCGGACTCAGAGGTTGGAGGTCCAACCCCTGGATGCGAGAGCAGCAGTAGCAGTGGGGCGATCGTGCACAAAAGGAACAAAGCCCTACAGGTGCATTTCAAAGACATCTGCGAAGCCCAGCATGAGGCAGCCCGTTTAGCCCAGGGTGGCAGGGCACACTCTGTTTCATGCAAGGTTATACACAAGAGCTACATGACGATGCCAGCACGGCGTTCTATCCCCAATGTGACCAAGAGCACAGCGGTGCAGACATCACCAGAACTGAAGAAGCGTTATCAGACTTTCCCATTTGAGCGCAAAAAGGGGAACACTATTAAACATACTGCTGTGGTGGAAAACTACGAGAATCAAAACAATGGGTTCTTAAATGAAGTGCAAAATACTGAGGAGGAACGGCCACATGGGGCGAGAGTACAGAAGACTCGAGTACTGCTGCACAGTATGCCACCATGTGCTGATGTTCAGGATTTGTGCCCAGATAGCAGCCTCGATTCTTCAGGTCAAGGCAGGGAGACAGAAGCAAACCGGTACCAGCCAGACTCAAAGGAGGAAGAGTGTGTGCAAGGAGGTAGTTCCAAGCATACAGTATTACACATTCACAGTGAAGTGGGAGCAGAGCAAGAGCCCAATTGCACCAAAAGCTCCTTCTCATCATTATCAACACAACCTCTGCAGGACAGAGACACCATTTCAAAGGTCACAGGCCCCATTGCATGGACATCTTTGACGCAAGTGGAATGTCTGGACAGTCCCTCAGTACAGTGCAAGCGTAAGAAAGACTCGGTGCCATTGAATGGTCTACAGTCTCAGACATTACCACATGCAGCCAGCTGCCCCTCCCAGGATACTGGTCAGGCTCACTTCCATGGTAGCTATGGCTTTACGAGCAGGGCTACCCGCCAATTCACCAGGAGTCATATGTGTGAGCGGACAATTCCATTGCCTGATGCAGATGGAGACATGAGAACCCAGATACAGACCATGGAGACTCTCATCACCTCAAGCCAGGAGACCATTAAAGTGCTGCTGGGGGTCATTCAGGAACTAGAGAAAGGAGAGGCACAGCGGGAGGGGTGAGTCATGCTCTATATATAAACACATATACCACTCAAATGCTATGCTTGCACAATCATCATACCGCCGCAGTCATCTGTGAAAGGTTCCATGAGAGATACCGATGTATACTTGTTTCACCCTTTATAAGACATTGAAATCCTTCTTAAAGATCTCTATATAACATGAAGAATCTTTGCATCACATAGTTAACCCAAAAGCTGACCTTCACATGGTGTTGCTTTCAAATTATTTTTCAAATCAATTTTTACAGTGTCCTTCCAGTTTTTTTTTTAATATGCGGGAATAATGGTTTTCTCTACATTTTTAATATAAGTTTCTTTACATCAATGCAACATACCCATTAGAGTGCATCATTTCCCCCTTAGTCATAGATCTCTATGTTCCTAAGTTAACAGTGTTCCATTATAGAAAAAAATAACAACAGAATTTTGAGATGATTTGGTTAATACTAGTATTTAGGGGATCACAGTGAGGTTATAATTGTGAGTGAGTATATTGGTAGTAGGATGCTGAGGTTGGAACTACCAGGCAGAAGGCGCAGATGAAGACCAAAGAGATTCATGGATGTGGTGAAGGAGGACACGAAGGTAGATGGTGTAAGAGAAGAAGATGCAGAGGATAGGGTGAAATGGAGGCAGATGATTCGCTGTGGCGACCCCTGAAGGGAACAGTCGAAAGGAAAAGAAGTGAATTTATAATTGTCTGCAAATTTCATGTTTTACCCCAGTGCAGCTAACTGGGTTATCAAAGGCCAGCCATGTCTCTCACTATCTATGGTGTGAGGTTCATGTAAAAGAACCATTGCTGACGTTCGACAAGAGTAGCTGCATAGCTGTCAGCATGTTTCTGCCCTGCAATGGCTTGGTGAACCATCCAGGGTGTACTTTACTCTCACCTGGAGTCAGCTGGGATGGGCGCCAGCCTCCCAGTGACCCTAAGTGGGATTAAGCGGTTACAGAAAACCAATGAATGAATGGAATTCAGTTGTTAATTTTCCTTATTCGGAGTATTTCCGTGGCCTATATGATTTTTAAACAGTGTAATCTTCCTCTCAAATCCTTGAGTAAAAAAAAAATCAGGCTGTTAACAAGGTTAAAAAACACCAGCATGAAAAACTTGATACACGTACATCAGAATTGAATCTTCGATGTGATGATTATTCTGAGATGGCAGAGTTAGGTGCTAGCTAGGCGTTAATGAACACTTCACTTTCAAGCGACCCGGTGCACTACACAGGGATCGGTGAATGTCCAAACCGATGCATGTGATCAAAATCTCTCTTTTCGAAGAATAGATTAACAATCTGCCTTCCCGTTCAGTGACAACTCCAGCACAAGCAAAGAAAGTTTGAGATTTTGCGAACTTTGTCACACTGGTGTATTGCCAGTGGTGGTCCAGATGTTCAGAGGGTGTAGACACTCTCTGGAATGATCTACTACTATACAAGACATTGCTTGCATATAATGCCATTAATCCTTGTGTCTCAAAGAGTGCTATTACAGCACTGAAAAGACACCATACTGGTGATATGATTCCCCTGTACTTTCAAGTGACATCGTACCCAAAGAAGAAAAGCAAGCTCTAATTGCTGTCAAACCATCTGAGATCCTCTCAGTACCTGCACAGCGGATGGGTTCGGGGTTTTGAAAACCAAAATTTCCTCCAGAAATCAACGCTGAATCATCTCTTACTGACCTTGTAACCTCAGACTCCGGGTTCACATTCCATACCCTGAAGCTGGACCACAAGTTTCTGTTTTAAGATGTTGAAAACTGGGATGAGATGGACTCTCACCAGCCATGTGTAGCGAACATTGATTCTCAAAATGTTAAAAATGATGGTGCTGAAAGACGAGTGAAATTGGGTGCAGATTATTTAAAAGCAGATCGGACTGAACAACACCATCAAAACATGTTGCAAGTTGTCAAGATCAGCGAGAAAGAAATTTCTAATCTTTGCAAGAAAACAGTTAATAATTAGTTGAATGAACTTTAAACAACACTGAGAATAGATCAAGCAACACGATAAAACTTTGAGTAGACTTATTGATATCAATTTACAAAATCATTCATTTATCCATTCATTTTATGTAATCACTTAATCTTAATTAGGGTCGCAGGGAGGCTGGTGCCCATCTCAACCGACTCTGGGTGAGGGCAGAGTACACTCTGGACAGCTCACCAGGCCAGTGATTGAAAGTCAGCAATGGTTCTTTTACATGAACCTCACACCATAGACAGTGAGCGACATGGCTGGCCTTTGATAACCCAGTTAGCTGCACTGGGGGGAGACAGTGACCACCCATTGATAGTGGGGCTTGAACCCCCAACCTTGGGATCAGTGATCCAGCAGCTTTACCACCAGGCCACCACTGCCCCAATTTGCAAAGTGTACAGTATATTAAAAATTATTCGATGTCACAACTTTTCATTTTTGACCATTTTAAAGAATATTCATAGACTTGGTGGGCCACTCAAATTTATTTTGATTTTTCTGAAAAGTGTGCTGTGATAATTTCTTGGGTAGTATAACAAATAAAAAATAGGGAGAAGGTGATTTTCCAAATTTTTGAAAAGAGAGGGAAAAAAGATACACCCTGATACCCATGTGTTTCCATCGTAATAGCCACAGGGCCCATGACCGTCTATGCCTTGGATTTCAGAGAACTTAAACTCATTTAATTCTCATTTAATTTAATGAACACTCAAGTTCATTAATTGCTGCCCTCATACACACTACTTAATTGTATTAGGGTTACAAGGAGGCAGGAGCCTATCTCAGCCGACTCTGGGCAAACGCAGAGTATACTCTGGAAGGCTCATCAGAGCATTTTATGGCTAACACACACACACACACACACACACACACACACACACACACACACACACACACACACACACACACACACACACAAAACCATTCACACTTACAAACAGGGGCAATTCAACAAATTTTCCTCATGTGCATGTCTTTGGATTGTGGGAGGAATCCAGAGTAACCAGAGAAAACTCACACAAACAAAGCTAGAAAAGCCAAAATCCACACAGATAAACCCCGGGCCAATCTCAAGGCTCAAACACCAAACATTCTTGTTGTGAGGTGGACGTACTGACCACTATGACCACTATGCGTTCATGATTCCTTCCAAAAGACCTGCCATTGAAAAAATATATCTTTTTAATATATCGTGTTGATTATTTACTCTGGTAATTAGAAAGATGGAAAATAACTTGATTGATGACCACAGGATGAGTTTTGAAAGCTGGGGCTTGTCCCAGTGTGTGTGTGTGTGTGTGTGTGTGTTTGTGTGTGTGTGTGTGTGTGATGATGATGTCTCCCACGACTCTCCCAGGATTAGGGGAATTGACCCAGAATCTATTAGTTCACCTGGTAACTGGATGATGGAGCTTTGCACAATAGTATTAATGAGGACGGGAACTGATGCAGCCTGGAGTGGGCTTAAGGTGAAGACTTTGAATGAGCCACTTAATTTTTTTTTTTTTTTTTAATTACACAAACCTTAGCAACCCATGATTTTAGGATTATTACCTTGTACACAGAGACACTGTCCTGCTGGAATGTGTCTGAGCCTCACTGTGTACCTCTAACTTTGAGGCAAAGCTCTGGGGGCGATCGGCATTTGGGTGTGATGATGAGATCTTACATTTGTAGCCATTAAATTTATCTTAATTATTTTCAGTAGCTGAGGTGTTGTGATATCTTAGTGGTTGAATATATTGCTCTTAATCGAATTATTACATTAATGTTCCACAAATATGTCAATACAGATGGATTCTGCAAAACATATTACACATACAACACAAATTCAATTAGTACACAATGTTAGAACTTTTAGCAGATGGGTCCAGGTTTTCTAGGCCATATGTTTTGAATTAAACCCTTGGTACGTGATGCATGTTGTACTCAGCAAGACAATTTCTCTAAAAATATTCACATTGGCTACTCACCCTTGGCAATAAACTTGGACTAATACGCCTCATATTAGCAATAAAGGGTCATCAGTTCTGCGTATAGGGTAGCTAATGGGTTTAAAACCTGCTCCACATAGATGCAGAAACAGTGGAGTACTGTTTAGTTCTCCACCAGAAGTGAAGTAAAAGCCCTGTCTGGTGTTGGAAGCACAAAAACCACCACTCAAACAGCCTCAATTAGTACTGCTTCATCAGACAGGCCTTTCATCTTCCATTGGACTATGGCCCGCTGTGTGTATGTGTGAGCGCATGTTTGAGATCCTTCCTACCATTCTGGCATTATAATTAGAGTGACACCCTCTGATCCCTTACTCCGGCTTGTGCTGCCTTTAAAGCAGCTGTGTTCTTGAGAAGAAGAGGAGTATCAGGGGCAAATAAAAGCTCATGTTTGTCTGAGCTGGTCAGGAGAGCTGCCATCAAGATATTTCGACCATTCCCCAAACTGTGAGCATTGAACTTGGCTTCAAACCAAATGGCAGCATGGGACAGACAGGCAAGGTGGACTACACCAAAAGAAGAAAAAGAAGGAAAGAAAAAGCAATAGTGTTCAAGCATTTTTAGCATTTTTATAATTATACTGTTATCAGACACATAAATCAGACGATGATCAGCTTTACATAGAATTGTGAAAATTTTACTTCAGGGGTGTAAGCCAATGCCCCATATGTTTCTGTTCATTGCTATAAATATACAGATATGTTTCCTTTAAAAAAAAAAAAAAAAAAAAAAAAAAAAAAAAAATATATATATATATATATATATATATATATATATATATATATCAATCACTATTCTCAGTTGTGTTATTGTGGTTATAATTTGGCCTGTAGCAGCATACAATATTTTTTAATCAGATTTAATTATATTTCCTAGAATGTAAACAGTAGCCTGTCTTGTCAGTTCTTTGCATCACTTCTGATATTTACCACCTAATAACTATTGAACTTGATAATATTGAAGTGTCATTATATGTGAGTCCTTATGAGTTCCTCATATGAATGCCATTGGGTCTTATACCCAGACATAGACACAATCCAATAGTAAATATGATTCCCTCATAAAAATGAAAAATGTAAGCAGTTTTGTTGGGAGGGGGATGGGGTTATTTGTTTGTTTCTGTTTGTATGATTTTTTTGCATAATTGGCTTTGTTTGCGGCATTTTCCTTAACTTTCTTATTCATGTGTTTATGTTCCCCCCCACCTGCGGATCCCGGAAATCCACGAATTATTGATGTGGTATTAAAAATGTATAATATTCCATGCACTAAAATCTGTTTGTTAAACACATTCTATAGCCATTCTTCTTCATTAATACAGTAATAATGTAGTAAAATGTAGTAATGATTAAGTAATTTTTTTTCATTTTGTACTGTGATAATATTTATGAATAAATAAAGTGCTTAGGTTCTTTACCAGAAGATAGAGAAGTCATTTGAGTTGTAGCATAGTGCTTAAATAATCATTAAATACACACTAAAAAAAAAACAAAACGTCAATTCACAATTCAAGCAATCACGTTGATGTGCGAAGGAGACAAAAAAAGAGGTGTACACATCACCTGTGACCAGTCAGCAGGAGGGTGAAACAAAAGCTCTCAGCCATTGGCTAAATTTGAATCATGTGCCATTAATGTCGTGATGATCCATATGTATAATTTGCCATGGCTGCCACTAATTCAGTGCTTCTCAAGTAGTGGGGCGCGATTATATAATTATAATGACGTAAACTTTATTTTTATTTTTTTTAATTTTCCATATATTTTTTGAAAACCGACGTATCAATAAAAACGACTTAATTCGAAACGACTTAAGTCGAGGTATAACTGCATTTACAAATTGTTAGACAATTTCAGAGAAATATTTCTCAGTATGGACAATTATTTACTGACGGTGTGGCTTTGTTTCGTTGATACTATCTTAATCCCATTTGCGCTTATCATATTCTGTTGTTCGTGTAATGTTCCAGTTTTTGTTTTGATACCCGTATCATACCCGTACTCGCATGATTATGATTATTGTGATGTTTCATTAGATCTTATTACAATCTAGATCAGTGTCACTCTGATTTGTAAGGATGTTGTTTTGACGTGTCTCATTTATTTTATTAAAAATGTGCCAATTTACTAGAAATGTGATGGAAATGTCTCCTGATTTTGGTTTAATTTTTTTTTCCAAAATGGTATAATAATGCTACACTTATCACGACCAATGTATTGAGCTTCTCCAATTTCCTCCAATGTAAGCCATAACATGATCTGGGCTGATCAGGATCATAACTGTTATAATGTGAGAGCACCTTAAGCTGGGGTTTAAATGATTTATTTAATTATTTATTTTTATTCATGATGGACATGGATGGGCTCACAGCCCAGGCAGGTGGAATGTTCTCATTTAGAAATTAACGAATTCAACACACTTAGTATACACCAAATTTAATATAGTACAAATAAACAAAAATAAAATAAAAAAAGTTGTTATTGTTACTTTTTTTCTTTTTTAAACACCATAATAATCATGGATGTAATGTCAGTAATATCAGTGATCTTCTAGACCTCAGGAGGCAACTGCATTAAAACAGGCATGAGTCTGTCATGGAAACCACTGCATGGGCTCAGGAACACGAGCGAGAGAACCAGAAGGAAGGCAGACATGAGGGCTCATCCCTTTTACTTTGGGGAAATCAGCCCCCACCCCACCCCTCCCAGTATATGGCTTTTCCACAAAGTTGGAGACATGTGAGGTTGAGGATGCCTTTGTAAAATTCTAGAAAGAAGGGGTCTACTCCGATCTTTGTTTTTCATGACGATGTCTGTCTGTCTTCCTTTCGGCTTTTTCCCTTTTACTCGGGAGTCGCCACAGCGAATCATCTGATTCGCACGTTTGATTTGGCAGAGGTTTTTACGTCGGATGCCCTTCCTGTCACAACCCTTTTAGCAAGGGACAGAAACACGCTGACGACTTTGCAGCTACTCTTTACGAAAGTCAGCAATGGTTCTTTTACATGCCTCTCACCATAGACAGTGAGAGACATGGCCCGCCTTTGATAACCCAGTTAGCTGCACTGGGGGGGACAGTGACAACCTTGTGGAGAGTGGGACTCGAACCCCCAACCTTTGGATCAGCGATCCAGCACCCTATACCACTAGACCACCACTGTTGTTTTTCATGACGATGTCACTGCTTATAATGTTTCCTCTCCATGAAGTCATCATTTGGCGAGTTTCTTGTTAAAGAATTCAGGTGTCCTGCACCTCAGCCTCGAGCCTTTTGGAACTGAATGCCATAATTCAATTTCCAACACAAGACTCTGATCAATTTTTATGTTTGTTTTAATATTTTTCCCTCATCACACTTGATTGTCATACAGATGATTGAAAACACAAACTCTATTTGCACCTTTAAAATAACTTCTTATATAATGTCATGATCTTGGAAGGTGTCATTGCTCAACAGCATTTCTTTGCTGAATCCACAATCTGCAGGACAGAGTGTAAAATGTGTCTTCGGAAAAAAGGAAAAGGAAATTTGTCGCAGGAAAACTTATAACATCACTGGGCTACTTGCTGGGGATTTTTTTGAAGCCCATTGTTATGAAAGTACAGTAAAGGGTGCAGGGAAGATGTCTGGCTGGAGAGCCAAGATTAATTATTATATTCAAAATAAAATTACAGATAAACAAGTGCAAGGATATTCAAACGGACAAAAATCAACCTAAAGTGCAATGGCTAAAATAAAAAAAGTTAAAAAAGGGAAATTTTAAAGAAGAAAATACAGTGTTGATTACACTTAATGGAGAATATGCTATTGCACATATGAGCAAATATAGCTGATTTATTCAACATTATTAAAAGAAATATCTCAAAAGTAATACAGCACTGGTGGCCTGGTGGTAAGGTGCTTCAAGCCCCACTCTCAACAGATTGTCACTGCCCCCCCCCCCCCCGTGCACCGGGCGTTAGCCTCTCCGTCACCCTAATTAGGATTAAATGATTCAGAAAATGAAAAAAAATCTCAAAAATAAGTCACCTTAACAAAATAAGCCAGCAATCAGCACAACAATCTGACAGAAGCAACTCCTGATGCTCAGCGAACTGATTGACAAACAGACAAGGAACAAAGACGCCAACACAAACAGGTTAACAGACATGAACAGACTGATGTTATGAGGTTAATGCCTCCTGTGGAAGTGAACTCAAAACTGCCTTTAAAAGTGTCTGTTTGATTATCCCTTGTTAGCCCCTATTAGCGCCAATGAGGTTACAGCCATTCACCAGCATCTTCTGGAAAGCACCAAAGGCATGTAGCCCACTCAAGTGTGAGGAGGCAGGGGGGGGACTAAATCATGCTGTCACCGGAAGTGAGCTGCACGTGTATAAAGAGGGATAAAGTTAGGAATCTATTGGATAATTTGTTAGACTTTATTCATCAATACCAACTGTGGTTTCCCTGTTAATATAAAAGAAAAACATTACATGATGGAACTAAGGATTAGAGTCTACAGCCAGGAGTGCATACTACATCATACTAAAGCTATGACTCAGATTAAAATAAAAAAAAATTGATGATTTAATTACTGTACACCTTATTATACCAAGTATTTACAACAGGTGTTTGCTGGTTAACTATAATTTTCCCCGCATGGATTTCTGATGTAGGTGGAGAAAACGTCAGACCCTGCTTATAGCTGTTTTGCAGAAACAATTGTGCAGTGGAAGGGGTGCCACCCATATTTTTTATCAGCATGGTGTTTTTCAGCCATTATTTTTCACATATTACTACAAGCTAATAATTAAAGGATGCTACCAAAATCTCAGTGCCACTGTGCAACACCACATGCCTCCACTGTAAAGCAACATGAGCATATTTTAATGCAGTGTGTCATATGAGGCAGGTTATAGCTGCCAGGGTGTTTCTCTCACGTTAATGATGAAGCATGGTGTTAAGCTTCCCGACTGTTAACCAAGGGCTCTTCTCGAAAAAGCCTCTCCCACAGTGAACTGAGCTAAAGTCTACAGTTAGCACAAGACGTTTTGCTTGTTTCTCGCAAACAGTAGTGGCAAGACAACAGCCACACTGTGAACATTGGGGCAGCATCTCCAAAAAATTGTCACAAGACCAACAATACTTAGCGAGTTTGGCATTAAAATTTTTCATGCATTTTGAAAGGTTGAGCCCGAGGAACTCCTTTTGAAATGCTGCAAAATGAGCTCTTGTGGATTTTGTTGATTTGAAAGAGAAGCCCAACATTCAATCATTCATTTTCTGAACCACTTAATCCTAATTAGGGTCATGGGGAGGCTGGTGCCAGCAAGGGCAGAGTGCACCCTGTACAGCTCGCCAGGCCAGCGCAGGGTGGAAACACACTGATGGCTATGCAGCCCCTCTTGGCAAAAGTCAGCAATGGTTCTTTTACATGAACCTCCCACCATGGACAGTGAGAAACATGGCTGGCCTTATACTGGACATATATTACATTAAGTTTGAATCTTGCAATATTTTTTTGCAAAGTTTTGGCCAGTTTACCACTTTGTAAACATATTTACCACTTAGAATGTTGCCATTCTATCAACTCCAATTTCGGTACTAAAGACACCTAGTGTTGAAGTCTTTCAGGTGTTATTTTGTCCTATTTTTCCTGCAAGGTAAAGGTTGATATTGGTGCTTACATTGTCACATTTTTATGTGACCAAAATTGCCACATATTCTCTATTGGGACTGGTCCAGACTGCTGGCAGGCCACTCTAGATGCCACAGTTTTTCCTACCACAGTTTTGTCGTTATGATGTGTGCCGGGTTTAATTTTTATTTGTATTGTAGGATTATACATGGGTGTCTATCAAGGCACCACTTCTGAATTCATGTATTAAAATTTTGTATTTAACTTCTGTGCCTCTCTCTATAAAGCAAAAAAACAAATTACATCAAAAGCGATCAGTAAAGTGATCACACCACTGAAACCTATGTATCTTTAAAACAGCAACAATGCCCTCTACATAAAGATCGTGCCATGACTGCATGGACTAAAGATTTGTTGCATTTTAAGTTTTTCTGATTTGAGTTAAGTTCCAAGAAAATTAAAATAACACGGAGTTACACCCGATTTCACAGTGATATCCTACGTGTAAGAATCCAAGCAACAAAGTTGTGATAATCCTTGGCATTAATTTATTATTATTAGTAGTAATAATAGTCTGGTACCTTCTGAGTCATAGGACAACTCTTAGTGACCTGCCATGAAGGATAACGCCTTGATTATCATATTCATAGAAATTTTCTTGGCGAGGATAGTGCAGTGGTTTGCCATTGCCTTCTGCATGCAATTTAGAACAGCCAATTCACCTACTGGGCATGCTTTTGGACGGTGGGAGGAAACTAGAGTACCCAGAGGATACCCACGCGAGCACACGGAGAACATGCAAACTCTGCACAGTTATAGTGATAGCATAGTGATAACAGTAGGGGCAGTAGCAGTGGTACTGGTAGGAGTAGTAGTAGTAGCAGTAGTAGTAGTAGTAGTAGTAGTGATAATAGTAGTGGTAGTAGTAGTGGTAATGGTAGTAGGGGTAGTAGTGGTAATAGTAGTGGTAGTAGTCATGGTATGGTAGTGGTAGTAATAGTGGTAGTCGTAGTAGTAGTGGTAGTGGTAGTGGTAGTAGTACTAGTAGTGGTAGTAGTAGTGGTGGTGGTAGTAGTAGTAGTAGTAGTAGTAGTAGTAGTAGTAGTAGTAGTAGTAGTAGTGGTGGTAGTAGTCGTAGTAGTGGTAATAGTGGCGGTTGTAGTAGTGGTAGTAGTAGTAGTGGTGGTAGTTGTAGTAATGGTAATAATAGTAATGGTAATAATAGTGGTAGTAGTAGTGGTAGTGGTGGTAGTAGTAGTAGTAGTAGTAGTAGTAGTAGTGATAACAGTAGTGGTAGTAGCAGTGGTAGTGGTAGTAGGAGTAGTAATGGTACTAGTAGTGGTGGTAGTAGTAATAGTAGTGGCAGTAGTAGTAGTAGTAGTAGTAGTAGTAGTAGTGATAATGGTAGTGGTAGTAGTGGTAATAGTAATGGTAGTAGTCATGGTATGGTAGTGGTAGTAGTAGTGGTAGTGGTAGTGGTAGTGGTAGTAGTAATAGTAGTAGTAGTGGTGGTGGTAGTAGTAGTAGTAGCAGCAGCAGTAGTAGTAGTGGTAGTAGTCATAGTAGTAGTAGTAGTAGTAGTGGTAGTAATAGTAGTAGTGGTGGTAGTGGTAGTGGTAGTATTAGTGGTAATAGTAGAGGTAGTAGTAGTGGTAGTAGTAGTAGTGGTAGTAGTAGTTGTTGTAGTAGTAGTAATAGTAGTGGTAGTATTAGTGGTAATAGTAGAGGTAGTAGTAGTGGTAGTAGTAGTAGTGGTAGTAGTAGTAGTAGTAGTAGTAGTAGTAGTAGTAGTAGTTGTTGTAGTAGTAGTAGTAATAGTAGTGGTAGCAATAGTGGTGGTAGTAGTGGTAGTGGTAGTGGTAGGGGTAGTGGTAGTAGTAGTGGTAATAGTAGTGGTTATAGTAGTGGTAGTGGTAGTGGTAATCAGGGCTGTAGTGGTGGTTACACGCCAGTACACACCGTGTACCCGCTTGTTTTAGTGTCTGAGTTGTGTGTACTGACTTAATTTGGTCTACTTTATATTTGATCGACGTAAATTTCCATGACTATGTAAATAAAAGAGATGAAGTGCTAAATAGTTTCAAAGCCAAAGCCGCACCCTCCCCGCGCTCCGTGCACCTCAGCCCACTTCGTGGGCTTGAAGTGCTGCTGTGCGCCTTTGTTGCTTCGCTGCCACCGTGTACTCACTTATTTTTTGACCACTACAGCACTGGTGGTAGTGGTAGTGGTAATAGTACAATACCAACTGCCATAATGGTGTCATTACCAAAGGATCATATCGTGTTTACCATGGAATCTGTTTTATATATATATATATATATATATATATATATATATATATATATATATATATATATATATATATATATATATATATATATATATTTTTTTTTTTTTTTTTTCCACATATAGCCTCATGCTGTCAATGTCAAATAGATGATTAATGGATATGGACCCTGACCCCCAAACCATCACCAAACACCATGGAAAATTCCCCGATGATTTCTGAATTGTTATTCTTTTCCAATCACTAATTGCTGAGTATTAGGAGCTCAGTTACTTGATTTGTTTTTCTCACTCACAATTTTATACATGGTACCAATTTGTCGATGAAGAGCTGGCCTGATCCCAGAGTGCATTATTTCCTGTTCCTCTGCGATCAGCTGCCTCCCATTAGAGTGTCCCAGTCTTGGTCATCCTTACAGCATAATTTGTGATTGCTTATTTGTAATTCTGTTGTTTGTACCTCTTTACTTTTACTGTTTTTATTGTAACTGGATCTTTCAGTTTAACTATTCATCAACTGAGAATTAACAAAGTCTATCTGCCATTTCATTCAAATTACAAATAGACCTTGTTAATTCTAGGTTGACGTATTGCCACGTGATCCTTTCTGCTTCTCATTATATTTCTCTTTGGTGCGTGTCACACCCTTGCCAACTGTACTTTGCTTGCTCTTTCTTCTCTTCTCTTTACCTATCTCTCCTCAACTGTGTGATGTTCTTCAGCATTCAGGACTTGAAAAAGTTCAGTATGTTCCATCTCATCATGCTATACAGTACGTTTTCAAAATCCTTCATTGTGCTGTACATTAAATGCTCCATTACTCTCATTCATGCTGACATCATTTCTGTCATTTGCTAGACTCCTTACTTGTTGCTTTATCTCTTTCAGTTCAACACCAGAGAGAGACACTTGTTGACAAATTGCTCATCCCTAGCCTGCTAGGCTTTTGCATGGGTATCTAAACATTCCCTTTTTTGAATTCTCTTTCTGTATCCTCTGCTCTTTGAGCTGCTTTCATTAAATAATTTTATTTGCAACTCAGTTTAATGCACTGTTCCACTTTCTCTGGGAAGTTGTTTGTGGACGACCGAGATGTATGTCACCATTAACACCAGTACTGCCGGATGAGAGGGAATTTTGTTTGGCTTCATTCACATTGTTATCATTACAATTAAGCTTCTATTGGGGTTGTCATGCCTAGACTTACCATGATTCTGCAACAATAAGTGCATCACTAGCGGCCACTGCAAACGTTCTTAGCCATGTGAGAGGTTAGGTGATGAGACTGTTTTGATGGAAAATGAACCCTGTGATGTGCATCACATTATTCAGGATATTGGGAGAATAGACTGTAGACTAAATGGTTATCCAAAAAGGTCCCACTCCTCCAACGATCCTTGTCTCTCACTGCCTATGGTGTGAGGTTCATATAAAAGAACCGTTGCTGACTTTTGACAAGAGTAGCTGCATAGCCGTCAGTGTGTTTCCACCCTGCGATGGCCTGGCAAGCTGTCCAGGGTGTACTCTACTCTTGCCTGGAGATGGCTGGGATGGGCACCAGCCTCCCTGCAACCCTAATTATATTAAGCAGTTACAGAAAATGATTGCATGGATTCATTTTCCATTTCCAGAGGTCAGTTTGATGATTCACTATGATCATTAAATCATTGTTTTTTTGCATACATACATTGTGAAGTTAGTCCAAATGTTCACACTTCATAAAAGTCTTGCACTAAATGAGATGAGATTTCCTGTCGGCTTTCCCCCCTTTTTTTCAGGGGTCACCATAGCGAATGATTCGCACGTTTGATTTGGCATAGGTTTTTACGTCGGATGCCCTTCCTGACACAACCCTTTAGCAAGGGACAGAAACATGCTGACAGCTTTGCAGCTACTCTTGTCGAAAGTCAGCAATGGTTCTTTTACATGAACCTCACACCATAGACAGTGAGAGACATGGCCTGCCTTTGATAACCCGGTTAGCTGCACTGGGGGAATGGTGATAACCCTGTGGAGAGTGGGACTCAAACCCTCAACCTTAGGATCAGCGACCCAGCGTCCTATACCACCTGAACTAAATATAACTATATTTTACTGATGCATTCTGTGTGAGGTGTCATTTGTATCTTTTCTATATCATCACATTACATTTACACCAGAGACCAGAACAATACCACAGTTATGTTGTAGTTTGACATGAGAAGCAAATCTCTCTCTCTCTCTCTCTCGCTCTCTCTCTCTCTCTCTCTCTCTCTCTCTCTCTCTCTCTCTCAGTTATATGACGTCTGCGAATAGAGCATTTTGCCTTTGTGGATCTGGAGAAAGCATATGACAGGGTGCTGAGAGAGGAACTGTCGTATTACATGAGGAAGTCTGGAGTGGCTGCAGTGGCAGAGAAGTATGTTAGAGTGGTGCAGGACATGTATGAGAGATGCGAGACAGTGGTGAGGTGTGCTGTCATCGTGACCGAAGAATTCAAGGTGGAGGTGGGACTGCATCACGGACCAGCTCTGAGCCCCTTCTTTTTTGCTATGGTGATGGATAGGGTGAAAGACGAGGTTAGACAAAAATCTCCATGGACTATGATGTTTGCAGATGACATTGTGATCTATAGTGAGAGCAGAGAACAAGTGCAGGAAAATCTAAACAGGTGGAGGTATGCCCTGGAAAGAAGAGGAATGAAGGTTAGCCTCGGTAAGACAGAATACATGTGTGCGAACGACAAGGACCCAAGAGGAACAGTGAGGTTACAGGGAGCAGAGATAAGGATTTCAAGTACTTAAGCTCAACATCCAGAGCAATTGAGAGTGTGAAAAAAAAGGTGAAGCATGTGCAGGCAGGTCGGAATGGTTGGAGAAAAGTGTCATTGTCAGTGTCAGAGAGTATCAGCAAGAATGAAAGGAAAAGTGTACAAGATGGTGATGAGGCCAGCGATGTTGTATGGTTTAGAAACAGTGGCCCTGAGGAAAAGACAGGAGGCAGAGCTGGAGGTAGCAGAGATGAAAATGTTGAGGTTCTCTCTGGGAGTAACGAGGATGGATAGGATCAGGATTGAGTACATCAGAGGGACAGCACATGTAAGACGTTTTGGAGACAAAGTCAGAGAGGCTAGATTGAGATGGTTTGGACATGTACAGAGGAGGGATAGTGAGTATATTGGTAGTAGGATGCTGAGGTTGGAACTACCAGGCAGCAGGCGTAGAGGAAGACCAAAGAAGAAATTTATGAATGTGGTGAAGGAAGACATGAAGGTAGTTGGTGTAAGAGAAGAAGATGCAGAGGACAGGGTGAGATGGAGACAGATGATTTACTGTGGCGACCCCTGAAGGGAAAAGCCGAAAGGAAAAGAAGAAGACGACTTAATCCTAAGTAGGGTCACGGGGAGGCTGGCACTCATCCCAGCCGACTCCGGGCAAGGACAGAATACACCTGGGACGGCTCACCAGGCCATCGCAGGGCAGAAACACTCTGACGGCTATGCAGCTCCTCTTGTCAAAAGTCAGCAATGGTTCTTTTACATGAGCCTCCCACCATAGACAGTGAGAGACATGGCCAGCCTTTGATAATCCAGTTAGTGCACCGAGAGACAGTGACAACCCAATGACAGTGCAGTTTGAGCCCCTAACCTTAGGATCAGTGATCTAGCACCTATACCCCCAGGACACCACTGCCCTGTACAACAGCCCAATCAACTCCTTTAGAATTATAAACAGTAAACATTGGCTTGTTCCCCTCTGTGGCATATTGTTCATGTGAGAGTAACACACTCTCCCTCCTTCCCTCCCTTTCTCTCTCACCCTCTCTTTCTGTCACACACACACACACACACACACACACACGTGCATTCCCTCTCTCCCGCTCTCTCTGTCCATCTCACACATACCACATAGTGTGTGTGTGTGTGTGTGTGTGTGTGTGTGTGTGTGTGTGTGTGTGTGCGCGTGTAGGAGAGCGATAATGCGCATGAGTGTATGTGTGTGTGTGTGTGTGTGTGTGTGTGTGTGTGTGTGTGTGTGTGTGTGTGTGTGCACGTGAGTGTGTGCATGCATTCTCTCTCTCTCTCTCTCTCTCTCTGTCTCTCTCTCACTCTCTCTCTCTCTTTCACACACACACACACACACACACACACACACACACACACAATAAATCCATTTGAAGTGACCTAAAAAAAAGACTAGTAAAATATGCAGTGGGGGCCAATTGTAATGTCATAAAATAAAATATCATAAATACAATGAATACCCAACCTAATAAAGATGTTAAAACCTCATAACTAAGTTTGCCATAGGTTTTACAAATATATAATGTAATTTTTTTTTCTTTTGTTAAAGAATGTCTGCAGTTGTTAAAATGGTGACGGTTTTGCGTCTTCACTACATGGTGCTGTCTCAGTTTAAAAAATAGAGGCATGACCCTCTAACAGGACTCACAGCATGGTCTTTAACACCTTTTACAGTTCCTACAGCATGAGCAACGTCAAAGAGATGAACTGTCTAAAAACATACTCACGTAATAATTACATGCACAATAATAAAAGATGCACAGTGGGCTGATGGACTGTTCCGAATTGCCTGTGGGTGTGAGAATGAAATCGGATGGATGTGTGAGTGTTGGCCCTGCAATGGCCTGGCGAGGTGTTCAGGGTGTACCCTGCTGGGCTCCAGCCTCCCCGCAACCCTAATTAGGATTAAGTCTGTTTGGACTTTTTACACCCGAGCCTAGTGGCTCATCAGGGCGGTGTTTATACCCGGTTTCTGTAGCATGAATTGAGCAGGAGTTCAGCTACTCCTGGATGGGACGCGAGTCCATCGCAGGTTACCTTCCCAGTATATTTTTACTGGTACCCATTTATAGTGCTGGGTGAATAGAGACACACTTGTGGTTAAGACCTTGCTCAGGGGTCTTAGCACAGTGGGAGTCTAACTGGGATTTGAACACACAACCTCCTGATCATGAGCCCAGCACCCTAACCACTACACCACCGGCCCCACAATTAGGATTAAGTGGGTCGGAAAAATGAATGAATGCCAAGGTTCAAGTCCAATCTTAAGGTATATGAAAAATGCAATATTGAAATACAGCACTGACATCAACAGTCCAGCTTCAGGCTTGAACATTTTCTTTGTACTACATCAGTGATACGTGTTGTCTGTACTATTGAATGCAATCCAATAGAAATATAATAGCTTATATTGCTAATCATTACATCTCGGTCATGTGAAGGAAAAAAAAAAAAGTTAGATCTTATACTCTCAACCAAAAAGCTTGGAGTCAGCTATAAAGAGTCTGTGAGCCACATGCTGTGGGAGAGACAGAGAGAAAACCAGTAGCCACTGCCCTTTGTGATAGCCTGACCAGGATGATGCCGAGCCACATTCTTTGCTGTACATATTCACAACAGCAGTGCCATGGCAATGGGGTTGTCATGAGAACACAGGATACTTGATGCTGATCTTCAATTCTGTGAAGATCTTGCATATTTCCATCCTGCTGCTACTTAATATTAAGCAATCAGGTGCATTAGCGAAGATTTGATTCTCTTTATATAGTAAATAGAACAAGTGCACATGTGCATGTTCCTGCTTATACAATACAAGGTTCGTGTTTTGTACCATTTTTCTAGCCGAGCTGGTTCCTAGGATGTTCCCAAACCAGCAGGAAAAAGTGGTGGTGGTGGTAGGAGAGCACTTTCCCTTCCTTCACCGTCATGGCTGAGGTGCATTTGAGTGAGGCAACTGACCCCCAACTGCTCTTCAGGTGCTATCAATGTGTGTATGTGTCAGCTCACTACTCTGAGTGTTTGTATGTGTGTGTGTGTGTGTGTGTGTGTGTGTGTGTGTGTGTGTGTGTGTGTGTGTGTGCGTGTGTGCTCACTTTGGATAGCAAAAAGTTTCCTTGAAGGATTAATACAATACAGGGATCCCTCACTTTCCGCGGTTAATTGGGACTGAGATCCACCGCGACTTCTACATTCCGTAAAGTAGGATCGACTCGCCTTGACTGATGTATAAGTACATGTATATGTGTATATGACATTTCCTTTCAGCTTTTTCCCTTTTTCAGGGGTCACCACAGCGAATGATTCGCACATTTGATTTGGTATAGGTTTTTACGTCGAATGCTCTTCCTGAAACAACCCTCTCGCAAAGGACAGAAACACGCTGATGGCTTTGCAGCTCCTCTTTACGGAAGTCAGCAATGCTTCTTTTACATGCCTCTCACCATATGTGTATATCATATCAATAAATCCATATTCAATACTATAAATGCTTATAATAACAATTGATCATTCAAAAATAATGCACAAGATGTAAATAAAATATAAGTATACACACATACAGACAAAATGTAAGTAGTTTTGTTGGGGGGTTTGGAGTTGTTTTTTTGTTTTTTTGCATAATTGGCCTTATTTTGCGGCATTTTCCTTAACTTTTTACCCTGTTCGTCCTTAATTTCTTTATTTTTTAATTCGATGAAAAAAAAAAAACTCGATGCACTGAAGCCACATGAACTGAAGCCTGAAGTAGTGAGGGATCCCTGCATATCAAGGAAAAAAATGTCACATGGTAGTCATCAGTAAGATTACAATGGCAAAGGGTGTTGTTTGAATTTGAAACTAGCTCAGCTACATACATGCCATGCACCTTCAGCTAATTGGCTATTCCAAACTGCCCCTGTGTGAGTGTGAATGGTTACGCTTGTTGACCCTACAATGGACTGTCATGCTGTGCATGGTATATTTTGTCTTCGCCCAAAGTTGGCTGAGATAGGCCTCATCCTCTCAGTGACCCTGATAGGATTCAGTGTTTCAGTAAATTGTATAAATAAATGAATATTATTATAGGTTAGAGCCTTTATTTCCGCTCTCCTATTTTCACCCATATACCATTTATTTTCATGGCAGCATGAGCTTACATCACATGCTACAAGTGTCACATGGTCTTGATTTTGGAATGATGATTTTATTATGTGAGTGTTGATCTTCAGTGGGGTAAGTGTGGGTGGAGCAGGCAGCATTAGATTGGTAGTTTTGTCGTTTTGCATATGTCTACTTCAGTTTCCTCTGAGTTCTCTAGTTTCCTCACACCTCTCAGTACCATGCTGGGCAATTGACTGACTGGTGTAAATTCGCTCTGGGTGTGAAGGAGTAGACACGCATACAGTAGCTCTGTGATGACACAGCAATCTAACACGATGCGCTTTTGCTTCTGAGGATCTGGGTGCACTGCCTGAGTAAGAGTGTTAAAAGAAGTTAAATTAAATGTCATTAAAAACAAGAATCAAACTACTAGTCCTTCTCAAAAAATTAGCATATTGTGATAAAGTTCATTATTTTCTGTAATGTACCGATAAAAAAATAAACTTTCATAGATTTTAGATTCATTGCACACCAACTGAAATATTTCAGGTCTTTTATTGTTTTAATACTGATGATTTTGGCATACAGCTCATGAAAACCCAAAATTCCTATCTCAAAAAATTAGCATATCATGAAAAGGTAGTCTAAACGAGCTATTAACCTAATCATCTGAATCAACCAATTAACTCTAAACACCTGCAAAAGATCCCTGAGGCTTTTAAAAACTCCCAGCCTGGTTCATTACTCAAAACCGCAATCATGGATAAGACTGCCGACCTGACTGCTGTCCAGAAGGCCATCATTGACACCCTCAAGCAAGAGGGTAAGACACAGAAAGAAATCTCTGAGCGAATAGGCTGTTCCCAGAGTGCTGTATCAAGGCACCTCAGTGGGACGTCTGTGGGAAGGAAAAAGTGTGGCAGAAAACGCTGCACAACCAGAAGAGGTGACCGGACCCTGAGGAAGATTGTGGAGAAGGGCCGATTCCAGACCTTGGGGGACCTGTGGAAGCAGTGGACTGGGCTACAGGTGCCGCATTCCCCAGGTCAAGCCACTTTTGAACCAGAAACAGCGGCAGAAGTGCCTGACCTGGGCTACAGAGAAGCAGCACTGGACTGTTCCTCAGTGGTCCAAAGTACTTTTTTCGGATGAAAGCAAATTTTGCATGTCATTCAGAAATCAAGGTGCCAGAGTCTGGAGGAAGACTGGGGAGAAGGAAATGCCAAAATACCTGAAGTCCAGTGTCAAGTACCCACAGTCAGTGATGGTCTGGGATGCCATGTCAGCTGCTGGTGTTGGTCCACTGTGTTTTATCAAGGGCAGGGTCAATCAGGAGATTTTGGAGCACTTCATGCTTCCATCTGCTGAAAAGCTTTATGGAGATGAAGATTTCATTTTTCAGCACGACCTGGCACCTGCTCACAGTGCCAAAACCACTGGTAAATGGTTTACTGACCATGGTATTACTGTGCTCAATTGGCCTGCCAACTCTCCTGACCTGAACCCCATAGAGAATCTGTGGGATATTGTGAAGAGAAAGTTGAGAGACACCAGACCCAACACTGGATGAGCTTAAGGCCGCTATCGAAGCATCCTGGGCCTCCATAACACCTCAGCAGTGCCACAGGCTGATTGCCTCCATGCCACGCCACATTGAGGCAGTCATTTCTGACCAAGTATTGAGTGCATAACTGAACATAATTATTTGAAGGTTGACTTTTTTGTATTAAAACACTTTTTTTTTAATTGGGCGGGTGGAATATGCTAATTTTTTGAGATAGGAATTTTGGGTTTTCATGAGCTGTATGCCAAAATCATCAATATTAAAACAATAAAAGACATGAAATATTTCAGTTGGTGTGCAATGAATCTAAAATCTATGAAAGTTTAATTTTTATCAGTACATTACAGAAAATAATGAACTTTACCACAATATGCTAATTTTTTGAGAAGGACTAGTATATAGTCATGGATAAGTAGTTTATACTGTTAAATGGTGAGGGAACATCTTGCATTTTTCTTTTTTCTTTTTTTTTTGCAGGCGAATATCATACCGGACAGGGCAGGATACAGCCAACTGTGACACGTGCCGCAATAGTGCCTGCATCATCTACAGGTGAGACCCCATGAACTGTCGTTACCAAAACCAATGTATAGAATTAACTGTAATATATAAAATCGTGTATTATACACAGCCCTCCATAATTATTGGTACCTCTGGTTAAGATGTGTTGAAAGCCTTAAAATAAATTACATTTTTATTGCAGAAGCTGCTCTCACACTGGAAATTGTAGAAAAATGTAACCTTCAACTCAAGTGAATTTTAAGAAAAAAATCCATGACTAAGAAATAATTATTTTTCATAAAATCTCCTGTTCTACAATTATTGCCACCCCTAACAATTCCAAGGAAATAAATGTAATTGAAGCATTTGTATTATTTCTACAAGAGCTTATAAAGTTGATCAGAGTATCTAGGAACATTTAATTAGTAATTCATCACTTCCTATTTTCCTGGGGTATATGACGTAACACAAAGTCCAATTCTCTCATCTGCTCTTCAACATGAGAAAGACAAAGGAACACAACATTCAAATAAGGCCGATGTGTGCCAACGTTCACAAATCAGGCAACGGCGACAAGAAAATTGCCCCTCGCCTGCACCTGCACACATCTACTGCTTACTACTTAACAACCGGAACAGTGGCAAACAAGCCTGGATGAGGACGCAAGGTTATTTTGCTATCACGCACAGAGGATGGTAAGAGAAATAAAATGTTTTCCAAAGCTCATTGTTAAAGAATTTCAACAAATGGTAACATCTTGGGGTCACAAAGTCTCCAAAACCACCATCAGGTGCAATTGATATGCCAACAACCTGGTTTCGAGGAGGAACACAAAAGATGAGAATGCAGAAAAGCACCTCATGCCCACTGTGAAGTATGAGGGAGGATTGGTGATGCTGTGGGCTGGTCTCTGCCTGAAAGCTGAAGATGACTCGTCACTGGGTCTTTCAGCAACATAGTGACCCTAAACATGTGACCAAATCAAGCTCCTCCCATGGCCATTTCAGTCTCCAGACCTCAACCCCATTGAAACCCTGCGGAGTGAGCTGAAGAGGAACGTGCAGAGGAGAGGATCAGGTTGCTGGATGATTTAGAAAGATGTGGACATCTGACGTAAAAACCTCTGCCAAATTACACATGCGAATCAGATGATTTGCTGTGGAGACCCCTGGAAAAAAGGGGGAAAGCCAAAAGGAAAAGAAGAAGAAGTGCAGAGAGGAACGGACTAAGATCCCTCTTTCTGTATTCTCCCATCTTGTAAAACATTACAGGAGACAATTAGGTTCTGTTTTGTTGGTAAAAGGCGGTTGTACAAAGTACTAACATCAGGGGGATGATAATTGGAGCACACATGATTTCATGTAAAATAATTGTTCCTTGTTGTGGGATTTCCCCCCACCTAATAAATCCACTTGAATTAAAGGTTGGATTTTCTTTCTTTTTTTTTTAACTATGGTCTGATATTATTTAGAAAAAGAAAACTGAATTTATTAGAAGATAAAGAACACATCTTAACCAGTGGTGCCAATAATTATGCAGAGTATAAAAGAGTGATATGGTGATGTAGTGGTTTGCATATTCTCCAGTCAGCAAGGAGGTCCTGGGTTTGAGTTCTAGGGTCACCCTGTGTTTGCATGGGTTTCCTCCTACAGTCCAAAGACATGCACATTAGCCTAATTACCTGTTAGAAATTGACCTGAGATGGATAGGTGAGCTGTTCACAGTTGGCTGAGACAGGGTCCAGTCTCCTCTAATAGGATTAAGCAGTTTGGCAAACAAATAAATTAATTTATTTTCTAATAGGACTGCATTTATTCTCCTTTTTGCTTTTTCACACACTCTGACTAAAATTAATCATTATATTGGGCTTTTTTAAAATATTGTTTGGTTGGGTTCATGTGTTCCAGATGCATGCATAGTTTAGTAAGTAACAACAACAACAACAACAACAACAACAACAACAACACACACAAATTCTGAACAAAACGTCAGATGCCATGAAGGGTTAATATTGATTATTCATTCATTTTCTGAACCGCTCCATCGTAATTAGGGTCGCAGGGAGGCGGCACCCATCTCAGCTGACTCTGGGCAATGGCAGAGTACACCCTGGACAGCTCACCAGGTCATCACAGGGCAGAAACTCACTGACAGCTGTGCAGCTTGTCTTTACAAAAGTCAGCAGATCCGTCAGAGCCTTTCATTCATTTTCTGAACTGTTTAATCGTAATTAGGGTCATGGGGAGACTGGTGTCCATCTCAGCTAACAGCAGAGTACACCCTGGACAGCTCATCAGGCCATCACAGGGCAGAAACACACTGATGGCTATGCAGGTCCTCTTTTGAAAGTCAGCAATGGTTCTTTTAGATGAACCTCACACCATAGACAGTGAGAGACACAGTCAGCCTTTGATAACCCAGTTAGCTGTACTGAGGGGGGACAGTGACAACCTGCTACGTGGTGAGGCTTGAACCACCAACCTTGGGATCAGTGATCCAGCACCTCACCACCAAGCCACACTGCCTCAGAAGACAAGATATAATATTGAGATCAAAACAGTTTTAAATTGTATGTAGAAATACACAGACTTATAAATGAATAACGGCTCATAATTATAAGCCTGGATATGTTGAATGCTGACAGGTTCACTAGGGGGGTTGGAAGTATCCGAGGGCGTGACAGCTGCTCACGCCACCAGACAAATGCTTACAAAGTGATTTCATATAGTGTGAGTGTTTTGTCAAAGGCAACAATCACACTCTCTTATTATTAGCAGTTACGTACTACATGACATTTTTTTTAAATGATCTGTGTTTCAATTCAAGAAATGTTCCAATATTCATTCATTCATTCATTTTCTGAAGTACTTAATACTAATTAGGGTTGCAGGGAGGCTGTCGCCCATCTCAAGCTGACTTTGGGCGAGGGCAGGGTACACCCTGGACAACTCGCCGGGCCATCGCAGGGCCAGCATTCACACAACCAATCATGCTTGCAGTCACATCTAGGGGTGTTTTGGAACAGGCAGTTAAACCACTGTGCATGTTTTTGGACTGTGGGAGGGAACCGGAGTACCCCACACAAGCATGAGGAGAACATGCAAACACCACACAGAAATGTCTGAGCTGGGAATCGAACCCAGGACATTCTTGTGGTGAGGTGGGTGTGCTAACTATGTTTCAATATTTAGATTTAAATAGATGTAGGACTAATTTTGAATTTACATTTACAGCATTCAGCAGACACTCTTATCCAGATCGACTTATAATTATCATTTTTGTACAACTGAGCAATTGAGGGTTCAAGGCCTTGCTCAGGGGCCCAACAGTGGTGATAGAAACGCTGACCTTCAGACCACTAAGTCACCACTGCCCAAACTACTGAATTACTGTACAAAGTGATTTCAAATTCCTTAAATATACTGCAAGTGACCGTCACTTGTGATTTGAAGTAATTGTGTCATGTCCTGGCATTGACTTGACAGAAGACTCGGCTAAAGCACTCGTTCTGGGAATGAGATTCGTCCATTTCTGTCCATAGGTTGTAGAACTGTGCACGATTTGGGTGGTGTGCATGCAATTCCTGGCATATTAAGGGCTCTAGAATGGCACTGAAATCGGATTCAGATTCTTTCCTCAGGTCCAAAGCCTTCACATTTGATAAGCTACTCTAGCTGAAAGGGCCAATATAAATAACACTGTGGCAGCTTCTTGCAACCTGAAGTGACACGACTGTCTCTAGTGGAGAGCTTCTTCTTCTTCTTGTCCTTTCGACTTTTCCCTTCAGGGGTCGCCACAGCGAATCATCTGCCTCCATCTCACCCTATCCTCCGCATCTTTTTCTCTTACACCAACTGCCTTCATGTCCTCCTTCACCACATCCATGAATTGTCTCTTTGGTCTTCCTCTAGGCCTTCTGCCTGGTCGTTCCAACCTCAACATCCTACTACCAATATACTCACTCTAGTGGAGAGCAACACCTGAATACATTGCATTGGGAAGCGGGGAGCCTATGGGACAGTCACTTCTCTGGTGTTCCTGGACCATGGGGAATATGAAGGGTAAACTTAAACCCTGGGGTGTATCTCATGGCTAAAATAATAAACTCTAGATTCCTGTAATGTCTGGAATTTCTGAGAGTGAAGGCCTCTTTGTGCAATTTTACAGTTTTGAAGTGAAGGTGAAAGCTCATTTGAATCATATAAAAACCTCATCTGAGGAGTTCTACATCCACTTGATCCTTTCTTTCTTTCTTTCTTTCTTTCTTTCTTTCTTTCTTTTTAATTAACATGATTAATGGAGATGCTAAGATAATGAAACTGCTGATGACTGATTGATACAAGTTGGCAAAGTCCAGAAAATAATGCAAATATTTTATTATGGCCCGGAGTGACCTGTTTGGAATCTTGCCCCAAAAGTTTCAGTACATATAAATATCTCAAAGTAAGAATCGCAGTATCAAATGAATTTTAAGTTTAAAAACACAGACAAAATGTTCATAGGATTTTTTTTTCCTTTTTGATTTTGTACTGTATTAATCCTCCCCCAGTACAGCTAACTGGGTTATCAAAGGCTGGCCACATCTCTCACTGTCTATGGCGTGAGGTTCATGTAAAAGAACCATTGCTGACTTTCAACAAGAGTAGCTGCATAACCATCAGCGTGTTTCTACCCCGCGATGGCCTGGCAAGCTGCCCAGGGTGTACTCTGCCCTCGCCTGGAGTCGGCTGGGATGGGTGCCAGCCTCCCCGCGACCCTAATTAGGATTAAGCAGTTACAGAAAATGAATGAGTGAATTAATTAATCCTACAAGGAAAATTATTGCCTTTGCATTTAACCCCATACAAAGTGAGCACACACACACACACACACACAGACACACACACACACACACACACACACACACACACACACACACACACACACACACACACACACACATGTAAACAGTGAGCACACACTCGGAGCAGTTACCCCACGTTAGGGCGCCCTGAGAGCAGCTGCAGTTCAAGCGCTTTGGTCAAGGACATTTCAGCCATGAAGGTGGAGGAGGGTGCAGCTCACCCCCCCACCGCCACTAATTTTTCCAGCTTGTTTAGGAATTCAGCCAGTGAATACTTCTCTAACCATGTGGTAACGACTGTCTCCAAAGGAATGAACACATGAGCCGTGCTGTTCTCTCTCTTCCTGAGCTCTTTTTTTTTTTTTTTTTTTTTTAATTCACAAATCTCGGAAACATACCAGGTGCAACATTCTCACTTGTGCTTGTGTTGCAAATGTCCGTTCTTTGTTTCAACCATTTCTTTAGCAGAACAAAACAAACGTAATTGTTCAAAATAATCTTTTCAGGGTGGATGCTGTGCAGTTGACTCGTACATAATACAATAGTTCAGCTCAGAGTCAGACTCTGAAACTTTCATATATTCATAGAGCATTATAAATAACACACTGGCCCACTGTATAGGCTGCTGTATTATCAGAGTGACCTACCGACAATAAAAACAAATCAAAACAAATCAAAACAAATCGAAGTTCTTCTGAAAAACAATGGCTTTTAAATATTAGTTGTCTGGATATCTAGAGGAAGTTTTTTCAATCCCTTCTTTGCAAGGAGAGAACTTCATCCGTGTTCACACAGGAAGCGATGAGCCTCAAGCGACTATGGAAAGTGACCAACAAGGTGATGGGGCGCAGAATTTAACATGAAACATGAATATGAAGATTCAATTCTATTTCTAAATATATATATATTCTTCTTTTCAGCTTTTTCTTGAGAGCGTGACAACGAATAATCTGATTCGCACATTTGATTTGGTATAGGTTTTTACGTCGGATGCCCTTCCTGTCACAACCCTTCAGCAAGGAACAGAAACACGCTGACGGCTTTGCAGCTACTCTTTACGAAAGTCAGCAATGGTTCTTTTACATGCCTCTCACCATAGACAGTGAGAGACATGGCCCGCCTTTGATAACCCAGTTAGCTGCACTGGGGGGGACAGTGACAACCCTGTGGGGACTCGAACCCCCAACCTCAGGATCAGCGATCCTGCACCCTATCCACTATATATATATATATATATATATATATATATATATATATATATATATATATATATATATATATATATATATTTGCATGTCAGTTTTACTCAGAGTTGTCTGAGATGGACACTAGCCTCCCCATAACCCTAATTATGATTAAGCAGTTCAGAAAATTAATGAAAAGCTCTGACTGACCTGCTGTAAGAAACTAGCTTGATGCTGCTGACAAGTTCATTTTGGAGTCGGAAAAGTGAGAGTGTTACATAAGCAACAAGGTCGAGGCAGTGACAGTTTGATTCACCTGTGGTTTCTCACTAGCTTGATGCTGTTCACAGTTTCATTCAGAAAGAATTTTAGGCAGGAAATGTGTGAAGGGGCTGCATAGGCAATAAACCTGAGCAGTGGAAATGTTGCACATTGCTCAGCGGTGTGAATGTGACTTTATGTTTTTTAAAAACTCATCACAACACACTCAAAATTCATTCATTCATTTTCACTCCTCCCCCATTTCCTCCTTGATTTAGTCAATTCCAATTCCCACCCATCAGGTATTGCCTTCCCTTTCACAAGATCATCATCGACCAAGCAGGGATGAAATCATGCACAACACACCCCGTCCATGAAATCCAATGCTAGTCACCCACCTCTTTTTAACTGTGTGGTAGGCATATTTGGGGGCGGTCTAACACACCTGGAGGGAAAGCGCTATCTACCCACACATACAAATGAGCTCACAGATGCACATGATTGGCTGGTGACTGTTGTGAGTGACAGGAAAGTGCATATATGTCATCCCTCCCTCCCGCAAGAGCTCGCCAATTAGCTCCCACGGACCCCTCAGTTACGGCTGGCTGTGCCATTAAGAGTTATCGTCAGATTCAAACTTGCGATCTCCAGGTAATATTACATTCACAGTTAAAGCATTTGGCAGATGCTTTTATCCAGTCCAACTTACAATTACCATTTCTTATGAAAAAAAAGAGAAATGCAGGGTTAAGGGCCTAACAATGGTGATAGTGGGGATTGAACCAATGACCTTTGGATCAATAACTCATTGCCTTACCCACTAAGCTACCACTGCTGATAGTCACGCACCCTGTCAATGCGCCACTTGGGAGAGCATTCAATTATTTTGTAAGCTGCTTAGTCCTAATTATGATAACTGGCAATTAGGAAGCTGGCATCCATCTCAACCAACTGTGGGCAAGGGTGAGTCACACCCTGGGCAGCTGGTAAGGCCATTGCAGGGCCAACACAACTGCAACTATTTGCACTCACACTCACACCTAAGGGCAATTTGGAATGGCCAATTAGCCTAACGTGCATGTTGTTTTGGAATGTGGGAGGAAGCTGATATACAGTAGGCCCTTGACTATTCAATGTTCAGCGATCACATCCCCACATACTCACAGATTGGTGACAAACCTGGAAGTATCTGGCACGTCATTCAAATTTAGCAAATTGCTGAGAGCTTTTGTTTCTCCATTCTGCTCATTGGTTGCAGATGATGTGTACACCTCTTTTTTTTCTCCTTTGCACACATGTCATCAATGTGATTGCTTGAATTGTAAATTCATGTTTTTTTAGTGTTTTTAATAATTATTTAAGTCCGATGATGTCACTCAAACATCCTGCATCTTCTCCAGCTTCTGGTAAGAAGCTTAAGCACTTTATTCATTCATAAATATTATCACAGTACAAAATTAAAAAGTTTTTACTTAATTATTACTACATTTTATTGCATTATTCCTGTATTCATGAGTAAGACTGGACATAGAATGTGTTTAACAATCATATGTTAGCGCATGTAATATCAGAGATATTAATATTAAGGTTAATTCTGTTTTCTTAAAATGATGAAGAATTAAGCCTTCAAATGACATTAAGAATAATAAACAACAACAATACAACAAATGTGAAATATATCACAAGTATTTTTCTACCACATACATCTAGTTTGAGAGAAATTCAACCCACATTCTCTCTTTACATAGAGTTGGTGTCGGAGGAATCCAGGCAGTACTGTACCTACATCTTCGATGTGTGTGTGACTTTGACAGGGTAATAAATACAGGGCAATTCCCAAAAATCAGACATTTAAAGATAAACAAAAATAAATGTTTCAATATTTTTAAATTATTTTTTGCACACATGAAACTTCATTCAATACAGTTTCAGTCATCAACTTTTCACACATAAAGTAATATTTTCATTTTCTATAACCTTTTCATTTTCTTATGAAATGTGAGAGTTTTTTTTGGGGGGGTCAGCTGATTGTTGGGACACCCTGAATAAACATGTTATGAATGTATTTGATGGCAAACTTTTTCTAGTTTTTTCAGCGATGTTATTTATTTGCCATTAAAAAACTGCTGGCATTGAAAAGTACTGTAGGCCATTTCCTCTTTCCCCAATAAAAAAAAAAGAAAAAAGGAAGAGAAGTGGCTGTAGATGCATTAAAGGTGAAGGGTATACATTAGCTATGTCTCGTCCTTCTTCATGTATTCATACATGGCTTGGATTATTTTGGCAGATAAGGGTAGTTGGTAGGGGAATTCAGTGATGCATTCTTTGGTGTAACGAGGCCGTAGCCCACTGGGATTTGTTTTGATAAATTTTTCATGGAACTGTTTGTACTTGAGTTTTTTTTTTTTTTTTTTTTTTTACGTAAACCTGGGTTTCTGGGCTCTCCATGGTGGTAAAGACCATAATAATAGAAAGGACATAGAGACACTGGCATGGTAGTGCTCCAGGCAAGAATTTGTGTTCCTTTCAGGAGTTCTGAGGGTCAGGGTACTGCAAAGATTCTAATAGTACAACTGCAGAAATTGATATTCACAGTTCCAACGTGAAATTAAAAGGAAACATCCATTCCAAGTATCTCAATGCATTGTATAAATTAGGAATTCCAAACACTGGTCCTGCAGGGCCTCCTGACGTGTGCATTTTAGTGTTTTCTCGGCTCTGCCACACCCTCTTTAAGTCAACAAGAGACAAAAGCTGTGGATTGGTTGGGAATAAGGAAGCACTAATGCAGAGGGTTCTCCTAGGACAGGGTTGGGAATCCCAGATCTAAATGATACTGAGAGGTTCATGGGAAGGCTGGTGCCCATCACAGCCAACTATGGATGAGGGCAGAGTAGAACCTTGAGAAACACACTGACGGCTATGCAGCTCCTGTTTTCCAAAGTCAGAAATGGTTCTTTTACATGACCTCGCACCATAGTCAGTCAGTGACATGGCCAGCTTTTGATAACCCAGTTAGCTGCACTGGGGGAAGGGGGGGGGGGTTCAGCAGTGAGAATCTGTTGATAATGGGATTTGAATCCCCGATCTTGGGATCAGTAATTCAGCACCATACCACCAGACACCCACTTCCTTGTGTTTTTCACTTTTATCTCTGGGCTACATCTTTGGTCCTCACCATGGACAAGCAGAAGGTAGATACAGTGATGTCCTGGCCCGAACTTGTCACTACTAGTGACTGCAAGTAGTTCACTAGATATGCAAATTTCTACAGGCATCTCTTTCTCAATGTTTTTCCAATCAACAGATTGGTTTTTAATGCAAGTCATATTGGTCATTCTGACACTTTCAAATCATTTACATAAAATGTATTAAAGGGATACTTCGGTCATAAAAACCCATTCCTTTCACTATCTCAGATGAAATAATCGACCAAGTACAACACACTTATGAACTATGACAAAGAAAAGTAATCACATTCCAGAGTTTAGAATCAATTAACCAAAGAAAATTTGTATTCCGCGGGCGCAGCCATTTATACCCGGTCACGTGTTCAAAATTGGGTCTGTGACGTCATTGGTGCTCATGCCCCCTCGTACTCCACCGTTTTGCATGTATTGTTGTGTACAAATGCGCTATATCGTCTCCGTGTTTCTGCTCCAATAATGCCCTATTGCATTGCTAAACACTGACAAAAACAACATCAGGAAGTCACACTTTCACTTTCACTTCCCTCTGGGAAGAAACAAGTTGCTCTTCGGTGGCAGTGGCTGGCAAAGTGTGGCCGGCCAGCTGAGTGCGTGAAGAATGCACAGGCACGTGTGTGAACATGTGAGCCACGTGTGTGTAGTGAACATTTCGTCTACCCAGACGACTATGAAAATGTCTGCATGTTCGAGACAGTTCAATTATTATTATTACTAAGAAGTACTGATACTGGTTACTAGTTATTTAACTTAATTAACTAGTTAACTAACTAGTTAGTACTAGTAACTACTAGTTAGTAACTTACCAGTAACTGCTATTATTATTATTATGGATGCTTGTATAGCGCATATTTCATACACACGTATGCTCAATGCGCTCGTCGTCACCGCTATCCTTTTGATGCTGAGCGCCAAGCAGGAAGCAATAGCTCCCAAATTTTAACGTCTTATGGCATGATGCAGCCAGACTTGAACTCCGACCTTCCAAAGGATAAAGTGGACGCTCTACCTTTCTTTCTTTCTTCCTTTCGGCTTTTTCCCTTTCTCGGGAGTCGCCACAGCGAATCATCTGATTCGCACATTTGATTTGGCATAGGTTTTTACGTGGGATGCCCTTCCTGTCACAACCCTTTTAGCAAGGGACAGAGACACGCTGATGGCTTTGCTACTCTTTAGGAAAGTCTGCAATGGTTCGTTTACTTGTCTCTCACCATGGACATTGAGAGACATGGCCCGCCTTTGATAACCCAGATAGCTGCACTGAGGGGACAGTGACAACCCTTTGGGGACGCAAACCCCTAACCTTAGGATCAGCGATCCTATCCACTAGACCACCACTGCCCAAAGCGGACGCTCTACCAACTGAGCTAAATCCCCGGTATTATTACTATGAAGTACTGGTACTGTATTATGTTTTCCTGGAAAAATGAAATGGAAATTATAGAAGTGTTGGAGCAACCAAGATATGGAGGATAAGGATAAGGGACAGTGGCAGGTGGATGAAACCTGAAAACTTGTAGGTTTATTTACCAATATAAGGAAACAAAGCTGGCTCAGTAACTTCCTAATCACAGCTTGGTCTGGAGATTACAGTCAGAATGTTGGGCTAATCTGAATGAACGTCAAAGGCACGTGTGTATTCGTCTGTGTACAAACCGAGTGTATGATGGCTTGGGTTTTCCCCGGCAGATTGGGCCCCACTGACGTCACTGACCTTGTTTTGATCACGTGACTCAGAAAATGGCGGATACTACGAAGCTGCATGATAGGAGTAATAAAAGTCGAATTTTCTATGCCCGCCGGGCTCAATTTGTGGAAATTTTGTTGTGGTAAGCAATTAAAGACATATTCTTCATGTTAGATGCACTTTTATTTTCTGTGGCTTTAAGTGAAGCCTCCCTTTAAGGCTAAGCTGTATGTAGTAGTAGTAGGCCTCCGTCAGTCTCAAAGGACTATGGAGCTGTGCTTCTGGCTGGTATCCCGGCTGGCGATACTGTCCGGTACGCACAGTCTGGGTAGGAAGTATGGAGGACAGGCTGTTACCCAAGCAGCAAGTCCTCCTCTCGATGCCACCGGACGGATCCAATGGAAGGCAGAAGTTGGTATGACTGGGTTCCAGTGCTACTGCAGGAGTTGCCAGAATGTTGCTATGAACTAACTGCCTTAAGGGACTCCGACTCCCGATTAGAAACACGATGATGGCCATGCAGCTACTCTTGACAAAAGTCAGCAATGGTTCTTTTACATGAACCTCTCACCATAGACAGGGAGAGACATGGCCGGCCTTTGATAACCCAGTTAGCTGTATTGGGGGGACAGTGGCAACTTTTTGAGAGTGGGGCTTGAACCCCCAACTCTAGGATCAGTGATCCAGCTGACATTACCACCAGGCTACCGCTGCTGTATGTACTACATAATATTTTGATTTCTTTGTTTCCTTTAGAACAATTAAAGCTTCTATCCTGTTAGAATTAATTATTAACTCAGCAGTTGATTTTTTTTTCTCTGACTCTTTTATTGAGCTCTGTTTAGCATTTCAAGGCAAAGACTGCTTCCAATAAAGAATATATGGCTGTGGAATAAACGGAGACAATCAGACACTTTGTGGTGAAGCTGAAGGAGCTCGTTTCCTCTATGTATGATTAGCTTCAGTCTGCTAACTTATTAGAAAAATAGCAAAAGAGAGAAGATACTGTGTGCAGCTGTGAGGCAGCAGTGGTTTGAATGCCAGGCTGTAGTCAGTACTAATGAGCCCTGCTGACTCATTGAAACAATCTGAAACAGGAAAAGGGGGAAATAGGAAGAAGAGATTGCTTCAGTTTCTTCCTGCTCTGTCTACAAAATATGACCTGACATTTGATTGGTAGCTTTGCATCTTAGCCTGAAGTGCCAATCAGATGATCATCCCAGTCATCCATCCTGTTCCTTCCACTTTCCTGTTTCTGAGTAAATTCACTTCTCTTTCCTTAACCGGCCTTTCAGTGTATCCCGCTCTCCATCCCTATCTTAGGGCATGGACATTGATGGCTCATTAAACAGACAGGGGAACTACAGGAGATATATTAAAAAGAAAAAAAGCTGAAATATGACATGAATCATAAACTACTGAAAATTGCCAGAAACCCCCCACCCCCAGAAGACAACAACAACAACAACAACAACAACAACAACAACAACAAAAACGATCATACATCAGCTGTATAATTATTAATAACTATGATCAGTATGTACTACACAGGATTGTCATGATCTGATTGGTCCACTATCTTTATCTATGTATACTATCTACCACTATGTATAAGTTGTACTGATTGGATAATGCTTAATTCTAAACAATGAACACTACAAATTTGTCCTGGTTGAAACAGGCATTGTTATCATAGTAGTAGTCGAAGTAGTGATAGTAGAAGCAGTTGTAATGGTGGTAGTAGTAGTAGTAGTAGTAGTAGTAGTAGTAGTAGTTGTAGTAGTAGTAGTAAGAGTGGTAATGGCATTGCTAGTAGTAGTGGAGGTAATAGTAGTGGTAGCGGTCGTAGTAGTAGGCAGGAGTAGTAGTAGGGGTGGTGGTGGTGGTAGTCGTAGTGGTACTAATGGTAGTGGTAGTAGTAGTAATAGTGGTGGTGGCAGGAGAAGTAGTAGTGGTAGTAATTGACATAGAAGTTGTAGTTGTCGTAGTAGTCGTAGTAGTAAGAGTGGTGCTGGCATTGCTAGTAGTAGTGGTAGTAATCGTAGTGGTAATGGTCGTCGTAATAGGCAGGAGTAGTAGTAGTGGTGGTGGTGGTCGTGGTAGTCGTGATACTAATGGTAGTGGTAGTAGTAGTAGTAATGGTGGTGGCAGTAGTAGTAGTAGTAGTAGTAGTAGGTGGTGGTGGTAGTAGTGGTAGTAATGGTAGTGGTAGTGGTGGTTGTAGTAATAGTAATAGTAGTAGTAGTAGTGGTGCTAGAAGTGCTAGTAGTAGTGGTAGTAATGGTAGTGGTAGTAATAATAGTAGTAGTAGTAGTAGTAGTAGTAGTAGAAATACAAGTGTTAGTAGTCGTAGTAGTGGTAGTAGAAATAGAAGTAGTAGTAGTAGAAATAGAAGTAGTAGTCGTAGTAGTAGTAGTAGTAGTAGTAGTAGTAGTAGTGGTGGTAGTAGTGGTAGTAGTAGTAGTAGTAGTGGTAGTAATAGTAGTAGTAGTAGTAGTAGTAGAAATACAAGTGTTAGTAGTCGTAGTAGTGGTAGTAGAAATAGAAGTAGTAGTAGTAGAAATAGAAGTAGTAGTAGTAGTAGTAGTAGTGGTGGTAGTAGTGGTAGTAGTAGTAGTAGTACTTGTAGTAGAAGTAGTATTGGGAGTAGTAGTAGTAGTAGTAGTAGTAGTAGTAGAAATACAAGTGTTAGTCGTCGTAGTAGTGGTAGTAGAAATAGAAGTAGTACTAGTAGAAATAGAAGTAGTAGTAGTAGTAGTAGTAGTAGTAGTAGTAGTAATAGTAGTAGTAATAGTAGTAGTGGTGGTGGTAGTGGTAGTAATGGTAGTGGTAGTAGTAGTGGTGGTGGTGGGAGTAGTTGTGGTGCTGGCAGTGCGAGTAGTAGTGGTAGTAATGGTAGTGGTAGTAGTAGTAGGCAGAAGTAGTAGTAGTGGCAGTGGAAGTGGTAGTTGTAGTGGTACTAATGGTAGTGGTAGTAGTAGTAGTAGTAGTAGTGGTAGTAATGGTAGTGGTAGTAATATAGTAAATATAATAGTATATAGTAGTAATATAGTAAAATAGTAGTAGTAGTAGTAGAAAGAGAAGTGTTAGTAGTCGTAGTAGTGGTAGTAGAAATAGAATTTGTAGTAGTAGTAGTAGGCAGTAGTGTTAGTAGTAGTAGTGGTGGTGGTGGTGGTAGTGGTAGTAGTCGTGGTACTAATGGTAGTGGTAGTAGTAGTGGTGGTGGTGGCATTGCTAGTAGTAGTGGTAGTAATAGACATAGAAGTAGTAGTAGTCGTAGTAGTGGTAGTAGTAAGAGTGGTGCTGGCATTGCAAGTAGTAGTGGTAGTAATAGTAGTGGTAGTGGTCGTAGTAGTAGGCAGAAGTAGTAGTAGTCGTGATGGTCGTGGTAGTCGTAGTGATACTAATGGTAGTGGTAGTAGTAGTGGTAGTGGTGGTGGCAGTAGTAGTAGAGGTAGTAGGAGGAGGTGGTGGTGGTAGTAATGGTAGTGGTAGTAGTAGTAGTAGTAGTAGTAGTAGTAGTAGTAGTAGAAGTAGCAGTAGTAGAAATAGTAGTAGTCGTCGAAGTAGTGGTAGTAGCAGTTGTAATGGTGGTGGTAGTAGTAGTAGTAGTAGTAGTAGTAGTAGTAGTAAAAGTAGTAGTAGTAGACAGTAATAGTAGTGGTGGTGGTAGTAGTAGTAGTAGTAGTAGTAGTAGTAGTAGTAGTGGTAGCAGCAGTAGAAATAGTAGTAGGCAGTAGTAGTAGTAGTGGTAGTGGTAGTAATAGTAGTAGTAGTAGTGGTAGAAATACAAGTGTTAGTAGTCGTAGTAGTGGTAGTAGAAATAGAAGTAGTAGTAGTAGAAATAGAAGTAGTAGTCGTAGTAGTGGTGGTAGTAGTAGTAGTGGTGGTGGTAGTGGTAGTAGTAGTGGTGGTGGTGGTAGTGGTAGTAGTCGTGGTGCTAATGGTAGTGGTTGTAGTAGTGGTGGTTGTGGCATTGCTACATTGCTAGTAGTAGTGATAGTAATAGACATAGAAGTAGTAGTAGTAGTCATAGTAGTGGTAGTAGTAAGAGTGGTGCTGGCATTGCAAGTAGTAGTGGTAGTAATAGTAGTGGTAGTGGTCATAGTAGTAGGCAGGAGTAGTAGTAGTGGTGATGGTCGTGGTAGTCGTAGTGATACTAATGGTAGTGGTAGTAGTAGTGGTAGTGGCAGTAGTAGTAGTAGTAGTAGTAGTAGTAGTAGTAGTAGGTGATGGTGGTAGAAGGTAGAAGTAGTAGTAGAAGTAGGAGCAGCATTAGAAATAGAAGTCGTAGTAGTAGAAATAGTAGTAGTAGTAGAAATAGTCGTAGTAGTAGTAGTAGTAGTAGTAGAAATAGAAGCAGTAGTCGTAGTCGTAGTAGTAGTGGTGGTGGTGGTGGTGGTGGAAGTGGTAGTAGTAGTAGTGGTAGTAATGGTAGTGGTATTAGTAGTAGTGGTGGTGGTGGTGGTGGTGGTAGTAGTAGTAGTAGTAGTAGTAGTAGTAGTCGTAGTACAAATAGTAGTTGTTGTTGGAGTCGAAGAAATCGAAGTAGTAGTAATATTAGTAGTAGTAGTAGGTAGTAGTAGGAGTAGTGGTGGTGGTAGCGGTAATAATAGTTGTAGTGGTAGTGGTAGTAGTAGTAGTAGTAGTAGTAGTAGTAGTAGTCGTAGTCATCGTAGTAGTAGTACTAGCAGCAGCAGAAATAGAAGTAGTAGTGGTAGTAGTAGCAGCAGCAGTAGAAAAAGAAGTAATAGTAGTAGTAGTAGTAGTAGTAGTAGTAGTAGTAGTAGTAGTAGTAGTAGTAGCAGCAGCAGTAGTAATAGTAGCAGTATCAGTAGTATTAGTAGTACTAGTAGTAGTAGTAGTAGTGGTGGTGGTGCTGGAAGTGCTAGTAGTCTTGGTAGTAATGGTAGTGGTAGCAGTAGTCATAGTAGTTGTAGTAGTAGTAGTAGTAGCAGTGGTAATGGTCGTGGTAGTAGTAGTAGTAGTAGTAGTAGTAGTAGTAGTAGTAGTAGTGGTGGAAGTAGGAGTAGGAGTAGTAGTAGAAATAGAAGTAGTGGTAGTAGACATAGAAGTCATAGTGGTAGTAGTAGTAGTAGTAGTAGTAGTAGTAGTAGTAATAGTAGTAGTTGAAATTGTAGTAGTAGTAGTAGATAGTAGTAGTAGTGGTGGGGTGGTAGTGGTAGTAGTAGTGGTAGTAATGGTATTGTTAGAGTAGTATAGGTGGTAGTAGTACTAGTTGTAGGCAGAAGTAGTAGTAGTGGAAGTAGTAGCGGTAGTGATAGTGGTAGTAATGGTAACGGTAGTAGTAGTAGTAGTAGTAGTAGTCGTTGTAGTAGTCGTAGTACAAATAGTACTTGTCGGAGTAGTAATAGTTGTTGTTGTTGGACTAGAATAAATAGAAGTAGTAGTAATATTAGTAGTAGTAGTAGGTAGCACTAAGAGTAGTGGTAGTGGTAGAGGTGGTAGTTGTGGTAGTACTGGTAGAGGTAGAAGTAGTAGTAGTAGAAGCAGGAGCAGCATTAGAAATAGAAGTTGTAGTAGTAGTAGTACTAATAGTAGTAGTAGAAATAGTAGTAGTAGTAGTAGTAGTAGTAGTAGAAATAGAAGCAGTAGTCTTAGTCGTAGTAGTAGTGGTGGTGGAAGTGGTAGTAGTAGTAGTGTTAGTAATGGTAATGGTATTAGTAGTAGTGGTAGTGGTGGTAGTGGTAGTGGTGGTAGTAGTAGTAGTAGTAGTAGTACAAATAGTAGTTGTTGTTGGAGTCGAAGAAATCGAAGTAGTAGTAATATTAGTAGTAGTAGGTAGTAGTAGGAGTAGTGGTGGTGGTAGAGGTAATAATAGTCGTCGTGGTAGTAGTAGTAGTAGTAGTAGTAGTAGTAGTAGTAGTCGAAGTCATCGTAGTAGTAGTAGTAGCAGCAGTAGAAATAGAAGTAGTAGTGGTAGTAGTAGTGTTAATAGTAGCAGTTGTAATGGTGTTAGTTGTAGTCATAGTAGTAGCATTAGTAGTAGTAGTAGATGTAGTGGTGGTGGTAGTGGTAGTAGTATTTGTAGTAATGATAGCAGTAGAAATAGAATTAAGAGTACTCGTAGTGGTAGTCATAGCAGTTGTAATGGTAGTAGTAGTAGTAGTAATAGTAGTAGTTGTAGTAGTAGAAATAAAAGTAGCAGTTGTAGAAATAAAAGTAGTAGTAGTCATAGTAGCGGTAGTAGTGGTAGTAATAGTGGTTGTAATGGTCGTGATAGTAGTAGTAGTAGTGGGGGTAGTAATATTCATGAGAGTAGTAGGCAGAAGTAGTAGTAGTAGTAGAGGTAGAAGTAGCAGTAGTAGAAATAGTAGTAGTAGTACAAATAGAAGTAGAAGTAGTACAAATAGAAGTAGTAGTAGTAGTAGTAGTAGTAGTGGGACTAGTAGTAGTAGTAGCAGTGGTAGTAGTAGTAGTAGTAGTAGTAGTAGGAGTTGTAGTCGTGTTGGTGGAAGTGGTAGTAGTAGTAGTGGTAGTAATGCTAATGGTATTAGCAGTAGTAGTAGTAGTAGTAGTAGTAGTTGCAGCAGTAGAAATATAAGTAATAGTGGTAGTAGTAGTGTTAATAGTAGCAGTTGTAATGTTTTTAATAGTAGGAGTAGTAGTAGTAGTAGTAGTAGTAGTAGTAGTCGTAGTACTCGTAGTAGTAGTGGTAGCAGCAGTAGAATTAGAGGTAGTAGTAGTAGTAGTAGTAGGAGTAGTAGTAGTAGTGGTAGTAGTAGTGTTGGTGGTAGTACTACTAGTAGTAGTCATAGTAGTAGTAGTAGTAGTAGTCGTGATAGTGGTAGTAGTGTTTGTAGTAATGGTAGTAGTAGAAATAGAAGTAAGAGTAATCGTAGTAGCGGTAGTCGTAGCAGTTGTAATGGTAGTACTAGTAGTAGTAGTAGTAGTAGTAGTAGTCGCGGTAGTAGTCGTAGTCATAGTGATTGTAATGGTAGTGATAGTAGTAGTAGTAGTAGTAGGGGTAGTAATAATCGTAGTAGTAATAGGCATAAGTAGTAGTAGTAATAGTAGAAGTAGCAGTAGTAGAAATAGTTGTAGTAGTAGTACAAATAGAAGTCGTAGTAGTAGTGGTACTAGTAGAAATAGCAGTAGTAGAAATAGTAGTAGTAGTACAAATAGAAGTAGTAGTAGTAGTGGTACTAGTAGTAGTAGTAGTACTAGTAGTAGTAGTAGTAGTAGTAGTGGTAGTAGTAGTAGTAGTAGAAATAGCAGTAATAGAAATAGAAGTAGTAGTAGTCATAGTAGTGGTAGTAGTTGCAGTTGTAATGGTGATGTAGTAGTAGTAGTAGTAGTAGTAGTAGTAGTAGTAGTAGTAGTCGTTGTAGTAATAGTAGTAGTGGAAGTAGTCATAGGAGTAGTAGTAGATATAAACATAGTAGTAGTAGACATAATAGTAGTAGTTGTAGTAGTAGTAGCAGTAGTAGTGGTAGTAGTAAGAGTGGTGCTGGCTGTGCTAGTAGCAGTGGTTGTAATGGTAGTGGTAGTGGTCGTAGAAGTAGGCAGTAGTAGTAGTCATGGTGGTGGTAGTGGTAGTCGTAGTGGTGGTAGTAGTCGTAGCGGTGGTAGTAGTAGTGGTGGTGGTGGTAGTAGTCGTAGTAGTAGTAGTGGTAGTCGTAGTAGTAGTGGTAGTCGTAGTAGTGGTAGAAGTAGTAGTAGAAGTAGTAGTCGTAGCAGTAGTAGTAGTAGTAGATAGTAGTAGTGGTGGCGGTGGTAGTGGTAGTAGTAGTCCTTGTAAAGGTAGTGGTAGAGTAGTAATGGTGGTAGTAGTAGTAGTTGTAGGCAGAAGTAGTAGTGGTGGTGGTGGTGGTAGTGGTAGTTTTCGTGGTAGTAATGGTAATGGTAGTCATAGTAGTCGTGGTAGTAGTAGTAGTAGTAGTAGTAGTAGTAGTTGTTGGAGTAGAAGAAATAGAATTAGTAGTAATATTATTATTAGTAGTAAGGTAGTAGTAGTAGTGGTGGTGGTAGAGCTAGTAGTAGTGGTAGTAATGGTAGTGGTAGTAGTCATAGTAGATATAATAGTAGTAGTAGTAGTAGTAGTAGTAGTAGTAGTACTATTAGAAATAATCATCCAATTTTTGTCCTTCGCCTGTTTTATCAACAGAGGTTTATTAAGTAGATTTATATTATTTATAAATATATATTAATTTATAATATATTCAAATATAAATATTTACTATTTAATATAAATATATATTAATTTATAATTAAAATATATATTAATTTAATTTGAATTGATAATGCAGCAATGAGGGAGGGGCACACGCCAGTCTCTCTCCCTCACTCCCGTCCCAAGCCCGAATAAATGCAGAAGGTTTCGTCAGGAAGGGCATCCGGCAGGGTGCTGGTGGAAATTGGACTACTGTTGGCTGAAGACGTCGAAGAAGGAGAGGCGGGAGGCGTGTCCGTAGGCAGAGAGAGAAGAGGAAAGGCATGAGTCGAGGACTGAAAGTAGGGACTTTGAATGCTGGAACTTTGACAGGAAAAGGTAGAGAGCTGGCCGACATAATGCAGAGGAGTAAGGTGGACATACTGTGTTCAGGAGATTGTCAGGAATGTTCTAGAAGTGAAAAGAGTGTCAGACAGAGTGATGAGTCTCAAGTTAGAAATTGAAGTCGTGATATTCAAAGTTGTTAGTGCTTATGCCCCACAGGCAGGATGTGAGATAGAAGTGAAGGAGAGATTCTGAAGTGAGTTAGATGAAGTGATGCAGACTACCCCCAGAGATGAAAGAGTGGTCATTGGGGCAGACTTCAATGTACATATTGGTGCAGGAAACAGAGGGGGCGAGGAAGTGATGGGCGGGTTTGGTATCCAGGACAGGAACGCAGAAAGACAGATGTTGGAAGATTTTGCAAAAAGGATGGAAATGGCTGTGGTAAATACTTTCTTCCAGAAGAGGCAGGAGCATATGGTGACTTATAAAAGTGGAGATAGGAGCACTCAAGTACACTACATGTTGTGTAGGTGATGTAATTTGAAGGAGGTCAGTGACTGCAAAGTAGTAGCGCATGAGAGTGTTGCCAAACAACATAGAATGGTGGTGTGCAGGATGACACTGATGGTGAGGAAGGTGAAGAAGGCAAAGGCAGAGCAGAAGACAAAGTGGTGGAAGCTGAAAAAGGAAGAGTGTCGTGTTGTCTTCAAGGAGGAGTTGAAACAGGCTTTGGGTGGTCAGGAAGTGCTTCAAGATGAGTGGACAACTACAGCTAATGTGATCAGGGAGACAGGTAGGAGAATACTTGGTGTGTCATCTGGAAGGAGAGTAGATAAGGAGACTTGGTGGTTGAATGAGGAAGTGCAGGAGTGTGTACAAAGGAAGAGGTTAGCTCAGAAGAAGTGGGACATTGAGACGACCGAAGAGAGAAAACAGAAGTACAGGGAGACACAGGGTAAGGCAAAGGTCGCGCTGTCAAAGGCCAACCAGAGGGTGTATGATGACTTGTATGCTCGATTGGAAAGTAAAGAGGGAGAAAATGATTTATACAGGTTGGCACAGCAGAGAAATAGAGATGGGAATGATGTGCAGCAAGTTAGAGTGATTAAGGACAGAGAATTAAATGTATTGACTGATAACAGAAGTGTGCTGGGAAGATGGAAAGAGTATTTTGAAGAGCTGATGAATGAGGAAAATGAGAGAGAAAAAAGAGCAGAAGAGGTGACCGTGGATGACCATGGAAGTAGCAAAGATTAGTAAGGGTGAAGTGAGGAGGGCATTGAAGAGGATGGAGAATGGGAAGGCAGTTGGTCCTGATGACATACCTGTGGAGGTATGGAAGTGTCTTGGAGAGGTAGCAGTAGATTTCCTGACAAGAACATTCAATAAGGTCGTAGAGAGTGAGAGGATGACAGAGGAATGTAGGAGAAGTGTGATGGCGCCCATTTTTAAGAACAAGGGAGACGTGCAGCGTTGTGGCAACTACAGAGGGATAAAGTTGATGAGCCATACGATGAAGTTATGGGAAAAAATAGTGGAAGCTAGATTAAGGGCAGAGGTCGGCATTTGGAAACAACAGTTTTGTTTCATGCCAAGAAAGAGCACCACAGATGCAGTGTTTGCCTTGAGGATGTTAATAGAGAAGTACAGAGAAGGTCAGATGGAGCTGCATTGTGCCTTTGTGGATCTGGAGAAAGAATATGACAGGGTACTAAGAGAGGAACTGTGGTATTGCATGAGGAAGTCTGGAGTGGCAGAGAAGTATGTTAGAGTGGTGCAGGACATGTATGAGAGATGTAAAACAGTGGTGAGGTGTGCTGTCGGTGTAACAGAAGAGTTCAAGGTGGAGGTAGGACTGCATTAAGGGTCAGCTCTGAGCCTCTTCTTGTTTGCTATGGTGATGGACAGGCTGACAGATGAGGTTAGACAAGATTCCTCATGGACTATGATGTTTGCAGATGACATTGTGATCTGCAGTGAGAGCAGAGAACAAGTGGAGGAAAATCTAGAGAGATGGAGGTATGCCCTGGAAAGGAGGGGAATGAAGGTTAGCCTCAGAAAGACAGAATACATGTGTGTGAATGACAACGACCCAAGAGGAATGGCGAGGTTACAGGGAGCAGAGATAAGAAAGCTGGAGGATTTTAAGTACTTAGGCTCAACAATCCAGAGCAATGGAGAGTGTGGAAAAGAGGTGAAGAGGCGTGTGCCTTGTGTTGGAATGGTTGGAGAAAAGTGTCCGGTGTGATGTGTGATAGGAAGGTATCGGCAAGAATGAAAGGAAAAGTATACAAGACAGTGTTGAGGCCAGCGATGTTGTATGGTTTAGAAGCAGTGGCCCTGGGGAAAAGACAGGAGTCAGAGTTGGAGGTAGCAGAGATGAAAATGTTGAGGTTCTCTTTGGGAGTAACGAGGATGGATAAGATCAGGAACGAGCACACAAGAGGGAAATCACATGTAAGACGTTTTGGAGACAAAGTCAGAGAAGCTAGATTGAGATGGTTTGGACATGTACAGAGGAGGGATAGTGAGTATAATGGTAGTAGGATGCTGAGGTTGGAACTACCAGGCAGAAGGCCTCGAGGAAGACCAAAGAGACGATTCATGGATGTGGTGAACGAGGACATGAAGGCAGTTGGTGTAAAAGAAGAAACTGCAGAGCATAGGGTGAGATGGAGGCAGATGATTCGCTGTGGCGACCCCTGAAGGGAACAGCCGAAAGGAAAAGAAGAAAAATTTGAATTGATGTCAGAGATAATGATGATGATGATGATGATGATTATTTCCTTTTGTCTTTTTCCCTTTTTTCAGACCTTGTTAATTCTTGGTTGACGGTTTACAGTAGGCCCTCGATATTTGCTGTGGTTCGGTTCCTGCCCCTCCCGCGAATGAGGATAAGCCGCGAGTTCTGTACCCGGAAGTAAAACCCCATGTATCATATTACATGCGTGAATGAGCATCCGGAAGAAAAATACTGTGTATCGATTATATGCACTGAAATATGCATACTTAAACACATTGTATGGACAGTCTTACTCATTAATACAGTATTAATGCAGTAGAATGTAGTAATGATCAAGAAAAAACTTCAATTTTTACTGTTATATTTATTGATGCTAAAATGTAAACATTATACAGCATATACTGTTGTAAAGCACTTGTATTAAAGTCCTTTTTAATTTATTCCAGTACAGTACCTAAGTTCATGTTTAGAATGTTTGTGCGTGATATTTTATGCTCTGTAGCATGTTTAACAAACGATACCAAAAGGATAAACTGTTGTTTTGTTTGTTCATGTTTTGCACTGTGCTTGTCTATGATCGGTCGACCCTACTACAGCTGTGAGATCGGAGTCTTCTGAAGTTTAGCAGCTTCCTATCCTAAGCTAATATGCAATGGTAGCTCAATGCGAGCCGCACCCGATCTCATACTCTGATCTCATAGCTGTTGTAGGGTCAACAGGTCATAGACGAGCATAGTGCAAAACCTGAACAAACAAAACAACAAATAAAGCAAATTAAAACGAACAAAATTAAAACGAACAAAGAAACAATTTGGCAGTGTCATCTTGGAGACATCACTCCAAGACGTCACTCCAAGTTCAATGTAAAAGGACATGAAGCGTAATAAAGTTTATCCTTTTGGTATCGTTCGTTAAACATGCTATAGAACATAATATCTCAAGCACAAACATTCTAAACATTAACTTAGACACTGTACTGGAATAATAATTGAAAAAGACTTTAATACAACAGTTCTGGATCTGGAGAAAGCATATGACAGGGTGCTGAGAGAAGAACTGTGGTATTGTATGAGGAAATCTAGAGTGGCAGAGAAGTATGTTAGAGTGGTGCAGGACATGTATGAGAGATGTAAAACAGTGGTGAGGTGTGCTGTCGGTGTGACAGAAGAGTTCAAGGTGGACGTGGGACTGCATCATGGGTCAGCTCTCAGCCCCTTCTTGTTTGCTATGGTGATGGACAGGCTGACAGACGAGGTTAGACAAGAATCTCCATGGACTATGATGTTTGCAGATGACATCGTGATCTGTAGTGAGAGCAGAGAACAAGTGGAGGAAAATCTAGAGAGGTGGAGGTATGCCCTGGAAAGGAGGGGAATGAAGGTTAGTCTCAGTAAGACAGAATACATGTGTGTGAACGACAAGGACCCAAGAGGAACGGTGAGGTTACAGGGGGCAAAGATAAAGAAGGTGGAGGATTTTAAGTACTTAGGCTCAACAATCCAGAGCAATGGAGAGTGTGGAAAAGAGTTGAAGAAGCGCGTGCAGGCAGGTTGGAATGGATGGAGAAAAGTGTCCGGTGTGATGTGTGATAGGAGAGTATCGGCAGGAATGAAGGGAAAAGTGTACAAGACGGTGATGAGGCCAGCGATGTTGTATGGTTTCGAGACAGTGGCACTGGGGAAAAGACAGGAGTCAGAGTTGGAGGTAGCAGAGATGAAAATGTTGAGGTTCTCTTTGGGAGTAACGAGGATGGATAGGATCAGAAATGAGTACATCAGAGGGACAGCACATGTTCGATGTTTTGAAGACAAAGTCAGAAAGGCTAGATTGAGATGGTTTGGACATGTACAGAGGAGGGATAATGAGTATATTGGTAGTAGGATGCTGAGGTTGGAACTACCAGGCAGAAGGCCCAGAGGAAGACCAAAGAGAAGACTTATGGATGTGGTGAAGGCGGACATGAAGGTCATTGGAGTAAGAGTAGAAGATGCAGAGGATAGGGAGAGATGGAGGCAGATCATTTGCTGTGGCGACCCCTGAAGGGAACAGCCGAAAGGAAAAGAAGAAGAAGAAGACTTTAATACAACAGTTCAGAGGAAACTGTCTTTTCTTCAGGAGAAAGTCTTATTTCTTCAGACGAGACATCCAGTGTTTTCTATCACTTACCATTTGAGTGGCATCATAGAGCTTAACTGGTAATTAAAACACACACAAAAAAAGAACCTCATTGACAACTTGTGCGCGAATGATCATCTCAACCAATCAGCATGAAGGAGGACAGCCATTGGCTGAATTTGAGTGACGTATCGGTTGCTTGGCAGTCAGCGAATACTCAAACCGTGAGTGCAAAACTGCGAAAAGTCAAGGGCCTACTGTATTTGTTTGTTTTTTGTCATTTACACTTCTAAACTTCTAAAAATAGAACCTTACTGAATTTGATTGGTGAAATCTGAAGTACTTTATGATCTTAAATTGTAATGCTCTTCTGGATTCATTGTAAGGTGTCTGTGGTGAAATGGCAAATGATGTTGTTTCTCCACAAGAGTGGAAACTGTTATAACTGAAATATTCATTGTCCAGTATTCACATGTTTGTCGGCGTGAAGACATACACATCCCGATATTTGATCAGACTCACAGCACCACTCCTGAAAACAGATAATGACATAGTTTATTTGTGTTTTGATGTGGTGCTCTTATCAGGCTGATAAAATTCTCCTCGAGTTTGCCCACAAAAGTGCCAAACATCTTATTTTAAGTAATAAGTCTTAGTAAAATTCATCATGGAACTTTTGATGCCTTAGCATGGATGAGGATGTTTCTGTTACAGAAAATGCACAGTGTGGCTCAAAATGATCATGTTTTAATGGAACACATCTACAAGGGACTTTCACATTGCTGTCATAAAATGGCTTAATAGCGCCCTCTACAAGAATGGAGTAAAGCAGCCCTTGCACTGTGTTTCATCTCAGGCTTTGAAAGCTGGTGGGATTATGTAACATTAACTCATTACTTCCATGTCCTTTCAGAACCAGATCGTAATTCTATCAGTCACCCCACAGATCCCATGATGGGCCTATCCCCTGACAGGCTAGAGTGCGAGGACTCATTCAGTGCTTTCATTGTTCTGTCGTTTTGCCATGCTTCATGGTTCATAATCGCTTCTAGGAAAAGCTGGGATGAGCAAACTGAGGCTGTAACTGATCTGATCAAATCTGAACTGCTTCATTCTAATCAGGGTTGCGTGGAGGCTGGTGCCCATCTCATCCGATTCTGGGCGAGGGCAGAGTACACCCTAGACAGCTCATCAGGCCATTGCAGGGCAGAAAAATGCTATGCAGCTCCTCTTGACGAAAGTCAGCAATGGTTCTTTTGCATGAACCTCACACCATAGACAGTTAGAAACATGGCAACCCAGTTAGCTGCACTGGGGAAACAGTGGCAATCTGCTGAGAGTGGGGTTTGAGCCTCCAACCTTGGGATCGGTGATCCAGCACCTTCACCACCAGGCCATCACTGCCCTGCCTGCAGAATAATCAATTTCTTAAAGTAATCCATTGAGTTCCTGACAGCTGGTACTGCTAGTTGCTTTTTTTTCGCACTTAATATCCAGCCATTTTCAAAATAAACACTATATAACATAATCCTAATCAGTCCTTATCTAGTAATGTTGTTTTGTGCCAGCATCGAAGCAGTGGCTTCAGAGAAAAGGCTAGTGTTCAAATATTTATGACGGTACACAGAGGTAGGACTCACCCACATATAAGACAAGGACTGTGCACACAGAGAGCAACCATCCAGACTTTCCTAGACTGTGATTAATTATTGTGGTCCTAAGCACAAACTGAAGTGATGTACAGTCTGCATACTCTTCTTAACCTGAAGGAAGGAAGAACTTACTCCAAACATCTGCATGAATCCGTCACTCACTAGAATTTCATTGGTTGCCAAATTGCAAATGCACAGTAAAACAGGATAAAAATTCTTCGGAGACATTTCATTTTCTGCAGGAAGGATTATGATGATCTGAAGTCTGACGCTCACACACACTGTATCATTCAGTTCCAAGTGATCTCATAACAAGCAAAACAAACCATGGGCTTTGTGCATGGTTAAATACAGTTGCCTGCCAAAGTGGCTGTAATTCATTTAGAGCGCCCACTAATCTTAAATAAATAGATGTAATTGACTACCATGACTGTACTCATACTTGCACGGTTATGCGTGTTTGGAACTGACTAAATTATGGAGGTGTGTATATGTGTGTGTGTGGGGGGGGTAATATGCATCTATAGACTACAGAGCATCTTCATCTCAGTGCTTTTTATCAATGAGTCACAGTATACAGGACATGGCCACATGCAGAGTGATTTTGTTTAGATCAGATTAAAGCTGGGGCAGGCCGCTAATCTGAGGTTTTAACTGCTCTTGTCCACATAGATGATCTTGTCATCTCAGAAGCATAACTGCAGGGAGGAGAATGGGTCAGATGCACACACCACAATTTCAAAAAAGCACAACCGACCGAAGCAAAAGAAACAAATCAGATCAGTTTTGCATATAAAATCTTCTCTCTTGTAATTATGGATGTAGATATAGAGTTTTGCAAGTGTGGAATTCATGGTATATGTTGGTGTTGATAGAGAATATACTTCATCCATTTATTTTCTGAACCGCTTAATCCTAATTATGGTCACAGGGAGTCTGGCGCCCATCTCATCCGACTCTGGGCGATGGCAGAGGACAACGTGGACAGCTTGCCAGGCCATCACAGGATACAGAATATGACTGAGTGTATTTGAGCAATGTCACTGTTTGTTTACATAAAAAAGATGAGCCATGTAAGATCAAATTCAGCAGAATGTTTTCTAAACACATATATAAATATTTTAAAAAGTACACTTTATAGAAAATGATATCTTGTGCAAAATATTTTGCATTTACAATATCAGAAATGTGCTTACATTTAAATAGTGATGTAAAAAATTGTGATGTCATGAAAGTTGAATAATCAAGATGTGACAAATTTCCTTTTGTTTTGAAGAAGGGGGGATGGGGGGGTTGTTGCCTTCAGTTTATTTTCAGTTTTAATTTTAGGGAAACTCAGATTTCAAATGTGTTCTCAGATTTTTGGATCCTACTGTATATACAAAGCTCATTACCACCTAATGGGGAAGTTTATGTATTCACCTCAAATATACTACAGTATATGAGAAGTCCACTTGAAAAGCCTTCTCGGACAGTTTTTTTTGTTTGTTTTTAATAAAGAAAGAAAGAAAGAAAGAAAGAAAGAAAATAAAGGAAGGAAGGACACCAGGATTTTTCTTACAGGTGACTTGACTTCGCAGGTTTTGCAAGTGGACTGCTCATTTTCTAATTGGTTTGTTAGCAGGATTGCACAACATTATTCATTCATTCATTAATTTTCTGAACCGCTTAATTCTAATTAGGGTCTCAGGGAGGCTGGCGCCCATCTCATCCTCCCAACCGACTCTGGGCAAAGGCAGAGGACACCCTGGACAGCTCGCCAGGCCATGGCAGGACGGAAACACGCTGACGGCTATGCAGCTCGTCTTGACAAAAGTCAAGAGCCTACACAATCTGGATACAAGAAATTATCGAAGACTTCTTAACAAGCATTAATTTCAGGATTTTAGAAAAAAAGACCTTCAATTTTGAAGCAGAATCAGTTAACAGTCCGGATATGGAAATATTTTTCAATGCAAAAATTAATTAAGGATTATTCCCAAACATATAAAAGAAATTAATAGTCACTGCCTTTGACCTATATGCATTTCCCCACCAAAACAGGTACACAGGACCCACACAGCGAGGTTCATGCACTATCCCACTGTACCTGTCTGGTACTGTTTATTAGTACTGCATTATCCATCTTTTTATATGCAGGGAATCTTACTGAAGCACAGTGTTGCATTTACAAGACAGACTTGTTATTGCTGGAGTATTTTTATTAGTATGAGTATCCGTGTCTGATAGTATTATTAGTGTTGATGCATCATAAGCACTGCAATCACAGAAAACTGATACCTATATATATATATATATATATATATATATATATATATTTTTTTTTTTTTATTCTTTAGTGTGGAGCTGGACTTTAAGCTGCAAGAGGATAAATTCCAGCCAGTGATGAAAAGACTGTGTCCAGCAGTTGACCCACCCTACCCTTCACTGCCTTATACGCATGAAGTGTACACTTCCACCCCCAAGCGCAAGTCTAAGACTGAAGCCAAGAAGCATGCACGCTGGAGACTCTGGTTCCTCTGAATCATAAATTTCACCTCTCTTATTTCTAAAACTCATGCACTATTAATGCCAGAAAAACATGCACATCCCAGTCTGTTAAATTCCATAGGAACACCCTGAGTCCACTTTGCATTTGAAGTGATGGATTGTAATGAGAAACTGCATTACTTTTCTTTTATAACAACCTACAAGTTTAAATCATGTTGAGTGAAAGCTTTGGTAAGAATAGACAGGTTTTTTTGTTTGTTTTTGTTTTTTTAATAAAGTAGATTAGGGCTACTACTTAACCCTCAAATAAGTATTTTCGTTTCCTTTTCTTGTTCTCCCATCTTCTTCGGCAGGGGCTCCACAGAGTAGAAGTAACCGTCACAGATAGTTCACCATAGTTTTACTTTGGACAGTCATATAAGAAATGAAGTCAGAAAAGCACAAATTTTGAGAAAATTATCATAAATGTTTAATCATCCAAACATCTTTCTTTCTTATACTTGCTGAGATACTGTAGGGGAGTTGTTGATATATTGAGTTATTTCTGAAAGACAATGTGTAAATGCAGAAGTAACTGTCTGCATGCACAATACACAGCTGATTTCACTCACAGCTCACTTTAGATGTTTTCCATCACAAATTTCAACACATTTATGTGCATCAATAGATGTTGAGGGTTTGGCTGTTAAGAAGAAATGAACTTGGTAGTTTGTAATATTCTGTGAGTTTAAGATGAACTGTCCTTCTCTTTAAATATTCTCAAAAAACAAACAAACAACAACAAAAAACATTTTCTATAAAATTGTACTGTCTTTCATACTGAAAATATATATCTACAGTCCTATGGCGAGCCAAATGCCCAAATGTGAAATAATTAAATTTTATTGTACCTTTTCTGGCTAATTTTAAATGGTATTTTCTACACTGTCACTTTAGCAACACAATCCCTGAGACTGTACTTGTGTACGGAACTCAGAACCTGACATCCTTCGATATGTGAAAAGTGAACTGACACAGGCTGAAAGAGGGCTATGTAAATATATTATTTACTGTATAATCAATTTACACTGTTATTACTTGTCAGCTATATATTGCTACTCAAGAAATGTCAACTTCCCTCAAGCCATTACCCAGCCGACATCAGCTTCAGTGCTAAATGCAGTACATTGTTAGAAACCAATCACTGAACCATATATTTTTTTATAATTCATGCACATGTTAGTTTAGATATACAGTTGAATTGCACAGTGTGGGTTATCTGTAAGTGTAGCATAATGGGACACAGATGCATCGCTTTACCTTTGAGTAAGTGCAATTGATTTATATTGTGCAATACTCTACATTTTATACTCTTTCTACCCACAAACAATGCACTTACAATAAATAAAATGCTGCAAAACTACAAGCCTTGGCTATCATTTTCGAAGTGAATCGCGTTTCCTCCCAAAGAATACAGTCCTCAGCTCGGCGAACGGGATGAATAGTGGCCTGGTGGGAACATTTTTCTTGCAGAAAAATTGATTGGCTGAGGCTCCGACATGCTCCACAGACATGCCTTGTGATTGGACTCCAGTGAAACACCTGCTACCCATATCCATATTGCCAGTGAGTAGATTGGGAAAAGATACCTCACCTCCTTGCAGTTTCTTTCCTTTTTCAGTTTACACAGTATATTTTGTGCTATTTGTATGGAAATTTGTATGTTACATACACCGATAGAAAGTGTAAAAAGTTTGATGCAAACTGTCCTAAAGTCCTGCACTATAATGAGTAAGTTTTGGTTTATAATCTTTTCTAACAGCTATAAATATTACCATGGAGATGGGAAACAATGTTTAATATACCTATGAATGTTGTGTTTAAAAAAAAAATAGTACACACATGTTGAACTTCATTTATTCATCAAATGTAGAACCCATAAGAGATCTGAGTGCAGAAATCATCATACATCTGGTAGGAATGATCAGGTGTTAATTAATGTGGTAACTGGAAACTGATTACGTCGGGTTAGAGGCCGTGCACCTAGACATTACAGCACGGAGATATGTCAGAGCAAGGCAACGGCGAGCTGAGAGCAGCAAAGAGAAAATGTCTGGCCTTCACTAGCACACGATAACCCTGGATGACTTGACAAAAAATAAACAAGACAAAAGCAAAAACAAAGAAGGCATTGCCAGATCATCGTATAGATGCCTTGCCCTCCATAATTATTGGCACCCTTGGTTAAGATATGTTGTTTAGCTTCTAATAAATGCAGTTTTTTTTTGTTTTTTTCTGAATAACTTGGGCCAAATTTCCCCAAAGTAGGTCGACCCCCCCCCCCCAAACTGATGTATACGTACATGTATGTGTAGATAATATCAATAAATACATATCCCACTCTATAAATGCTTATGATAACAATTATAATTTTTCTATTAATTAAAATATAATAATTTATATTTTATTTACACACACAGACAGATGCGCACACAGATGCACACCGCACATAAAAATGTAAGTAGTTTTGTTGGGGAGTTTATTTATTTTGTATTTTTGCACAATTGGCCTTTTTCGTGGCATTTTCCTTAACATTTCCCCCTATTTTCCCTTAATTTCCTTATTTTTATTTTTCCATTAATATTTTTGAAAAATTCACAATGCACTGAAGTCACAGGAACTGAAGCACAAAGTAGCAAGGGATCACTGTACAATGAAAAAAAGAGGACAATACAACCTTTATTTCAAGTGCATTTCAAGAAAAAAAAAATCCCACTACAAAAAATAATTATTTTACATCAAATCATGTGTGCCATAATTAATATCCCCTGATGTTAATACTTTGCACAACCACTTTATTCAACAAAACAGCACCTAATCTTCTCCTATAATGTTTTACAAGATGGGAGAATACGGAAAGAGGGATATTGGACCATTTCCTCTGCACAATCTCTCTAAATCATCCAGCGACCTGGTCCTCTCCTCTGCGCTCTCCTTTTCAGCTCACTCCACAGGGTTTCAATGGGTCTGGGGCCTGAGATGGCCATGGGAGGTGCTTGATTCAGTGTCTGGTGAAATAATTCTGCGTAAATTTGGCCACATGTTTAGATTCACTATCTTGCTAAAACATCGTTTCAGCTTTCAGGCAGAGACCACCAGATACTGATTTAAAATGTCTTGGTATTTCAACTGTTCATGATGCCATGTGCCCTAACAAGGTTCCCTGGGTCTCTGGGAAAGAAACAGATTCACAACATCACCGATTCTCCTGCAGACTTCACAGTGGGCATGAGGTACTTTTCTGCATTCTCATCTTTTGTGTTCCACCAGACCCACTAGAGTGTTTGTTGCCAAAAAAGCTCTATCTTGATCTCATTTGGCCAAAGCACACGGTCCCAGTTGAAGTCCCAGTACCACTTAATGAACTGTAGAAATGACAGAAATACTTCAATTACATTAATTTCCAAATAATTGTTAGGGATTTCAATAATTGTTGAACAGGTGATTTTATTAAAAATAATTATTTCTTTATTGTAGATTTTTATTTAAATGCGAGAGGACAATAAAAATTGAATTTATTTTAAATCTTTCAACAGCTTCACCAGTGGTGCCAATCATGATATAGGGCAGTGTATGTAGAGGTCTTCTAACAGAGCCAGATGTGCAATTACCAAAATTTGATAACTCTTTCAAATTTCTCACTAGTACTCTGTGAAATTAACAATACACCTACCCATACACCCCCACCACACACACACACACACCAGAAAAAAACAAACAAACAAACCAGTGAAGTCTGTTGATTGCAGGCTAAATAAGTTTAGAACCCATTAATATTATTGACAGTCTACAGTATATGATGCATAACAAATATAAGATTTAAAAAATCAGCCTATAATATTTTACCACGTGCTCCATATTTTAGTGATGAATGTGGCTGCACTCTGAATGAAATAAAACTTTGGATTAATAAAGATCAAGGTTAAAAAGTATCACAAAATATTTGACCTAATTTAGTTGTAAGTAAAAGTGCTTGGTGTACCATCCAAGCAAAAAGTTCCTGGGTTCAAGTCCTAGGCTCCATGAAGGTGTTTCTTTGAGGCATTTGAACACTCTCCTCATGCCTACATGTATTTCTTCTGGGTACTCTGGTTTCCTGGTTTAAAGACATGTAAATAAGGATAAGAGGCTGGGCCAAATTGACCCTCTGTGTGGATGTCAGTGCAAATAGTTGTGTGTGTGTGTGTGTGTGTGTGTGTGTGTGTGTGTGTGTGTGTGTGTTGGCTCCAAGATGGTCTGGTGAGTGTTCATGGGTGCCTGCCTTTACCCATAATTGGCTGAGACACCCCATAGTCCAAAACATGCCCATTAAGCTAATTGGCTCTTTCAGATGGCCTTAAGAAATGCAGCCATGAGTTGGGGGGGGGGACGACTAACCAGTGTCTCTCCCCCTTATGCCGGTCCCAAGCCCGGATAAATGCAGAGGGTTGCGACAGGAAGGGCATCCGGCGTAAAACTTCTGCCACATTTAAAAATGCAACTGATCAATACAGAATTCATACTGGATCGGTCGAGGCCCGGGTTACCAACGACCGCCATCAGTGCTGTCAACCAACAGGGTGCTGATGGAAATTGGACTACTGTTGGTCGAAGACGTCGAAGAAGGAGAGGCGGGAGGCGTGTCCGTAGGCAGAGAGAGAAGAGGAAATGCGTGAGCCTAGGACTGAAAGTAGGGACTTTGAATGTTGGAACTATGCAAGGAAAAGATACGGAGCTGGCTGACATGATGCAGAGGAGGAAGGTGGACATACTGTATGTTCAGGAGACAAGGTGGAAAGGTAGCAAAGCTAGAAGCTTAGGAGCAGGGTTTAAACTGTTTTATAATGGTGTGGATGGGAAGAGAAATGGAGGAGTCATCTTGAAGGAGGGGTTTGTCTGGAATGTTCTAGAAGTGAAAAGAGTGTCAGACAGAGTGATGAGTCTCAAGTTAGAAATTGAAGGCGTGATGGTCAATGTTGTTAGTGCTTATGCCCCACAGGCAGGGTGTAAGCTAGAAGAGAAGGAGAGATTCTGGAGTGAGTTAGATGAAGTGATGCAGAGTAACCCCAGAGGTGAAAGAGTGGTCATTGGAGCAGACTTCAATGGACATGTTGGTGCAGGCAACAGAGGGGACGAGGAAGTGATGGGCAGGTTTGGTATCCAGGACAGGAACACAGAAGGACAGATGTTGATCGATTTTGCAAAAAGGATAGAAATGGCTGTGGTGAATACTTTCTTCAAGAAGAAACAGAAGCATAGGGTGACTTATGAAAGCGGAGGTAAGAGCACACAGGTAGACGACATCTTGTGTAGGCGATGTAATTTGAAGGAAGTCAGTGACTGCAAAGTAGTAGTGGGTGAGAGTGTTGCCAAACATCATAGGATGGTGGTGTGAAGGATGATGCTGATGGTGAGAAAGGTGAAAAAGGCAAAGGCAGAGCAGAAGACAAAGTGGTGGAAGCTGCAAAAGGAAGAGTGTTGTGCTGTCTTCAAGGAGGAGTTGAAACAGGCTTTGGGTAGTCAGGAAGTGCTTCCAGAGGACTGGACAACCACAGCCAATGTGATCAGGGAGACCGGTAGGAGAGTACTTGGTGTGTCCTCTGGAAGGAAAGTAGAGGAAGTGCAGGAGTGTGTACAAAAGAAGAGGTTAGCCAAGAAGAAGTGGGACATTGAGAGGACCGAAGAGAGTAAACAGGAGTACAGGGAGACACAGCGTAAGGCAAAGGTAGCAGTGTCAAAGGCCAAACAGAGGGCGTATGATGACTTGTATGATAGGTTGAACAGTAAGGAGGGAGAAAATGATCTATACAGGTTAGCACAGCAGAGAAATAGAGATGGGAAAGACGTGCAGCAAGTTAGAGTGATAAAGGACAGAGAGGGAAATGTATTAACTGATGACAGAAGTGTGCTGGGATGATGAAAAGAGTACTTTGAAGAGCTGATGAATGAGGAAAATCAGAGAGAAAAAAGAGTAGAAGGGGTGACCGTTGAGGAGCAGGAAGTAGCAAAGATTAGTAAAGGAGAAGTGAGGAGGGCATTGAAGAGGATGAAGAGTGGAAAGGCAGTTGGTCCTGATGACATACCAGTTGAGGTATGGAAGTGTCTAGGGGAGGTAGCAGTAGATTTTCTGACAAGAATATTCAACAAGGTCTTAGAAAGTGAGCAGATGCCAGAGGAATGGAGGAGAAGTGTGCTTGTGCCCATTTTTAAGAACAAGGGAGATGTACAGAGTTGTAGCAACTACAGAGGGATAAAGTTGATGAGCCATACAATGAAGCTATGGGAAAGAATAGTGGAAGCAAGACTAAGGGCGGAGGTCAGCATTTGTGAACAACAGTTTGGTTTCATGCCAAGAAAGAGCACCACAGATGCAGTGTTTGCTTTGAGGATGTTAATAGAGAAGTACAGAGAAGGTCAGAGGGAGCTACATTGTGCCTTTGTGGATCTGGAGAAAGCATATGACAGGGTGCCGAGAGAAGAACTGTGGTATTGTATGAGGAAGTCTGGAGTGACAGAGAAGTATGTTAGAGTGGTGCAGGACATGTATGAGAGATGTAAAACAGTGGTGAGGTGTGCTGTCGGTGTGACAGAAGAGTTCAAGGTGGAGGTGGGACTGCATCAAGGGTCAGCTCTCAGCCCCTTCTTGTTTGCTATGGTGATGGACAGGCTAACAGACGAGGTTAGACAAGAATCTCCATGGACTATGATGTTTGCAGATGACATTGTGATCTGTAGTGAGAGCAGAGAACAAGTGCAGGAAAATCTAGAGAGGTGGAGGTATGCCCTGGAAAGGAGGGGATTGAAGGTTAGTCTTAGTCAGACAGAATACATGTGTGTGAACGACAAGGACCCAAGAGGAACTTTGAGGTTACAGGGGGCAGAGATAAAGAAGGTGGAGGATTTTAAGTACTTAGGCTCAACAATCCAGAGCAATGGAGAGTGTGGAAAAGAGGTGAAGAAGCGCATGCAGGCAGGTTGGAATGGATGGAGAAAAGTGTCCGGTGTGATGTGTGATAGGAAAGTATCGGCAAGAATGAAGGGAAAAGTGTACAAGACGGTGATGAGGCCAGCAATGTTGTATGGTTTAGAGACAGTGGCCCTGGGGAAAAGTCAGAGTTAGAGGTAGCAGAGATGAAAATGTTGAGGTTCTCTTTGGGAGTAACGAGGATGGATAGGATCAGAAATGAGTACATCAGAGGGACAGCACATGTTAGATGTTTTGGAGACAAAGTCAGAGAGGCTAGATTGAGATGGTTTGGTCATGTACAGAGAAGGGATAGTGAATATATTGGTCGTAGGATGCTGAGGTTGGAACTACCAGGCAAAAGACCCAGAGGAAGACCAAAGAGAAGATTTATGGATGTGGTGAAGGCGGACATGAAGGTCGTTGGAGTAAGAGTAGAAGATGCAGAGGATAGGGAGAGATGGAGGCAGATCATTTGCTGTGGCGACCCCTGAAGGGAACAGCCGAAAGGAAAAGAAGAAAGAAGAAGATGGCCTTAAGATCTTAGTGTAAATGGTTTTGTTCACCAAAAGTCAGCTGAGTCTCCAGTCTCCTTGCAACATTAGTATAATTAAGTGCTTCAGCAAATGAATGCAGAAATGAATTATTCTGCATGTTTAATTTGGTGCAGGTTTTAGCCCTTCCTAATGCAACCCTTCCCATTACCCTGGACTTGGGACCGGAGCTAAGGCACACTGGCTCATGTGTCCCTAGTGGCTAGATCTCTTGGGAGATTTTTTACAGGTCTTTGTGAATAGTTGCATATTTGTTAGCTGGTAGATTCTCATGAAAATAAATGACTACTTTTAGATCTTTAGGAGCTTTGACACTCCAATTACTTCAGAGATTATCGAGTACTGACTGTATTTTCTAGCTGTAAAGAATCATGGAGCAAATCCATGGCTGCTGCATGCCGACCTATCAATGATATCCCACAAGTCTCACTCTTGGGTCCCTCTATAATCCACTCTGTTGGTGAGGCTATTTCTTTGCATGGATTTTTATACATCTGCTTCACTGATCAACACAGTTTTTCCCCTCACACACACACCAGTTTTAACCAACAGAGATCTCACCATTGCCATGACTAAAGCACAGGCTGATTTGTTATACAACCCAATAAAAAAATAGATTTCATACCTATGGGGTGTAGGGCATTGTTGGCCCTGTGGTAAGGTGCTGGATTACTGATCCTAAAGTTGGGGGTTTTAAGCCCCAAAGTAAATAGTTGTCCCTGTTGTCCCCACAACACAGTAACTGGGTTATCAAAGGCCAGCAATGTCACTCAGTATCTCTCAGTGTCTATGGTGAGAGGCATGTAAAAGAACCATCGCTGACTTTGTCAAGAGTAGGTGCATAGAGCCATCAGAATATTTCCGCCCTGCGATGGCCTGGTGAGCCATCAAAGGTGTCCTGTTCCCTTACCCAGAGTCAGCTGAGAAGGGTGCCAGCCTATTCGCAACCCTATTTAAGTAAGTGGTTCAGAAAATGAATGAAGGAATGAATGAACGCCTATGGTGTGGTCCTGGCTAACTGAACTGTTGAGATTAATTGATGTTTAAATTTAATAAATTATTAATTTAAAAACAGGTTTCATGGAGCCTTTTCTTGGGAGTTTGGCATGACATTTATTTATGTATTTATTTATTTGTTTATTTTACAGATTGTACGTATTCCATCACCCAGCTACACATTTCCATTAGATTTAGGTTTTAAAAATCTCATGACCTTAATAGGAATAAGCAGTTCTTACCTTTTTAAAAAAAGCTTCACAGGAATTCAGAATCATGTTGTACTATAATCTCAATCATACTACTGATATATATTCACATGCCCACAGGACAACAGATGGCTCGTGGAAAAAAGAGCGCTGCAGAAAAACACTCCTGGTGAGGGACCGCAAGCTATGTGGCCTCCTGAAGAACATGACAGCTCATAGCTAATAAGTAAAAAGATAAAAAAAAAATAAAAAGCATGACCACAGAGAACCTCAGACTTTCAGAGCAGTGGGCCAGCATCTAGCCAGGGAAGAATTCATTACATTCAGTAAAAACTTGCTCAGTTAGCACATCCGGCTCACAGCAAGAATATCCTGGGTTCAATTCCCAGCTCAGGCGTTTGCATGTTCTCCCCGTTCTTGCATGGGCTTCCTCTGGGTACTCAGGGTTCTTCCCACAGTTCAAAAACATGCACAGTAGGTTAATTGCTTGTTCCAAATCAACCATAGGTGGGCATGTTTGTGTGAATGTCGCCCCTGCGATGGCCTGGTGAGCTGTCCAGGGAGTACCTTGTCCTTGCCTGGAGTTGGATGAGATGGGCGCCAGCATCCCTGTGATCCGAATTAAGATTAAGTTGTTCAGAAAATGAATGAATGAATGAAATGCTTGATTACTGAAGATTCAGGATGTTAAAGTTATATTAAGATTATGAAAAGAAACTCCGAGTATCTTTTGACTTTTGTTTAGTTTGAGGAGCAGACAAAGTTCAGATAATAATGAATTTGACATTAAGTGATGAGTCTGCCAGTGCAGCCAGAAGATGCTCGGGTTAGCCTATTAGTTTGCTCTCGCCTTGGCTCTGGATATTCATTGATTAAATGGTCCTGTTGTATGCATGTGTCTGCTGACACATGGTACACCCTGAACTCACTGGTTCATCACAGGGCCAACACAAATATAACCATTCACATTCACACCTAGGGCCAATTTAGAACAGGCAATGAGCCTAATGTGCACAGTGGACTGTGGGAAGAAACCAGAGAATCAGAAGGACAACCAAGCTGAGGGAGAACATGCAACGTCACATAGAAATGCCCGCACTGAGCCCAGGACTCAAATGCAGAGCCTACTTGCTGTGAGAGGGCAGTGGTGGTCTAGTGGTATAGGGCGCTGGATCGCTGATCCAAAGGTTGGGGGTTCGATTCCCACTCTCCACAAGGTTGTCACTGTCCTCCCCAGTGCAGCTAACTGGGTTATCAAAGGCGGGCCATGTCTGTCACTGTCTATGGTGTGAGGCATGTAAAAGAACCATTGCTGACTTTCGACAAGAGTAGGCTGCAAAGCCGTCAGCGTGAGCCGCCTGCGATGGCCTGGCGAGAGCTGTCGAGGGTGTACTCTGCCCTCGCCCGAAGTTGGCTGGGATGGGCGCCAGCCTCCCCGCGACCCTAATTAGGATTAAGCGGTTACAGAAAATGAACTGAACTGAACTGAACTTGCTGTGAGATGAATATTCTGACCACTACATCATCATGGGTGCACTAACTCACATGCAAACACATACACACACACACACACACACACACACACACACACACACACACTATTATCACTAGTGAGCCACTAGGTCGGGTGTAAAAAGCCCAGCTGAATTTACCTTTTTCTAGGCACAGTACAGTCTCCACTCGCCTTCCTGCTCCATCGCTCTCTGCCTTCACAATAAGCAAATCTGTGCACTATCGTAAAGAATAAATGAAGAATTCAAAAGTACATTCACTAGTTGGATAAAAATTTTACAAGATGCATGAATGAATAAAAGTGTTGGCGGTGTTACAACCTTAAGTAATGAAGGTTCAAATATTCATTCATTCATTCTTTTTTGAAACGCTTAATCCTAATTAGGGTCGTGGTGAGGCTGATGCCCATCCCAGCCTTCTCCGGGCAAGGGCAGAGTACATTCTGAACAGCTCGCCAGTCCATTGCAGGGCAGAAACACACTGACGGCTATGCAGCTCCTCTTATCGAAAGTCAGCAATGGGTCTTTTACATGAACCTCACACCATAGACAATGAGAGACATGGTCGGCCTTTAATAACCCAGTTAGCTGAACTTGGGGAGGTTCAAATATATAGAATTGAATTTGTTCTTGAGTGCATCATTTAACAAAAATTGAGTACTGAACTTGTCTCATTTTACAGACCATAAGGCTCACCGATTATAAAGCACGTCAACAAGTGATGATTGAGTGGCCTCAGCCCATACACAAGATGCACTGGATTATAAGACGCATTAAGCGAAACAAAAGTCAGATAAGTCAAACTTGATTCAACTCTTACAGTAACTCTCAACATTGCTCAGCTATAATAATAATAAAAAATATATAAAATAATACTCATTCACAATAACTTTTAACATTGTTCAGCTGTAATAATATAAAACAAATTCATTTTTTGAGTTCATTCCTCTTCCACAAATCCTTCAAATTCTTCATCTTCAGTGTCGGAGTTGAACAGTTTTGTGAGTTGGACATAAAGTCGGTCCCTCTATTATTTTTTTATTATTATATTTTTATACTTTATTATATATTACAGGTATACCTTGACTTACGTTGTTAATTGGTTACAGGAGAGATGACGTAAGTCGAAAACGACTTAAGTCTAATTAGCTTGTCTCTAGGCCAGCCTAGCCTACACCAAATTTACCTGTATATAATATTATGGTTAATTGGGACAGAGATCCCCCCCCCGGCGATTGCCGAATTCTGCAAAGTAGGATCGATCCCCCATAACTGACGTATACGTACATGTATATGTGTATATAATATCAATAAATACATATTCAAAGCTATAAATGCTTATAATAAGAATTAAACATTCAAAAATAATGCATGAGATGAAAATAAAATATAAATACACACACATACATATGCGTGCACACACACACAGAGATGCTCACCTCACATAAAAATGCAAAAAAAGTTTTGATGGGGGCTTTGTTTTTGGTGTTTTTGGTTTTTTTTGGGGGGGGGTTGCATAATTGGCCTTGTTTTGTAGTCTTCCTTAATGTCCTTATCTTTTTAATTCAATGAATATTAAAAAAAAAACCAACCAAACAAACAAAAAACGAGACACACTAATGTTACATGAATTGAAACACGAAGTAATGAGGGATCCCTATATATATATATATATATATATATATATATATATATATATATATATATATATATATATATATATATATATCCAGATGCTTTTTTTTTCTGTTTGTTTGTTGTTGGTTGTTTTTTTTTTTTTTTTGCATAATTGGCCTTGTTTTGCAGCAGTTTCCTTCACTTTTCTTGTTTGCGTTGTTATGTTCCTTCTCCCTGTGGATCTCGGCAATCCGCAAATTATCGATGTGGTTTTAAAACCAGATATATGATTTTTACATGCGCTAAAATATGATTGTTAAACACATTCTATAGCCAGTCTTACTCATTAATACAGTAATAATGCAGTAAAATGTGGTAATGATTTAGTAAAAACTTTTTTTTTAAATTTTGTACTGTGATAATATTTATGAATAAATAAAACGCTTCGGCTCCTTACCAGAAGCTAGAGAAAACACACACAAAAAAGGTGAATTCACAATTCAAGCAATTACGTTGATGACATGTGCATGAAGGAGAAAAAAAAAGGTGTACAGTACACATCATCTGCAACCAATCAGCTGAAGGGAGAAACAAAAGCTTTCAGCCATTGGCTAAATTTGAATCAGGTGCATGTCGTCCCATCAGTCATATCGTGATGATGCATATGTATAAGTTTGTGGGGCTGCCACTAATTCAGTTCTTCTCAAATAGTGGAGTGTGATTTTATGATTATAATGACTTAAACTTCATTTTTATTTATCAAATTTTTTCCATATATTTTTTAAACAACGTATAATTGAAAACAACTTAAGACTGTATAACTGTATTCCATGGAGTCAAATCAATAGAGATGGAGATTAGCGGTCTTCCTGGGACGTGACCTTCTCTCAGCCATGCCCCCTTAAAGAGACAGTGCATTAGTATTGTGTTCATTACAGAACGGAAGTCATTACTCTTAAGAAGCTGTATCAGTGTAACTTTAAAGGGTTCCTGTAGTGAAAGCATTTGATGTATTGTGTATAGCTAGTGACAAAATATAAGGCGTTTATAATATTCTCTCACAAACCAGCTTTAAGCGATTTAAGGGCTTCACTAACGTCCAAGCTTCAGAGCACAGGAGTTTTGCAGCGTTGCATTTCCTGTGACGTCACATAGTTGACAAAGCCTCCACCGGAACTGCGAGATTGTAATGTAAACGTAAGGCTATATACCTGACACACAACACAACTTCACGGGAAATTGGAAAAAAACAGACATTATAGTAGTTTTTTTTTTTAAACCATGGACGAAGACAGTTTCGTAGAAGGAGCAGAAGGTCAAAAACGTCAGTGTATTTAAATATTATTGAGTTCCGATTATTCATTTTTATCAACAATTTCCACTGTATATTGTTATTATTTTTGTATACAAAGGGCTGCGGGAGGGGCAGTGGTGGTCTCGTGGTATAAGGCGCTGGATCGCTGATCCAAAGGTTGGGGGTTCGAGTCCCACGCTGCACAAGGTTGTCACTGTCCCCCCCCAGTGGAGCTAACTGGGTTATCAAAGGCTGGCCATGTCTCTCACTGTTTATGGTGTGAGGCATGTAAAGGAACCATTGCTGACTTTCGACAAGAGTAGGCTGCAAAGCCGTCAGCGTGTTTCCGCCCTGCGATGGGCTGGCGAGCTGTCCATGGTATACTCTGCCCTCGCCCGAAGTTGGCTGGGATGGGTGCCAGCGTCCCCGCGACCCAAGTTAGGATTAAGCGGGTACAGAAAATGAACTGATGATGATTATTATGATGATGATGATGATGATGATGAACAAAGGCCTGCTTGGGTATATAAAGTATATAAATATTTTAAGTACTGTACTCACCTCTGACAGTAACTCTTCTCCGCGGTGCAGGACGTTTACAAACACTATACAGTAAGATCACAAAAAATCCTGCGGGAATGTGCGACGCAATAGCGTCACGCATCTAAGCCAATCAGCTTGCGAGATTGAGTTGCGTGGACGGGAGGCATCAGCGTCACGCATCTAAGCCAATCAGGTTGTGAGATTGAGTTGAGTGTGCGGTCCCTGCTTGCCTGAACTGGGGAGGAGGGGCACTAAGTTTGTCGTTTGGAAACAATGGATGCAGCCTGCCTTGGGTCCCTGCCTTCCGCTTGCTTACATGTGAGTTTCAGCATGATTTTTTAATTTTTATTTTATTTAATTTTTTATTAAAGTACCGTGATGTAGGGCCGGTGGCGTAGTGGTTAGAGGGTTGGGCTCATGATTGGGAGGTTGTGAGTTCAAATCCCACTGAGACACTCACTGTGCTAAGAGCCCTGGGCAAGGTCTCAACCACAAGTGTGCCTCTGTTCACCCAGCAGTATAAATGGGTACCAGTAAAAATATACTGGGAAGGTAACCTGCGATGGACTAGAGTCCCATCCAGGAGGAGTCAACTCCTGATTGCTTCACGTTACGGAAACCGGGGATAAACACCGGCCTGATGAGCCGCTAGGCTCGGGTGTAAAAACCCAAACAGTTAATCAATCAAAAAATCAACCGCGCTGTACCAAGACTGCGATGCTCAAATCGTGAAGTGGCAAGGGCTGACTGCCTATACTTCACTCTGTGCACGGGACTCATTGGGTGTTTCAGATAAAGAGCGTTTCTATGGGATGGCGATGGTTGGAGGTTGTCACAGTATAGAAGTTTGCAAGTTCTGTCCGTTTACTAAGTTGCTATGGAACATGTTAGCTCTGTCTGGTGTAATAAATGCAATGTGAGTAACACTGGAATTGCCCACAAAGCTATGCCTATCAATCATGAAGTGCAGCATGCAGTGTTAGCTGGTATAGTATTTTAATCATAAAGGAAGTTTGAATTGATAAACGACAAATAATCATTTGCCTCCACACAAAAAAAGGGGAAAAAAAAATCAAAACCTTTCAAACACTGATGATTAGTATAAACTTACATAATACTACAAATTTCAAACTGCTTTCAGGCTCCCTATTACAATTTTGGCTTACTTATTTCCACTACCTCCCACCTTATGCTATTTTTATGTTTTTTTCTTTATAGTTCTCTCTCTCTCTCTCTCTCTCTCTCTCTCTCTCTCTCTCTCTCTCTCTCTCTCTCTCTCTGTCTGTCTCCACCTCTCTCTTTCTCCCCCCCCCCTCTCTCTGTGTTTGTGTGTGTTGTGTATCCCTGTGTTTTGTGTGAGTGTATGTTTTGTGTGTGTGTGTGTGTGTGTGTGTGTGTGTGTCTGTGTCTGTCTGTATGTGTTTTGATGTATTGTTTGATGTGAATATCAAAATCCTAAGAAGAACTAGGAAGAAAATTGAATACCGGAAATAGGAGACCATTGGTATTGATGACCTCAGCCAGGACATTGCCATTTCATGCTCAGAGTACCAGGGTCTATCTGTGACTGAGAGTGTGGAGCATTATGACAAACGGATCCGCCAAATCGTGGATCACCCTGCTCCCCTAAGAACATGCACCATTACTACTCATCCGGAATCCTCTTGGTATAACGAGGACATACGTGCTGCTAAACACAATCGTCGAAAATATGAACAGCATTACAAGAAAACGAAATTAGTGATCCACAAACAGATTCACGACTGTCAAAGGAATCTTGTGTGCTCTGCTACAGAGGCAGCAAAATCAGTTTATTATAAGCATGCATCGGAAACAGCTGATGGGCAGAAGAAAGTATTTGCAATTGCCAATAAACTCTTGTTTAAGCAAAAATGTGCAGCACTTCTTTCCCATTCATCTGTGGATGAACTTGCAAATCAGTTGTCCACATTCTTCACTGAAAAAATAGCAGGGATAAGACAATCACTGACTGTAGTGCAATGTCTTAACCAACCACCATTTCACTGTATATCTCAACCTCTTACGTACTTCAGACCAGTCACAGAAGAAGAAGTTTCCAAAATTGTCATTAATTCACCAACTAAATCCTGCAAACTGGATCCTATTCCAAATTGGCTCGTGAAGAAAACCTTGCACTCAGCACTCCTAATGCTAACGCACATAATCAATGTGTCTCTAAACAAAGGTGTCATGCCAAACAACCTGAAGTGTGCAGTTATCACTCCTCTCCTCAAGAAGAAGAGCTTAGATCCTGACCAGCTTAAAAACTACAGACCCATTTCCAATCTCACATTCGTCTCAAAGCTGATAGAGCGAGCAGTTGTAACACAACTCAAGGACCACCTTTCCCTCAATGATTGCCAGGAGGAATTCCAGTCAGCTTGTCGTAACTTCCACAGCACGGAAACAGCTCTGACAAAGGTTCAAAATGATCTTCTCAGAGGAGTAGATGAAAACAGAGCTGCTATCCTTGTCCTCGTGGACCTCTCAGCTGCATTTGATACTATTGACCACAAGATACTCCTCTCAACTTTGAAATGTATTTGTGGTATCAATGGAATTGCATTGAAATGGTTGAAGTCATACATATCGGGAAGACAACAGTCCGTCATGATAGATGGACATATGTCAAATGCCAAAGACATAACATATGGAGTCCCTCAGGGCTCCGTAGTAGGTCCGCTCCTCTTTACTATCTACACTTCCCCTCTTGGTGCTATTGTGAGATCATTCCGATTGGACCTGCACCTTTATGCAGATGATACACAAATCTACATGACATTTAAACCACTCAACCAGTCATCAGTCAACCGCACTTTTGAATTAGTTGAACAGTGTGTCAGTAGCATCAAGGCGTGGATGTCCTCCAACTTTCTGAAGTTGAATGATGACAAAACTGAGCCTCTAGTTTTCAGTTCAAAACAAATTCGAAATTCTCTCACCATTCCAGAGTTCCGCATTGGTGACAGTGTGATTTCTGTGAGCAAAGAAGCCCGGAATCTTGGTGTAATATTTGACTCCCACCTCAGTATGGAATCCCATATCAACAGCATTTCCAAGAGTGCATATTATCATATTCACAACATCAGCAATATCAGGCGATATCTTAATGTGAAGTCCACTTCAGCTCTCGTCCATGCGTTCATCACGTTGAGACGCGACTATTGCAATTCTCTGCTATTTGGAACATGCGAGTATTTACTTGACAAGCTTAAACGTGTGCAGAACACTGCAGCAAGGGTCATCACACATCACCAAAAGTATGATCACATTACTCCTGTACTACACAGCTTACACTGGCTGCCAGTCAGATACAGGATGCAGTATAAGATAATGCTCCTTGTGTTCAAGTGCATGAAATGCCTTGCTCCCAACTACCTCGCAAATATTCTTCGAGAGTACCAGCCACTCAGATCTCTCCAATCAAACTCAAAGAGATACCAGCCACCCGAATGCACACATTTGGTGACCGTTCATTTGAGAAAGCGGGTCCAATACTGTGGAACAATCTACCGATCCATGTCAGATCCCAAGTGAACATAAACACGTTCAAGTCGCAACTTAAAACACATCTGTTCACACTTGCCTACCATGTCTATCAATAAGTTCTCAGATTCACCCCCAGCGCTTTTGAGTGGCATGTGCCAGAATTAGCGCTATATAAATATTTGTATGTATGTATGTATGAGTGTGTGTGTGTGTGTATGTGTGTGTGTGTGTGTGTGTGTGTGTGTGAAAGTGTGTGTGGGTGGGTGAGTGTGCGCGCGTATGTCTGTGTGTGTCTGTATGTGTTTTGTGCGTGTGTGTGCATGTGTGTCTGTGTGTGTGTTTTATGTGAGTCTGTGTGCATGTTTTGTGTGTGTGTGTGTGTGTATGTGTGTGTGTGTTTTGTGTGAGTGTGTGTGCGTGTGTTTTGCGTGTGTGTGTGCGTGTCTGTGTGTGTGTTTTGTGTGTGTGTGTGTGTGTTTGTGTGTAAGTGTGTGTGCATCTGTGTTTTGTGTGAGTGTGTGTGTGTGTGTGTGTGTGTGTGTGTGTGTGTGTGTGTGTGTGCATTTGTAGCCTGTATATCCTGCTCGCTGTCATATCATCCCCCACATGGAGGTGAAAAGGAAACAAAATGACTGTGATTAATCCAACTTTTTCATTTATTGCTGAAATATTTTTACTTCTATTTTATAGTTGGTGTCTCTGCTCTGCCTTTTCTCTCCCCTCATACAATGCTGCATGTAACACATCAATATTTCATCATCCGCACAGAGTCTGATTACAAAAACTGCTTTGTATTCTAAAATTGTTAAGCTTGTTAAGCTGAGCACACGGCACAGCATCCGCATCTGACTAAAAAGCCTGTAATAGTGATTTGGTTACTCTCACTCACTTATCTGGTGAACCACGCAATCCTATTGCGGTTGCCATCTCAGCCAATACTTTGCGATGGCTGAGTACACCCTGACACAGCTCTTCAGACTATTGCAGGGCAAACACACACATGACAATTCACACCTAGAGGTAGTTTGGAACAGCTAATTTGCTTAAAGTGCATGTCCTTGGATGGTCGGTAGTAACCTTGTACATGGAGAAAACCCACACAAGCACAGGGAGGACTTGCAAACTCCGATAGAAATGCTCTTATCAAGCATGGAACTCGAACTCAAGACCTTCCAGCTGCGAGGCAGCTGTGCTAATCAATACACCACTGGGCCACAATATATTTTTTTAATGTGTGATAGTCCAACCTAGAAGTCCCAAGCCCAAAGAAGCCACGGACACTTCAGGACACAGTTTACATTTTATGTAGCATTATATGTCATATGAGTGATCAGATATCCAAATACTGTATATAATCTTTCTTTGAGGAACATATTGACAAATCTAAATTGACAGGTTTACCGGTTGAAAATCATGGAATCAATGAAATTTAACGAAATTAAAGTTGACCGTTGAGTTGGATAAAATAGGGCACACAGTCAGTGTAGTCTTTAATTTCAGTAAACCAAGGAGCACACATAGAAATCAGAGTCCCTGCACAGAGGGAGTGCATTCTAACTAGCCACACCTTCTAATGATCACTCTCTAACCACCCTATCCTGTGTGAACTACATGCAGCACCTCTTTTGAACCGACCAATCCTATGCTGCCTTACTCAAATTACTGCATAATACTTACAAAGGTTTTTTTTTTTCCAAAATAAAAAGTAAACATTGCTGACCATGATAATGTGTGCTGTGTTCTCCTCAGGCCTGATGAGGTCAGGTGATGTCTGAGCAGGGGTAAAGGTATCTAAAACCAACCATGTGGAATTTTTCTTTTAATTGAAATGCATTTGCGCCTTTTTAGCGTGATTCAGTGAACACAAAACAAAAAGGTAAAATTTAACAGGTTTTTTTTTTTTTGAGATTGAGATTATTATGCTGATGACTCTATCCATTAAATAGAACTCATGACCTGTATTATTTCCTGTTGCTATGATCTTTTATGCTGCAGTACTCGGTGCAAATCTATGGATTTTACACTGAGATAAATTCTTGCCGCTGTATGTTGTAGATCTAATTGGAACTGATTACTCTGAGGTGAAATCCCACACTGTCAGCTTTAATTCACCTTCACTGGGAGAGGAACGTCCTCGCAGCTCTGTGATAACTGCTCATGATGTGTACCACACAGAGCCCATTTACATGAGGAGTAACCTGGGTCATCCTCATAGATATTCTCTATACACAACCAGGCAAAGAGATAGCGAGAGGAAAGACAGTGCAAATGAACACCTGGGGAGAGATCTCTTATTCTCTCAGCATGAACAAGGTCATGTACTCGATTTAAAGGATTGCACAAATATCTCCTCTCCCTCATTTGCAGAGCTACTTAATCTTATTAGGGCTGTGGAAAGGCTGGAGCCTATCTCAGCCTGCAATGGTCTAAGGCAAGGTACACTATAAACAACTCACCAAACCATCACAGTGCAACACACGACCATTCACACTCACATACACACCTAGAGGCAAATGTGGCTTGACACATGCCTTTAGCCTGTGGGTGGAAACTGGAGTTTTCTTCTTTTTCTTCTTTTTCTTTCGGCTGTTCCATTCAGGGGTCGCCACAGCAAATCATCTGCCTCCATCTCACCCTGCATCTTCTTCTCTTACACCAACTACCTTCATGTCCTCCTTCACCACATCTATAAATCTTCTCTTTGGTGTTCCTCTAGGCCTTCTGCCTGGCAGTTCCCACCTCAGTATCCAACTACCAATTCACTATCCCTCCTCTGTACATGTCCAAACCATCTGAATCTAGCCTCTCTGACTTTGTCTCCAAAACATCTTACATGTGCTGTCACTCTGATGTACTCATTCTGAGTATTATGAGAAATTGCATGCAAGCATAGCAAAAACACGTGGGGCGGGTGGTGTCGTGGTTAGGGTGCTGGGCTCATGACCAGGAGGTTGTGTGTTCGAATCCCAGTTAGACCCCCACTGTGCTAAGACCCCTGGGCAAAGTCTCAACCACAAGTGTGCCTCTGTTCACCCAGCAGTATAAATGGGTACCAGTAAAAATATACTGGGAAGGTAACCTGCAATGGTCTAGTGTCCCACCAAGGAGGAGTTGAACTCCTGGTAGCTTCATGCTGTAGAAATGGGGGATAAGCTCTGGCCTGATGACCCACTATGGGTAAGGGTGTAACAAGCCCAAAGGGCTTTACCTTTTTATAAGGAGAACATGCATACTCCACACAGAAACACTCTAGCCTGGGATTTGAACCTAGGACTTTCCTGCACGGGGGGGGGGTTAACTCTATTGAGTTCAACAATTGATTTATAGCTGCCTTTTAGAATTAATTGCAAATGAAATATGGTGGAATTAATAGAAATTGTTAAATAGAAACAATACATAAACATCCATTCAGTTTCTGAGCCACTTCAAACAAACCTGGGTCATGGGGAGGTCGTCACCTATATCAACTGACTTGGGGTAAGCGTGCAATACACTCTGTACAGCTCGCCAATGCATCACAGGTACTGTTCATGTTTTTTGAGAGGAAACCAGAGGACGTGGATGAAACCCACACAAGCAGGAAGACCACATGCAAACTCCACACAGAAATGTCCGAGCCCGGGAATCAAATCCAGACCTTCCTTGCTGTGAGGTGGACGAGCTAACCGCTATGCCACCAAGGTAAAGGTACAACTCCTCCTGGATGGAACGCTAGTCCATCACAGGTTACTTTCCCAGTATATTTTTACTGGTATCCATTTATACTGCTGGGTGAACAGAGGCCCAATTGTGGTTGAGACCTTGCCCAGGGGTCTTAGCACAGTGGGGGGTCTAACTGGGATTTGAACACACAACCTCCCGATTATGAGCGTAGCACCCTAACCTCTATGCCACCGGCCTCACGCTGTGCCACCAGGGATAAATATTAAAAATTAAACTGCAAAATACCAATTAAAAAAGAGTGAGGTACAATCAGTTAAAATAAATCAGCATCTAAAGGAGGGATACAGCCCAGCCAGACTGCATTTTAATCACTGACCATGAGTCACTGTTAAATTATACAACATGCATAGGAACTCATTGAATTCTTAGGCTTGAACAGCTTGTGAAAGTAAGGGCAAGTCACCCTGGCCTGCTCCCTCATCCTTGCAAATGTTCCGGAAGCAGCTTTGAAAATCTCAGCCATGAACCCTGCTTTATTCTGTATAGTAAAAAAATAATACAGCAATATGAAGATATTCAAAAGAAATGACAGCTAAGGTTTAATCTGTAAGGTGGACAGACACATATGAAAAGCTTCATTTCCCTCCAATCTTATAGACCTGTTGAAATTCTGCCAATTTCTCCAAGCAAACTGCATCGCCCTTTAACAAAAAACTGTTTTGTGTGACATAATGAACTTTCAGCTGGACCCAGAATGCAGGACACAGTGTGGAGTGACACAGAGACGATAAGTTATTCACAGGGAAAGCACTTAAGCAGTGCATAAACCCAGTAACTGCTGGTGGTAAAATGAAACACAAAAACTTTAAGCACTGAGAAACTAGGGAGCGGGAACTGATCGAGCGCGGCGCTGGAACCAGGAGCCAGAGAGAACACAGGAAAACAGGGATGTGAAGTGAGAAAATCTGGCACCGAGGTGAATGCACTGCTTGTCTTTATAGCGTGGTAGATTAGCGGAGTGGGATCAGTTGTGTGCGCTGCAATCCACCCATGTATGTCAGCCACACCTCTCCACCAGAGCCTGCGGCGCTGGAGAGAAAAAGAGTTAGAACAGAGCTGCCAAAGTCAACCCCCCCCCCCAAAAAAAAAAAAAAAAAAAAAAAAAAAAAACACAGACAATAACAGTTATGAAGCTAATAACAAGACTCCAAAGTCTGGTCAGGTCAGGATGACTGCTACACGTATCATATAATCCTGTACTACCTGTGTCATGGTCGGGTGGTTGGCGAATAAACCGGCTCCCCCATTAAGTTTATCTTGATGAGGTGGGTGTGTGGACACCAAGCAGGACGAAAAACAAAACCTGTCAAAGGGCGGATGAGCTCACTCAAGAGCCAACGGCCATCCATACCTGGAGAAGAGTTGGGCACTACCAGGAAATTTTGCCTATTGAAACACTTAGCATGTTTCTACTAGAAAGAAACCACATACCGGATCTGCGGAGGCCCGGGATAAAAACGACCGTGTCCTCCATTGTTGCAAAGTATGCAGCCGACAGAGGACATTGAAAACATCTTCCACCAGATGATCTTCCTCCAGCTCATTTAATTCCACATTGTTACCTTTTTATTCATTCATGCAGTTTCTGTAACCGCTTAACCCTAATAAGGGTCGCTTGGAGGCTGGCGCCCATCCCCTCCTCCCAGCCGACTCCGGGTGAAGGCAGGGTACACCCTGGACAGCTCGCCAGGCCATCGCAGGGCAGAAGAACTCTGACAGCTATGCAGCTCCTCTTGTCGAAAGTCAGCAATGGTTCTTTTACATGAACTTCTCACCGTAGACAGTGAGAGACATGGACAGCCTTTGATCACCCAGTTAGCTGCACTGGGGGAACATTAACAACCCGTTGAGAATGGGGTTTGATCCCCCAACCTTGGGATCAGTGATCCAGCACCTTTACCACCAGGCCACCACTGCCCAACTTAAACATTTCAACCACATTTAAATGACTGTCACTGTGTCCCAGCATATTCATATTTGATAGTTTGCATTCATATTGAAAAGTACAGTAACATGAAGGGCAGTTTCGTAGTATGCGTTGGTGTTGAAGATGGACTGCACTCTGAAGTTTTACAGTTACAGTATTTGGAAGACACTCTTATCCTGAGTGACTAAGAATTATCATTTTTATACAACTGAGCAATTAAGGGCCTTGCTCAAGGGCCCAACAGTGGTGACAGTGGGGATTGAACCACAGACTTTTAGATCAGTAACCCATTGCCTTAAGCCTTTAATGCCTGAATTATTTTTTGCAGTTAAAAAAAATTATCATGAGTTTTTCCTAATCAAAAAGGCCTAAGGAAACATGCCAAACACATTTCTTTCAATAAAATAATAATAACACTAATAATAGTAACATAAAAAACAAATAATAATAATAATAATAATAATAATAATAATAATAATACTCACAAATTTGTGAACAACGCAATCCTGCACACTCAAGGTAGTCTCACTGCTGACTGAGGCACGTGGGACCAAGCTGTGTTGCATCAGGTTATGCCAAAAGTATAGAACACTTGAGCAGCACTGAGTTGCATCTAGTATATGCATCTAGTAGTTGGCATTTTTGAAAGAGGACCATACGGTCCTGTGGGCATTAAAGGGTTAATTATTAAGCCACCACTGTCCTGAAGGCAGCTCAGTTGTAGCCCAGGTGAAGGCACATTTATTATTGGTTTTAGTAAATTCACTGTTGCGTGTGTATAATCATAATGAAAAAAATAGCTGTGATAACAAACTATAATCACATTATAAGGGCAAATTTCATTTTATTACATGCCATTTAATGTCTTAATATATCCTACATTGTTAAAATAATTATCTTAATAATATTGCTACTTTATATAAATAATACTTACTTACTTACTTACTTAAGCCCTTTGCCCCCATAGGAGCATAGGGCATCAATGACAACTCTCCATTTAACACGGCTCAGGGCTATCTGCTCTAACTCCCTCCAGCTCTTTCCAGTCAGCTTTGCTTCAGCTTCCATGTCTTGTCTCCAGTTGTCTCTGGGCCTTCCTCTCGCTTCCCCTGCAGGTTATAGGTCTGTGTTTGGCAGGTGATACTGGATTATGACTTCCTGAGGGTATGTCCAATCTAGCTTCATTTCCTCTTTAGCATCCGATGTTTCACTGGTTCTTGCCCTGCCCTTTGCCATAGCTCCTCATTTGTGATCTTTTCCGGCCATCTGATCTTGTAGATGCATCTGAGACATGTGTTGATGAATGTCTGCACTTTGCTTTGTGTTGCCTTGGTCATTCTCCATGTCTCAGAGCCGAAGAGCAGCACGGACTTTACACTAGAGTTGAAGATGTGCATCTTTGTGGCCATCCTGATAGTTGGAGCTCCAGATGTTCTTTAGCATGATGATGGTTGACAAGCCTTGCCAATCCTTGTCATAATGTCTCTGTCAGTGGCTCCCTGTTTGTCAAGCACGCTTCCTAAGTAGGTAAATGCCTCTACTTCTTTGATGGGTTGGTCTCCTATTGTGACTGGGGCATGGGTAGTGGTGTTTATTCTCAGTACCTCTGTTTTCCTCTTATTGACCTTCAGCCCTGTACTGCCAGATGTTGTAAGGCAATGAAGTTTACATACAATGAGGATGCCAACTCCAGCAACTGTTCCACAATGATGCATCGGCTGGCAATTTGGTTTGCACTTGATCTGTTCTTGCAGAAACCTGCTTGTTGGTCACAGAATTTGTTGTCGACTGCCTCCCTCATTCTTGACAAAAGCACTCTGTTTAGTACTTTCCCGGGGACTGACATGGGCATGATTCTTCTGTAGTAATTACAGTCTCAAAGGTTTCCCTTCTTGGGGAGCTTGATGAGGTGTCCTTCTCTCCACTCCTCTGGTACTTCTTCCTTCTCCCAGATCTTGTTGAAAAGGCTATACAGCATGGTTGTAGCGGTCTCTATGTCAGCTTTTATGGCTTATGCTGGTACATTGTCTGGTCTTGCTGCTTTTCCATTCTTCAGGTCTTTGATAGCCCTCTTGATTTCTGATTTTGATGGCTTGTCACAGTTAATTGGGAGATCTTTCTTGCCTGGAAGGATTTCTGGTGGATCTTCTTGAGCTGGTCTGTTGAGAAGTTCTCGGAAATGTTCTGCCCATTTCTTTAGCTGTTCCTCTGTTGTTGTGAGTGGGTTGCCATTTTTGTCCTTGATTAGCTTCTCTGTTTGCTGGAACTTGTTTGCTAGCTTCTTTGTCACCATATACAGCTCTTTCAAATTTCCCTGTCCTGCTGCTTCCTCTGCTTGACTGGCAAGGTTGTCAATGCGAGCTCTCTTGTCTCTATTGCAGCTCTTTTTGACTTCCTTGTCTGCGATGGGGCGGCATGGTGGCGTAGTGGTTAGCACGTTCACCTCACAGCAAGAAAGCCTGAGTTTGATTCCCGGCCTGGGCATCTCTGTGTGGAGTTTGCATGTTCTCCCCATGCTTGCGTGGGTTTCCTCCGAGTGCTCCGGTTTCCTTCCACAATCCAAAGACATGCACAGTAGGTTAATTGGCCATTCTAAATTGCCCATAGGTGGTTAATGACCTGGAGAGGGATGGGCTCTGCCAGGCCAAATCAGCCCGAGTCTCGCCATGAAGACGCCCCAACGACATCCCCAGGATGTTAAGGGATAAGTGAAGTGAAGAAGAAGTCTGTGATGGTATACTCTTCCTGTGCTCTTACCTTGGCTGCCCTGGTTTTACTTGTGTTCACCACATCTTTCTTCCTCTTCCTGAGTTCCACTTTTTGCAATGTAGCGACAGAGATCCATTCTTTGTGTTGCGTCTTCTTATAACCCAGTATGTCTTGGCAGGTGTCATGCCAGAGTTTCTTGGTATGATCCCACTTGGTCTCTTCACTTATACTGTCATCCTCTAGAAGATCTTGGAGGGGTTGGAATCTATTGGAGGGGTTGAACTGGAACTTGGTCTGTGTGTTGTGAATCCTTAGCATGTTGGTGTTGTATCTTGGGCTTGTTTTGTTGTTAGTGGTGAGCTTCTTGAGCTTGAGTTGGACTGCCATCATAAGGAGATGGTGATCTGATGATACATCTGCTCCTTGTCTCACTATTTCATCCTGGCAAGATCTTCTGAACTTCTTGTTAATGCAGATATGGTCTATTTGGTTCTCTGTGATGTAATCTGGAGATCGCCATGTGGCTTTGTAGATCTGCTTGTGAGGGAAAATACTTCCTCCTATCACCAGTCTGTTCAGAGAGCACAGGTTAGTAATGCGCTCTCTGTTTTCATTCATTTGTCCCAGTCCGTGTGTTTCCATTACTTCCTCATATCCGGTATTGTCACTCTCCATCTTTGCATTCACGTTGCCCATGAGCACTATGATATCTTTTGCCATGCGTTTGTCCAGCACACTCTGCAGTTGTTGGTAAAAGATCTTTTTGCTGTCATCGTCTGCATCGTTGGTAGGAGCATAACATTGGATGATACTCATGTTGACGTTTTTCTTCTTTGTGGCAAATATGGCTGTGATAATTCTTGGGCTTACTGGTTCCCATCCTACAAGAGCTTGTCGTGCCTGTAGTGTTAACATCAAGGCAACCCCCTGGGTGTGTGGTGAACTTTCCTCAGTATGTCCTGAGTACAGCACCGTTTCTCGCGATGTTAGCTTTACTTGGCCTGTTTGGAGCCATCTTGTCTCACTCAGTCCTAAGATGGAGATGCTGTATTTTCTTATTTCCTTTGCAATCTGGAAGTACCTACCTGTCTCATACATTGTTCTGATGTTCCACGTAGCTGATCTTGTTGGTTTCTTGGGGCTAAGAAGGGGCGTCAACAATACGGCTCCCATGTGGTTTTCGCTGCCCCACATAATCCTCCTGTGTTGAGGCCCTTCTGTTCCCAGGTCATGATGATTTGATTTGTTGTTGATGTTTTTGTAACACTTGACTTTCCAGGTAGAGTTGTTAGCTCTATGCCAACCTGTTATACTCTAGGAGAGTTGTCGTCCAGATTAATCTGACCTCTACCCTTTGACCTGCCCAGCTTGGGTGGCCCTACCAGGAACTAGTGTTCCGGCTGGCATAGCTCTCCGGGTCACAAGCTACTACCCTGCGACAGGGTTTGGATATGTAGTAATATATAAATAATAAACATAAGTAAATGCTAATTAAATGGTGTACAGGATATGTTGATGCTAGGTTGTGTATTAGCATATCCTATGAATTAGATATGGCTGTTATGGTTATCACAATATTGAAGATTGTGCTGGTTGGATAAAAGGTTACAAGTTTTACAAGTTAAGTTTTGCAGTCATGCAGGATGCCTAAGAATTTCAGGACAAAACACTTTTTGGCTGAATCCTTGCTCCTTTTCTTGGATACTTTCTGTTTTGTATGGACATCTCTGTCCCAAATTTGCTTGCATTTCATCTTGCACATCACCAGATCTCTTCTTCTTCTTCTTTTCCTTTCGGCTTTTCCCTTCAGGGGTCGCTACAGCAAACCATCCGCCTCCTTCTCACCCTATCCTCTGTATCTTTTACTCTTACTCGAACTACCTTCATGTCCTCCTTCACCACCACATCCATAAATCTTCTCTTTAGTTTTCCTCTCGGCCGGTTAATTAGAACTCACTCTTTAAGACCTTGTTGAATGTTCTTGTCAGAAAATCTACTGCTACCTCTCCTAAACACTTCCATACCTCCACCGATATGTCATCACGACCAACTGCCTTTCCACTCTTCATCCTCTTCAATGCCCTCCTCACTTCACCCTTACTAATCTTTGCTACTCCCTGGTCCTCAACAGTCACCTCTTCTACTCTTTTTTCTCTCTCATTTTCCTCATTCATCAGCTCTTCAAAGTACTCTTTCCAGCTTCCCAGCACACTCCTGTCATCAGTCAATACATTTCCCTCTCTGTCCTTAATCATTCAAACTTGCTGCTCTTTCCCATCTCTATTTCTCTGCTGTGCCAACCTGTATTTAAATAATTTTCTCTCTCCTTACTGTCCAGCCTATCATAAAAGTCATCATATGCCTTCTGTTTGGCCTTTGACACCGCTATCTTCGCCTTACGCTGTGTCTCTCTGTACTCCTGTTTACTCTTTTCTGTCCTCTCAATGTCCCACTTCTTCTTATGTAACCTCTTCCTTTGTACACACTCCTGCACTTCCTCATTCCACCACCAAGTCTCCTTATCTACTCTCCTTCCAGAGGACACACCAAGAACTATCCTACTTGTCTCCATGATCACAATAGCTGTAGTTATCCAGTCATCTGGAAGCACTTCCTGACCACCCAAAGCCTGTTTCAACTCCTCATTGAAGACAACACGACACTCTTCCTTTTTCAGCTTCCACTGCTTTGTCTTCTACTCTGCATTAGTCCAATGTTCACAGTTTAAATAAGGATGTATTTTTTTTTTTATTTTTGGCACATTGGTGCACTTTAAATCTTTTCTATTACAGATTAAAAAACAATTTTAATGAAGTTGTTCTTTATTGTAAGTTGAACTATATTTCTTTCTTTTTTGTTTTTAATGTTAATAACGATACAAGGTTATTCAGAGGTGTACTAATAACAATTTTATAGACAAATAATATTATTTATATCCACACTTGGCGTGGTGGGGGGAGCGTGAACTGTTCTTTTTTTCCTAAAGGGGGTGTCACAGAAAATAACTGAGAAGCACTTTGCTGGGATATGGTGTTCTTAACTTCATGCTTCATGCTTACATCATGTATAAAAACTTTAATACACTGCCATCCTAAATTTTGCTTGTCGTACAGAGAATGCATGCATCATGTTAATTTTTTGGGTATGCATCAGAGGACTTGTCAAAAGTACAATGGGGCATCGAGAAGCCATGATGCATATGCTTTTTGAGCATACTTGGCCCATCATGCTGAGCACACAGCTGATAGATCATTTTCTCTCTGTAAGAAACCAACAATTTGCTCCTTTGTATACTACGGACATTATCTGAAAAAAATGACAATCAAGCGGAGTTGAGTCAAGAAGCTGACTCTGATTACCTGCTCAGGTACATGGCTAATTCTGAATGAGTCATTCATACATTGCCCAGCAAAAAAAAAAAAAAAGTCTCACACTAATTTTTTTTTTTTTTGGATTAAGTTTACTTTGATTAAAGCTAATACTGTACCTGCTAAAGCAGGTGCAACTCGGTGGTGCAGTGGTTAGCATGTCTGCCTTACAGCAAGAATGCCTGGGCTCAAGTCCCAGCCTAGACACTGGGCATTTCTGTGTGGAGTTTTGCATGCTCTGCATGACTGGGTTTTCTCTGGGTACGCCGGTTTCCTCCTGCAGTGTAAAAACATGCAAAGTTGGTTAATTGACAGTTCCAAATCTCCCTTAGGTGTAAATGGTTGTGTGGGTGTTGGCCCTGCCATGGCCTGGCAAGTTGTCTAGGGTGTACCTCGCCCTCACCCAGAGTCGGCTGAGATGGGCACCGGTCTCCCTGATGCCTGAATTAGGATTGAGTGGTTCAAAAAGTAAATTAATGGTTGACTCCAAAGCAGTGTTTTGCTAAAATTAAGTAACATCACAACATATATTTCCACTTAGGGCTGGGTACATTTTTCAATGATATCTTCAATTAATGATGGTAAAGCCAAACTACTCCATAAAGTCTTTTATAGCACAACCCAAACTTTCAGTTAAGGTCAAGACTTTGTGGTGCCAAAACAATGAAAATAATTCCTCAGGCTACCTGAACCACTCTTTTTGCCACCACATAACACATTTTATATCCATGACATCACTGAATGAAATAGACCACTGATGTAAGCATCTGGTCAATCAGTGCATTGATGTCATCAGCAGCGCGTTGCTAATCCTCAACCAGCAAAGAAAAACCGTAGGTAAAGGTCAATGCTGTGGTCCTGAAGGATCCCCAAATTAGACAAGAGTTTGTTGCATTTCTAAACGCAAAGCTAGCAGCTTGAACAATTGGTATAAATCCTTCAAAAGAGGAGGGGGGCATTAAAACAGTAGTTCAAACCACCATTGCTGAAGGCATTGGTTACATTGGTCGGGTTGTGGGGGCAGCAAACTAAGCAATGAGGTCCAGAAGTCCCTCTCTCTAGCCACTTCCTCCAGCTCTTCTGGGGGGACACCAAGGCATTTCCAGGCAAGCTGAGAGACATAGGCCCTCCAGCATGTTCTAGGTCGACCCCGGGGTCTCTTCACAGTTGGACATGCTTGAAACATTTTCAAAGGGAAAAACCAGGCCTTTAGGCGCTAACCTCGGAGGAGGATAAAATATATAACCTTTTAGGATATAACCCAATCAAAGCCGAAGTTCTAAACAAGATTTATGTCATCAAAAATAATTTGTACAGTGGAACCTCGGTGGTTTAACGACTCTTTAGTTGAACAAATCGGAGTTCGATCAAAAATATGAGGATAATCTGCCTTGGTGTTGGAACAAATGCTCAGAGTTGGAACGGAGCAAAGCCGAGTGTGTTGGATGCTGCTCAGTGTTCAGTACTTTGAACAGCCAATGAGAGAGAGTCTTGTACTGCGTATTGTGTTTATTCATTACATCATGGCTACTTTAACTCTTAACCCTGAGTCCTAAGAAAAGTAGCATTGATTCTACTGGAAAGAAAAAGAAAAAAGCCATGAGTATATGAAGCGTCAACTGCGATCAAGAGATAGAGAAGGGAAAAACTACCACACCTCCTCAAAGCAATAACCCCTCCCCCATCTCTCCCTCCCCTTCCATCCACCTGCACCAACACATTGCAACCAGAAAGGTATGTAAGCAAATACAATGTATAATTAGGTTAATTATTATTATTCTGATTCTGATTATTATTATTATTATTATTATTATTATTATTATTATTATTATTATTATTATTATTATTATTATTATTATGTTTTACTCTTTTGTATATTAATGTATGTATTTTATTTTAATGTTTTATAAATACACCTCATTTTCAAATCATATAAAACTGTACTGATGAAGTAAATATTCATCTGAAGGCATTAATCGGCTTTTAATTATTTCTGATAGGAAATATTGTTTCACTCTTCGAACCAATCGGGAATCAACCATAACTTTGGAATGAATTGTGTTTGACCACCGAGGTTATACTGTACCAAGAAAAGATAAATAAATATCAAGCTTTTGCAGATTAACACGACTCATGGAATTTCTTTCAATTTATCCAGTCATTCAATAGTCTGCAACAACATGGATCCGTCTCTTTAAGATCTACAGATGGTAGATTACTCTTCAAGGAGAAAAAAATCAATACACTAATCAATCAATTCACTGTGTGAAGGCACATTATTAGAACTCCTGAACAGACACAGTGATGTCTCAGTTTCAACATTCAAAGCCATTATTCAACAACCAACAAAAGAAAGCCTGTCATTCATACCGACTCTCACAGAATTCCAGAATCCAGTCAACAAAATCAAGCTCAACAAAACTGCTAATTAGACTAAATTTCAGTTGAGGTTTTCAAATTTGAAGGACCCTTACTGCACGTTAAAATCTGTTAATCCCCCAGATCTGGACAAAAGAAACCAATTACCAATAATTTGACTATTTTATCTCAGGAAAGATCATTACAGGAATTCTTTCAAATAGATGGAGTGATTTATCAGAAGCAATCAGCCCTGAATCACTATATGGTTTCAAAACATGACATGGTATTTGTTGAAAGACAAGTACAGTGGTACCTTGAATTACGAGCGTCTTTTATAATGAATTTTCCAAGATACGAGCTTTGATTCCACCAAAAAATCTGCCCCATCCAACAAACAAAATTTTGATTTACGAGCTCTGCTGGGGAAATGGTTTTTCCGGGCCGATTAGCCTCGTATTCTTCTGTGTGTATTCCTCTGCGCTCCGAGAACGCCGTGTGCAGTGCTTCTCAATTATCTTCTGCGATGCCCCCTCTAGGAAGAAAAAACCCCCCAACATTTCACCCCCCCGATCTTCCAAATGAAGAAATGCTTCACTATCAAATGGACAGCAGCTTGTTCACATTTTGCAGACTTACAGTAAAGCTAAATTGGAAGACACCCAGTTTGATGTCCAGAGGCTCCAGTAAGCCTGTGATAGCGTGCTGCGTACGAACACCCTCCATGTAATGAAGATCTTAATTAATTCCTTTAACAACAGCTTCAAGAAACTTGGTCTTGATATATATATATATATATATATATGTATATATATATATATATATATATATATATATGTATATATATATATATATATATATATATATATATATATAAATTGCAGCTTTTTAACCCTCTTTCTCTCTCTCTCTCTCCCTATGCACTGCAGGCACTGGCGAGGGGCGTGGCTGTTACACGCAGGCGGAATCCGGAGCGCGCACCTGATTCCACTCAGCCATCAAGAAGCTATAAAGATGAGTGGCACGCTCCCCCCAGTGCCAGAAGATTGTTCCCTCCATGCAATCCCGTCTCCCCGTAATCTCTCTGGCTCCTCATGCCCTGTTCTGTGCTCGACCAGTTCCCGCTTTGATATTTCTACTAACGATTTTGGTTTTCGTGTTTCCCCTCACCTCTACGGTGATCATGATTTCCTGTACCCCAGTGCCTGCACTGTGTTCAATAAAAGTCACTGTATCATCGTATTTGTTCTCCTGCATCTTTGGGTCTGACTGAGATGCTCCCCGCGTCATAAAACTACCTGCTGCTCTCAAACTGAACTTCTCAGAGACAGGCCAAAAGCCAAGATGAAGGTAGGTGGCAATAGCAAAGGAAAATCATGTACGGTGGCCTTCATGTTCACATATCTTTATCCAAGAGAACAGCTATAGAAGATTTTAGAGAGCGATGCCATTCTTCTACTCTAAAAAAACAATTATCATTCCATCATTCCTTCATTTACTGAACTGCTTAATATAGGCTTACGTGGAGGCTGTCGCCCATCTCAGCCAACTCTAGGTAATGTTGGGGTACACCCTACACATTCCGTCCCAGGGCAAAAACACACTGACAGCAATCCAATGTCAGTCATAAATTTTCTTGTGTGACCCGATTCGAGAACTTTAAAAAAATAATAATACATGTTCTCTACTCGCTTCCTGTATCTGCTCGCCTCTGCTCTTTTTGAATGACAGCAATGGTTCTTTAACATGCCTCTCATCACAGATTGTGAGAGACATGGCTGGGCATTGATACCACAGTTAGCAGCACTGAGGATGCAGCAGGGGCAATTCGGTGATAGTAGGAGCTTGAACCCCTGACCTTTGGGTCAATAATCCAGCACCTTAATCACAGAGCAAACACTGCCAACACTGAAAAAACAAACAAACAAACAAACAAACAAACAAAAAAACAACTAAGTGATTGTTTCCTCTCCATAGAATGATGTTTATTAGTACAGTTTATATAAGAATCCTTACAAGTCTCTCTTGCCATCCTTCTCATTATATGTAGGGCAAAAATAAACGTTTCTAGGCAGGTTTGCCCCCACAACAGAATACGGAATTTTTCTTTTTTATCAGACAGATTTCGGAAAAATGACATGCAGATTGGTTTTCCACTCCGCTCTCGTCTCCTAACCCTGCTTTTTAAATGTTTTTGGATGAATCTAGTTGCATCCCAAGTGAACAGGTCTATGTCATGTTCATCTACATCACATTCTTGAAGTCTTCTGCAATAGGAAGTTGCGATGTACAAGTCGACCAAGCTGCAGTAATGGCCAAATTCAATAGGTGATTAATTTAACTGGTCATCTATATCACGCTATGTTATCTACTAACTTACCCCACTCATCCCCCCATTTTCGCTCTAATTTATTCATATCCAATTCTCACCCATCAAGTATTTACTTCTCACTCACATGACTATCACCCAAAAGCTCAGCCAATTATCTCCCATGAACTCCTGGTCATGGATAGCTATGTTATGAACCTGGATTTGAACTTGCAATCTGTGGCTTAATAGTCACATGCCTTATTGCTGTGGCCTGTGTAATCCTTTTAGGATTGCGAAGAGGCTGCACCTATTTCAGTTGACACTGTGTGAATATGTGTTACACCCTTAACAGCTTATCAGGGCATTGTAGGGCCAAAACACACACACACACACACACACACAAAACCATTCACATTCTTACCCTAAAGTGGGCAAATTGGCAGAGCAAATTAGTTTATTGTGCATGTCTTTTGACTGTGGGAAGAAAAGGAAGTTTCTAGAGGAAACCCACTGTAGCATGTGGAGAAAATGCAAACTTCACACAGAAACATCTGAGCCTTGGAATCAAACCCAGGATGTTTTTAGCTGTGAATTGAACATGCTAACCACTAGACAACTGTGCCTCCAGTTTCAATACACTCAAATCAACTCAGAAATAAAGTATCTAAAGAAGGAACGTGATTCAGTAACAATGTGTTTACTGTCATTTCTATGGGTGCCAAAAACAATGGCATGTGCTTTTGATACATTAATTCATTCATTTTCTGGACCACTTAATCCTCATTATGGTCATGGGAAGCTGGCATCCATTTCAGCCAACTCGGCTTGCCAGGATATTGAGGACATGTTTTAAATGAAAACACTGATTTTTAAAAAATAATTTTTCTTAATGAATTTATTTCAATTAGAGCTGTTTTGACATTTTTAAAATAGCCTTTTTTCATTCATTTATTCATCATATTCTGCTTAATCCAGGATGGGGTTGCCTGGGCAGCAGCCTAAGCAATGAGGTCCAGACATCTCTCTCTCCCCAGCCACTTCCTCCAGCTCTTCCATAGGGACACTGGGGTGTTTCCAGACCAACCAAGAGACATAGTCCCTCCAGTGTGTTCTAGGTTGACCCCGGGATCTCTTCCAACTTAGACATGCCCGAAACACCACACCAGGGCTGCATACAGGAGGTATTCTAACCAGATGCCCGAGCCACGTCACCTGGCTCCTCTCAACACAGAGAAGCAGCAGTTCTACTCCGAGCCCCTCCCAGATGGCTGAGCTTCTCTCCTGTTGTTAAGGGAGAGTCCCACCACCTGGCGAAAGAAACTAATTTCAGCTGTTTGTAGTCATAATCTTGTTCTTTTGGTCACTACCCAAAGCTCATGACCATCAGTGAGGGTTGGTAATTTGAGAGCTTTGCCTCTCAGCTCAGCTCCCTCTTTACCACGACAGACCAGTACAGGCTTTGCTTTACAACAGAGGCTGCAGCAATCCACCTGTCGATCTCCCGCTCCATCCTTCCCTCACTCGTGAACAAGTCCCTGAGATACTTCTCCACTCCACTTGGGGCAGGGCCTCATTCCAGACCAGGAGGGTGCATTCCACCTTTTACCAGCTGAGAACCATAGTCTTGGATTTGGACGGACTGATTCTCATCCTGGCCACTTCAGACAGACCAATGTCTCCTCTTTGGGCTGGGACAGGCCAGGCTCCGTTGGCAGAAGCCCGACTACCAGGCACTTGCCTTCAAGTCCCTTCTTCAGGCCTGATATTTGCATACAGGCAAGGGAAACAGTTTCCTTGAATTCTTCTTCATCGATGTCTTTTAAACCGCCCTTCGTCTGGACCTTCACCTAGGACCTGTTTGCCTTGGGTGAGCCTACCAGGGGCACAATTCCCCCGACATCATTTCCCCGACAATTATTAGAACATGCAAATCCCTCTGCCATGATAAGGTGACAATTCAAGATTTTTAAAAATCTTTATTTTGCTAACTAGACCTATAGAAAATACACATGTGAACACTCAATTTATGAGGCTACACTAATATGGGAATGCTTTCAAAAACACTGTCATACAGTACATTGTGATCTTTGAACTATTAATATAATAATAATAATAATAATAATAATGAAGATTTCAGGAGCAATTTCACACTCATTTACCTTTCACTGCTTGGGTTTTTGTTTCCTCTCCCATAATAAGGAATAATAAAGAAAACTGACAGCTGCTTCATAGTGCTTCAGAAGAGACGTGTGGTGCCGGGTGCCACAGCTTTAGACTAGACTCTCCTGCTGGAGGTTTAATGAAAAATATTGAACCATCTCAGTGACCCTCATGCTTCATTAGCCACCACTTGCAGTCAAGGTTGATCACAAGTCAGACAGGTGGGTGGGTAAGAAGATCGCACACTCATACCATTGAGCCAAAGCACACATTTAGGTCCCATATGATTTACTGAGCAAACATCATCTGGAATACGGCAATCTAAACATCAGCTATCCTTTTGTGAAGTGTTATGATAATTGATGTTGTGCTTGCACATATGAAACATCTGGTTCACACAGATGGGTAAATCTGAGGCTGACTTAAAACGAGAGTGCAAAATACAAAATATCTGTCTGAGTATGATGGCAGTAGTGCATAAATCAACTCTACCTGTACCGACAAGAGCAGGAAAGAAGACCTTATTAGGATTCCTTAGTTTTAATGCAAAGAACCGTACTTTACACAATTCATACCAAATCCTGAACATGTACACCAAGGATGCCATCTACACACTGTTTACATATACATGGATTTGAAATATAATAATATGGCTTAAGGTCTTTTTAACAACCAGGTGATAGTAAATTCCAAAAAATAAAATTATGGGCAAAACCAAAAAAGAAAACAAACAACCAACCAACCAACCAACCAAACAAAGAAAAAAAAAAACAAGAACAAATGCTAAGATGCTGAATAACCCTTTTTACTCCATTGCAATGCTGCCTCAGTCAGGAGTGAGGAGAAGAATGGCTCGGAGTATAGTGCAAGTCCGGTCCTTCTATTTGTTCAGTCATTCATTTTCTTCATATGGATGCTGGCGCCAATCTCACCCAACTCTGGGCAATAGCGGGGTACATCCTGGGCAGTTCATCAGGCCATCATAGGGCCAACATTCACACAGCCCCAGTGCTTCAATTTAATTGAAATATAAAAACAACAAAACTCATATGTACAATGCTGCATTTGTTTTCAAAAATATAAACTATAATTCACAATGCATTATTGTTTTGTTCCAGGATCCATTTGTTGGTTCTGAAACAAATCTTTCTTTCTTCCTATTGGCTTTTTCCGTTTTCTTGGGAGTCGCCACAGCGAATCATCTGATTCACACATTTTGATTTGGCATAGGTTTCTACGTCGGATGCCCTTCCTGTCACAACCCTTTTAGCAAGGGACAGAATCACACTGACGGCTTTGCAGCTACTCTTTAGGAAAGTCAGCAATGATTCTTTTACATGCCTCTCACCATAGACAGTGAGAGACATGGCTCGCCTTTGATAACCCACTTAGCCGCACTGGGGGGACAGTGACAACTTTGTGAAGACTCGAACCCCCAACCTTAGGATTAGCGATCCTGCGCCCCAGCCACTAGACCACCACTGCCCTAGTTCTGACACAAATATGATTATATTTATGCTAATTACTTTTTATTCAACCATTGAGGTGGTTTACAAAGTGTTAAACTCTGAAAATAATTTCCAAAAGTTTTAAGATCAGTCATTACTCTGAAAAATCGATTTCCGATTATTAATTCCCTATACAGTTGCACACATTTACATAATAATATGAAAATGTTTTACAAACTTTAATTTCTGCTTCCTAGATCATGTGTAGGTGGCAAGATTTCAGTTTTGTTAGAACAAGGCTCTTCAAGATCAGACCTTTCATGGAGATCTATCAGTGTGAGGTGTAAACACCACTTGATCACACAGGCATTCAGACACATAAAAGCAAACAATAGCACAGGGTGAAGCCACATTTCCTCAGCAGTCCTTCTATCCAGGCTACACATGATTGGAGCTGCCAACATTGATGGATGTGACCATGGGTGGACGGATACTATCATGTTAAGGCTACACACTTTGTATTTTTGAACCTGGAGTGATCTGTGATTATACAATTTAAACAGGAAGAGAAAAGTTCCCAGCAGGCTTGTTGGGAGTATGCCTGCGGGATATACTGAAAACCGCCACATGAATGGCTGTTGTGCAGTTTCCAACCAGTGATGCCTCTCCAAAGGCTCTGATTATTGTGAGCAGTTCACAGTTTTCAATGTCACAATTGTGCTTATAATTTCCGTGATATACAGGGATATATTATGTTGTATCTGTATCACTGGGAGAGTACAGGCTGAACTCATAAGTGCGGGCCTCAGATGTGTCAATCTTCACTATGGACTGTTTAGAGAGTGATAAAGTAAGACGCACCATTGCTTGGAAAGCTTTGGCATTAAGTAGGAGCTCATTGCTGAGCTGAAGACAATGCTTTGCAGGGTAATCAGAAAGAGACAAATAAAGCTTAGAAGTTAGGAACAATCGATGGCAGGAGCCACTTGCTCTGTTTCATTTCTGAGATGTGTAGCTCCCAGCAGCTTGTGGTGAATTGAGTGGTAACCATTTGGGCTGAAAAATGAAGCAGAGCTACAGGGGTTGGGCAAAATAATGTAAATATCTAACATTTTGGCATCATAATCTTTGAACATAATTTAAACAATCAAAACTTGTCACATGTTATTATTTTTTGTATAATAATTTTGTTATTTGATATGTTGTTGTAAAATAAATGTTTTTTTTTCCTTTTTCAGATATTAAAAACATTAAACAGATATTGAAAACATTAATCATACCCCATAATGGCAGACCTCTCAGATTTTAAAAGAGGCCAAATTGTTGGTGCTCGTATGGTCGGTGCTAGTGTAACAAAAACTGCCCAAATGTTTGGTGTTTCAAGACGTACTGTCTCAAAAGTAATGACTGCCTTTGAAAGAAACAGAAAAACGTTCTCAGCAAACCACACGTCCGCCATTGTCTCTAAAAGAGTTGAAGAATATTCTAACTGAAGAATGGCTTAAAATTCCTTTGGAAGTTGTATTAATTAATGCGTATGCAAGTTTTGATTGTTTAAATTATGTTCAAAAATTATGATGCCAAAATGTTAGGTGTTTCCATTATTTTGTCCATCCCCTGTACATTGCCAGTTCCATACACTGCCATTGAAAAATAGTATTAATTTCTCTAATGTAATACCAAGCCAATTGATTTTCCACCACAAGCCATTTTGAGTTCATTCTCTCAATTCTTATCAATTTTTGGTGGTTCATGTAGAAATTATTTCATAATTATTTAGATATAAGACATCAAAAAAAAAAATTTTGTTTTGATTTTGAAGTTTTATGCTATGTACACTGTCTGTGGTGCTGAAATGACCAACGCTAATTTCACGAGTATTTCCAAAATTTCTTGTCAGTTATATCCAGGAAGCAAATCTGTTTCACTGTCAAACATTTAATCTTATTTGAAATACTTGCAAAACCGCTCACTCCCTCTTAAACTTTTCCGCAGTTTGTCACATTACAACCATAAACGAAAGGGTATTTTATTGAGATTTTATGTAATAGCTCACTACAAAGTGGAGCATAATTGCGCAGTGAAATTAAAATTATAGATGAAAAACAATACAAATTTTTATTTTTCCAAATAGAAAATAGAAAATGTATTTTTTGTATCCAGGACTCCCCCCCCACACACACACACACAAGAAAAAAAGAAAGGCAGCACTTTGCTACAATTACAGCGACAAGTGTTTTGAGGTATGCATTTGCAAAATAGCTCAGGCTCTGTTAACTTGAATAGAGAACATCTGTGAACAAAAAATGTCAACATTTGCCATACATTTTCAATTGGATTTATGTCTGAACATTGACTGAGCCATTTTTATTTTCATATATTCCATATGCAAATATTATATTCCATATGATTTGACCTAAACTATTCCAATGTAGCTTTGGCTGTATGTTTATAGTTGTTGTCCTGCTGGAATTTGAATATCCATCCCAGGATCAAGTCTTTTACAGACTAATTTTAATTCTTGCTCTTTATTTGGCTCCATCCATCTTAGCATCAACTCTAATCAGCTGAATACAATTTAATACTGGACCCATTTCAGTGAATTCTGGGTGAGGACAGAATCACCCTGGTCAGCTTGCCAGGCCATCACAGGTCCAACACAACCACAGTAATTTATACTCATTCTTACACCTATGGGGAATTTTGAACAGCCAATTAGCCTACTGTGCATGTTTTTGGACTGTGGGAAGAAACCGGAGTATCTCAGAGAAAACCCACACAAGCACAGAAATAACATGCAAACACATAAATGCACAAACTCAGGAATTGAACTCATGCTGCATAATAAAACTGAGGGCTTTCTTTTTGCTACTCAGGACCAGTCACTTCCAACACGCAATCGTCATCGTAATATTATAAGGGAGAATGTAAATCCCAAATGTCATTTGTGTAGTGAATTTGGTGAAACTGTCCAACACCTTGTCAGTAGTTGTCCTGTTTTGGCACAAACGTCTTATCTGAAAAAACATTCCTTTTATTATCGTCTCCGTCATGCGTGTGGTTTTGACTCAGAGGTCCATCCATGGTACGACCCTGATCATGTCCAAGACGTCATGGAAAATGATAATTTCAAGCTTCTTTGGAATCGGCCCATATACAGCCTGAGGAGAATTGAAGCCAACAAACCTGATCTTGTCCTTTTTGATAAATCCAATGGAATTATTAATATTATTGAATTTTCTGTCCCTTTTGAAAGCAATGTTATTGGAAAGATTCAGGAGAAGCATGTGAAATATGCGGACCTCGCCTTTGAAATGTCTCGCTTGTATTCAAATTATAAAGTCATCCGACTCCCCATTATTCTCGGTACCCTCGGTTTGGTACCTCCTGATCTATTGACACAGATCAAGAGTGTGCCTGTGTTTGCTACTGGGAGCACAGCCATTCTGACAGTCTGGGCAATGCAGAAGGCTGCAGTGTTGGGGAGTCTCCATATTCTCCGGAACGTTCTTGGTGGGTTTGACTAGGCAGTGCTTCCTGGGGGAAGTCCCATTCGCTGTCTGGGCTGTGTGGAGAGGGTGAGGGCCCTGAGCTGATGATGAGCCTAACCAGCCTGACTGTGCCAGGATCACCCGATCCCTCTCTGCTGCATATAAATCTTTACTGATAATAATAGAAACGTTCTGGCAACTCCTGCAGCTGCACTGGAACCCAGTCGTATCTGCTTCTGTCCTTCCATTGGATCCTTTCAGTGGCACCGAGAGGGGGGACTTGCTGCTTGTGTCACAGCCTGTCCTCCATACTTCCTACCCAGCCTCTGCACAATAGAGAGTATCACCGGCCGGGATAGCAGCCAGTGCGCAGCTCCATAGTCCTTCAAGACTGACGGAGGCCTACTACTACTACTACTACTACTATTACTACTACTACTACTACTACTAATAATAATAATAATAATAAAAATATGTAAGGGAATCAGGCATATGAGCGTTGTGAACAAGGTCACAGATGGCAGTTTCATTTATGGCCTTTGGCAGGTGCCCTTATCCAGAGCAACTTACATAAGTGCTTTGAAGTCACTCTCAGTGAATACATTCTGATCCTGATTCACTAGGACACAGGCTAAGTCAAGGACATAGTCGCATAAAATAACATACATTTGATGTGGAGCTGAGTTTTGTAAGTTCACTGCAAGCAAAAATAGCAGACATTAACACTTGTACTGCTTTCTCTTCTCTGCCGTTTCATTCATTTTTTTTCAGGTGTAAGAAGTGGGTTATTTATGCACTGACATGCAGCTCTTCCAGGAAGGCTGCTTTTGTGTATCTTTGCTTAAGGCTTCTCGAACATTAAAATGACAAATACGGGTTTAAGAATGTACCTTTTGTACTGTGTGCAGAAATATTAAACATTGTAGTGTTTCATCTCTATAATTATAGATCTTTGGAGCTGCACACTAGCGTATAAATATGCCACTTACATGACATCATCTGATTACTTTATGCTAAGTTAACTGTGCTGCCTTCATCAGGCATGAACTTCACTTTGGATGACGCTTCAAATTGAAATATAATTGTATCATTTCTTTTAAAACATATTCTTGATTCCAGGTTTCTCACAAGTGCATAATTTCATTGCTAAATAAATAAATAAATAATATGTTACACAATTTCAATTTTACAAACAAGAACTTTTTGGGTTTTATTCCTGTGCTCAGTCATTTCTCTGTGAAGTTGTGAGTTTCCTCTGGTTCCCTCCCACAGTCCGAAGCAATTTATTCTACCTGACTGTAAATATTGGCATCTAGGTGTGACTGTGCATCTGCATTGATTATGTTTGTTGTTCTGTGATTGTCCGGTACGCTGTTTATGGCGTACCAGTCCATTGTCCAGTATTGGCTGAGATAGGCTTCAGCCTCCACTCAACCCTAGCAGGATAGTGGTTGGGAAATTGAGTGATGAGTAATAATTTAAAAATAACGGACATTGTTTTCAACATCTCATTTCAATGCTGTGCACGATACTCATAAATTATATTTGTGTCACATCTCTTCTTTGCACAACAAATCAGACCTCAGGCAGTGGATTGTACTTAGTAAAGTGGTTTCCTGAAGTACTAATGTTGCCTTCTCTGATTCTACAACGACATCAACCAGTATAAAGCAGTTATTTAAAAAAGTGCAGTTTTTGGTATATACCAATTTTGCATCTGGAGTCATGACTCTCACTGACTAAACAACTAAAGGCAGGTCATAATTTTTAGAAGTAAAAGGCATTTTTTGAGATTTTTTGAATAGTGAACAATGTGGCATACTATGCAGAGACCAGCACTAGACTATCAAAGATTTCTGGTAATACCAGATTCCAAAGACAGGCAACACCCCAAATTTGAACAGGCTTGGGCTCAAAAGTACAAAGCTCAGCCTGATAAAAAAAAAAAGTCACTGTATTGGAGATTATGGCAAATGAATGGAAGATTAACTTGTACAAGCTCATGAAATGGGAGAAAAAGAATCAACTACAGGTATACCTCGGCTAATATCATTAATTGGTTCCAGAAGAGATGACGTAAGTTGAACCAGACTTAAATTGAATTAGCCTATCTCTCGGTTAGCCTATGGTACGCAACGCCAAATGTACTTGCATAATTGTATTTATATATATATATATATATATATATATATATATATATATATATATATATATATATATATATATATATATATATATATATAATGCAGCCGTGAGGGAGGGGCACAAGCCAGTGTCTCTCCCTCACGCCAGTCCCAAGCCCAGATAAATGCACAGGGTTGCGTCAGGAAGGGCATCCAGCGTAAAACAAATGCCAAATAAAACATGGAAGTCATATCAAAAACATTCATACCGGATCGGTCGAGGCCTGGGTTAACAACGACCGCCATCAGTGCTGTTAACCAACAGGGTGCTGGTGGAAATTGGACTACTGTTGGTCGAAGACGTTGAAGAAGGAGAGGCGGGAGGCGTGTCCGTAGGCAGCGAGAGAAGAGGAAAGGCAGGAGTCTAAGACTGAAAATTATAAGGTAGACATACTGTGTGTTCAGGAGACCAGGTAGCAAGGCTAGAAGCTTAGGAGCGGGGTTTAAGATGTTTTATAATGGTGTGGATGGGAAGAGAAATGGAGTAGGAGTCATCTTGATGGAGGAGTTTGTCAGGAATGTTCTAGAAATGAAAAGAGTGTCAGACAGAGTGATGAGTTTCAAGTTAGAAATTGAAGGCATGATGTTCAATGTTGTTAGTGCTTATGCCCTACAGGCAGGATGTGAGCTAGAAGAGAAGGAGAGATTCTGGAGTGACTTAGATGAAGTGATGCAGAATACCCCCAAAGATGAAAGAGTAGTCATTGAGGCAGACTTCAATGGACATGTTGGTGCAGGAAACAGAGGGGACGAGGAAGTGATGGGCAGGTTTGGTATCCAGGACAGGAACGTAGAAGGACAGATGTTGGTAGATTTTTCAAAAAGGATGGAAATGGCTGTGGTAAATACTTTCTTCCAGAAGAGAGAGGAGCATAGAGTGACTTATAAAAGCGGAGGTAGGAGCACACAGGTAGACTACATCTTGTGTTGGCGATGTAGTTTGATGGAAGTCAGTGACTGCAAAGTAGTAGCGGGTGAGAGTGTTGCCAAACAGCATAGGATGGTGGTGTGTAGGATGACTCTGATGGTGAGGAAGGTGAAAAAGGCAAAGGCAGAGCAGAAGACAAAGTGGTGGAAGCTGAAAAAGGAGGAGTGTTGTGCTGTCTTCAAGGAGGAGTTGAAAATGGCTTTGGGTGGTCAGGCAGTGCTTCCAGATGAGTGGACAACTACAGCTAATGTGATCAGGGAGACAGGTAGGAGAATACTTGGTGTGTCATCTGGAAGGAGAGTAGATAAGGAGACTTGGTGGTGGAATGAGGAAGTGCAGGAGTGTGTACAAAAGAAGAGGTTAGCTAAGAAGAAGTGGGATATAGCGAGGACCGAAGAGAGTAAACAAGAGTACAGGGAGACACAGTGTAAGGCGAAGGTAGCGGTGTCAAAGGCCAAACAGAGGGCGTATGATGACTTGTATGCTCGGTTGGAAAGTAAAGTCGGAGAAAATGATTAATACAGGTTGGCACAGCAGAGAAGTAGAGATGGGAAGGATGTGCAGCAAGTTAGAGTGATTAAGGACAGAGATAGAAATGTATTGACTGATGACAGAAGTGTGCTGGGAAGATGGACAGAGTACTTTGAAGAGCTGATGAATGAGGAAAATGAGAGAAGTTGAGGACCAGGAGGGAGTAGCAAAGATTAGTAAGGGTGAAGTGAGGAGGGCATTGAAGAGGATGAAGAATGGAAAGGCAGTTGGTCCTGATGAAATACCGGTGGAGGTATGGAAGAGAGGTAGCAGTAGATTTCCTGACAAAAACATTCAACAGGGTCTTAGAGAGTGAGAGGATGCCAGAGTAATGGAGGAGAAATGTGCTGGTGCCCATTTTTAAGAACAAGGGAGACGTGCAGAGTTGTGGCAACTACAGAGGGATAAAGTTGATGAGCCATACAAGGAAGTTATGGGAAAGGATAGTGGAAGCTAGACTAAGGGCAGAGGTCAGCATTTGTGAACAACAGTTTGGTTTCATGCCAAGAAAGAGCACCACAGATGCAGTGTTTGCTTTGAGGATGTTAATAGAGAAGTACAGAGAAGGTCAGACGGAGCTTCATTGTGCCTTTGTGGATCTGGAGAAAGCATATGACAGGGTGCCGAGAGAAGAACTGTGGTATTGTATGAGGAAGTCTGGAGTGGCAGAGAAGTATGTTAGAGTGGTGCAGGACATGTATGAGAGATGTAAGACAGTGGTGAGGTGTGCTGTTGGTGTGACAGAAGAGTTCAAGGTGGAGGTGGGACTGCATCATGGGTCAGCTCTCAGCCCCTTCTTGTTTGCTATGGTGATGGACAGGCTGACAGACAAGGTTAGACAAGAATCTCCATGGACTATGATGTTCTCAGATGACATTGTGATCTGTAGTGAGAGCAGAGAACAAGTGGAGGAAAATCTAGAGAGGTGGAGGTATGCCCTGAAAGGAGGGGAATGAAGGTTAGTCTCAGTAAGACAGAATACATGTGTGTGAACAACAAGGACCCAAGAGGAACGGTGAGGTTACAGGGAGCAGAGATAAAGAAGGTGGAGGATTTTAAGTACTTAGGCTCAACAATCCAGAGCAATGGAGAGTGTGGAAAAGAGGTGAAGAAGCGTGTGCAGGCAGGTTGGAATGGATGGAGAAAAGTGGCCGGTGTGATGTGTGATAGGAGAGTATCGGCAAGAATGAAGGGAAAAGTGTACAAGACGGTGATGAGGCCAGCGATGTTGTATGGTTTAGAGGCAGTGGCCCTGGGGAAAAGACAGGAGGCAGAGTTGGAGGTAGCAGAGATGAAAATGTTGAGGTTCTCTTTGGGAGTAACGAGGATGGATAGGATCAGGAATGAGCACATCAGAGGAACAGCACATGTAAGACGTTTTGGAGACAAAGTCAGAGAGGCTAGATTGGGATGGTTTGGACATGTACAGAGGAGAGATAGTGAGTATATTGGTAGTAGGATGCTGAGGTTGGAACTTGCAGGCAGAAGGCCTAGAGGAAGACCAAAGAGACGTGGTGAAGGAGGACATGAAGGCAGTTGGTGTCAGAGGATAGGGTGAGATGGAGGCAGATGATTCGCTGTGGCGACCCCTGAAGGGAACCGCCGAAAGAAAAAGAAGAATAAGATTTGTCAAGCAGGGAATGCGCTTTGAATTCACGTCTTGTGGGCGTGGCCCGCAGCACGCAGTGAGAGAGAGAGAGAGAGAGAGAGAGAGAGAGAGAGAGAGAGAGAGGGAATAACGCTTTAGTTTTTAGTTTAGTTTTTTGAGTTGTTTTAATTCAGTAAATGGTCAAGCAGGGAATACGCTTTGAATTCACGTCTTGTGGGCTTGGCCTGCAGGGCAGAGAGAGAGAAAGAGAGAGATAGAGAGAGAGAATAAATAACGCTTTAGTTTTCAGGTTTTTTTAAGTTGTTTTAATTCAGTAAATGTTTTATAAATGTGGGTGAATTTTGAGCTTATCTGGAATTCCGATCCCTCAATGAATCAAATTAAAGTTGAGTTTGTCAAGCAGGGAATGCGCTTTGAATTCACGTCTTGTGGGCATGGCCCGCAGCGTGCGGAAGAGAGAAAGAGAGATAGAGAAAGAGAGAGAGAGAGAGAGAGAGAGAGAGAGAGAGAGTGTGTGTGTGTGTGTGTGTGTGTGTGTGTGTGTGTGTGTGTGTGTGTGTGTGTGTGTGTTAATAAAAAAATGTTTAATAATGGTTTCATTAATAAAATGTTTAAATGGTTTAATAAAAAATTTTCTTTTACTTATAACACATATTTAATACAAAATTGGTGTACTTTTATCATTTTTAAAGGGTTTATGGGGTTTATCCAGTCCAAAGACTGGAGCCTTGTAACTAATTAGGTGTTTAACATGTAAGATGTGATTTCTACTTACGAAATCCCGACATACGAAAAGGGCTCTGGAACGATTGCTTTCGTAAGTTGAGGGCTGACTGTGTGTGTGTGTGTGTGTGTGTGTGTGTGTGTGTGTGTGTGTGTGTATAGTGTATATGAGATTGCCTTTTTTCCCTAAATGAATTGCACATTTGATTTGGCAGAGGTTTTTACGTCGGATGCCCTTCCTGACACGACCCTTTAGCAAGGGACAGACACACGCTGACGACTTTTCAGCTACTCCTTACGAAAGTCAGCAATGGTTCTTTTACATGAACCTCTCACCATAGACATGGCCCGCCTTTGATAACCCAGTTAGCTCCACTGGGAGGGACAGTGACAACTTTGTGGAGAGTGGGACTCGAACCCCCAACCTTCGGATCAGCGATGTTATGTGCCTATGTCAGGGAAAGAGGTTTGGCGTACTGTGGTAGTTCCACTCTGCTAGACCTTGCCAATTGACTCTTCCAGACTAGAACTAGACGCCCTTCAGTGTCACAGGGAGAAGGAGAAGAACAGAGATGCAATAATCAGGCTTTGATTTAGAATCCGAGTGTAAACCATCACTTGACTCCGGCAGTATAGTTTTTGTGCTGCTGTTGTTCTTGATATATATTCATGTCATTTTTTTGTCGCCGCATGTTTACTAGTAAATCCACGGATTCTCTTTTCCCTCAGAAGGATTGAGGATTACTCTATAATCCTTACTAATCCTTAACAGGCAAAGGCGACATTCGGCCAACTGTGTTCGAAACAATTTATCTTGTAATTTAGACTCATAGCAAAGTACTGCGCTCAGCAGTGTGAGACATACAGTGCAAAGTGTATGTATTTGCACAGACATATCTTTTATGGTTTTGACATGAAGGTGCATAATATTCCATTTAATTACAGATTATATCCTCTGCAGTGCCCCAGTTTTATCCTCTGCGGCCTTTCAGCAGACTCTCTAAGCATTTAGACAGGAACAGTTGTCTCATCCCTGGTAATGCGGCCCTTTAAGTGCCAAGTCTTCATAGCTTGCAGGCTTGATGTCAGTGAGTGAAGTGCACACATAGTGGGGCATTTGGGTATATTGGTTAATTTAGCTAGTCAAGAAAATTTTACTTTGTGTTCATGCAAACCACAGAACAATATAATTTTCACAACATTGTTATGGTGTGAGTAATGCTGTCTGAAAACACTCCATGGGTGGTTTGGTGTACATATACAGTATGCAATGTTCCATTGTATTTGTATTGTGTTTTATATAACTGACATTATTACAAATCAGCTTTATATAATTAAAAAAATTGATGAACAATTAAAAAAAATCTTCTACCAATCCTACACATCCCCAAGGAGGAAACCCTCATCCATGGTGGCAAGGAAAATGCCCGTAGTTGATATGAGGAAGGAGCCTTAAGAGGAACCAGACTCAAAGTGGAAACCCATCCTCATATTTGAGAAACCAGAAAAAATACAAACCATGTAGCAGACACTTGACTATTGTTTACCATGACGTCTAGGTGGTTATCTTATGACTGTTATGGGTATTGTACTCATAAATCCTTTCCATGAAAGTTTTTATGCAGTATCACCAGCAGTGGAAAGTCAGCTTCACAATTTCACAGTTTCTGAGTGTATATTTATGTCCATATAGATCTTCATAAGCAGGAGTGAGGGGCTTTTTGAGATGAGAACTCCAACCAGTAGTAGCACATCAAGGTGGATCACAGGAATCAGAAAGCAGAAGATTAGGATCAAGACCACTGGTATCTCAGAAGTAGCATGCGTACCCCAACAAAAACCGAGAGAGAGGATGTTGGGTATACTCACAACAGTGTAATGGATAAAGAAGGTTTATTAATGCTGAGTGCAAGCAAGGACTTTGGTATGATTGGCTATAAGGAAAACTAGAACGAAGGTAGACATGAAGACACTGTGACAGCTCTGCTTCCTGCAGTAAGTCTTCATTATTCAAAATATCGCTAAGCATGTATCTTTTCATCTATGTGGACGTGCTGGAGTATAAATGATAAGAAGTTCTCTATGATAACGTGGTGTGCTTTAAAGCTTAAAAGTAAAGTGCAACCTGGGTTTTTGAATGACGTTCTTTTCGGACAATGTTGCCATAATTGCACTCAGTTGCGGCCTGAATGCTCAGCTGTTGTACAATCGATTCAGCAACAGCCAGCAGTGTGTGTGTGTGTGTGTGTGTGTGTGTGTGTGTGTGTGTGTGTGTGTGTGTGTGTGTCAGTCTCATCATGTTTTGTTTGCTTACAGAACACCCACTCGAAAAAAATTTCACAGTGTGGAACCTGGAAAATCTATTGAAAGTGTAAAAGCAAAAAGAAAAATGGTGATAAATGTGAAGAAAGAAATCACAGAAAGTATAAAAATGGTGTTGGTGGCTGACAAATGAAACTTTCTGATTTAAAACTGTATTGTTTGTTCTGTTGGTTCGGGTAATGAATGAATAAAATTGTCTTTTTTTACTTAAAATTTTATTCAGTTGATACGTCATATGATTGTGATATGATTGTGGAGTGAGGAGGACGTCAGGAAGGAATTATTACATCATACATTGTGACCTCTTGGAAAATGTGTTTCGTTTTACAAATAAGTCGGTTTTAGAACAAGATTTTAAGAGCCAATGAATGCGATATCTGAGGTTCCACTGTCGTTTTATATATTTGATGCAAGATTCAGTTGGAAGTCAGTGCAATCTAAGTTGGAAATTGTGCATTCAGAGATTCATTGTGCTGTCGACAGTCATCTCATCAACGCGGGTCCTCATCAATAATTTATGAATGGCATGCTTTGGATGATGAATACAGATATACAGTACCTCGAATTAAATTGTTTTCCATTATACGTCGGTTTTCAAAAAAATATATGGAAAACATAAGAAAATAAATATACAAAGTTTACGTCATTATAATCATATAATCACGCCCCACTATTTGAAAAAGCACTGAATTAGCGGCAGCCCCGGCAAATTGTACATATACATCAGCACGACATTACTGGCACATGATTCAAATTTCACCAATGGCTGAAAGCTTTTGTTTCTCCCTCCTGCTGATTGGCTGCAAATGATGTGTACACCTCTTTTTTCTCCTTTGCGCACATTTCATCAACAAAATTGCTTGAATTGCGAAGTAATTGTTCTAGTGTGTTTTTAATGATTATTTAAGCCCTATGATGTCACTCAAACGCCCTGCATCTTCTCTAACTTCTGGTAAGGAGCCTAAGTGCTTTATTTATTCATAAATATTATCACAGTACAAAATAAAAAAGTTTTTACTTTACCATTACTACATTTTACTGCATTATTACTATAGTAATGAGTAAGACTGTCTATAGAATGTGTTTAACAAGCAGATTTTAGCGCATGGGATATCATACATAGGGTTTTAAAACCACATCAATTATTCTTTCAGTATACACACACACACACACACACACACACACACACACACACACACACACACACACACACACACACATATATATATATATATATATATAAATATATATATATATATATATATATATATATATATATATATATATATATATATATATATATATAGAGAGAGAGAGAGAGAGAGAGAGAGAGAGAGAGAGGGGGGTGGTAGAGGCTTGGAGAGCAGCATTTTACACACCAGCAGTCTCCAATCGGTCGGTCAGCATGTGTGTATTATTTTTTTATCTTTCTTGTTTTTGTTTGTCTCTCCAATAACAATTTTGTGTTTCCATGGCAATAGAATGGGTTCTGCACATAACATTATAATTTTCTTCGGGGAATTGCTGGTGTTTTGTCATGTGAAAAAAAAAAAAAGTTTAAGGATTCTATATACAATTGAATACAAAAAGAAGGAAAGTAATAGAAATAAAATATTTCTTTTTTATAATCGAAATAATATTTATGATGAATTAACATTTAAGTTATTTTTTGTTTTTTTACTAAACAAGGCTCAGTCTGAGCATTTCGTGAAACTGTCAGTGTATTTTCTGATGAAAGTGTTACGGCATAATTAGTATTAAAGTACCAGTGAAATAGCATTGATGACTCTTAACTTGAAGAGAACGACAGAGGTCTCAGTGGAAAAATACAATTTTTGTTTCCAAAAGCAACTTGTTTTATAAGCCAAAACTTATTATTATTATTTTAATGTAAGATACACTATATTCACGAAGTTAATGGACACTTGACCTTGAGGCCCATATGTAGCTACCTCTCAAATTTGAAAGCACACAGCTGTACAGAATGTCGTCTTCTGCTGTTGGGTTACAATTTACCTTCACTACATCTAAGAGACCTGAAACTGTTCTGGCGTGACTGTCCCCTGCCCGCACACTGCACTACATAAACACATGCCTTACCAAGGTTGGAGGAGAAAAACCCATGAGTCACACAGAGCACTGACATCAACCCTGCGGTGCATGTTTGGGATGAACTGGAATTCCAACAGCCCCAGGTGGCCCTGCCTGACATCAGTGCCTGAGCTGAATAATGCTCTTGTGGATGAACGATCACAAATCCCCACAGCCCACATCCCAAAATTAGAACAGCAATGAAAACTTACAATGTCTCTTATTTCCACAAATCTATGCTTATCTGGATCAGGGCTTTAATCTGGATCAGGCTGATGAAGATTGCATTCGGAAAAGTAACATGTGGGCGGTGTTACATGGACCAAGCACGACATGGTGGTGGAGGACATGGTTCTGTGTGATGCCAGCAGACAGGGTCACATTTTCCTAATTTGTCTATGAATATTGATAAAAGGCTTTCTCTCGTATTACATTCCTCCACCCATGTCTAGTTTGGGTGAGGCTAAAGCCAACCTCATTCAAGTAAACAGACTAATGGAGAAGTATATGAACCTCCATCCTCCACACGAATATGCAGGTAAGCACACAGGGTACAGTGCGATACTATGGTTGTGTATGTAAAGGTTTGAAGTGCTGACAGTAATATTGCACCCAGCCACACACCCACCCACACACACACACACCCACACACATACACACTCACTCACTCATGCACACAGACACACACACACACACACACACACATACATAGTTACACGAACAAATTGCTGACTTACTGAGAGCCTCCCTACTATATACCATTTTCATTCACAGCTGCCGAACGCACTGCAGTTTTGACAGGACTGGTATTATTAGATAAACGTTGCATCATGGGAAGTGCTCGCTCGAAGGTAAAGGTGCTGGATCAATGATCCCAAAGTTGGCGGTTCAAGCGCCACTGTCAACAGGTTGTCACTAATCCCCCCCCCAATCCTGCCAGCCATGTCTCTCACTGTCTGTGGTGAGAGGTTCATGTAAAAGAACCATTGCTGACTTTTGTAATGACGAGCTGCATGACCATCGGTGTTTTTCTGCCCTGCAATGGCCTGGCGAGCCGTCCAGGTGTACTCTGCCTTCTTTCCAGAGTCGGCTGAGACAGGTGCCAGCCTCTCCCATGACCCCAGTTATAATTAAGCAGCTTAGAAAATGAATAACCAAAGTTCTTGCATTGTATCTGCAGAATTTTATGCATTGTGTTGCTAATGATCAACTACAGTAAGCCCCTGTTATTCGCGGGGGTTGCATTCCACCCCCACCCGTGGATCCTGAAAATCCGCGAGTTATTGACATGGTTTAAAACCCTATGTATGATATTACATGCACTGAAATATGCTTCTTAAACACATTCTATAGCCAGTCTTACTCATTAATACAGTAATAATGCAGTAAAACGTAATAATGATTAAGTAGAAACTTTTTAATTTTGTACTGTGATAATATTTATGAATAAATAAAGCACTTAGACTCCTTACTACAAGCTAGAGAAAATACAGGGTGTTTGAGTGACATCATAAGGCTTAAATAATCATTAAAAAACACGAAAAAACCTAAGAATTCACAATTCAAGAAATCACGTTGATGACATGTGCACAAAGGAGAAAAAAAAAGGTGTACACATCATCTGCAACCAATCAGCAGGAGGGAAAAACAAAAGCTCTCATCCATTAGCTAAATTTGAATCACATGCCAGTAATTTCTGGGGCTGTCACTAATCCAAGAGTATGAGGGGGTGCAACCAGTGAACCGCAAATGGGCGGTGATTACTGTAATTAAATAGCTGTATAAATCATCAGGCCATAAAATGGACAGTAGATGTATATATCATGTTCAGTCCAAAAGACTGAGACCTCAGTGAAAAAAGTTAAATTTATCTTTCTATTTAAATAAATAAATAAATAAACACAACGGTCTCGGGTACCTCAAACTGATTTCTTATTAGAAAAGACTTTGTTAAATAAATCATAACATTACAATTTCAATTTGCATAAACCAAATACAGTATATCAGAGATTTCCTTTCGGTTTTTTTCCATTTTTCAAGGGTTGCCACAGGGAATGATTCCCGCATTTGATTTGGCATAGGTTTTTACGTCGGATGCCCTTCCTGACACAATCCTTTAGCAAGGGACAGAAACATGCTGATGGCTTTGGGGGGGCAGTGACATGGGGGGGGGGGGCAGTGACAACCTTGTGGAGAGTGGGACTTGAACCCCCAACTCTAGGATCAGCGATCCAGCACCCTAATACCACTAGACCACCACTGCCCAAACCAAATATAACTGAGAGGTAAATAACTGACACCTTACATTATTTACAGTTCACATCTCGTTATACACACTCACACACACACTCACACAGACACACACTCACACAGACACACAGACACACACTCCCGCCTCCTGGGGTTCATCCCAATATCGAAATGCAAAATACACAGATATCCTCACTGTTCTTTATTAACAAATGAATGAATGAATAAAACAAACAAACCCACTAACCAAACCCAACTGCCCTCACCAAATGTCCTTTAAGAAAGCAGGAAGAGTCCAGAAACAACAAAAGTCCTCACCAAACATCCACTTCTGTTGTTATTTACAGCCACAATTTCCAAAATTTACAAACTGGTGCATTCAGGGCATAATAATCAATATAAAAACAAAAATTATTCACAGTACTGGAAATAGGTCCATAACATGTCCCTAATAGATTCCTCCAATTTCCAACATTACCCCCCCAGCCCCCACCCCCCAGGAAAACCTGACTCTTCTTCCTCAATCTAAGGAACTAATGTGCAAAGGGTACGTATGCACAAAAACACGGTGTACATATTTTCCATGGCAACGTTCAAACGTATCAAAAGCGAAATGACCTTGGAAACGTGCAGTGCCTTACACCAACTTCATTACAGTCATCCCTTGAATATCGCGGATAATGTAGACCAGACCTGGCCGCGATATTCGAAAAAAACGTGAAGTAGGAACGCCCCGCCCCCCCATTTCTACCACGCATCATTTCTATATGTTTTCGCGTCTATACAATATCAAGAAGTATATATATTAAACGTTACACAGTTATATGCATGTAAATACTGTAATGTATTAATATTTAAATATAATTTATATATAAATACTTTAAGTACTGTACTCACCTCTGACAATAGCGCTTCGCGGTGCAGGACGTTCACAAACACGATACAGTCTGTCTGTCTTCCTTTCGGCTTTTTCCCTTTTACTCGGGAGTCGCCACAGCGAATCATCTTGATTCGCACATTTGATTTGGCAGAGGGTTTTTTTTTTACGTCGGATGCCCTTCCTGTCACAACCCTTTTAGCAAGGGACAGAAACACGCTGACGACTTTGCAGCTACTCTTTACGAAAGTCAGCAATGGTTCTTTTACATGCCTCTCACCATAGACGGTGAGAGACATGGCCCGCCTTTTATAACCCAGTTAGCCGCACTGGGGGGGGGGCAGTGACAACCTTGTGGAGAGTGGGACTCGAACCCCCAATCTTTGGATCAGCGATCCAGTGCCCTATACCACTAGACCACCACTGCCCCCCACAAACACGATACAGTAAGATCACAAAATCACAAAAAATCCCGCGGGATTGTGCGAGGCAACAGCATCACACGTCTAAGCCAATCAGCTTGCGAGATTGAGTTGAGTGGGCAGGAGGCAATAGCGACACGCGTCTAAGCCAATCAGCTTGTGAGATTGAGTTGAGTGGGCGGTCCCTGCCTGAACTGGGGAGGAGGGGCACTTCAGTCTGTCGTTTAGAAACAATAGACGCAGCCTGCCTTGGGTCCCTGCCTTCCGCTTGCTTTCATGTGAGTTTCAGCATGAATTTTGAATTTTTTATGAATATATATATATTTTTTAATTAAAATACCGCGATATACCAAGACCGCGATGCTCAAATTGCGAAGTGGCAAGGGATGACTGTACATGTTTCTAGAGCTGTTGGTCCTTTGTCGACACTTACAGGTGATGCTGGTAAATTGTTGACAATTCATTCATTCATTCATTCGTTTTCTGAACCTCTTAATTCTAGAACCACAGGGATTCTGCCACCGACTCTGGGTGATGGTAGAGTATGCCTTGGACAAGTCATCAGGCCATTGCAGGGCAAAAACACTCCTGATAGCTATGCAACCAATCATGACGAAAGTCACTGTTGATAGCGTGAAAACAATTTGTCCTCAGAGTGATGCATACAGACGAGACATATGAAAAATTAACACTGATCAATAATTACGATATCCCCACGTCTGAAATTAGATGACTGGATGTGCCCAAAGTGATGCAGAAAATACCGTGAACAACAATGGCCAGCTTAGCCGTACTGTAGTAAAAACATTGCAAATGGTGCAACAGTGGGAGAGCGAGTATTCAGAGACAGACAGGATTTACTTCAGGTTACCGAGGGCAATCCTACTGGAACTGGGCATGCAGCTGCGGCTGGCCTTTGAGCATGATACGATGAGGAGCTGACCACCCTGGGGTTCCTAACAACAGGGACAGTGCCGGTCGACCTTGAGCTGAGCTGTGCCAATTGTGTGGGACAGAAATATCTGCACGTCATTCAGCTATATATCAAATTCCGACAGTGCGGCTGAACAGTACAACATTAAAGCACAATTTGCAGCGAGTGTCAGTTTTCAGAATGTAATTGCCGCTGTCCCCATCACTCCATCACAGCACTCAAAAATATTTCATTGACCCAACATGCTTTTACCTTCCAAATTCCATCTAAACTAATCATGTACACTCAATCCGTTTTAATCTTCAAGCAACTGAGTGGGGTCTTATATGACCCCGGCATATATACTCAGGTCGGGTGCAATTTGTCTAATTTAATCAGAAAAAAAGTTTCCTACCAGGAAATTGTCACGGTTGTCCTGCATTTGTTGATAGAATTTTGTAAGGATCGGCCCATCCGTGTGGCGAGTATAATCTAAACTTGTGCGGGATCGCTTATGACCCCATCAAGATCAAATACATGCACAGTAGGTTAACTGGCTGTTCCAAATCATTCCTAGGTGTGAGTGTGAATGGTTGTGTGAGTGTTGATCCTGTGATGGCCTGACTGTGTACCTCGCCCAGAGTCGGCTGAGATGGATTAAGCAGTACAGAAAATAAATATATAAAAGTATTAACTGATCCAGCGGACCCACAGTTTCAGTGAGCATCAAAGGCATCTGCTCCACCGACACAAAACTGTCCAAGAAAAGACTTTTCTGCTACTGAGACAAATCTCAGTCCATTGAACAAAAACTTAAAAATCCATGTGAACCTACTGGTTCTTACTTGGGATCTTCAAGTCAGAGGGGAGAAAGTAAACAGAAATTATATTCAGTACAGATATGGCTGGGACAAAGACCAGACTTCTACAAGCCTTTCTCCAGTCTATTTATCCCATTCATCCCGCGTGTGAGCGTCTACACAGCGCCGTTAATCAGACACAGACTCGTCACCCCCGCGCCATGATTCTGATCAGCGGGGACTTTAACCACGCCCCTCTCTCCGCCTCTCTCCCGACGTTCACGCAATACGTGAAGTGCTCCACAAGAGAAAATAAAACACTGGACTTGCTGTATGCAAATGTGAAGGACGCTTACAGCTCCTCCCCCTCCCCACTGGGACGCTCAGACCACAACCTGGTCTACCTGCTCCCCAATACACACCCAGGGTGCGAAAGGAACCTGCACAGAAGAGGTCTGTGAAAGTGTGGACCGAGGAGACCAATGAGAGGCTTAGGGACTGTTTCCAGACCACAGACTGGAGCATGCTCTGTGACTCCTTTGGTGATGACATCGACGGCCTCACACACTGTATCACTGATTACATGAACTTCTGCGTGGACAGCACTGTGCCAACACGGAGGCCACGTTCCTTCTCCAACAACCACCCATGGGTCACCCCTGAGCTTAAAGTCCTCCTGAACAAGAAAAAGAGGGCTTTCATCTCGGGGGACAGAGAGGAGCAGAAGAAGGTCCAGCGTGAGCTCCAGTGGAGAATCAGGAGGGCAAAGAAGGACTATGGGAAGAAGATGGAGGAGAAGCTGGCTCAGAACAACGTGCGGGACGTCTGGAGAGGACTAAAGACCATGTCTGGATTTGGGCAGGGTGTCAGAGGGACAGCTGATGGTGACCAGCGCTGGGCGGATGAACTAAACTGTTACTTCAACAGGTTTGATTCTCCACCCTCCCCTCTGCACCCCTCCCGTTCCCCTCCCCTCTTCACACGTCTCCAGACCAGCTGACACCTCCCCCCTCCCCAGGCCAACTTCACTTGACTGCTACAGCCCGACAGACACATCCCCCTCCCTCTGCAGCCCACACCAGCCCCCCCTCTCCCTCACATCAGACCAGGTGAGGAGACAGCTGAGGCGACTAAATCAGAGGAAATCTGAAGGACCTGATGGCATCAGTCCCAGGTTGCTGAGGACCTGCGCAGACCAGCTCTGTGTGGTACTATGCTACCTGTACAACCTGAGCCTCAGCCTGGAGAAGGTTCCCGTCCTATGGAAGACCTCCTGTGTGGTTCCGGTTCCCAAAACAGCACAAGCGAAGGAACCAGCACACTACAGACCTGTCGCCCTGACCTCCCACCTCATTAAGACCATGGAAAGGCTCCTCCTTGAACACCTCCGCTCTATGGTGAGCCCCACCTAGACCCGCTGCAGTTTGCCTACAGGCCCAACATCGGAGTAGAAGACGCCGTCATCTACCTTCTGCAGCGGGCACTAACCCACCTGGAGATCGCCCGGCAGCGCTGTGAGGTCATGTTCTTTGACTTCTCCAGCGCCTTCAACACCATCAGGCCAGCGGCGTCTGCGAGGAAGCTGGAGGACGTGGGAGTGGACGGGCATCTCGCTGCCTGGATTATTGACTACCTTACCAACCGTCCACAGTACGTGCGGCTGCTGGCTGTAAGTCAAAGGTGGTAGTTTGCAGCAGGGGGCACCGCAGGGCACCGTCCTCTCACCCTTCCTTTTCAATATCTATACCTCGGACTTCATATATAACACAAACAGCTGCCACCTCCAGAAGTTCTCGGACGACTCCGCCATCGTGGGCCGTGTGTCTGAGGGGAACGAGCTGGAGTACCGGTCGGTCATCATTGACTTCGTGGACTGGTGTGGCGCAACCACCTGTGCTTGCCCACCAGGAAGACGAAGGAGATGGTGATCGACTTCAGGAGAAGCACTCAAACACACACACACACACACTTACTAGTGAACATCCAGGGACAGGACATTGAGACAGTGGACAGTTTCAAGTACCTGGGTGTTCACCTTAACAATAAACTGGACTGGTCCCACAACACCAACGCCCTGTACAAGAAGGGCCAGAGTCGCCTCCATCTTCTGAGGAGACTCAGGTCCTTCGGAGTATCTGAACCTCTGCCCAGGACTTTTTATGACTCTGTGGTAGCCTCTGCAATCCTCTACGCTGCCATCTGCTGGGCCCCAGGCAGCACAGAGCGGGACAGAAAGAGACTGAACAAGCTGGTCAGGAGGGCCAGCTCTGTCCTCGGCTGCCCACTGGACTCTGTGGAGGAGGTGAGTGAGAGGAGGATAGTTGCAAAGCTCACATCCATCCTGTTCAACATCTATCACCCACTGCACCAGACTGTAGAGGAGCTGAGTAGCTCCTTCAGTGGACGACTGAGGCATCCTCAGTGCAGGAAGGAGCGCTACCGCAGGTCGTTCATTCCCACCGCTATCAGACTGTACAACGCCACTTTGTAACTGTCTGTGAAAATACTGGTTATGTGCAATAAAAACCCCGCGCACTTTAATCAACCACATCTACCCCACTGACTGTGAACCATATCAACCCATCTCTGCCCTCAGATACATTACACTTTAATATAGGCCAGTCTATAAAGTTGCTCCATTCTTTTCTTTTATTGTTTATTAATTTATACTATTTATGTATCTACTTATTTATTTACTTATATAATATATATGTACGTGTGTATGTTTGTATTTGTATCTATTTTTGCACCCCCTACTGATGGTACCTCAAGAGCCTGTAACAGTGAATTTCTCCATTGTGAGATTAATAAAGCTGTATCTTATCTGTATCTTATCTTATAACTTTGTGTTTTAGGAACTGGACCTTGGATGACAGTCTCTGCCCATCCATATTCAGAAGACTTTGCTGCAGGACTTCAAAAATACGTCTGAGGTCCAGTGGGTATCGAAGGTTTAAGCAGTACATCAGTCCAAATAACAGTGCACAAGCCGTTCCAGTGTTCGGCAAAGCACTGACGACTTCCACACCTTCAATCAGGACACCGATGTCCTCAGGGACATCCGGCGCTGCAGCCTCC